>JAHSPW020000005.1:10011050-10611050 GCA_019985065.2 Arctostaphylos glauca
CTTCAGCATCCTCATCTCCACCCCCAGCAACACCAATTTCTTTCACATGGTCAATATCAACATACACATTTACAGTTTTCTCTCTACCCCCTATGTAGAACATACCTAGGACATCTAGGTCAGTCGCCACAAGCTTCCTCTCAGAACTACCAGGTATGTCACAGTGTAATGTAATACCAACACCCAAACTAGGAGGAATGTGGGACAGCACAGTGTCAGTCACATCTTGAAGCAAGTCAAAATAACAGTACTTGTCAGGATCTACGTTACGCATTTCTACAACATTATCCTTGAATTGCAACAGAACATCAAACAATCGAAATGCAGCCATGTCTGAAATACGGAAAAGCAAGTGTCAAATGTCATACAAGTCTGGTAGAAATGCACCCATGTTTATACAATCGCATAACAGCCAAAGTAAATAAGACTTCACCCAGAAATTAGAAATATACCTGGCCAACACTTATACCACCAGTTTCAACCACTTCAGAGATCTGGTTCAAAAAATAACAGCAACACGTTAGGAATGGGGTACGAATGATGTACAATAACAAGTCTGGTTCAAAAAATAAGTTTCGTTAAAAAACAGGCTTCGTGAGTCTATGCACATCCCTAATCCTTTTAAATTCAATCAAACGGCATAAGCCCAATTTTCTGATGATAAAAACCCCCACGTCCAACCACACAGCAAATGGCCCAATTTCGAATTTCAGAAAACCCTAATTTCGGAAGAAATCCACCAAACAGTATAAAAACGATAGAATACAACAAAGATGGTTACCTATAGACATATAATCTTCCTCGCCGAATCTTAACATGCCTTCAATGTTCTCTGCAGATCTCCACGTGTCTTCAATGTTCTTCGCAGATCGTGTCATTCGCTTATTTGTCTTCGATGTTCTTCGCTTGCTGATCGTTCATTTCTTGCTTGCATTCTATAACCTTCGCTTGCTCGAATAACCTTCGTCCGTTCACTGGATCAGTATCTAGGGTTCTTCGACAGACGGGAGGGAAGGTGAGAGAGGGAGGGTAAGAGATCGAGAGTCTGGATTTGTGTTAAAAGGGTTGGCAACTGATATATATATTAAGGGTAAAATAGGAAGTTCATTTTAATTTTAACACCGTTCGTAATAAAGTAACGGCAGGGGGGTGTCAGAGAAATAGTTTCAAAAGCGAGGGAGGGCAGTGCATTTTCCAGAACCACTGGGGAGGCCAGTGGATTTGTCAGTAACCTCAGGGGAGGTAAGTGAAATTAACCCTAATTTAATATATTTATCATTTGTCTTGTTCATAAATAGTTATTTTTATTCAATATAACATTTGAATTTTGTCCATTTGTTATAGTGTGAATCAATTGAAGAAAACGCTAGTGGATTGAAGAAAGCGCTTGTGGATTGAATTTTGTCCATTTGATAAAGGTAATATTATGTATCCTTTTGTCAAGGGAGCAAGAGAGATGTTCTCTGCATCACTCCTAAAGCGTTTTAGTTAATTATTTTGTGATATTCGCTAAGGGTGCAAGTGGATGCAGTGACTCTCCCCCTTTCATTATTGATTTTTAGTTAATATTATGTGATTATTGAGTAGTTCATTTTTATGTTGAACAGAGGGATGTTCACTGCACCACTCCCTCTTATATGATTATTGAGTAGTTCATTTTTATTGAAACTATATATGTGTTGGTTAATTTGTAGATGGGCAAGAGAAATTTTGTCAATGCATATTTCAAACGAACGAATGACAAAAATTTAGAAAATGAGTCACCATTGCCAACACCTAATGTTGAGTCTCCAAATTTGCCAAGCCCTACCATTGATACTCCAGTTTTTGAAAATCGTCCCCTCAAATCTCGAAGAATTGATATCAATGAAAGTGACATTGCTTCTTTAGAGTGTGATCCAGGATTACGTAGAAGTATTTTTTATTATTATATTGATCAACGTGATGAAGTTCGACGATTTTATATCAATGCCGGCCCATTCCAACCTTTACTTTCAAGCTATCCAAGAAATGAGTCACAGAGCAAATCCCGTAGTTTTGTTGCTTCGTGGTTCACGTTACATCCTTCATGGCTTGAATATTCTCCTTCTAGAAATGGAGTTTTTTGTCTACCATGTTATCTATTCAGTCCACCATCAGGGAATGTGGGAAATACTGCATTTATTGTTGATGGATTTCGAACTTGGAATAAAGCCACTAGCGAGAACGGTGCTTTCTCTAATCATGTGGGTAGAGATCCTAACTCATTTTATAAAATTGCTCAAAAAAATGTGAGGACTTGATGAACCAAGCTCAACACATAAGAAGAGTTGTTGAGAAGTACAATTTTGGAGAAATGGCAAGCAATCGCCTACGAGTTGAAACCTCAATTAAAGCAGCCCGATATCTTGCATCTCATGGCATAGCTTTCAGAGGTCACAATGAAAGTCATGATTCACTAAATCGAGGAAACTTTATTGACTTGATAGCTTACACGGGTGAGTGCAATGAAAAGGTGGCCAATGTTGTGTTAGATAAAGCACCAAAAAATGCCACTTATACATCTCCGAAGATTCAAAAACAAATTTTGCATATTTTTGCAATGAAAGTGAAGAAAGTGATTCGTGAAGAGATTGGTGATTCAAAATTCTCTATCATTGTTGATGAAGCTCGTGATGAGGCAAAAAGGGAGCAAATGTCTATAGTTTTGAGATTTGTAAACAAAGAAGGTCTTGTTTGTGAGCGATTTTTTGGGTTTGTTCACGTCTCTGACACTACAGCGATGACTCTAAAAAATGAAATATGTTCTGCTTTGCCAATTACAATCTTGATATCCAAAATATTAGAGGGCAAGGGTATGATAGGGCAAGTAATATGCGGGAAGAGTGGAATGGACTACAAGCTTTGATTTTGCGGGATTGTCCATATGCATACTTTGTGCATTGTTTAGCACATCGGTTGAGATTGGCGCTAGTTGCAGCATTCAAAGAAGTGATTCCCATTTTCCATTTCTTTGGAAAGTTATCTTCTATTATCATCGTTGTTGGTGGTTCATGCAAGTGTAATGATCAATTGAAAGCCGCTAAAATTGCTGAAATGGAATATTTGATATCAATTAATGAGCTTGATACCGGGACAGGACTTAATCAAATTGGCACTTTGCAACGCGCAGGAGATACTCGTTGGAGTTCTAATTTCAAGTCTGTTTCTAGTTTGATAACAATGTTTAGTCCAGCATGTGAAGTTCTTATCAAAATCTTTGAATGTGGAGCCACTTTGCAAGATCGGGGAGCAGCAGATGTCGCTTATGAATCATTGACCTCATTCGAATTCGTATTCATCTTGCACCTTATGAGAGAAATCATGGAGATCACTGATGTTCTTTGTCAAGCTTTGCAATCTAAATCTCAAGACATAGTGAATGCTATTTATCTTGTATTGTCAACTAAAGCTCTTCTCCAGAAGTTGAGAGATGATGGATTTGACTCTTTACTTACTACAGTGAGTTCATTCTGTGATTTGCGAAAAATAGAGGTTCCAAATATGAGTGCTCATTATGTTCCACGAGGAGGCCGGGCTCGTCATTATCAAGATGAGATTTTAATTGGACACTACTACCGAGTGGATATCTTTTATGCTGCAATTGATTCTCAAGTATTGGAGCTCAATGTTCGTTTTAATGAGCACTCAATGGAATTGATTACTCTTAGCTTGACTTTGGATCCTAAAGAGCATCAATCTTTCGAAATAGAAAAAGTTTGTCAGTTGGTAGACAAGTTTTATTCGCAAGACTTCACAGATCAAGAGAAAATACATTTGAAGATGCAACTTCGTCATTATGAGTATAATGTAGTTGGATCTCTTGAGTTTAAATCTTTATTATCTATTTATGATTTGTGTGCGTGGATGGTGAAGACCAGAAAATCAACAATCTACCACCTAGTTCTTCGAGTTATTGTACTTGTCCTCACTCTTTCTGTTTCTACTGCAACGGCAGAACGATCATTTTCAGCTATGAAGATCATCAAAACTAGACTTCGCAATAAGATGGAAGATGATTTTCTCTCGAACACTTCACTTATATATATTGAGAGGGAAATTTCTTTGAAATTCGATCTAGAAGCAATATTGGATGATTTTCGAGACTTGACAGAACGTAGAGTTCCATTTTGATAAATCATATGTCGTTGTGGTACTTTTTTGTTCTAAGTTGATGGACATCTTAAATTTTATGGAAAATATTATGGTTTATTAGATTTTGATCACTTGTATTTTTTGGTTATTGAATACAAATTTTATTCTTAATTGTTCTTTTATTTTTATGGCGACACCCCCAAATTAAAATCCTGGGTCCGCCACTGTGATCAAAGAGCACAACATAGCAAAGCGGTGTCTTTGGATTTTAGGACAATTAATTAATTGCTGGATGGTCTCATATGTGAAGTATTCAAGGCGACAACGTTTCGAATTCATGAACAATTATGCAACTACCATTCATTCCCACACATGGAGTGATAAAACGCAACTGGACAGGACGTGGCTAGTAGATGCAAGAAAAAGGAAGAAATCATGGAGAAAATAGATAGGCACAACAAGCAAGATCTGGCCCTATATATTGAAGGCAAGAGTAGTTCTTCAAATTTAAGTAGGAAACTAAAAACCGAATAAAACGACTAAGTGTTAAAGTTTGCCTATGAGTAGCAATCAAAGGAAAAAGCCTGGGACACCCCAAAAAACTTACTTATTTTTATACTTATCTTTTGTTGTTTTTAAAAAGTATTTAGTGTAGACCTAATTGTAGTTATAAGTTGTACTTAGTTTTTACTCGTACCTTCTAGTAGTTAGAGTAGTAGAGTAAAGTAATCCAAAGTAGTTGGAATGTTTGTACTTTTTGAATGTAAATTTGTTACCAATTTTACTATTTGTCACATTTTATTGCACCATTTGGTGACTATTTATATTCTATTTCTGATTTCGAACTCTACATGTCAACACTAGAAAAACAAATTATCTTTAATTGAAAAAGTCTCGTTACTCTCAAAATCTTACGTTGTGTATGTTGACAAAAAGTCTTTCTATTATTCTGTGTGAGTTCTGTAAGTCAATTTCATATCTTATTAACAAATATTTAAGAATTACTATATATAAAGAATATTTCTTGTTTTTTAATAAAATTTTTGACGTCACTGATTCAAAATCTGACTCTGCCCCATAATGCTTATGATGTACCCTTGAGAAGATTTTGAGTACCATCAACCACCTAGTATTTGATCATTGGTTGCCCTAGTGGTCTGAGCTAAAATCAACTTCGTCATTGTCCAATAGAATCATTTGGCAACCCCATCTACCATAAATACTCCTGCTTGTCACATAGATGTAGATCCACTTTATTTACAAAGAATCAGCAAGTTAAGTATCTAGTAGCTTTGGGAGAGAATACACTCGATTTTAAAGCTCAAGCGATATGAAACGAAAACCTCCTTCTATTTAGTAGAACACGCCCAATTCTATTGAAATTTTGCCCCTTTGGAAGCCTAAAATCCATTTGCAAACATGAAAAGAGGGTTACCTCTATATGTCAACAAGCAGTGAGAGAAAATAAGAACCAACATTTCTGTACACTGTAAATATATTTCCGTATAAATTATAATTCAGATACTCACATACCCGCTAAAATACAAATCAAATGTAAACAAAAAAAAAGAGGTGAACTTAACCTTGTACTCTAAGCAAATTACACGGGGGAAAAAAGGGTTAGGCAGCAGACGGTGCATTAGTCCTAAAATGTACGACTCCTGCCTCCGACAATGCCGCTGTGAATTTGTCAGTGCCACTCTCAATAGCTGCTATGTTATAATCCAAGGACTCGTCGTCATATATCTCCCACCACTTCTTCACTAGCATCTTAATATCTTCCCAATCCATGTGCTCTTCTTTCCCAGTGTACCTCCATGGCTTTGAACCCTGCAGAATAACCAAAATGAGAAATTTTACCCATCTGTTAAGATTTTAATTCTTTCAAAAGAAAACATATAATAAGTTGTGAAGATCATAGGATAAAAGATCATGACTCACCGCAGCACAGTAGTGCACAACTTTCACTTTGTCTAGCTCAATGTTCTCTGGGTGGCGCCACATCATGGCCAAAACCAAGTTGTATATAGGTGGGATAGGCGCGTAAATATCTCTAAAGAACATGTTCAAGAAGTCCTGCAATTACAATGCATGATTCAAGCCCAATAACAAATTATTACCGGAATAATTTCATGCAAAACAAGATAAAGACTGCATGCAAGGTGAGGAACTACCTGCTCGGCAAAAGGGCTAGGAGGGGTGATCTTGAGGGTGCTCAAGAGGTCATCGTAGACAGAGAGACTCGGCTCATACACAAACATGCCGGCATTGAAGTACAGTGGGGGCCTTGGACCCAACTCAGCGGGCCAATGGACCTTATCGGGGCACTGCTGGCAGTACCCGATCTGGTATTGTGGGGTGTGGGACCAGGTCTTCTCGCAGAAACAGTCCATGACGGCATGAAAATAGCCATTTGGCAAGTCGAAGAGGTGGTCGATGTTGTCGTAAACTTGGATGTCTCCGTCCAAATATATCATCTTCTGGTACTCCACAAACTGCGTTAATATCACACAATCAATCAAGTAAACTCCCAACTGAAATTATTAGAAGAATACATTTGGACTATGTTTTAGACTTTGAACTTATAAAAGCCAGAAGCATAAATTTGGATTTGAAAAATGTTAGCTCATTAAGAAGAAGTAAATAAAATTTCAACAGAGCTATTTGTGCTGCTCCCACAAGTAATTTCTCTGTTTTCGGCTCCCGAAATTGCAAAAAACATTGAATTGAAAATTTCAAACATTTCCTATTACCTTTTTTACCGTAATAATTATGAGCTTAAAAACTTCAAGAATCTATTAATTAGCATACACATGAAAAGAAACAATCAACACATGTAGACATGTACCATAATCTTACCTCCCAAATGCGAAGCTTGGAGTAGTTGATAACGTAATAAGCCATAGCGAACTGGGTCTGATTCTCAGGCGGATAAACCGGTTCAATCTCCCGAACTATACAACCTTGAGCCACCAACATACGGCGGTGCTCCTCCGGCACGTCAGGCAAAACCGCCACCACAAGTGGGTAAGCAGTCTTCACCTTCCTCAAGCCCTTGGCTAACCCCACCACACCCTTCACGTAGTCACCGTTCCCCGCCAAGAACGTAACGTAAGCCCGACTACTCAGGCTTGCCGCCTTGGCCAGAGTACCCGTGGTGTTAGTACGGCCAATTATGAGATCAGGAGCCATTTTTAGACAGACGGTTTGTTTTTAGAAAAAGAAAGAGAGGAATATAGAAATATAAGAGGAAGCTTGTAAGTTTTGAAAATATAAGTGATGTTTTGGTGAGTTTTGAGGTGGATGGAGTGTTGAGGTTTATATAGACGTTGATGGTGGTTCAGGAAATCTAATGGGCAGTTGTGCGGATCAATCTAGCTGTTGGAGAGGTTATTTCTGCTAAATGACGTTGTTTTAGTGAAGTATGATGGAGAGACGGCATCGTTTAGGATTCTTG
The DNA here is from genome assembly GCA_019985065.2 of Arctostaphylos glauca. NCBI lineage: Eukaryota > Viridiplantae > Streptophyta > Magnoliopsida > Ericales > Ericaceae > Arctostaphylos > Arctostaphylos glauca. Next base: position 10,018,621 of record JAHSPW020000005.1, read on the forward strand.
TTGTCATTGATAAGAAACGATGCGTTTTATCTGATCCCGAGAAATCCCGGAAGTACGCGTGTCAGTAGGGGGTTACGTGGATATGATCAGACAGTGACTCTGTTGTCAAAGATAACAGGTGCATTTCAAACTTTGGATATGGGCGGTGCAAGTCAAAGGAAAGAGTTAAGAAAGGAGTAAAAAGATGAATAAAGAACAAAAGTGAATATACCAACAAGATTCCATGTCTGTGTTACACAAACACCCACGGCAGTCTGTCTGTTTAGGAGTGCCGTAGACTGGGCGGTTTTGAGGATATTGTTTTAGGACTTGAGAATCCTGCTGCAGTCGTTCGTGTTATACGTAAAAATAATGTCGTTTGATGAAAATATTATTAAATAATTGAGTAGTATTCGAATAATTTTTTATTGGGCCGGTTTTAGAGACACAAAAAAAATACAAGTTTAAACACAAAATCTCAATCATTAATTTTAATGGCTGAGATTAAATTAAAAGTGTTGAAGTTTTTTTTCTGGGTTCCTTCCTTCAGCCACTTTTCATCTTCCTCTTCTCTGTCTATTCCGTCTGTTTGTCTCTCTCTCTCTCTCTCTCTCTATTCTCATACTTTAGAAGATGACGGCAGTAACGGACTCTCAATGATTTTTCGGCGGCAATCTCTGATCAAACGAAATTCTAATTTTTCTCTCTCTCCTTATTCTTCCAACCTTTCGCTTTCTCACTAGGAGGCAAGATATACCTCCTCAACACAAAAAACAAAGTAAGGGAAGAGAATCCCAAGCAAAGATGAGAAATCCCGAGCAAAAAATAAACCAACTTGAGAAAAGTTTCTACATTCAAAACTTGCGAAAGAATTTTCAAAGCACAAACGTGAGAAAAGTTTCCTAAAATATGAACTTGAGAAGAGTTTCTTATAGCATAAACTTGAGAAAAGTTTCCTCAAACTAAAGTGTTTATAGATGCTCGGCTACATTCCTAACCATCATGCAAACTTCAAAAAAGTCTCAAAATTACATACATGAGAAAAGTATCTACATTTGAGAAAAGTCCTTGGACAGAAATTTGACAAAAGTTTCATGATTGCAAACTTGAGAGAAGTTTCAAAATTGCATACTTGAAAAAAGTATCTATATATAAAACACTTGCGAAAGTTTCAAAATCATAAATTTGAGAAAATTTTTCTAATTAAAAAGGATTTGAGAAACGTTTTTTAGTACAAACTTGAGAAAAATTCTATAATAACAAACAATCAAATCGGCAAAAAAGGCCCCGATCACTTGAACATACTACGAAGAGCCTAACTTGAGAAAATGTTATTTTACTTCAAGAATTGTTCGACTACATGATCAATCATCACAGAGATACACTAGGCCAAAGCCTAGGAGAAATGCCCCAAGGGGAATCTAGAAATGCACCAAGTACCAGATAGAAGTTTTGAAGTCTTAAGCATCAGAACTTAGGAGGAGTTAGAAGTAGACCATACTAAAATAAAGACAGATCAAAGCATTTCAACATAAAAGCAAGATTGGCAATAGGTGCCACTTCAAAACAGCAAACTTCATGAAAGGAAAGATTAGACGTCAGTTGTAAGAACTGTCTTATGCCCTATAGTGGCTTCAACCGTCTTCCCTTTTTCTTCGCCCATCTTGTACTGAAGAGTGTTGGCTCTCATAGTAGCTTCCTTAGCTTTCTTTTTGCTGGCCAAGATCGTCTTGGGCCTTATAAAATTTGAGCCTCCAGCCCTTCAGCTCTTCATCGACCTTATGAAAATGGCCTTCCAGATCTTGAGCACGATCCAAGCAGAGCATCGACTTTTGCATAGTCTACAAAAAATAAACATATAACATCGAATGAGCTAGAGCTGAACGTATAAAAGAAGGAAGGTCGCTTCCAATGTACGACTCAACATCCCTTGGCAGCATAGTCGCTGTAGAAAGAGCCTGAGCGACATCCAGATCACCAACGGTGCTAGCCACAGTAATGGGCGTATGCCCATTGACCAGCAAAGAAGGAGCCCAAGGACCGGTTTTCTTGGTGGTTCTGGATTTGCCCTTGGACCTAGGAGGATCGACGCCGTATCTCTTCCTTAGCCTCTTTTTCGAAGGATCGTCAACTTCCTCAATAGCATCGTTGGTCGACAAAGAGGTGATTGCCATAGTGTCAGTATCATTGCCCTTCCTTTTGGCCTCGATGGTTCCATCTTGTTTCATGGCCCAGCCTTCTTTTTGTCTTTAGCAACGGCCTTGCTCCTCTACTTCATAAGCTCCCTCAAATTTAGCATGTTCGGGTTCCTAGATATGAGGTCTTGATCGATCTCTTCCTCATCGTTGGTCAAATACGAGGAGAACAAGACTATGAAAGACCTGTCGATGAAGAGGAAGAAGAAGACGAGCTTGGAGCATCTCCCAAAGTAGCAACCGTAACACGATGGGACTCCCTCAGATAAGGTAGTGGAATACCTTCAGAAATGTGGATTTTGGATCCAGCAGCAACCGCTATTGCAACCATAATGTGGGTTCGGTATTTTATGTACCCCCAATATGATGGATTGTATCGAAGGAGAACCTCAGTAGAATGGGGTTTTACTTGCCCTTCTACACCTTTGTAGTCCAGAACCTTCTCCAAATGCTCAAGATGTGTGGTGTTGACTTGTTGACCTTGGTTAACATGAGAAGTTGTAAGAACAAAGGTGAGAGCAAACAGATTAGTACTTATGTCGATAAGGCATGACTATATATCAAGAGAAAGAAAAAGAACTAATGGGATTTTCCGAAGCGACGGGGTACACAAATCCGTGTGTGCAGGTTTATCTGGGGCGAACGCCCAATTGCTAGAAACAATTAGAAAGTCATTGTCGTTCCCTCTGTCCGAATCGGTCGGATGAATTACTATTTTTTGACGACCTCTATGAGATTTGAGATACCACATGTCACCGTTATTATATTTCATATCATAGTTGAAATGGATATCCAACATAGGTTAAGATTCGTATTACAGAGTTCGTTCAAACGAATAATATCCATAATTATACGATATGTGTTTATAGAGATCTATATTGGATTTAATCCATACCAAGATAAGGCCCTATAAAGTAAAGGGTGGGGGAGAAATCTGACTCCACCCTCAATAATGGTCATTAGAGGAATATGGATGAATCTTCATCCTGTATTTGAGGATGGGTCTCGGGTTTTGTTAATCTCAACTACAACATTTTCTGGGATATTGTAGTAACGACGAAACTCAATTATGCTTGCCTTAGTGGCAAAATGTCTACAAAAGATTCTCATTTCAGAGAATGAATAAAGAACGAACAGATATCAGAAAAAAGCGAAGAACGAGAAGTTTTTTAAAGACTCACAGAGAGCAACGAAGGAGACGATGAACAGTGAAGAAAAAGAAAATGAGAATACGAAGGGAGTAAGAGGAGGGGAAACGTTTGTTGTTTTACCCTCAAAATTCCTGTTATTTACATCAAGGTAACCAGTCATGATTCTTCAACAAGCGCGAGAAGCGTGTTATTCCATAAAAAAGCTAACACAATGTCACGTTGCACTTAATGTGACACTACAGTTTCCAATTGACGATTACAAGAATATATGTCCAAGTAAGAGATATCCTTTAGAGAAATATTATGTAACTTTGCATGTTCCTTTAGCTCAGCGGAAAGTAGCCAAAGTTAAGGGCAATTGACGTGGGTAAAACTTAAATGAGAAGTAATAAGTTTTCCTGCAAATAAATCATTTAGTTCGGCAAAAGACTAAGATGATACGAAGACACACGTGCTGATCACGTGATAGTATTGCCGACCTAAGAAAGCCAGTTCCTGCTATATCTGAGCTGAGAAGGCCGGATCAATGACCAACCGATCTAAGAAAGGTGGCCTAATAAGTTGCCCACCTGATAAAAGTAGTCTGGCACGTTACCGACTTGGTCTGGGCGTTGGGTAGTCTCGATCCAAGATAAGACAGAGTTCCAAGTAAGTCGGGATAAAGTTCCAAACAAATATGGATGAGAAATCCATGGTCAATTCTGTAACAGTCCATGTATACCACTGACCTAATAACTTATCGAAACCTAACTACATGGCCCAAAATGCTTAAACTTAAATTATTAGTAATAGTTTAAATGGTTCGGTGGAACGGGACGTCATAATCTCCTCACCTTTAAGACTTTACGCTCTCGCAAGGAGTTATACACTAGAGTCACTACGGCCTAACTCAAGGTCTGTTCCCTAATGAACAAAAAAAGTCCTGACCTTACACTCGATTGTGCACATATGTCGCTTTCATACTATTTATAACGGTCCATGTATAATATTGACCCAATAACTTGTCGAAACTTAACCACGTGACCAAAATTCTTAAACCCAAGTTATTACTAGTAGCTTACATGACTCATTATATACCCATGATCACCCATATAGACTTTCGATGTGGGATGAGATGTCACAAATTCGATTTATATGAGAAGTATTAATTGAATGAAACTCTAAATATAAAAGATAATTATTTGATAAATATCAAATTTAGAGCTATCCCATTAGTGGCTAGTCAGAAGGCATTTCACTCCAACTCTGTTCAGGAATTAGTGTCCTAAGAGAATTAGGAATGTTAAAATCTATGAATAAAGCTCTGAGTCCATAGAGAAATGTACGCACTAATTCACTAGCTAATATATATATATATATATATATATATATATATATATATATATACTATTAGCTTGATTTATATTCATTCTTCTGAGTTTTACCTGACTTAATAATCAGAGTGTCTTTTTGCCACAGTTGCGGAAGGTTCTTTGACTAGTTATTATTTTGCAAATCATAGGTCCATCCAAATTGAGAATATTGATTCTGCTGAGATAGTGAGGTCCTAATTTTCCTCCCTAATTGTGAAGATCAACCGACTTATAGTTTGCTTAAGTTAAAAATAATTAAAAGAAGGTTTAGACAGTAATAACTCTTTTGCTTATTTGGACTTTTCTTAACTTTTTTTTTTTGTGTGTGTCAATTTTCGTTGTTGTCCAGATTCTTCAGGCCGGCATAAATTTAAGAAATAAACGACAGTTAAAAATATTACTTAGTAATTGAAATAGTTTTTCTTTGAGCTATTTGCACTTTCTATGTCTGATAACCTGATATGATCATATCTGAAGTTTATTTTTTCCCTTCTTGGCAATCAAATAAGAAAGAAAGTTTCTATATTAATAAGTCACTTGAATTTTGATTAATTAATTTTTGGTTAAGACAATCATATCGACATCAACATAATAGATCAAAATTTAAAAACTTTTGATAAGATGACGCTAAAGAACTTTAAAAGCATGAAAAATTGTCTTTCTAAAACTTTTTTGTTGTTAGTCAACTTTTTAGAATTTTAAACTATAATTTTTTATTTTCTAAATTCTTTGTCGAATGACTAGTTCAAAATTTTTAAACCAAATTTTTTTTAGATTATATATTTTTATTCTTATTCAATTTCTTTTTGGCATTTGTCAATTTTTTATGAATTATTCGTTAGCCTCTCATTAAAAGTTTAGAAAAGTAAAAAAAACATGAACTAAATTTACAGAAGTAGAAAAAAAATTAAAAACATCTGTCTCTTTTAAATTATTTTTGTTTTTATCAAGCTTTTTAAAATTTAAGGTCGTAACTTTTTAACTTTTTAAATTGCTCTTGTATGGACAAACTAATCATTTATAAAAGAAAATAATGCAAAACTATAGTAAAGTGAGGTCAAATTGAAAAAGACAAATATTAACACGATTGTATTAACTCAAACTCACAAATTCACCCTAATAAAATTGAAAAAACACATTGACTATGTCCAATCTCTGAATATCTGAGGCATACCTTTCCAGCGGCAGATAGATACCTTTTCATTATTTTGACAACATATGCGGCATCAGCGGTTAGGATCCCATGATGTTGACGTCGATATCTTGGGTTCCTGTTTATCCGATTCTGCCCTCCGCCAACCGTCACCAACGGAAAATCATCAGATAACGTGTGAGTCGACCACATGTGACAAGAAAGTAGGGGTGAAATCGGGTCGGGGTCGGGGTCGGGTCGGTCGGGTCGGTCCAATATTTTCATGGACCAATTTTCGGTTCGGTCCAAATTTTTTTCAAACCGACCCCGACCGATTTATTTTCGGTTCGGTTCGGTTCGGGGAGGAGTCAAATTATTTCGGGAATTTCGGAGAGTTCGGGGATTTCGGTCCGCCCCGAATGGGTAATGTCAAAAATTAATTTTGAACTCGTTCGGTCCAAATCCGCCACTAATATAGAAAATGTATTACCAAATGAGCCTCCATTCAAATTTTTTTCCATCAAATATCACATGGGCATATTTTAAGAAAAAAATTAATCTACTTTTCCACCAAAATAGTAAAAAACACATAATAAAAAATACAAAAACCAAACGCATCACTAAATTTCGGTTCGGTCCAAGTTAGTTCGGTCTAAGTCGGTTCGGTCCAATACCATTCAGTCTACTATCGGTTCGGTTCGGTCAAAATTCCAGAAAACCGAGACCGAACCGAATATCGAAAAACCTTTCATAGACCGAAACCGACCGAACCCCATTGTGGACCGACCAAAAACCGAACCGAACAATCGGTTTTTTCGGTCGGTTCGGTTTTTTCGATTTTTCTTTCACCCCTACAAGAAAGTCGCCATGTGTGGATCCACAAATGCATCGTTTTACCATTACGTGCCTGGCGTCGGTTAGTTTTATATAAACATTTACCAAACTGAAAAAAGAAAGAAAATATTACATGGGGTCCACAATCTACAAAACCCAATAGGATCTACTTCACGTGTGGAGGAGGCCTTCGCCATGCACTTCACAGTCCAAGAATCTGCCAGGTGTCAGTAGGTAATTCAGTGGACGGTGCTGCCCCAGCCATGTGGCACAGAGGGGTCCTTCGACGAAACAACAAGTGCCTCCTTTACTTTTTCATCCCAAAATATTGTCTGGTAGTGCCCAACGTCTTTAAGAGCGTACATCTTCTTGCCTAATGACTTTTATGTGATTATCATGGGACGGAAAATAAATTTTATTCCGTAATTTCAATCGATTATTTTGCAACCATCATTTTTATTAGTATCAAAAATTACGTTAATCAAATATTTTTTTATAACAAATACGATCCGATCAAGCTATCACCGTCTTCCAATTAACTTTTTCCATGATGAATGAATCTAGAGTTGCAAAATAAATGACTTTAATCGATAATAAAATCATAGTGAGTTAAATTTGCGTCACATATGTATTACAGAAGAGAAGCCATTGATTTTATTTTATTTTTGCACATTTCTAAAAATTTACAAGCGACAACACATTTGATTGGTCAAACAATAATATATGTTTAGGTACATTAGCCCGCGATAAATAATTATTATGTACCTTTAGTAAATGATAGTAGATAAAAATCAAGAAATACAAATTAGAAAGCAAGATAAGTATTATTCTAAATTTATGGTTCTCATACGCCTATAATATAAATAAAATTTACTATATAAAAAGAAAATATTAATGGTTATAATAGTTATTAAAGAAAGAAACTTAAGTAATTAACAATTTAAGGACATGTATCTAGAAGTATTTATCAAGTTGGGTGATGCAGATTTTTGTATTTTTGTATTTTTTTGAATCCTTGTGATAAAAGAAGACTACTCGTGGTTAGTATATATAGTATAAATAGATAGATTACTAATTAATTCTAGATTTTAGAAAAATATGCGAATATAATACTTGTAGGGACCAAGTAAATCTGGTTCGGCATACAAAATTCGAGTTCATTTAAGCTGATCTGATCATAATTACGCCCATAGGCAGCCCACTCAGCGCACCTATCAACTGGTTAGTCAAAGAGCTGACCAAGTACAACCAATCCACGATTAGAAAAAATTAGGTTGGATCATCATCATTTTGATCGGCTCAGCCACCTCATCAGATTGTTCAATCTTATATTACGTCATATCAACCCATGAGCAGGAATGGTCTGTGCAAAGCTTGCACTCAAATATATACAGCTAAACACTCAATTGTTAAATAAGGGTGAATACTAATGGAAAAGGCGAGTTGATCATTCAAAACATACTTAGGCACTACGATATAGAATCCACTTTAAGCATTTTTTACGTGTCAACTTTCTCATACATATTTATGCTCGATGGAACTTCTGTTCTACAAGTTTTCCCTCATTTTTATACTTACCTAATTATCGGAGAGCATTATAGATATCGACCGGGGTATCTTTGACTGGTTATTTCCTTGCGCAACTAGTGCTTTTGGATGAAGAAGCAAGTAGGATAACTCCAAGTCAATCCTTTTCAACTCGAGCACGACTCTTAAGGGGATCTCATAGATTACCACTCCACAATTTGGCGAGCGACCACAGTGAGAGTTAGAAAAATAAGAGTTGCTATGCACGGGATTGTACCATTTTTTTACCTAGTCGAGCAAGGTACGGCCCCGCACATATGGCTTGGAAAGGGCAAAGGAGTTGCTGAACAGGGAACCAAACGGTGTTCGTCAGCCCACCCCCGTTGATGTTGACATTGCAGCACCAGTAGAGTCGGTCAGAGTCAACGAAGTATTATTAACACACCTAGACGAATAGCACAAAGAGCTCTAAAATCTCAGAAAGAAGGTAGAAGGTGCTGAAACAACCTCCCGACGTGAAAGAGTCATGTATTGAATGCCAACATGGAAAGAGCCATGGATAGATAAGTGAGGTTATTTGATGCCATTATTCAAAATTTCAAAACTATTAATATTTCCCAAACACCCTATAAAAAAGTTAAATGGGCCCAAAGTTTTTTCAATTGAAATTTTTTTTCTCGTTACACTAAAATTGTATGTTTTGTGTATGTTGACAAAAAATCTTTCTATTATTCAGGAGTTCGATCTACAATTCAATTTTATCTTATTAACAAATATTTAAGAATTACTATGTTAAAAAAAATTATTTCTTGCTTTTTGATTAAAATTTTTGACATCACTGATTCAAAATCTGACTCTGCCCCATAATGCTTATGATCTGCCTTTTTGAGAAAAAACCATCAACCACCTAGTATTTGATCATTGGTTGCCCTAGTGTTCTGAGCTTAAATCAACTTAATTCATCATTGTCCAATAGAATCATTTGGCAACCCCATCTACCATAAATACTTCTGCTTGGTCACATAGATATATGTAGATCCACTTTATCTAGTAGTTTTGGGAGATAATACACCCGATATTAAAGCCCAAGCGCTATGAAAATAAAACCCCTTTCTATTTAGTAGAACACGGCCAGTTCTATTGAAATTTTGCCCCTCTCGATGTATAAAATCCATTTGCAAACATGAAATGAGGTTTACCTCAATCTGTCATCAACAAGCAGTGAGAGAAAAAAAGAACCAATATTTTTGTACACTGTAAATATATTTCTGTATTAATTATAATTCACTAACTCACATACCCACCAACATACAAATCAAATGTAAACAAAAAGGGGGGAAAAAAAAAACATCTCCCTAACACGACCTTCCTCATCTAAGAAAGGCGAACTTATCCTTGAACTTCAAGAAAATTACACAAGGGGAAAAAAAGGGTTAGGCAGCAGACGGTGCATTAGTCCTAAAATGTACGACTCCTGCCTCCGACAATGCCGCTGTGAATTTTTCAGTGCCACTCTCAGTAGCTGCTATGTTATAATCCAAGGACTCGTCGTCATATATCTCCCACCACTTCTTCACTAGCATCTTAATATCTTCCCAATCCATGTGCTCTTCCTTCCCAGTATACCTCCATGGCTTTGAACCCTGCAGATCACCCAAATCAGAAATTTTAGCCACCTGTTACGATTTTAATTCTTTCAAAAGAAATCATACAATAAGAGATCATGACTCACCGCAGCACAATAGTGAACAACTTTTACTTTGTCGAGCTCTATGTTCTCTGGATGGCGCCACATCATGGCCAAAACAAGGTTGTATATTGGTGGGATAGGCACGTAAATATCCCTAAAGAACATGTTCAAAAAGTCCTGCAACCACAATGATTCAACCCCAAGAAACTAATTAGTACTACATATGCGAAGACAATTTATTGGGAAAAGTGACAAAAAAAGGGTGGGAGGTGATCAGGGCATTACCTGCTCGGCAAAAGGAGTAGGAGGGGTAAACTTGAGGGTGCTCAAGAGGTCATCATAGACAGAGAGACTCGGCTCGTACACAAACATGCCGGCATTGAAGTACAGTGGGGGCTTTGGACCCATCTCAGCGGGCCAATGGACCTTATCGGGGCACTGCTGGCAGTACCCGATCTGGTATTGTGGGGTATGGGACCATGTCTTCTCACAGAAACAGTCCATGACGGCGTGAAAATAGCCATTTGGCAAGTCGAAGAGGTGGTCGATGTTGTCGTAAACTTGGATGTCTCCGTCCAAATATATCATCTTCTGGTACTCTACAAACTGCGTTAATAATCCCAAAAGAAATTAATTAGAAGCTGAGGATAGACATGTACTAGTGTTTGGTACGAAAATAAGCCAAATACTTTTATTTTGATACTAGAAAAATGTCGCATGTACCATAATCTTACCTCCCAGATTCGAAGCTTTGAGTAGTTGATGACATAGTATGGCATAGCGAATTGCGTCTGGTTCTCCGGCGGGTACACCGGTTCGATCTCCCGTACTATACATCCCTGAGCCAGTAGCATACGACGGTGCTCCTGTGGCACATCGGGCAAAACCGCCACCACAAGTGGGTAAGCAGTCTTCACCTTCCTCAAGCCCTTGGCTAGCCCCACCACACCTTTCACGTAGTCACCGTTCCCCGCCAAGAATGTAACGTATGCTCGGCTACTTAGGCTCGCCGCTTTGGCCAGAGTACCCATGGTATTGGTAGCAGTACCAAGCATGAGATCATGAGCCATTTTTACACAATTGGTTTGGTTTTAGAGAGAGAAAGAGAGGAATATGGAAAGATAAGAGTAAGCTTGAAAGTTTTTGATGAGAATAACTGATGTTTCGGTGAGTTTTTGGAGTTGATGGACCGTTGGGGTTTATATAGGCGTTGCTGGTCTTTCAGAAAACTGCTAAAATTTGTGTGGATCAGTGTGGGGGAGCATGTTGTCGGGATTTGATTTGTACAGGTTATTGGTGTTAAACGACGTGGTTTTAATCAACGGTTGATGGAGAGGACGGCGCTTGGATATTCTGGGTGTCATCGATATCTTCTTTTTTCGGTCGGGTGGGTGTGACCGATGAAAACATGGGAAACTTCGCATTATCTGGTCCCTAGGAATCATGGCTGTACGCGTGTTTATACTTATTTGATCTGACGGTTGGTGATTGGTCAAATGTAAATGGTTTGTCTAAAATTATGGATAAGGTCGGTGCTATCCAAAGAAAAGAGTTATGAATTAATAATATAGAAAGTAAAAGTAAAAATGAAGCTTGAATATACCCAAAAGATTCCATGTCTGTGAGACCGAATCAACCAATCACACTTCTGTTTCCAAAGGGGAGCTTGAGATTCTGAGGGGAGAAAATTTACTTAAATATTATGGCATTTTTTTTAGATCTCGAATATATATTCATATCTCCTTAGTGAAATTTTTGGCTCTATCTTGTGTCCAGATGTATATACGTAGTCTTACTCTTCTAAGTGAGCTAGAGGTTATTTTGTTGCACTATGAAAACTTTAGACTGCTGGAAATAAAATGTGTAAGCACAAACGACAAAGGGAATTCATAATTAAAATTAAAAAATAACTCTTAGGAGTTATTCGAGTGGAGATAGGGACGATCTGTAAATCCAGACATCTTGATGTTAAATCTCGATAACTGCAAACTTTAGGATCACTGGATGTTTACTTGGTTGTTAATTTCAGGGCCTCGAAAACTAGTCAGTATTAGGTGGGGAGCCCCCAAGCATACACTAGCTTGGTCCCGGTTGGCAAAATAAAAAATTAAATAAATTAAAATAAAAAACGAGTCAATTAATAACTAATTTATGAAGACTTGAAAGTTTTAATAAGTATAAAACATGTTTGGTCATTAACTTCAGGGTCTCAAGGACTAGTTAATATTAGGCGGAGATCCCAAGCATGTAGCAACTTGGTCACAGTTGTAAAATTAAAAATAAAAAACGAGTCAATTAATAACTAATTTTATGAAGAGTTGAAAGTTTTAATAAGTATAAAACATGCATTCAAGTTTTATTTATTTCTTAATTGATTAAGGATGATAGTTTTACTTGAAATCAGCAAATATTCAAACCGAATCCTTCTTAGGCCGGCAATTATTCTAAATATTACCTACTTGTAAGGCAATTATAGTTTTTAAATCAAACTACCCTTTCAGTTTACATTTGGGTTTGATACAAGAAAGTATCTATACTGATTCTGCGCGTACTACAAGAAAAAATACTAAGAGTGACATCCTTAGAATGTAACTTGTCACTAAATATAATAAGCAATGATAAAGAAGATTGTCTGTATCACCAAAGGTGTTGAGTTCTGCACGCCAAATGAAAATAATTTATGGTGACAATATTTTGATTTTAGTGACAAGTTTTGATGTCGTAGAATATTTAATTTCTGGTGACAAGGGTTTTCTTGTCACTAATAATATCAATTTGGGCACAAGCAAGATTTTTTTTTTTTTTTTTTTAGTGGGCATTGAATTTGGGGTTGTCACTAAAAAGTTTTTAGATGTCATGAAAAGATGTGTAGAATGAAACTACTTCGTTTTGATGTCTAAATGTTTGTCACAAAAAACCCCTCACTATAAGTGCAATGTCTTTTACCTTCTCTAATATTTAAAAAAAACTTGAACTGCAATAATTCATAATTGTAAATTAAATTTTATATTTGATATTTATTCTGAGCATTGAGGAATTTTTAAAAAAACTAAAACTAAAAAATAAAATATATACTTTTAATAGGTCGCTTGAGAGAGCTATAAGCAGCTCGAGTGACCTCTTTGAACTCCAGACAGTCAGATTAGGATTTTGATGGCTTTTAATTGGGGATAAAGTATTTTTGAAATTAAAATTGAAAAATTGATGGTCATAAACCATTGATTAATGTAGGTACATCACTATATAATCATAGCTAGGATTCTATTTTCTTTTTCAACTACAAAATCGCAAGTTTTAGAGAGATTAGAGAGAATTTTGAGTGTTCTTGGAAGGTGTTCCAAACAGAAGCTTTTTCGGCGATATCAACCTTCAATTTCTTCGTGTTCATTGCTTATTATCTCGATTCAAGGTAGGAATATTTATCTACCAACCATTATGCTTAGATTCCTTCATTAAATTGCATGTTTAGGGTTGTTTATTGCATGTTGTAGGTTCTGTTTCATATGTTTAGGGGTTTTGTTCGAGTATAGTTTTCAGATATGGAATTTTTAGATTCTGAAAAAAATGATGGGTCACTCGAGCGAGATTGATTTTCAATTTTTAAAATTTTCTCAAAAAGAAAAAATATTTTTTTAATAGATCGTTCAAGCGAACTGAGGTCACTCAAGCGAGATCCAGAAATTTTTTATTATGTAGATTTGGACAAAAGGCTTGTTTTGGCCGCTCGAGCGAGCTGAGGTCGCTCAACCAACCTGTGAAAAACAAAACAAAATTAGATTGTATAACCTGCTATTTGGGCCCACAAGCTAGAATAAAATCAAGTGACGTTGACCCTTTTCGATTGTTCAGAATAGGATCCCGGGAGTATGTTGTACGAGAAATATATGCGTGTATCGTAGAGCACATATTATTAATCAGAATGCCGATATGAATCTATTGGTTTTATTTATGGTTCAATCTGACTTCAAATGAAGTTTTTGGAACAGAAAATAGTCTTTCAGAAGATCTAGGGGCCTAAATGCGATTAAAGCAACCTCGGGTTTTTGAGGCACACACAGTGCACACAGCATAAAATGCGCATGCGCCAAAAGTTTGGTGATTTGGCATTGTTTTAATTGGTTGCTTTGGTGATGTGGCAACTAGGGTTTGGCTAAATTTGTCTATAAGTATGGGATCCCTCTTTGAAAAAAGATAATATGTTTTCTCGACTCCCTTCCTTCTAATACCTGAGACCTCGTTTTTTCCTCTCCAAGCTTCCTCCTCTACAAACACCAGAGACCTCGCCTCTTCCTTTTCATTTTACAACTCTATCGTCTCTTATTCCCAAAGACTTTCCTCCTCACCAAAATCTCTCCAAGCTTTCTATCTTCGTTGTTTTCAAGCGTTGTGGCTTCAGAATCTCCGAGAACAAAAAGAAATTAGAATTGGATTTTATAAAGAATTTGAGAGAAAGCAAGAATAGATTATATGCAAAAATGCTTAGAGCTTACCCCTTATTGTTTGAATCAAAGTTATAAATCTCGTACCGTACCGGACCAAAATCGGGACAGATGGACAGGCGTACCGCTCCGGTGAAAATTCCGACAGTTCCGGCCAGCTCGGCCGGTACCGGCCGGTATCTCGCATCTCAGCCGAGGTAAGATTTTTTATTTTTTTTAATTTTATGAGTCCTTTTGTAATTATAGAAAACTGAAGGTATGAAATGTAATTAGGTGAGTAAATGGTAAAAAGCCCTAAACCAAAAAACGTTCCTGCTTGCTGCCTGCTGCTCTGTGCAAATCTAAACCTCACCGCCTGCTGCTCTGTGCAAATCGGGCAGAACTCGAAAGAAGATTCCGGCCGTTCTGATTTTTCGACCGCCACTGCTGTGTTTTTCGGTGTTCTGCCGTCCGTCCACCTTGGTATGTTTCTGTGTTTTATGTTGATTTCAATGGAGTAGATCCATTCGGTGCCTTCATTTTTTTGCTACTGAGTACATGGATTATAAATTAGTTGCTTTGCCATTTAACTTCTGCCATGCCGATGCAAATGGTGATGGGTATATTAGTGAGAAGGAGATGAAGGAGTAAATTAGTTGCTTTGCCATGCCGATGCTACTAGTAAATGGGGATTTTCTGTTTGTTAGAACTTTTAGAACCCTTCAGTAGGTTTTCTAAGTAATTAGTATAAGCCTGCAGGAAGTTGTGGTGAGTTAATGTAAGCCCTTCAAACTTTCTTGTATAATAGAGATATGTATGTAAGTAGCCTTTGTTATTTTTTCTCTTTTACTACTTATTTATTTTCTTTATGCTCGCGAATAATTTTTTGTGAAGGTAAGAAAAGTTAATACTTCGATGATGGTGGAACATAATATCTCACAATCTCTCTCAACCTCCCCTCATTTAGAGTAGGGATGGCATTTTGCTCCGATCCGACGGATATCCGAACCGTAACCGATTTTTTTTCCCGAACCGTAACCAAAATTTTCTCCATGGATGAGGTTATGGAGGAAGCAAGTCAATATCCGATCGGATATGGTTTGGATACGGTTATTGTTAAATATCCAAAAATAACCGAATGGATATCCGAACCGAACCGAAACCGAACATTATATATATATATATATATATATATATATAAATAATATAATATAAAAAAACTAAAACTCTTAATATATAATATAATATATACATAATATAAAATTTTAACAAACCATTTTTTGTTAGCCCATTAGCATAAGGCATAAGTAGCTAAGTCCAATAGCCCACTGGCCCACTACCCGAGTACCATTTTCATTATTTTATGCCCTAAGTTTTTAACTCTTAAGCCTTAACAAGTAAGTGGTAACCCTTATTTTATGAGTTCTATTTGTTGGTAAAATATGAATAGGAATTTATTTATTTTTAAATCGCATTTGGATCGGGTTGGGGTGAAATCTGAGCGGATTCGAAAAAAATTACAGATATCCATTAGGTTTGGAGATTAACCGATATCCATTGGATTTGGTTACGGTGTACCAATTTTAATCTCCAACGGATATCGGAGCGGATATGGTTATCGGCTAACGTTCGGATATGGATATCCTAATATCCGCTCCGATCCGCTCCATTGCCACTCCTAATTTAGAGTGGTGGACTTCATAATATCTCACAATCTCTCCCAACATCCACTGAGTTTAGGTTAGGTTAGGTGTTATTTTTATCCTTTGTCAATCCCCTTTGTGTATAATAAGTGTTTCTTTCTAATTAATTTGACATTCTTGTTTAAGAGTACGTTTCTGTCTTAGCCATTGACATTCTCCTTTGTCGTATTTGTTATTATTTGTGAAAGTGGTGTTGGGTTTAGTTTTGTAGGCAGAAAATGATTGATAATACTTCAAGTGGTGCCACCTCAGTGGCTTCTGCTCCTGTAAGATCTGATGATCCAGCTTGGGGTCATGCTAAGACAGTACCGGGTAAAAAAAATTATACAATTTGCATGCATGGTAATAAACATTTGAAAGGAGGTGGGATCACTCGATTGAAGATGCATCTTGCTGGAGCAAAAGGGGAAGTTGAACCTTGCAAAGCGGTGACAGAAGATATAAAATGACAAATGAATCAGTTGTTGGCAGATAGTAAGAAAGAAAAGGAACGAAGAGAAAGGGTAAGAAAAGATATTGGCCAAGGACCTGCATTTGATGAGTATGAAGAAGAAGAAGATATTGATATTCTTATGAACCCCAATGCAGTAGGTAATAATCGAATTTATGGAAAAAGAAAGCAACGAATCAGTTTTTTTGCTCCACGGACATCTCCAGGTGCACAACCATCTATAAGAAGTGCTTTGGCCTCTAAAGAAGTTCATGACAATGCAAGAATGGCAGTTGCTCGATGGTGGTATGATGCTAATGTTCCATTTAATGCAGCTTTATCAAAATATTACCAACCTATGATAGACGCAATGGTAGCTATTGGGCCAGGCTTCAAGGGACCTTCTTTTCATGACTTAAGATCTACTCTTTTGAATAACAACGTGCGTGAGGTTAGAGAATATCTTGTCAACATTCAAAACATATGGTTGTTCCATTATGTCTGATGGATGGACGAATCAAAAACAAGTTCCAATCATTAACTTTCTAGCCTTTTGTCCAAAGGGAACTATGTTTTTGAAGTCTGTGGACACATCGGGACTTGTTAAAGATGCTGATACGTTACTTGGTCTTTTTGATGAAGTTGTTCAACTTGTGGGCCCCAGCAACATTGTCCAATTTGTTACGGATAATGAAGCTGCTTATAAAGCGGCAGGAAAAAGATTGCAAGCCAAGTATGGAAGTTTCTTTTGGTCTCCTTGTGCAGCTCATTGCTTAGACTTGATGTTGGAGAATTTTGCTAATCCAAAGTATTTTCCACATATAGATGCTTGCATCCACAAGGCTAAGCGTATCACGAGATACATCTACAATCATGCATGGGTTGTCAACTTAATGAGGAAAGAGTTCACTAATGGTAGGGATTTGTGTCGCCCCGGTATTACAAGGTTTGCAACAAACTTCTTAAGTCTTCAGTGTTTGCTTCAATTTAAGAAAGAACTTCGACAAATGTTTACTAGTGATAAATGGACTGAATCTCGTTATGCAAGAAGTAATGTGGGCAAAGAGATTGCTCAAATTATGTTTGATGATAGAGAATTTTGGTCTCAGTGTCAAACAGTGGTTAAAATTAGTGAACCTTTGGTAAGAGTTCTTCGTCTTGCGGATGGTGATGAGAAACCGGCTATGGGATACCTATATGAAGCCATGGATAGAGCAAAAGAGGCAATCAAACCACGGCTAAATAATAGAATTTCTTTGTACTCCCCTTATACTAGGGTGATTGATGCTAGGTGGGACAAACAACTTCACAGTCCTCTCCATGCTGCTGGCTGCTTTCTTAATCCTGGAATTTATTTTCGACCCACCTTCACCAAGCAAAAAGAAGTTAGTAGAGGGTTGCTTTTTGCTCTTACGATGTTAGTACCGGACAATAGCATGCAGGAGAAGATAAGTGAACAACTTGAAGAATATAAACAATCAACAGGTGACTTTGGTATGTCCCTTGCTATTCGACAACGTGAAAAACTTAATCCAGGTATATTTTACTACTTCGCAAGTTATTTTAAGAAAAAGTCTTCTTTTAAAATCAAATAACCATTTTTAATGTTGTTTATAATAGTTGCATGGTGGGAGCAATTTGGGAATGAATGCTTAGAATTGTAAAAATTTGCAGTCCGAATTCTTAGTCAATGTTGTAGTGCAACTGGATGCGAAAGAAATTGGAGTACATTTGAGTTTATCCATTCCAAGAAGAGGAACAGACTAGAACACAAGAGATTGAATGATCTAGTTTTTGTTCGTTACAATCTTAAATTTCGTGAAAGGTGTGTTTATAACTAAAAGTTTCAAAATTTAAGTACAAAGATTTAGATATGAATCTAATGTAATGTAAATGTGTTTGTGCTTGTGGGAATGTTAGCGGAAGAAAAGATGCTCTAGACCCAATTAGTCTTGACAATATAGATGTGTTAGATGATTGGGTGTGTGAAGAAAATAGTTTACTTGATGGAGAGGATATTGGGTGGGAGTTTGTTGAACCACCAACACTTGATGCATTGACATTGGAGGATAATGAGCCTACCTTTCATAATGATGATGATGACAATCTTCCAAATCAAAACGAGAGCCAATACAATTGGGGTGGTGGAGATTGTTTCTTTGGAGGAGAGCAAGATCCTTTTTTTTATGTTGATGATTGATATTTGTTTCTCTAATTTTTGCTAAAATGGTTAAGAACTTGTTTTTGAATATTATGTTGGTGATTGCCTATGCTATTTTGGATATTATGTTGGTGATTGACTATGTTATTTCCTTCATTATGTTGATGATTGATTATGTAACTTGGAATATTTTTTTTGGTGATTTACTTTTATATGTCAAATATATATTTTTAAAGAATATTTATTTAAAAAATTGTATTATTTTTTAGCGCCAAATCCGAAACGGTACTCCGGTACCTACCGGTACCGGTACGTACCGTACCGGTAGCAAAACCGGTACCCTTGCCGGTACGAGATTGATAACTTTGGTTTGAATAGAAAGATCTGAACAAGCCGCGAGATTAGTATAGTTTGCAATAGCATAATTCATATTCAAATGTTGTTTCAGATTATGGTTTTGTTTGGGCATATGTGAGTCTTTCATCTCGTTGTAACTTTTGCTCTAATATCAATACAAGGCACATATATTGAACAACATATTCTCTTATTCATTTCCTGTTTCTTTTTTTTTTTTCTAACATAAGTATTATGCATCTGTGCCCCTAGGCCGAGGGTATGAACTACTTAGTTGGCTTGGCATTCATAGTCCGCATGAACTGCTTAGTTGGCTCGGCATTCATAGTCCGTAATTTTGGCGAGAGAACATGTATGTCAGTGTTTCGAAGTTGAAATTACGGAAAATCAAAAGATAGACTTATGCCAATGCACTTTTCGTAATTTTAACCAAGTTAAGATTTATATTTGGAGGATTCAAGGATTAAATTGGCATATTGCACGAATCCACCGACACCTACCACGCATGTTCTTATTTTTCGCATATATATGACCCCTTCGAAAATGACATTTACATTATCGACATATCGCTTGACTGTGTCGACATCTGTCGGAACTAACATCTAATTTCTAACATTTTCTTTACTCGATTCTCGTGAAATTATGTTATATCAATTTTCGTGAATTTTTTTATATCAACCTTCGTGGTTTCATTTCATCGATTGTCGTGCAATTCCTTCATATTAATTCTCTTGAATTTCTATTATATCATTTCACTTTATGTTCTCTTTCTCTGTTTTTCGTAACTTTCTTTTCCTATTTTTCGTAATTTGTACTTTATCATTTATCGTTTTTCATTTTATCATTTCTTGTAAAATTAATAAAATATATGTTACTTCATGTCTAAATAATATGAACAGATATTGTCTTCCATTACTAACACACGCTGTCCATATTAACTAGCTAAAATCACGATAATCTCGAAATTCATAAACACAATTGAAATTAAGTATGTTGTGATTTGGAAATGTGACAGGCTCGCACGTTATTTTTTCGCGATAGATTATCGTGATAGAAATAATATTTATGTTATTGTGTAATTCTGATCATTGGTGAATTGGAAGTTAGCAAAAGGGATGATTGCGGACAATGAATTTGAGCCATATTCAATTTGCCTAAAATCAAGCAATATGAATAAAAGTCGTACGACGGTGCTGACACACGCTGTCCATATTTCCTAATGTTAGTGCTAATAATTTTCAAATTCTAGTAATGCTGTTGAATTGAATATGTGGCATTCGAAATGAAAATATGTCCCAATTATCAAATACTACCAATTTGCTTGTCGTACTTTCTCAAAAGATTATCGTGACAGCAATAGCATTCGCGCCATATTAACTTCGAACTTCTCGGAATTTTTTTGTATTGAGTATGTAGCGGGACGACATATTGCATTTTCGAGAAAGATTAATATGGTAAAACAAAATCAGACATTTGTTAAACTTGAATTTTCCGGTGTCGAAAAATTGAGTATTTGGCATTTCGAAAATAAAAACATGGCATGCAACAACCAATGTGCATGTTGTGTTTCTGTCAACGTTCAACAAATGCCCGATTTGATATTTTGTCATCGGAAGCAAATTAGCAAGTTGAGATTGTGCCCTCACACCATTTTGCATTCTGTCATGTTGTACACATAGTCATTTGATATTTATTTTATTGGCCAAGGCTAATTTTAAAGAAAATTAATTTGAAAAAATTAAGTACCAAAAAAGTAATGTTGGGTGCCTAATACCTTTTCAACTTGTAACAATAAATCTCTCAGCTCATCTAGGGACCCAAAAATTTTTGCGTTTTAAATATTTATTTAGAATATGTTGCGGGATAGGCGATTGATTTATTTTTATATGTTTCAAAATATTTGATAGTTACTTGAGCTCGGATACTTAATTTAGTTGCGTACGCATCATGAGGGATGCTAAACTGTTTGGGGACTCTTTCTTTTAGCTAAAAATCAAATTTTGGGGATAAAAGGGAGACGTATCTCATTCGGGCATTTTCTCTTTTCTCTCTCTATCCGTTGCTCTCCCTTCTCTCTAAAATTCTTCCCTCACCTCACTCCAAATCAAGAGATTTCTTGCACCACTATCAATTTTTTTCAAGATATGAGATTCATTCGTGCTTAGTGGGCATTCGAAGCTTGATCGTGAATTCAAAACTCTGAGGAGAAGATTTGGAGTTTTAGCAGTCCTGGAAGCTAGGGTTTTCCATGCTTTACTAAATCATTTGATTCGAAGCGTGAGGTAGGGATGTTTCACCCCTATTATATGTTTATAGTATGATTTGGTTGATTCTGTGGTGTTATTGGCCGAATTCAAATTTTTGGGTGAAAAGGAGAATTTGCAATTTTTTTGAAAAATATTGAAATCACTAAAGTAGTTTTAGCAACTTTGAAGTCCCTTTATTGACTTGACCAATGATTTATTTAGCGACTTCTATTGTCTTATTTTCGCTCGAGCAACTTTCATGTTGCTCAAGCGACTTGGGCTGATTGGTTTAACCTTATTTTGGAATTCTGGACTTGTTATGCATAGTATTGGGTTATGGTTCATGATGAGATGTTTTATCTTTTATTTCAAGCACTTAAATGATGAATGTGATTCAAGAATTTCAACATGTTATGAAATACGGGAATTTAATATACGAATTGTGGATTGTGTAATCGCATTGGAACAATGCAACGACTAGCCTCAGTAGGAGTTGTCTCTAGATTAGTCACACAGATCATATCAAATTACCTATTAGTATTTGTTGCCGCTCCACCAGCCTCTGAGTCATTTCTACTGAGCCACCCGAATGATCACACTAGTGAGTTGCAAATTTAATTGATTTCTTTCGCTTGAGCAGTCTGCAAATGCGAGCCTCGAAAATAGGGACTTCTAATGAGCATAATTATTGGCACCAATTGAGATGATGGATTGATGGAGACAATGTGGGGGAAGATCTCTCTCTGTTAGCAAACCAACTTCCCAAATATCTCCATCCTATACCGTATGTATAGGTTTCTTGTCACCTAAGAGGTGCGCACGTCACCTAAGAGGTGCGCACTAACACTCCGATCCTTGAACTTGTTTTGTAAGTATTCTCGTGGAGCTCTTAGATCAACCATCTAGTTTTGCATCATCAATCGGACAAAAGGATTATATATATGAGGCCCCATGTCGTGTGAGCAGATAATAAGTCAGGAATGATGCAATTGTTGTATACTTATATACTAACAAGAAATATGTGCTATGCATGAATTAATATGTATGTATAATTAATATCACCTCATAAAATACATGTATTTAGCTTATTTACATCATTAATTCATGATTTTTTTACCTCATATACTAAATACCATAATTATACATATTCAATAAGAAATATTTTTGTGGAAGCAATGAGAATGGTGAATGGTGAAAGTACAAATAAATAATCAATCATTTTGTGATGTGTACATAAGAGTTTTATTTGTAAGCATGAAATTCTTAAATTATGTCATTAAAAAGAAAAAAAAAGAACGAAAAACACGAAGAGAAGATTGGAAACATATAGGTAATTTGAGATAATTTATTTTTTAAAACTTTTGAAATCATAAATTATGAAGTATTATGATTATTAATTTTACGAAGTAAGATTTTATATAATTTTTTAAAATCATATTGACAGAAATTTGTTATTATTTATGAGATGAAGAGATTGATCCATATTACATTGAAAATACTTTCAATAGTTATTATTTATGCCATGATTAAACCAATAGCAGTTTTTTGAGAATTTAAGATTCGAAAAGCAAAGAACTTAGTTTGAGCTACCACACCACTACTAAAAGAAAAATTACTTCTTTGAATAGTATAATGGTTAAGAGATTAATTAATATGTCAACAAAAAATATAGCCTGGCAAGTATTCTATCATTTGTATTAAAATATTTTCAAAAACTAAAAGCATTTAAGCAATTATTTTGGGTATAATACTTTTCTACTGAGTCCTTTTAGCATGAATTTAGTTATTATTTTCATACTCGAAAGTGGAAGCCCAGGACCATAAAAAAAAAAAAAAAAAAACAATGAAGTCCGAGTAAAAGTGGTCCATTCGGCAGAATTGGAAAGAGGCCCACAAACTATAAAAACCCAACCCCTACACCCGCCACCCGCCCAATCGTCCGAAAATCCAATGCGACTGATTTTGGGAACCACACCCGACCACTTAACCCGTATTCGGTTCGGATACCGGTACACTTAACCGGACCCCTTCCTTTCCATGATCCCCCTTTGGACAACACGAGAGACGAAAGGAAGACGTTCCATCTGATTTCTGCTTTCTTCCCTTCCAGTGATGGATTTAATCCCGGTAAGCTCAACTCTCTCTCTCTCTATCTGGCACACGCACGCACGCACCTTGCGTGGTGTATCCATATTCATGTATGAGCATGCGCATGTTGCTGCAAATTCATTGGATTTTTACCTGATTTGACCAGTAAATGCGGCTAGGGTCTGAGAAAACACGCGATGATGCATATTCATTATTGTTCTCTTCTTATTGGATGTATAAATTTTGATATGTCGATTATTCTGATGGTAAATCTCGTCTTGAATGACAATGTTTTGGTACTTCGTCCTTTTTTTGTAATGATTATGATTTGTATGTGGTAGATCTAAGCTCAAATTCCTATGTGCTGCCAAACTGCACAGTTTGTTTGCATCTAAATGGCTTCAAATATGAGTTCTTTTGTTTGCATCTAAATGGCTTCAAATATGAATTCTTAGTTCAGATAGGATGGGGATGGCAACTATCTTTTGCACGTGTGTTGTTCTCACCAGCTTTGCTACTTGAATCACCTTTGTGAAGTCTTTTGCTTCATCAAATACGGCCCTACCTTAACACTTGATTAGGAGGAGAAAAGCAAAAAAGTTATGAGGTTAGCGAATTCGGTAATGCCATCTTCTGCAATTCTTTATTGAATTCACAGGAGATTGCGCCAAGGGAAGAGATAAAAAAAAAGTGGTATAAGAATGTACAAGGGTTCGATGCAGAGGCGAGCCAATTCACTACCATGCTCTTAGCTTTGACATATTTAAAGCAGAGACTATCCAGTTGGAGATTGAGCTATGAGAAGAAGTTATATACAATTCCACTTCAAGAGCTTGAGGGGCAGTGTCAAGCCCCACCTGGCTACCCCTTATGTCTGTCATTGCTGCCACCGCTTGAGCTGCAATCTCAGTGAACTGGAAAATTTGACATATAGCCTTAAAATTATAATACTTGTTCTCTCCATTAAAACCGTTATTATTGTGCAATATATTTCAATAGATATGAATGATAAAAAATTATGTAATATTCTCATATATCTAGTAACAATTGTTGCCTTGAACCTTGAAGAACATATAATCTTTAGGAAGTGCTTTGATATTACAGACTATCAGGTAGCGCTTTTCTAGCCTGTACTAAAAAGAACCTTGTGGGTCATACTTGGAGTTGGAGATGTAGGCATTGGGCCTTTTGGTAATCTTGGTTGGCAATTGGTGTTATACCCCCAAAGGTGGAAAAGGAGAGAGCTGGAGGAGTGGAGAGAGAATGGCAGTATGCTTGAGGAACTGTCTTATAATGAGCTTGTGCTTGCCGATTAGGCGTAGTGCACTTGAATTATCGCATGACTTCACCTTTTTGTTGGGTCCTCTCTCCCATGTCTAACATTATTCTTTCAAGTAATAATTCCAATCAATTTTTGTTCTAATTTAACCTTTTTGTCTTAAACATAATGCTGATGAATTTTGGGATAGGATTATCTGGATATATTATGGCGTTTCTTGCTAAAAATGGAGAAATTGAACTTCAAGAATTTTAATTTAATTATCACAGAAAATTAATTTGCTTGAATGCATGAAATTGAAAAGTACGGTTTTCGTGCTTTTTTGGAGTTGATCGACTGGATTAGTTATTTGGCTTTCTTGCATAGTGCTTCAATGAGTGGTAACCATATGAGCTATATGTAGGTATGTGGAAGTGTTTTGATCCAGTGGAGATGGCAGTGACTAATGAGGTTTTTTCTTGGCTTGGAAGGAAATTAAGCATGACTGATGGAGAAGAAGAGAACCCTACTACCTTACTTCAAACCCTCACATTCAAAGAAATTGAGTATCTTAGATTTTTCTCTAAATACTTAGCTAGGAAGAGCAAGATACGCTGGTTCAAGTTAAATTTTGATGTCTATCTGTCTGATTACATGGGATGCTTGCAAATAGAAGTTTGTTGAGCTATAGTTACACTTTTCTGAGTGTGGCATTTATATCCCAAGTATAGTCTCAAAAACTGGCACAGCGGAATTCACGAGAGACTAGTTAGCATACTAGTCCAAACGAGATAGGTACTCGATTCCACGAGTGTTCTTGAATCCACAAGAGAGAGATGAAACTCTGATTTGTTTATTGAATAATTGAATGATTAAGCCATAGGCTTGCACACTTATTTATACTAGTAGACCTAGCTAATAAGGTAATGCTTGGCTACCAAGGAAATAACTTGGAGTAGGGACCAAGCAAACCAAAATAAGGAAATAAAATAACTCTAGAAAACTAGGAAATAGGAAACTAAATCGTGCTAAACAAGCAGCACAAATAAGATCTCATACTATTACTATTCCTAAAATAAAATTTCCAAAATAAAAGTTTCCATGACAGATTATTTCTTCTTTGACTTGATACGGTCTAATTGCTCCAAAAAATCCTGCGCAACTTGTTCTACATCAGTCTCCTCTTCTTGGAGAGAACTCGACCTCGAGTTCAAGTCTGGATAGAGCGGCTCCTCTTCATGATACTCATAGATATCCGCAACATTGAAAACCTTGGAGATTTTCATGGACTCGGGAAGGTCAATCACATAGGCATTATCACCAATCTTCTGTAGAACTTTGTACGGACCATACTTCTTGGGCTTCAGCTTGTTATAGGTTCCTTCAGGAAACCTTTTCTTGCGTAAAAAGATCATCACATCGTCGCCTTTCTTGAACAACTTGACACGTCTACCCTTGTCAGCAGCTGCCTTGTTCTTTGCATTTGTCTGAGCCAGCTTCTGCCTCACATAATCAAGCACATCTTGAGACTGCTTAGCCATTGCCTCAGCCGCAACACTAACTTCAGGACCCCGAGGAAGACGAACCAAATCCACTGCATGCTTTGGAGGTGTCACATAAACCAAGGAAAAAGGTGATTTGCCCGTGGCACTGTGAATTGCACTATTGAAAGCAAACTCAGCTTGTGGCAATGCATTATCCCACTGTCTCGGCTTGTCCCCACAGATACTGCGAATCAAATTACCCAAGCTCCGATTAGTCACTTCTGTTTGGCCATCAGTTTGTGGATGTGCGGTAGAGCTCCGCTGTAGCGTAGTACCAAACATCTTCCACAAAGTTACCCAAAAGTGGCTAAGAAACTTCACATCCCGATCTGAAGTAATGGACTGAGGAACCCCATGCAAGCGAACCACCTCTCTAAAGAACAATCGAGCCACATGGGATGCATCGGATGTCTTTCGACACGCAATAAAATGCACCATCTTAGAAAACCTGTCTACTACTACAAACACAGAATCCATACCTCGCTGGGTACGAGGTAGCCCCAACACAAAGTCCATAGACAAGTCCTCCCATATGTTATTAGGCACAGGTAAAGGCATATAAAGACCAGTATTTTGGGACTGACCCTTAGATACCTGACATGTATAGCACTTCCGCACATAATTTCCAGCATCCCGCTTCAACTGTGGCCAGAAATACCTCTCCTCCAAGCTTGCAATAGTTTTGTCTCTCTCCAAATGCCCACTTAAGCCTCCACCATGCAGATCTCGGATTAAGCTTTCCCTCAGAGAAGACCTCGGTATACAAAGACGATTGCCTCGAAATAAATACCCATCAGTAACATGAAAGTCATTAACAGATCGATTTTGATTGCACACTTCCCAAACCCCTTTGAAATCCTCATCTTCCGGGTAGAGCTCCTTCAAGAATTCAAAACCCACAATCTCATGGGCCAAAGTCACCAACAACTTGGCACGACGACTCAACGCGTCAGCCACACGATTCGACACCCCAGACTTATGCCGAATGTAAAAAGGAAATTTCTGAATAAAGTTAGACCATCTCACATGCATACTGTCCAACTTCCTTTGACTGTTAATGAACTTCAATGCTTGATGGTCGGTGTATAGCACAAACTCTCTCTGAATTAGATAGTGCTCCCAATGCTTGAGAGCACGAACCACGGCATAAAACTCCTAGTCATAAGTGCTCCATTTTTGCCTTGCTTCACTTAGCTTCTCGCTGAAAAAAGGCCACTGGACGCTTTTCTTGGGACAGAACAACTCCAATACCAACCCCACTGGCATCACATTCAACTTCAAAAACCTTCTCAAAGCTTGGCAAGGCTAAGACCGGCGCGGTACACAGCTTCTCTTTAAGTAAGGTGAAACTGTTGTTTGCCTCTTCTCCCCACAAGAACTTTCCCTTCTTTAGACACTCCGTGATTGGTGCAGCAATGGTACTGAAATTTCGAATGAATCGCCTATAGAAGGTGGCCAATCCATGGAAACTTCGCACCTCAGTAACTGTTTTGGGAATTGGCCAATCACGAATGGCGTGAACCTTTTCTTCATCCACATGAATACCTTCCGCACTCACTACAAAGCCCAAGAACAATAAGCTGCTTGTCAAGAAACTGCACTTCTTGAGTTGAATGTATAGCTTATTTTCTTGTAGCACCATCAGCACTTGGCGCACATGCCCCACATGCTCATCTTCAGATTTGCTGTAGATAAGTATGTCGGCGAAATAAACGACGACAAACTTCCCCGTGAAAGGTCTCAACACCTGGTTCATCACCCTCATGAATGTACTTGGAGCATTAGAAAGGCCGAATGGCATAACCAACCATTCATAGAGGCCATCCTTGGTTTTGAAAGCAGTTTTCCATTCATCACCAGGCCGGATACGAATCTGATGGTACCCACTTCGCAGATCAATCTTTGAGAACCACTTGGACCCATCCAGCATGTCTAGCATATCATCCAGCCTAGGTATTGGAAACCTATACCGGACGGTGATCTTGTTGACGGCACGACTGTCCACACACATACGCCAACTCCCATCTTTTTTTGGCGTCAACAAGGCTGGAACCCCACAAGGACTCAAACTCTCCCGTATATGACCCTTCTGCAGCAACTCCTCTACTTTTTCTCGCAAAATCTCGTTCTCTTTCGGACTCATTCGATAGTGTGGCAAGTTGGGCAGACTTGCCCCAGGCACCAAGTCAATCTGATGTTGAATGTCCCTTATTGGAGGAAGCTCATTAGGCACGTCATCTGTAACCAGCTCTTCAAATTCCTCCAACAAAGGCTGTATCTTTTTAGGCGCAGCAACTACAGCCGTACTCTTGTCCTCGACTACCAACGCTTTCACCACCATGGCATAAATCTGTTCAGACTCCTTAAAATCTGTCACAAAATCAGCTTCTGAACTAGCAACCGTTAGAAACGATGGCTGCTCTACTTTAGGTTTGACAGGCACCTTTTGACTGGAAGGAACCATAACAACCTTATGGGCCTCCCAATTGAAAGAATAGGTGTTGTCACGACCCCTGTATACCACATCAACATCAAACTGCCATGGCCTACCTAACAACACATGACTAGCATCCATCTCGATAACATCACAAGCAACTTCAGCCTTGTAAAATTTTCCAATGGAAAGGGGAATTTTAGAGACTTCAGTTACCTTTACTGTTGGGCCCTTCTTGATCCACCCAATGCTGTATGGTGAGGGATGGGGTTCTGTCGGCAACTTCAGATGGTCCACCAGCCTTCTTGCCACAAAGTTCTCGCAACTGCCACTGTCCACAATCAGATCACACACCTTTTGGTTGATTGAACAGCTTGACCGAAAGATGTTGTGACGCTGATTGTTATCTTCTGATTTCGGCGCAAACAACACCCTTTGCACCACGCAGTTTACTCGCTCCCCATCTTCCTCTGCATAATCAACTTCGTACTCCTCATTCCATTCGCCCAGTGCTCCATCAGCGTCCTCATCTCCTTCCTCTGCCAAAGCCAACTTCCGATCTGGACAAACATTAGAACGGTGACCAGGCTTTTGACACCTGAAGCACTTGTCGATCATGGGCTTGGCATAAGGATTTGGCGCCCTGGCCGCGGTTCTGTTGGAACTGCCTGCCTGATTTGTATCTCCATATCTTGCTCCACCACCTTCTGCAGCCTTTGGTTGAAACGTCGACTTCCCCCTAGAATCAGGAGGAATGGACGATTCTGTCGTGTTACGGCGGTATCCTGAATATGTTGGTTTGCGGTCACGCTCCAACCGCTCGGCCTTCAATGCTAGGTTATGGGCTTCATCCACATCCCAGACTGTCTGCAACCCAATCTGTTCCCGTATTGACTGCTTCAACCCATTCAGATACCTTGCTACTTTCTGCCCATCCGACTCGTACAGATTATTGCGATCTGCGAGTCGATTAAATTCAACCGTGTATTCAAACACGGACTTGTTTCCCTGCTTGCAATTTTGATAGGCATGAAATAGGTGTTGTTCATAATCAGGGGGTAAGAACCTGTCCATCATGAGTTGTTTCATCCTGCGCCATGATCGTACAGGATCCTTTCCTTGCCTCGTCTCTTCACCTGCAATTGGTCCCACCAAACTGCAGCGCCACTTTTCAGTTTGTAAGCGACCACCTTTACCCTCTTTGTGTCTGGAATTCCCATCATATCAAGGAATCGTTCAACCTCCGATAGCCAGTCCAAAAACTCCTCAATTTCTAGGTTACCGCTGAATGTGGGAAGATCCACCTTCACACGATATTCATCAAACAATTGTTGTGGTCGCTCTTGTCGAGGATTTTGTGGTGGTTCTTCTACATCTGGTTCTAATTCTTCTTCACTATCCACATGATTAGCTGGGCGTCTCCCAACTACAATCTGGTTACCGGGCTGGCGTTGGGTAAATCTCACCGCGCGTTCCCGATCCTGGTTAAGAGGACGGCGTTGGGCAACTCCCACCGCGCGATCTTCTTCAACCCTTACTAGCCTTTGGTTGAGGGTAAGAGACAATTGTCGCAGCGTTTCTTGAATGTCTGCGAGCTGTGTTTGTGTAGCATCACGGAATTCTTGGAATTCTGCAAACTGGGTTTGTTGTTCTTCTACCGTCGCCCTTAGATCAGCAAGCCCTTGAGCAACGTCGAGGGGTGTGTTTTCAACTTTGTTCGGTGCCATCGAGCCAGGAAAAACCCGCTCTGATATCACTTGACACAGCGGAATTCACGAGAGACTAGTTAGCGTACTAGTCCAAACGAGATAGGTACTCGATTCCACAAGTGTCTTGAATCCACAAGAGAGAGATGAAACTCTGATTTGTTTATTGAATAATTGAATGATTAAGCCATAGGCTTGCACACTTATTTATACTAGTAGACCTAGCTAATAAGGTAATGCTTGGCTACCAAGGAAATAACTTGGAGTAGGGACCAAGCAAACCAAAATAAGGAAATAAAATAACTCTAGAAAACTAGGAAATAGGAAACTAAATCGTGCTAAACAAGTAGCACAAATAAGATCTCATACTATTACTATTCCTAAAATAAAGTTTCCAAAATAAAAGTTTCCATGACAGATTATTTCTTCTTTGACTTGATACGGTTTAATTGCTCCCAAAAATCCTGCGCAACTTGTTCTACATCAAAAACTCCGGTCGTTTTTTTGAATTACCAGAGAAACTCAGTTTAGTGCACCCAAGTTGATAATGCACCCAATTTTCTGTACCTTCATTCTTAAATTCCAGTGGGTTTTTGAATCACCCATGAAACCGGCATCAGAGTTTGTGTATCCATTAGTCTCAAGAACCAGCATCAGATTCAACACATCCTTCTTGGGAAGTTGACAGTGCACCCAAGTTGAGACTGATCCCCTGTGTCACCACCAATCGGGCAAGATTTCTAACTACATAAAAGACACCAGGAACTTTACGCTGTCATAAGGGAAAAAGCATAATCAAGCTTATCACAAGAAAAAAACCGCGGCAAACCACTGATTAAGATCACACGAGAATATGCCAAAGGTGAGTCATATGACTAGATGTCTTACATACCTAAATACTTTTGACTTATTATCAAGCCACAAAATACGTAAGCTAACGGCCAGCCATTCAAGGCTTCAAAAGTGAGTTTATGTTTTTTACAAATTATCAATTGTGTTCAAACATAGAATTCATGCTACTTCAAAAAAAGTGAGTTCCTGCTATACATTTTGAGACTTTAAAACCAGTTTTAGCTTCCCCATCCCACAGATAAAAACTAAACCTTTTTTCTTTTGTCAAGGATTTCCATTTTTCGTATCTGTAGAATACTTATTGGTCTTCCGAGAAGCAGCTGAGATCTTTCGTAATTATTCTCTCTTCCTCTTTGAATTGTTTCATTTCGGGCATTTCTTGCGTAATGCGAATTTTCTCCTGCTCTTGAGCATATGTTATTAAGCGTCTCCAATTTTTTGTAAACCTACTTGCTTTTGCATTCCTTTATTTTATCCAATGCCCCAAAAAATTTGAATCAAACTTCTGATCTCTCTATTCTTCCCTTTCATGAATCGCTCCTTAAAGGCTTTTCTACCCGGTGGTCGCTCCAAGTTCACGAAAGTATCAAGTGCAACATTGTTGTCTCTCTCCTAGATTTTTCGACTCCGGAGTAGGAGGACAGGTTCTACTCCTTTTCTTGGTTTTCTCAATTGATTTTCTTCTCACACTTAAAGAACCATTTTGGTTGATTTTTCAATCTAACCCAACAATGTTCAAATAAGAATGTACTGCTGTTCAGTTCCTTATGCATGGTTATTTTACCAACCTAAAAATAGTAACATAATTATTACTGAGTGCATTACAAGAAATCGATAGATGAGGAAGTCAAAAAAACAATATAACTAACAGTTTGTCTTCCTCATTCATGCCACTTTGATTCAATGATTCAATCTTGGCACGTCACAAAGTGTTTTGTGCAAACTTCAATTGTATACCACTGAATTGTTAATGAACTCCGGGTACGATTATCATCAAATTTCTTGCTCTCGTCGAAGAACTCCTTTACTCTTTCTCTGTAAGTGGTTTTCATTTGGTAACTACCTTGCACTGAATTCAAGCTAACATTAAGCCTTGCTGACACTAGTAGTTTCCCCTCTATGGTGAAATTGCCATCACAATATTGTTTCTTAGAAGCTGATCCCGTTCAATAGTGAATTTAGTTTCTTTCATAAAGATTGGGTTATCTTGATTGAAACATTGTGATTCCATCATAAATTGTTCATCAAGTTTTGAACTAGAAACCCCAAAGGGGACTTAGAGGTATGCTCCCTCTTAGGTCTTAGGTTCGAAACCTCTCAACTGCTATCAACTCTTATGGGCTAGTCCAAGCCCTGGCTTTAAATGGGGACCCCGTAAGTGGACCATGGGATTGGTCCCTGAGGATTAGTCAACATTAGGTTGGGGGTAATTCCAAAGCCGGCTAGATACTGTGGCTACAAAAAAAAAAAAAGGAGGTTTGAACTAGATTGTAGAAGAGTGGCAAAAGTACCCCTTATATGTATTGCATTGCATCCCTATAACAAAATTATAATTGATTTATTTTAGAGGAAGTATACAAGTTCAACTAGGGCTATTGCCACTAAGCTAGATGTCATGCAAAAAAATTACTGATTTGTTTGTAATCTAAATACGATGCATTCCCAAGAATCTTATAAAAGAAGAAATGAAGCTTCACCATATGAGGAATTTGGTGCACAATATATAATCTTGCAAGTTAAAAGTTCGAGTTTGTTAGAAGCGAGGAATCTTTGTGAGCAATTAGCGTTTTGAGTTACTTGACACGTAGGTTGCACAGAACATTGTGTAGCAGAAAATCAGAGAAACATCCAGTCAAACAAATGGTCCTAGAGCTATTAGACTAAACATGAGCAAGATGACAATTGGGAATTCCAGAATCAGTACTTGAGACATTAGCAAGAGCACAATTATGCCTAGAATCAATACCTTAACATAAGAACCAAGGTGAATGGTGTATGATGGCAGTAGCATTACATACAAAATCGTCCCAATTGAATTAAATGTTCTTTAAATTTCTTCCAAAATCGAAAATGCAGTAATATGGTTTTCACATCTTAGCTTTTCACGTAATCTCAACTAGGTCAATGTGAAGTATACAGAAATTTGGAACAATCAATTTATACTCATAACTAGTGTGACTCGGTAAAATTATCTAAATCTTGGTGAGCTTTGTTCTCCTACAATTTTGTTCATAAGCACGGCCCCGTATAAATAGCAGGTATTTAAGCAAAAGGGTTAAAGAAGTGCTGGCCCCTCAGTCCTCTATGCTTCATCTCCCACCTGAAGGGTGTTACTCATATAGATTTTGTTGTTCATTCATTACTTATTTCAAGCCCTAAAATTTTGATCATGCATTCTTTATACTCTTGATTTCTCTAGCAAAACACACAAACATGAGTAGAAGATGCCATTCATACATTTTGTCATTGTTGGTAGCAGATGGATGGCCAAACAAACACAAAAAGAGAGGCAAAATTATGGGTTGGATTCCTGGTGTACATTGCCTCGGTGAATTCAGCGAGGCACTGTAGAGAAATGTATTTTAAGAACAAGCGAGCACGAATAGAGAGAGAGAGAGAGAGAGAGAGAGAGAGAGAGAGAGGGAGAGGAAAATTGACATAGTGTTGGATCCCTGATGTACATGGCCTCGTTGAATTCAGCAAGGCACTGGTAGAGAAATGTATTTTAACGAGTTTTTATGAGGCTTTCTGATTATGGCTAGCTGAAATGGCTGTTTAACTACTATGTTGCACATGCTCTTAGCAAGCAAGTAAAATGCACAGTGCTTTCTAGTATTCTTCAATGGAAAGGAACAATTCTGAACCACCAATCATTTATGTAATACTTATGTTTGATACAAGATTTGAGAGACGGGATTGGACTCCCAATCCCTTGGGACTCCTCCTCCTTTGTTTGATTTGGAAAAATGGTTAGGACTATTAGTACCGTGCGATTATTATATCCCCAAGGGGAGATTGGCCATCCCATGGAAAGGAGTGATATTGTTAATCCCAATCCCTTCCTCATATATACATTGGCAAAGATGACCTCTCTATCTCGTCAAATGGTGTTCTCATGTAATGGTAAAAGTGGAAACTATTAGTTTTAATGCCATTGCTCTCTAGACAAAACAAACTTGTTACTAATAATCTCATGCTCTAATCCTATGCAAAACAAACAGATATAAAAAGGTCATCTCCACATTCATAATCTCATCTCATTACCAATCCAAATCTCAATCCTACCTTGTTACCAATCCCCCAAAACTATACCTTGTATAAAACATGCCCATTGGGTTTTGATTGTGGTCCTTTTCATATGAAACTCTCAGTTCGTTGTGCTTCATGATGAAGCTGTCTTACTTTGTTTGTATGGTGGGTTGAAAGAGCATTTGTATTATTAGACCACAATGTCATGGCCGAGTTGCGGTGGATAAATGTCTGGGTGGCTTGGATGATTTAGAATGATGATTAACGTGAAACAGTCATTTATAAATGGTGGACATCTCATACTATGCTGCCGTTGACGAAGGCTTTGACTTATTGTACTTTTGCCTTGGCTACCTTGCAGAAAGACCAGTTTTGGATTCCTATTGTATTTGTGATGTGCACTGTTGTTTTTTTGTCCTTTTTTTTGGTTTTATGTGTAACAGAAAAGCAAGTGGTTGAGAGGGCTTTATTATTCAGTATTGGATTTTTGTGCTAAATGGTGTATTCTTAAAGTGTGATAGTCTACTTACATTTGATTAATGTTCTTTTTTTAGTATGAGTACCAGTCATTTGGATCCTTATACTTTTTCAATAATATTGGGTTGATCC
The DNA here is from genome assembly GCA_019985065.2 of Arctostaphylos glauca. Taxonomy (NCBI): domain Eukaryota; kingdom Viridiplantae; phylum Streptophyta; class Magnoliopsida; order Ericales; family Ericaceae; genus Arctostaphylos; species Arctostaphylos glauca. Next base: position 10,053,533 of record JAHSPW020000005.1, read on the forward strand.
AAGCCCTTTGTGAGCGTTTCAAACTTTTAAAGTAGCATTACATATATGTAATTAAGAATTCTCTAGCACGACAAATTTTACAGTATGTTGCATGACTACGATGACATTTATTAGGTAATGATGAAATGAGGAAATCATACTACTAGAACAAAAGAAGACAAAGGAATGGCTTCACGAATAGTTGGATGTGTTGGTTACCTTTGGATATCATGCTTGATGATTTGCTGAAGTTTAGACCACTTTATATGCCCTTCCTTTGAACATAAATAGGGTGAAACAGATAGGAAACAGAAAATTATGTTGGAATTTGTGTGCTACGTCACTTGGATGTTGTGGGTTACACTTTGACATCATGATAATGTTTCAAAAAGTGTTTCCAGCGCTTACCTTGAGGTGAGGTGAAGAAAAAAATTCTCCAGGCATTGAGTTTTTAGCAGAGAAGCACAAAGGTGCTTGCTCAGATGACAGACGCATGCTCTTTTTCATGCTTTTTGGCCCAGACGGCAGAACGAATCCCCCACAACTCTTGTTGATTTTTTAGCGGAGAACCACAAAGGTGCTTGCCCAAATGACAGACACGTGCGCTTTTTCACGCTTTTTAGCCCATATGGTAGAATGAATCCCCCAAAAGAGGAGTCTGTTCTCTTTTTTTTTTTTTTTTGGATAAATGAAGAGTCTGCTCATTATTAATTGTTGTGGTGAAAACGAAGTGTTACAGCTTATTTCCTTGTTCACTTGGAGAAGAGAAGAGTTTGTTCATTGTTGTTTTGTTTTTGACACTTGAGTTATTTTTGGAGTTTTAGTTATTGAATTTTGTTGCATGAATTTTACTTATAGACTAGGAGTGCTTTTAAAGGTTGGAAGTTGGAACTATTAATGCACTACATTTTTATGCCTTAACACGTTTTTTTTGTGACTTTTGTTCACTATTTTTCTTTATAATACTTTTATTCTAATGTTATTTTTGCAAATATAAGAAATAAAATCTATCTATATACAAAATAAAAAATCCAAAGGCTTACACCGCGAGGTGTATGCCTCCTAGCCTTGCGCTTTTGCGCCTGAAAACTTTGATCATGATTGATAATTTGCTGAAGTTTTGACCACTTTACATGCCCTTTCTTCAAGCAGAACAAGGGGCAGAAAATAGGAAAAAGAAAATAATGTTGGAAATGTTGTAGTGCCAAATGCCAATTGTGACCTTTTTCTGTTTTCCACGTTTTAGGAAGTTATAGTATTGTCTCCAATAATTGGATTGCATTTTAGTATGATGGAATGTTGAAATGGATGTTACTGCTGTATGATTTGAACAGAATTCTTATTTTCTAGTTTCTCATTTGTTATTTCTGTGCAGTCTACAGGGGAAAACTATTCCCACCCAAAACTATGTTTCTTTCATGTGGTTTTCAAGGTGTGGCTTAACTTCATTATTTCTTTTCCTTCACACTTCTCCTTTTGCTATTATTATGTTGCAGTTTTTTGAATTGGCAGGCAGCAGCTCTGGCATTCTACATACTTTCAACTCTCTTTTTCAATAGCTTTGTCATCATTTTTGTGACTACCGTACTTCTAGCTGCACTTGATTTCTGGGTAGTCAAGAATGTAACTGGGCGAATCTTGGTTGGTTTGAGATGGTGGAATGAAATAAATGATGAGGGTGAGAGCGTGTGGAAGTTTGAATGCCTTGACCAAGAGGTTGGTGGTCAGTATTTATTGCAATTTTCAGGTTCATTAATGCCAGTTATCATACCATTACGTGAAGCATTTTGTAGATGTCACGAGCTTTTACTCCTGGATTTCCATGCACCCATGTCTGATAGATATTTTTATCCTTGTTTATACTAGTCATTATCTCGGATGAACAAGAAGGATTCGTGGCTATTTTGGTGGACCCTTTACCTGACAGTAAGTAGATGTTACCACTTGATAGCTTATCAAAATGAACATTAACCAGTCTTGGTCCCACCTATCTATTATAGAACATGCATGGTAAGTTAAAAGATTCAAACAAAATGAAGTGTAGGTGGTTTCTGGAAAGGTCACATACGATGTTGATATTTTGCGCTTTCTTTCTTCATGGCGTCCTTGTATCAAAATCGTAACTAACGAAATATATTTTATCCAATTCCTAATGTCTAAGGCTGTTCTTCATGTTGCAGGCAGTTGCATGGATTGTGCTTGGAATATTCTCTCTCATAAGGTTTCAAGCTGATTATCTCCTCGTTGTTGGAGTTTGCTTGACCCTCAGCATTGCCAATATTGTTGGCTTTACTAGATGTCACAAAGGTGTGCAGACTCTCTATTTTGACTTGCAAGTATAATGGCCTTCTGATATTTTCTGCCTAAGTATCTTGTTTAGCATGCTGTGTGCTCCCTAATATGCGAAGGTCACCTATATAATTAGTCCAATTCCTAATGTTTTTCCTATGCTACTGCAAACTACAATTATGTCACGTTTTTGTAGAGGTTTACATTTAAGACTATGAAATGTGGAAGTCCAGTACTTGGCATTAGTTAGTTTAAGTAGACGTGTCATGTTCAAAATTTTGTGTATTGTTCTTAATTATTCAGGAATAATTTTTGCTACGTCAAATACAATTAGGCTGTCGTATGAAATTTATCCTTTTCACTTCCACCTTGGAAATCTCGTCTAAACACTTACAAATGCTGTCCCTAGACATTTTGCCCCAAAAAAAGGCTAACCTAGAGGTAGACACCAAATATGTCAATGGAGGGTATCCCGCTCTGGCCCCCATGGAAGCTGCCAACCCTTGATATCTTGCAACTTTCCAACCGGGATTATTTACTCCCCTTCACATCAGAACATTTAATCATGCCTCCTGACTGCTTGCCTCAACAGTCTTTCAGAGGGAGGGAGATAATGGACAGTGTGTCTCAAGCTCTTGGAGCTAGGGAAAAAACCCAATCTAGTCAACTTCCTTCTCATTCCTAACCTCATTCTTTTGATAATGTAGATCAGAAAAGTTCTGGGCTCCTAGCTCCAGGTTCACAAGTTCTTTCAATGTCCGTCTTACAAATTTACTCTGAAGATGGTCTATTTTTGTTTTTGTGTCAGTAATATCAGTACTTATGAGCTTGAAAAATCATACCACCGCCCACACAGCTCATACGCCTAAAATCCTTCAATTCTGTGAAACCACTTTTTTGGTGGATGAAGGCAATGAAGGACATTGGGGCTCTTCTTGGGATACATGACTTGTAAGAAGAATGAAATAGTACACTGATGTCACCCTTGAGAAAATGCCAATGTGCTGAAAGATAGACCTTGTGAACTAATTTGGAACCGACACCTTGGCCCTTGGCCCTTGGCCCTTGGTGCCATTACAATCTTTCGGAAATCCTATGCTTCATCCTCCGAGAACTTAATATCCTAGCTTTCTTTATCCCTTGTTGGATAGAATCAAGTCTAATGCATTTATGATTCAGTTTCTGTTCTATGGCCGTTTGTACATCTAACTTGTGCCAATATACGCGAAACAGGGTATCAGAAGGACTGTTGCATTTGTCCCATTGCTGAAATTCTCTCCATGATATATCCGCAGTTTGGTTTGAAAAGGACTGCAAACACAAGGGTCTACCACTTTTTCCTCTGATCCAAAATGCGTACATCTCATTGGGAGAACTCCAGCGTTGAATACAAATGCAACCCTCATCATACCCTCCTTCGCATCCGTCGGAACAACTTTTCATGTATAACCTCAAAGAATTGAATTTGAATCTTCTCCTGTGTTCTTGCCTCTTGCCAACCTGTCACCACATTCTCTATGAACTTGTGTCCTGCAAGAGTTGCAAGTTTATGATATAAACTTCGATCTTCTATCACCTTTGTTAAGCCATAAACCCCTATTCTTGCGTATCCAATTCACCTTCTCCGTAAGGATGGTATGCCCCAAATCCACTTTTGCTTCTTCGCTTTTACTGATTCTTCTGTGCGACCACCATCTTCTTTCATATCTCATTGTTTAATAGGTTCAAGGACCATACTCTTCTGATCGGTCAAGTATACATGGTTCTTATTCCACGTGATAGGATTTTTTTTTAAAAACCTCGACTTCTTAGCTGCAATGAATCCAGGTTTTCTTTCCATGGCACATGATATCTCCCCACATGCTCCACTTTACCCCAGAACCCTTGTACCTCAATCACTTGTTCTCGAAAGCCACGTGTCCAGTCTCATAGGTCAATGCAGCCTCAATCAGAGAGATCAACCTGCACATTTGATTTTAGGCTGCCACCCCAGAATGGAACTAATCTGCTACCAGCAAGTTTTCCGAACAAACAGAATGGAATTGTTACTTTCTAGAAAGGCTTGGTAAAAAATAAAAGAAAGGTTCAGCTTCCACTTGGTCAAACAAGTAGTTCTCAGTTAGAATCCTACCAATGCAATGAAAGAACCTCAAACGGCTGCATCAAAATAGAGGTGTATGTGGGAATCGGAATTCAAAGCCCTTACATTTTCAGGTCAGTCCATGAGCTGAGACGCATTTCTTCTGTCGGATAGAAAGAAATAGACCCCAAAGAGCAGTTCACTAGCAATTTAGTGGGTGGAATGAAAGGAAGTTCAGGTACAACTGACTCAACCAGGGCTAAGTGGTTGATAATTGAATCACCGAGGCATTCTTATCGTTTGGAGAGGCCTCATCCCGTTATGAACTCCCCCGCCATCTTATGCTATGGGTAACAACTGGCCTTGGCACAGGAACCTGGGGCATATTAGAGAACAAGTCCTTTTACTCAGAAGATTTGAAGAATCTATCAGACCCTGAAAAGGGACGACTCAGCCCTACTATTGCACCATCCATGCCTTGTGTCAATAAGGTGTAAGTTGGCAAGGACGGAGGGAGGCGAGTCAATTGACCATACTCACTACCTTCTTTAAGATGTCTATGGTTGGTATACGATATCTCACGTATTCAAACCCACCGAAGTTATAGAATTGACCCAAACACCACCCCCCACCCCCACCCCCCCCCCCCCCCCCCCCCCCCCCCACCCCCCCCCCCCCCCCCCCCCCCCCCCCGAGGTTAGGAAATAGCCCCCACTACCAGACGAAGATGCAAATTTCCTTATTGATTTCAAAAACAAAATGTCATCGAGATCCTTTGTACCGGCTTCATATCTTAGAAATGAATACTGGAAAATTCCTATTGTATTGTTAAAGAGTTTATCTTTAAGTCCTTCATAAAAGTAATACATGATGTGAAGATTTCAATCACACTAACCAGTATTTCTATTGACGATTTTTTAATATTCTTGCTCCTTTTTCTTATCCCAAAAAAGCATCTGCTGCTGCATTTTTGCCGAGCTTCAGTGGCAACAAGACATTGTTTTGTTCTTCTATGTCTTTGCATGTCAGGATATATGTCTCATTCTTGCATTGGCTTTCATAATCAAGAATTAAATTTTACTTTGCAGATGCTAAAAAGCAGTTTCAAGCATTTGCCTCCCAAACGATTGCTTCTCGATTCTCATCAACAATACAGTCGGCATTTAGTGTAGTCTGAAGAGAAATATGATGTGAGAGAGTGAAAGTTATTGGCATATGTTGTGCCAATGGGGTCATCCGGATAATTGTGCTTGTCAATCGTCAGATATTGGGGATGCAATTAGTTCTTTTATGTAAACGAACCACAAGCAAGTAGCGTGGACCCTGATAACGTGTAAACTACGATTTGCAATATTTAAGTTGGTATCTAGGGTATATTGTATGAGTTGGGAGTAAAACTTGATCGGCATGATGACAGTTGATGATGATTGATGAAACTGAAGTGACTAAAATATACAAATAAGATGGAGACGAGCACTGATAATCAACAATCTTTGCCCGATTGAAGTTTATAACAGTATCTTTGGTGAAAGAAAATTCAAAAATCTGAGAGAATCACCTAACCGTTAATGCTACGACGCACAAATAGGTTTTATTTCAAAAAAATACTTGCCTTAGCCCTGTCCTATCATTTGTATAATGGAGTTCGTCATTTATTGACGGATTTTTCGGAATTTCTCTTTCTTGGAAGAAAAAGATTGAAATGACTGTTCAAAATTTCTTCTTAGATAAAAAAAAAAGATAGGATTTTCTTATGAAATGTTTCTTATTAGCGTTGATACCTCTCTTCTTTAAAGCTTTTGCCGTAGAAGCTGACATCAGGCTATTGGCGTTTTATCTGCATCTTTCTGACCAGAAGGGATTCGCTTTCTTTGGGATGAACTCGCAAAGACTCGACCCGGGGACTTCCCTCGTAGAGTGGTGTCTTTTATAAGACTCGAGTTTCTCAGTTGAACTAAAAAAAAGAGTTGTTATATATTTTGTTTAGTTTGTTGGGTTTGTGGCAAGTCCAAATGAATTGGACATTAGTAGATACATGAACGAAACAAGTTTATTTTGAAGTTATTAGTCACGACACATCTTGATATATTTTGATGTTATTAGTCACGACAGATCTTGATAAGGCGAGAATCATTGACCGGCCAATGAAATTGACTCACTAAGTCTCTTTAATAAAATATTTTAGGGATTCTTTAATAATACTTTTTTCAACATTTAACACATAATTCTACTTGTAAAAAGCATAATTGAAAATATTCATTCAAGGAAAGTGTATAGTACAACTATTCAAAGTGAAGCGAAGTATGTCTCTAGTTTTAGCCAACACGGCACAATCAAAACAAAATGCACAAGTTTTACAAGCTTCAAACTTACAAGTGCATAGTCATAAGTACAACACGATTTTAAAAACTTCTAAAGAAGCACAACAACCAGAACAATGGCTAAGTCTATCCATCGTCGTCTACTCACCTGAAAATGTTAATTTTATAAAAATGTCATTAGCATTGTTACGCTAAGTTTACTGGTTTGCCATAAATTAATCTTTATGCCATTTAAAATTCATTTTCTCCAATATACAATGTTGTGAACTTTCTCATTATCCACGGTCTTCGCCAAGGCCAACCATCAAAACACTTACCTAACTTGTAACACACTTTTCATATGACCATTCATACGCTTCATTCAATTCAACAATTTTCAATCTTATTTAGGATGCGACCCTTAATATAATTATTGTTGAAATTGTCAAAATAAAATGGATTTTTAATTGGGTGTTTTATCAAAATTTCCTTATGCTTGAAAAAACTTATTTTAGAGTATAGAGGTTTGTCCCGTATTGCTTATGTGGGAAAAAGTTTAATGGTTTTTATAAGGGAGCACACCTATCAAGTTTACTTTAATAGCTTAGCTCTAAAGTGGCTTGGCTCATAGGTGTTTCGCACCGTAATTAAGGTGCTCCGCACCTTAAATCGGCAACGCCGGTGTGCTTCGCACATGCATCCGCACCGCGCCTCGTGCGTGCGCGTGCGCGTGGCAGTGGGCTGTGTGGCGCTTTGTTGGCGCACTTTGCACGTTGGCGCGAGGCGCCTTTTCTTATTGCGACTTGGCAGTAAGGTGGCGCTGACGTGGCACACGCGTTGCGTACGTGTGGTGGTTGAGTCACACGGGGTGCGCCTGTTGGGTTGGATGCGACCTATTGTTCGTACCCGTTTGGGTGAGCCGATTAGGTGTGGGCGTGTCCTTACGTGAACAGGTACAACCTTGCGCGAGTGGGTGCATCTGGGTCTATAAATAGAGCCCAGATCACAGCCATTTAGACACTGAATTAATCAGAAAACTCTCTCACTCCAAAATCTATTTTTCTTGTGCTGTTAATTCATTATTCTGCAGAAACGAATTTAACAGTTCCTTGGTTCGTTTATTTTTGATTTGGTATTCTGTCTGTTCTTCATTTGTGCGTTCGCAAACAAAAGATCTTCCGATCGGGCTTCGTTGTATCTTCGAAACATATTCGCTGCAACCCGGTGCACACCAATTGGTGGGGGCGAATACTATTTTTCAAAAAGCGACATCTTAACACACCTCGAAGCAAGTTCATCATACTGTTCACATTCCGAAGATTCCAGATTTTGCACCAACAATTATTTGGCGCGACGTCACCCCATAGCGATCATCTAAACATTAGCACATCCTTATGTCCTCCTCGCTATTCACACATCAGGCCGTAGTGTATGAAATTTGTAATCTTATAATCATACCTTTATCCAAAATATTTTATTAATTAATTCATGGCATGTATAACCATTAGGCATTTCGTATTTCTAAAATTATTTCATGTAAGTCGTGCTATTTCTATGCCTTGAAAACGTAGGCATTTCATGCTGGTTTATCCATCTATCATACTTGCTTCGGTGCAGGCTTTTGAGCTAATCCAGAAATTGAGGCCGATCGAGCGACCTACACCTACATGACATCATCACCACGCTTTCGCAACGGTGCCTCTTCATGTGCCACCTCCCTTTCGGTTATTGAGCGAAGTGGCAAACCACACCGAAACAGGCTTCACATACCCAACGTAATGTTGAATTAAATTATGAATTACCTTTTTAACTGTACCTAACAATTCTCTATCCTGGCTTTAACTTGGAATGATAAGATTCATTAGCTAAACAAGTGCTTAGATGTACCTAAAATGATGTCAACATAATACTTGATGATAAGATCGATTCTATCAAGAGATGTTGGAAATGTTGATTTAGAAATGTTAAATAGTGTTATGTTTTTGTTTTTTTTTTGAAAAATTTAGCTAATAAACCTGTGTTCAAGAGGAAAGCAGTGATGAGGAAGAGTGAAACTCTTCTGATTGCCTCTCCCCCCGTTTCTCGCTCTTTTTTGTTTCATGTCAACAAACAGCATTAATTTCCTATCGGAGTGTGGTAATAACTCAATTATTTGTTTCAGTTTGTGATTGACAATCATGTCTTTCCTTGTCTCTACCAACTTCTTATACAAAATCACAAAAAAAAAAAAGCGTCAAGAAAGAAGCTTGCTGAACGATTTCAAATATCACTACTGGGAATAGAAGTCAAATTCAGGTATTTGGATTCCTTCACATGTTTATTCATCCCACACACATATATACATATACACACATATACATACATACATGTGTGTGGGTGGATGTATACATACATACATACATACATAGGTAGGTCCTATCGGAGTGTGGTAATAACTCAATTATTTGTTTCAGTTTGTGATTGACAATCATGTCTTTCCTTGTCTCTACCAACTTCTTATACAAAATCACAAAAAAAAAAAGAGTCAAGAAAGAAGCTTGCTGAACGATTTCAAATATCACTACTGGGAATAGAAGTCAAATTCAGGTATTTGGATTCCTTCACATGTTTATTCATCCCACACACATATATACATATACACACATATACATACATACATGTGTGTGGGTGGATGTATACATACATACATACATACATAGGTAGGTACAGACACACACACATTTATATATACATCCAACCACACACACACATATACATACATATACGTATGTATATATGTTTTTCTTGTGTTGCTAACTTATGTGATCCACTATGCAGCAATTTCTCTATTTTCTTGCAAGTCATTTGTTGGTCAACCATGACTGGCTTCATTGGTGGGAAAGAGGGATTTTTTGTTTTCTTTTATCGTTTCACTGGAGATCCTTTTTTTAATCTAACAACTGTTTTCCCCAGTCTATTCAGTGGTTGGAATGATGCTGCAAAATTGCAGCTACTCTTTTTTGGTCCATCTAGATCTAGTCATCTGCTTAAAAATGCTTATTGTTATCTTCTTACTTATTTTGCTATGTCAATTTGGGAATTGAGTTAAAAACTTAGTCACTGACTCACAGGTGGTTTAGAGAGGCTGTCAAAAGAGGGGCACATGACTCATTTAGCTGTGTCTGTGATGTCCTGTCCCACATCGAAAATCTACATGGGTGATCTTGGGTATATAAGGAACCATGTAAACTACTACTAACAACTTGGGTTTAAGCATTTTGGGCCACGTGGTTGGGCTCCAACAAGTTGTTGGGTCAATGATTTACATGGGACGTTACAGATGGTATTAGAGCCTACACCAATCGAAAATGTGAAAAATCTCGGCCCATGAGGACGTGTGATCCTAAGTAGGAGAGATTGTAACACCCCCAGCCAGGCCGTGGTGTCAGCTGTGAGGCCGGCGTCCATGAGATGCAATCCCAGTGGGACGTCCAGATGGGTGGTTAAGGGTTCCACATCGCTTGGTGGATGTAAGTTCGGTAGTATTTATAAGATTATGAACTTTTCTTGTACAAGACCTTTTAAAGCCGTGATGACGCCAACACCAAATAGAATTTCACAGTTAAACATACTCACCCTGGAGCAATTCTGGGATGGGTGAGCTACTGGGAAGTCCATGGGATTTGGGCTGCAAAAGTGGATAATATTGTACAAGGCGGGAGCGGATCATTACAAATGGTATCAGAGCGATGCGTGTACACGATCGAGTGGGGGGTCGGGACTTTATTTGATCACTAGAGAATAGATCCGAGGTTAGGCCGTGGTGACTCTAGTGTTGGACCCCTTGCGAGGGTGCAAATGTTTTAAAGGTGGAAAGATTGTGATGTCCCGTCCCACATTGAAAATCTACATGGGTCTACTAACAACTTGGACTTAAGCATTTTGGGCCACGTGGTTGGGCTCCAACAAGTTGTTGAGTCAGTAGTTTACATGAGGCGTTACAAAATTGTGATATCTCGTCCCATATCGAAAGTTTACATGGGTGATCCTAGGTATATAAGGAACCATGTAAACTACTACTAACAACTTGGGCTTAAGTATTTTGAGCTACGTGGTTGGGCTTCAATAAGTTGCTGGGTCAGTAGTTTACATGGAACGTTACAAATGGTATCAGAGCGACCTGTGTACACGATCGAGTGTGGGGGCGGGACTTTGTTTGGTCACTAGGGAACAGACCCGGGGTTAGGCCGTGGTGACTCTAGTGTGAATCCCTTGCGAGGGCGCAAAGTCTTAAAGGTGGGGAGATTGTGATGTCCTGTCCCACATCAAAAGTCTACATGGGTGATCCTGAGTATATAAGGAATCATGTAAACTACTACTAACAACTTGAGCTTAAGCATTTTGGGCCATGTGGTTGGGTTTCAATAAGTTGTTGGGTCAGTGGTTTACATGGGGCGTTACAAATGATATCAAAACGACCCATGTATACGATCGAGTGTGGGGTCGGGACTTTGTTTGGTCATTAAAGAACAGACCCGGGGTTTGGCCGTGGTGACTCTAGTGTGAATCCCTTGCGAGGGTGCAAAGTCTTAAAGGTGAGGAGATTGTGATGTCCAGTCCCACATCAAAAGTTTACATGGGTGATCCTGTATATATAAGGAACCGTGTAAACTACTACTAACAACTTGGGTTTAAGCATTTTGAGCCACGTAGTTGGGCTTCAATAAGTTGTTGGGTCAGTAGTTTACATGGGGCGTTACAGTGTCTGTGAAACCACTTTTGTTCAGTTTTTCAATTTGGGAATTGTGTTAAAAACTTAGTCCTGACTCACAGGTGGTTTAGAAAGGTAGTCAGAAGAGGGACCCATGACTCATTTAGCTGTTTCTGTGAAACCGCTTTTGTTCAGTTTTTTTTTTTTTTTGGTTAACTGCTTAGTCATTCTGTGGTTCCCGTATAAAATGGCTTCTTTATTACAGTTAAGATTGGCGGATACAGTTTCTGTGTAGCAGTTGCAAGAAATAAGGAATGGGTGCCATTTTGGGAATTGAAAAAAAATATATACGAAAAAGAATAAGCACCAATCACATATATATTTGCATTTTAGTAGCAGTGTTTAGTAAGCATTGCCCTTTATATAAGCACATATCTTGAGCTGTTTCTTTTCTCTATATAAGCACATAATTTGAGCTGTTTCGATTTTTTTTTTGTGGGTCTGGAACAGGCTGTTATTGAAGCCAATATCATCCTTCCTCTGGTACAACTTCTTCAACAAGCAGAAACTGACATCAAGAAGGAGGCTGCATGGGCTATCTCAAATTCTACCTCCGGAGGATCTCCTGAGCAGATTCGGTGTGCTTTTGATCTCTGTTTCTGTAAAATATTAAATGCAAAGTATAGCTAAAATGGCTATCAATCACGTATATCACATATGGGCAGGTTTATGGTTTGTTTCATTTACTCGTCTTTTCCTCTCTTCTTTTTGCATTTCCCATTTCTCATTTCATGTCAAACTAAATCCTAGCTAACAACATAAGAATTCTGCAGTGCCCAAAAAAATTATTTACTTGGTACCAGTACATTGGTATTCTGGATCTTGTATCTAGTGGGCCGTTAATAGTATCCTGTTTATTTCAATTGTATTCTGCAGTACCACAATGATATTCTCTGGTCTGTGGTCATAATAGTAGGCCAATTGTTATGGTAAACAAGTACACAATTTGAGAGAGAAAAAACAGTACCCTTGCTTTACTTGACAATGACATAGGTCACATAATATTGAAATGTGTTAAAAGATGAAAGCTCATGCTCAAAAATAGCATTTGACCTTGGGCAGTCGCTCTACGCTTTCGAGTTGATTTGAAGTTGGATGCTTTGACATGATATTGGAGCTAAACTTTGGAAGAGTATGGGCAAAAACTATTTCTTGATTTATAGTGATTGATTCCCCCTCGATTTGACCAAAACTGTACCTCATTTAATTACTACCGTCCACAACTAGTACATGGCGTGGACATTTTGTTAGCAAGGGTTCTAAAAATAGCTAGACGCTAGTCGGGCAGAAGAGAAGTGCCTAGGTTGACTGGTCGGCTTTTCTATTATTTTTAAAAATATTTTTGCCCATCTCCCAAAGATTGACTAAGAAATTACACAAAACTATAGTTCAAAACAAAGTCAAATGTTCAAAGTTCAAAATTAAATAAAATTAGGAAATTAATACGTGAAATCCCAAATAATCAAACATTATGGCCTCATAAGTTAAACTTTAAACCCTGGAATATTACAATTATCCACAATTTTCAATTTTTGTTAAAACGACCGCTTAGGCCGACTAGTCGTCGGCTAATTTCTCACTAATCCTGATATTGCGCCTAGACCTAAAGTCGAGATGGCACGGCATCACCTAGCGCCTAGGTGTTGAGTAGGCAGCCGCCGAGGCTGATATTTCCAACACTGCTTGTTAGCGGGCACTCAATTTGGGACAGAGAAAGCCGTTACTACAGTTGATGATTTCATAGGTGAATGATTTAACTATAGAAGGAATACTAATAAATCCCATAAGACTAAAATATTCCTGTGTGAAGTATGAAATAGCTGAAATCTGGGGCAGCCAGAATTTTTGGATAGTTGGGTAAGAAACCTAGAAGATAATTTAAGGACTTCTAGTAGGACTTTTGGGTTAATTTGGACATCTAGTGATTGAGGTCGGGGTAATTCAGGACTTCTGGGTTCAAATTGGAAAATAGATTGAAGAATACGTGATGCTTTGGCTGCATTTTAATGAGTGGGACCGTGGGAGGTATCCGTATCAACCTCCCTGTCGTTTACTAACACACACTAAAATATCTTTCACAGCTATTAGAGGTTAAAAAGCAACCGTGCACTCTATACCATGAATTCTTATGATAATCGATTATTTGTACTAGTAATTTCCTTTTAAAGGCTGCTGAATGAACAATATTCAGATGGTCCTTGTCACCTCATTCCTTGTCCGTATGACAAACGTCCACATGTATTTAACATAACTGATGCGTTGGGCTAAGGCTGCCTCACTCAAACACCTCACTGTTTTTGCAGATTCTTGGCGAGCCAAGGTTGCGTTAAGCCACCCTGTGATCTTCTAATCTGTCCAGACCCAAGGATTGTGACCGTGTGCCTTGAGTGGCTTGAAAACGTTTTGAAAGTGGGTGAGGCCGACAAAGAAGCAGGAATGAATGGTGAAATCAATTTATACGCACAAATGAATGGCCTTCTATTCTGATTTGCAGCGATTAACTAGTACTTAATGCAGTTTCAGCTGAAACAAAATCGCCATGACACTGAACTACTGTAAAATTACAGCTTATTTTGGTACAAGTCTTTAGACATTAAATGGCGCGTGGAACAACACTACCAAAACTGGGCCTCTGCTTAGTTGTTTCATTTTTTAGTGAGTAAAAGAACTATGGCTGTATTTTATTTTGGGGGAAAATTGTGGAGAGATCAGAGCCGGCCCCGGGGTAAGCCCCGCAAGCCCCCGGGCTCGGGCAACCCCCCGGCACGGGGCAACCAAAAAAAAAATTTCATAAATATATTTAAAAAATAATATTAATTAAAAATATAAACATAAATAAAAATATAAACCTGAGTTGCTTATCGAATTTTGTTGACTATTCCAGTCACAGTTGCTTCGGCGGAGAGGAGCTTTTCGAAGTTGAAATTAATAAAAACTTACCTACGGACTACCATGTCACAGGAGAGATTAAATGGATTGGCTATGATTTCAATTGAAAATGAATACTTGGATAAGTTAAAGTACGATGATTTAATTGAAGAATTTGCTTCAAAAAATGCAAGAAGAAGTTGTTTTCTTTGAATCGGATCGTGCTAGTCATAAAGCACTATGCCCGGGGTTGTATTTTGATTTTGAATTTTTAATGTAATTCAAGCTAAAAGTGTAATATAATCTTATTTTTGTTCTTGCTTTGTTATTTGATTATATATTTTTTAATTTTATTATGACTTAATACTAAGTGGGCAACCAATTTAAGTCCGGGCTTGGGCAACCCAAATGTCGGGGCCGGCACTGGGAGAGATGTGTGTTTTTCAGAGTAGTGGAAAACCTCGGTTGAGCAGTAATTTCGTATTAGGGCATTTATTCCATGGCAGGATTTTTGGAAATATTACTTTCTTCTAATCTACGGGTAATTTTGTTCGGAGGAGCGCTACGGTCCTAGAAAATATTTTTTGAAAACATACCCAAATTCAAAAATCAAGGGTTAGGATTTATTGAAATTTGAAAACGTACAAATTCAAGTAAATCGTCCATTTACTTGGAATTCTAAAATTTTTTATTGAAAAGTTATTTAGGACTAAAGACTTTTCCAGAATGAAAATTCTACATTGGGAACCGGCTACCCTTTGATATGGGCATGGCTACTAATGATATTTAATTACCATATCATTAATTATGGGTAGGTTTTATTTGCCACTTTTTATGAGAGAAAATAGAATCTTAAGCCAGTTCCCTTGTGAGCCATTTAGGTTGTGAAAGTTAAAAATTTGACAAGATGTGTAGTAAAGTGGTGTTTCACCTGTGAGTCAAAATTGCTCTAAAAAATGACAGTTATCTCTGAAGTCAAATTTAACAGCAATTCCAGATGTAAAAAGTGTGCTAAAGGACTCAGTTAATTAATCAACTTTTTAATAGAATTGGAAAATCCGCTTCCCTTGTATCTTGTTAGGAATTAGCTGGCTTAGAGTCTCGAAGACCCCTAATTTTGAAGTTTTTGTCCCCTGCAAACGAAAAATGAGGCAACGTAAATGCTTTCCGTGCTGCCCCATCACTACTGTCATGTGTAGGGCTGAATCAAGTATTTGAAGGCTTAGGTCTTGTTCAGTTAACAGAAAAAAAAGTACGAGAATATTTTAATTTTTTTATATTTTTTATGTGTTTAGTTAGTCAAAAATTATAGGAGCCATGTCTTTAACTTTCTCAATGTAATTAGTTTTTCCTCAAAACATGTCAAAAAATACAAGATTTTACCGAAATTTTATACACTATTAAACAATTAAACTATTAATTTTTAACTTTTTCATAATTTTCTTTTATCGAATGAACACATAAAGGAAATACATTTCCTTTTTCTCGGAGAAATGATATAATGGGTCTCTTGCGTAGTTTTTACCAAATCTAATTTGCAGATTAAAGAAATATTCCAATTTGCAATTGAGCTTAAAATAATTGCTTTTTTCCCCCTCAGTGGATGCCCTAGATTTGTTGGGCCACCCTCTCAGCATGATTGGTTTTCTTTTTTTTAGATAATTGTGATATTCGGTTGACTTGTAATCAAGTTAGGATAAAATTTGGAGGAGTCTCATCTAATTTTTTTTTTTTTTAATAATCGAAGTATCACTTGGGAAGTTGGGGTAAAGTTTGAAGGAGTTACCACCTAAATGCCGACTAATCCTCGGGGCCTTGAGCTTATCGGCCGAGCAAAGAAGCAGTGGTCTTTCCTTGCTGCTAACAAGATTCAACCTCATGATCTCCGGGATTATGGCTTGCCTCAATCTTTCACTCGGGTAACCTCTTGGGGTTAGTCCTCACTACTACAAACAGAGCTAAAGATCACGGTTTTTAGCTGTGATCGTTACCTTTTAATCTCGGTTTTCATTCCGTGGTGTATCGGGGTGTAATGAAAAGTCTGTTTTTTTTATCCCACTTACAATCCGTGATCTAAAACGGCACAAACAATCTCAGTATTGTACAAAATCGTGATTAAAGGTACCACATCCCATGATTAAAACACCTATCTAATATCTCGATTTTGTATAAAATCGGGATTATTTGACACTAACAATCACGGTTGGATTATAAACCGTGACTGTAAGTTATTCTTTGTAATATCACGGTTGCATGATATACCGTGATTGTAAGTTATTCTCTGTAATAAATTAATTTTCACTTTTTTCTACAAATCAAATCAAATAATACCCCCTATTCAATAAAATAACCCATAAAAATCACATTTTAATAGCACCGGAAAATCTTGTCTAATATTAACCAAAAAATCCATTACAGAGTATGCTGCTCAAGGCTAGTTACAAAAAATCCATAACTAGTGTATCCAATTCTAGTAGAACTGAAGAAGGTAAATACAATCTGTTAACTAATTGCAATCCATGACAAAGTTAAGCATTTCAAACCAACAATCTATTAACAAAATTAGAAGGTAAACTAAATTGCAAAACAAACTCATCAGCATCCAACCAACAACGGAAGCAGAAGTAAAACAAGTTCTTCATCGCCAAACTCATCAGCAGAAGTGCCAAGCTGCACACAGCAGCTGCCTCAACAGAAGTTACACCACCAAGAATCAACCAGAAGACTCCAACAAATAGGTAAACATTAGGCACAACAAAAAAGAGATCTATCCATCCCGCATAGTGTACATGGACATCGAATAGATTGAAGATCTTTTGCATGGTAATAGCAGAGTTCAAAAAAATTTCAACCCCTTCCTCATAGTCTTTTGATCTTCTATCCTTTAGCATCCAAGATCTATCCATCCCGATAGATTCTTAAATCCCTATATATAAATGACAAAAAGAATAAAGTATTCTAGCATTCTAGAAGCATATTGGCAACATAAGTCAATAAATGGAGCAAATAAAACACTAAAGAGAGAATTTCCATGTTCAAACTAAATAAATAGAGCAAATAAATGATCTTACCAAGCAAAAGAAAACTATTTGGATTGAATGAAGCTCGTCAGCCAACAATATCCTTTTCGTATCTCTGCAAATAGAATGCAAAAATAAACCACCTTAGTATTAATCAACAAATATATTCCTTTTCTTTGCAATGTCTTTTTTTCCGTCAATGTAACCTTGACATGAATAGTGTCATTTAACAGACATGACATTCTTTATTTTCAAAATTCAAGTTTCTTCAACTAGCCTTCACCGTCTTTTTTTTTTTCCATACATGATTTTTATAAGTTCTGTTGTTGTGAGCATATAGGCTGTTGTCACAATCTTCAACTTCCAGCAATAGAGTAAACTAAGAAAGAAAATCATTGTCATATCAACGGCATTACACTGTTTTGATACTTCGAATAAACTGGAGTATATAAAGGATACACTGGTGCTAAAACCTTTTTCTCAAGAATCCAAGATATCTTCCAAATGGATCCCTTAATTCAAACTTACGGCTTGTAACAAA
Source organism: Arctostaphylos glauca (assembly GCA_019985065.2). Taxonomy (NCBI): domain Eukaryota; kingdom Viridiplantae; phylum Streptophyta; class Magnoliopsida; order Ericales; family Ericaceae; genus Arctostaphylos; species Arctostaphylos glauca. Next base: position 10,071,360 of record JAHSPW020000005.1, read on the forward strand.
AGGATACTGATTATTTTATCTTGCAGAGACAATCCGCGGTTTTTTCATGCAAAAGTTTATACTACACTCATGGCCCATTGCTAGTAAATGCGAGGCACGCGTAAGAGGCAGCTTACACTGTCAAACTACGTGATTTTCCATTCTGACTCGCATGCAGAGTCTATCTTACATGGACTCAAGTAGGAAAATAGGTTGTGATATCAGTCTAAGTGTCAGATTCATCCAACCCGCATGTCCAATGACACAGGGTGATGGAATAATAATCACATCTCTTAATAGTTCTCTTACCTTAAGGGGTGAAACGGTGTCGACAAAGAGTCAGAGAGAATTTCATGAGGTTTACAGATACTTATATGGGAAATCGAATCACTAAATAAGTTTATTTGATTCATTCCTATCTCATTCCGTTAATCGAGTGTTGAGCATCCATGGGTACTGCATACATATTGTATAGCCTATGTAACAACGTGCACAACTCACCTCTAAACCTGAAATATATTCAGCATCCATGGGTATTGCATACTTATTGTATAGATGTAACAACGTGCACAACTCAGTTACTCACCTCTAAACCTGAAATATATTCAATGTGATATTGCCCTGTGTTTTAAATAGAATAGAGTCATTTTCAACCTTCATAAAAGTTTTGGAACTCCCCAAACATTTTCTCCTTTAGAAAAAGACCACTAGTCCAGAGTGTTTTCCTCCTCAGAAAAGGATTGTAATTGTGAAAATACACAGAAATATTCGCCATCCATGCACATTGACCAAGTCCAGAAGTTCGTTTACACACTACCCATTATCTACAAAAGAAATTTCATTGGAAAACTCTTATCTACAAAATTTGATTGATTAATCAATAAGACTAGAAATAACTTGGAAAATCTACACTCACACATAGTTATTAAAGGCGCGCCTAGGCGCGAGGCGCACCGAGGCGCACCCCGGGCGCCTAGTATGGTCCGAGACGAGGCGATTAAAGGAAGCGCGGGCTTTAGGAGCCTAGGCGCAAAAGGCGCGAGGCGCCCCAGGCGCGGGAGGCGCGCGCCTGTTCCAATTTAAATTTTTTTGGTGCCCTATTTGTTCGACGGCCCTTACTCTGCCCGACTCTCACTCTCTGCGACTCTCTCTCTCTCTGCGCGGCTGTCTCTCTCTCTGGTCTCTGTTCTTGCGCGACTCTCTCTCTCCCGATCTGCGCGTCTCTCTCTCTCTGGTCTGGTCTGGTGGCGGCTCTCTCTCTGGTCTGTGTGGCGGCTCTCTCTCTGGTCTGGTGGCGGCTCTCTCTCTCCGATCCTCTCTGTACGTATATATCAGTATATATATGAGTATATATATCAGTATATAATCAGTATATATATATATTAGTATGTACTGGGTTTGCATCAGTATATATATCAGTATATAATCAGTATATATATATATATATATATATATCAGTATGAGTATATATATCAGTATATAATCAGTATATATATATCAGTATATAATCAGTATGTATATATATTAGTATATATATCAGTGATTCAGTATATATATTAGTATGTGCTGGGTTTGCATCAGTATATATATATCAGTATTTGCTGGGTATGTGCTGAACTACTGATATATGATGGAAGTGATATCTAATATTCTTATGTATATATATCAGTAAATCTATATCAGTAAATTTCCTGAAGCATTTCGTGATATCTAATATTCTTATGTATATCTAATGTACTGAACTACTGATATATGATGGAAGTGATATCTAATATTCTAATGTATATATACTCTAATGTACTGATATATCATATATATACTCTAATGTAGTATGTAGTATGTACTATGTACTGATAAGTGATATCTAATGTACTGATATCTAATGTATTGATAGGTTATTAAAAAATGTCAAGCGAAGGCATCCGAACGGACCCCGCTTGGAAGTATGCCACTTTGGTGGATCCCGCCAATACTACAAAATTCAAGTGTAATTTTTGTGGCCACGTAACAAATGGCAGGGTTTGTCGAGCAAAGCAACATATCGCTGGCGGTTATAGGAATACAAAAGCATGCTCAAGATGCCCTCCCGAAGTAAGAGTGGAAATTCAAGAATATATTACGAGCAAACAAACATTGAAACGTCAAGTGAATATGTTGCCGGATATAGATGATGATGAGTTTGGCAATGATGAAGATGATGTTGTAGAGTTAGTTGGAGGTGGTAAATCCATTGGGAGTAGTCAAGGCTCCGTTTCTAAACCTAAGCCGCCAAAGAAGCCAAAGACTAAAGGGCCTATTGATGTATTTTTCACACCCAATCCTGACGTCGTCGTACAAAATCGTAAGGGAAAACAAACAAAAATTGATGCAAATGACCCTTACAAGAAAGAATTAAGAGATCGAGCACTTGTGAGATTCACGAGGTGGATGTATGATGCAGGCATTTCCTTTAATGCATTAAACTATGAGAGTTTTGGGCCTGCAATCGAGGCTATTGGGCAATATCGAATAGGGGTAGTCGGTCGAAGAGGGGTAGTCGGTAGTCGGTCGAAGAGGGTAGTCGGTAGAAGAGGGGAAGGAAAAGTAGGGCGTAGGGCGTGAAGTTATAAGTTCGGTTCTAATAGCAAGTGGTGAAAAGGTTATAAGTATGATGGAGAAAAACTAAAAAAATGGCCAGATGTGCGTATATATATAATAACAATTCTTTAACCTTTTTTCACATGTCAGCAAATATATATAATAATCTGGGAAAAATTAAGTTAAACTTTTTATCTCGCTGAATATTAAAATTAAGATGGATTAAAAATAAGGGCCTTGTTTGGCTCTTAAATTTTTATAAATGAGTTTTTTATATTTTTAATCTCGCTTAAATATGAAAATCGAGATTAAAACATATTAAGTATAATTACATTTTTACCACATACCGAGATAAAATAGTACTATTATCACGATTTTTTTGAAAAGGCGTGATCAAAAAAAATTTTCAAAATAATTCGTCACGCTTTTTATAAAACTGAGATCTTTTTAATTTTTTATGCGTGATCTTTTACCGTTATTGTAGTAGTGCCTCATCTAAATTATCAACTAGTTCTCGGAGCCCTTGGTGGAAACGACCGGACAAACCCCTAAGTGGCCCCAACTATTAAGTTTTCTAGTTTCAACCGCAGAATATCTAGATTTACAATTCATCCACTCTTTTGAGTTATGTTTTAGATTTTTATCATACTTGCAATAAAGATTTACATATTAATTATCCATTTCCACAAATTTTTTTTAAAGTAAACCGTTATCATCAAAAACTTCAAAAAAAAAAAATTACTAAAGCTGATTTTTTTTTTTTTAAAAGTGAAACGGTATTTAGTGTGTTTAAGATCACCTTACCTGATTTTTTTAATTTTATAAGTATACTTTATTTTTTCAATTTCGCCCATCAATACAACCTACTATTTCTAAAATTTTGGCAAAAAACCTATATAAAAAAATATTAAACATCAAATAGTACTCACTAGCAAAATTATTTTTTTTCCCCAAAATAGCTAATTACTTTTAACTCAACCATTGTATAGGGTAAAGACAAAAAATTAATTTTGAAATAAAAAAATAATAGAAGTACTGTTTACGAAATTTGACGGAGTAACACTATTATTGAGTGCTCCCAGAAGTAAAAGTATAGAAAGGGCTAACTTGCATGCCCTCGTCATAAGTCCATCAGATCACTGCCTAGGGTCCCAATTTTAGAACAAAAGATGAAGACGCCAAATTTTGAGTATATTATAGTTACTATACATATCCAGTATAAATTTTAATGTGCAGCTAAGGTGCAGTGGTAGAGCGATCATGGCGTCCAATCCTATTGTTTTTGTTTTGAAGTCAAAATATATTTTCTTAAAATATGGTGTTGTGCTGTGTTGAACCCAACAAACCAAGTGCTCATCAACATGCTACGTTTTCGACTACGACGACTAGTTCTATATATTGACATAAACAATGAGACTAAAGTTATTCTACCTATTAGTGTTATTATATCTTCCTTTATTATTTTCCAAAACTCAATTTAGTTGAAATTTGGCATTGATAGATATTAGTTTTTTATACATGGGTGTTGCAGAGTCTTGAACCCAATGATCTCTCTCTGGAATGTTTATACTAAACCCTCCTTCTCTAAATTGCAAGAGAAACAACCAACTAGTATTATGGAGCTGAAGGTAGCTGGAGACACTCCAATACTTAAATTAATTCTTTAAAAAGAGGATTTTAACTCAAAAATACTCGAGAGTGAGTAATAAGGCATACATTGTACAAAGTGTCCCATTTACTTTATAGAGGACTGTGTTGTGTGCACGAAACACAATGTCCAAGACAACTGCCTCATGCACCACGTTTAGAATATCCATCCCATGTACCTTGACGTAAAAAATAACCGTCTCCACCTCAAACATCATGCACGATGCACTGAGTTTCAGGTTGTACTCCATGCGATTGTGCCTAGCCACATGTTGACTACGTGGAGTTACAACAGCTGCTACATTGTGGTTATGTCAATCACTCTCCATTCAGCCTGGCCCACACGTTGGCTATGTGCCTGAAGACAAGTTGGTTACATAATATGCGGGAGTAGTGGAGCCTTCAGACCGACCCAATGCTGGAGTGAGCTGGGGTGAAAGGACCTACCATGATAAGGGAAAGGTTCAAATCTTCGGTCATCCTTCGGTTCGGCTGATGCCAAATCTAGACACATTTGTGCCGTGACCCAAAGTCTCGTAGGTCTGACCTACTACAATAACCCCTCAGCTTCTCAGATCGGGCAAGAAGGAACAATGAGAGGGAATAATTATACTTGGCCAAACCCTCTACATTTCGTTGCTAATAACGTGCTACAAGCTACAACCTCTTAACTGATTGAGCCTTGTGGCAACCATTGAGTGGCTAATACTGATAGATGAAAGGACAGGTCATACAAAATGAACCAGAGACTAGAAATGACAAGTCTCTAGATCATGCCACGTTAGGTGCTCATTGGCTAATGACCCATTGCTTAATTTCCCATGTGTGACACATCAACTTCTCACCCCTCCTACATGTAGGAGGGCCTCCCAGAGAGAGAAGCCCTTATCTCTTTCTCTATGTAGCTCCTCAAGCTCTTAATCACTCCGTAGCCTTCTTCCACTTTCTTAGCACATTTTCAAAACACACAACGCCAAATCTTCACCACGGTTCAGACATGACCTTGAATCCTAGTTATTAGTCTAGTCATTCTCATTGTGGTTGAGTTTGATTTGCTTGGCATTCATTTGCACCATTTCTACTAGAAGTGTCTCGTCAATGAACAGTAGGACTTGGGGTCGTCACATTAGCCTCAGCGAAACTGGCTGAGAGCAGTACCACATCCGTAGAAAGTACTCTTTGACTACCAAGTGTAGCACTTTAGTCACCCCACTCATGCACTTTGTTTGGTAGGATATTGTCATGAGACTCACGACTCATTTCAAATTGGAGTGAATTAGTGGAGAAAAGTAGTAAACATTAGTTATGGGTATAGCAGTAAAGAAAAGTAGTTATTTTATTTATTGGTTTGCCCATACCACTTGATATGGATTAAAAATTTTGAAAGGTCAAAATGTTTAATTGTAAGGGGCAATTTTGGCGGAGAAAAATTGACAAAATGAGAAAACACCAAAGTGGTACTCTCCCTTTATATATAAAATAGATTATTCTTAATTTTGATTAATGTTCTCATCTTTTCTTTTCTGCTAAAGAAAAATTCTCATATTTTAATTAATTTTTTTTCTCCTTAATCGTGTGCACTATCAAAATGGACTTTAATATACTTTTGCTAATAACAGTAATGCTTTTGTAGTCTTTCATTCCACCATTACGTACAAACAAAAAAGAGCAAAAGTTTTTAGTAAAATTATAAAAGTTTTGTATGTTAAGGAAGGGCCTAAATATTGGCTTGCTAAGGAAATGGTTGAGCATTATCCAAAGTTTTTCATATTTTTATTAATTTTTGTGTACAAAATCTCAACTTTAATATGAATCAATTAAATGTAAAGAAACAGAAGCCTAATAATATTGTATGTTGTATAATCTTTCTGATAATTTTTTTGTGAAGACAATTTTTACTGCTTTTAATTTTGTTAAAAACATATACGGGTCCAGATTTGTAATCTCGCACGAAGCTGTGAAAAATTGAGGGACGGCCCACAGAGTAGGACCGAAAAACAAAGTGAGTTCAGTACAAGGGTTGGTTGTTGGCATTAACCACTTCACTTGGGACAGTACTGCTCAACCATTTCTTCTCTTTTAGGTTGGAGTGATTTCTTCTTCTTCATTAAAGCTTCAAAATCATGGGTTCCTACCTAAAAGCGCCAACCCTGATCTTTCTGTATTCTATTCTAACAATGTATGAAGAATACAAGCAAGGGCGAACCAAAAATTTATTTACCCTGGGCTAAAAATGAACCGGACTAAAAAAAACATTGGAGCGCAAATAATAGGGTGGGCTAATATTATTTTAACAAAAATTTTACATGTAAAAAAAATAAAAAAAAAATCCACCTAAGCTGTAGCCCAATGGAAAATGTACATAGTTCCGCCATTGAATACAAGTAAAAACGATGAAGAACAAGGAAAAATAGGCTACCTAGTTCTCAACTTATAAGAACAGATCTTTTCTTCTTCTTCTTCTTCTTGGAACAACAAAAGAAAATGAAGGACGGGTTTGGGTTTCTATAGGGAAGTAAGAGACTTAACCATGAAGGATGGCGGATGAGATAAACCTAGGGAGAAACAAAATTGCAGCAATAATCCAAGCTACGTTTATATAATATAGATCGACATTATTTGTGACATAAAAGACATAATTTCTTGTGTTAAAACCGATAAAAAATGAATCCCTCCATTAATGGCATTCACTTCAGCAATTGTCTATTTGCGAGTTCAGATAGGTCGCTCGAGCGGCCTCAAGCTCACCCGAGCCACCTCTAAAAGACAAGGTTGCTCGAGCGGTCTATAACTCGCTTGAATGAGCTTCAAAATTTCTAAGCTTGAATTGTGAAATAAAAAATTAAGCTATTAAAATAATAATTAAAAATTAAATTAAGATTAGGGTATTACAATATATCCCTCTTAAATAATTTCGTCCTCGAAACTTACACAGTATGGTCTAAGCAAACAGCTCGAGATGGTTGACTCTCATAACATCCTCTCTTTCCCAGGTTGACTCTTCAAGGTTCCAGTGCGTCAAAGAACCTTAACCAATCTAATGGTCTTGCCTCTCAAGCTCTTTTTGTTGCCGTCAAGAATATAAATCGGCTTTTCTTCGTACATTGTATCTCCATCCAACGTAACAACCCAATTCACAATGTGTGTTGGTAAAGCCATGTACTTCTTAAGTATCGATACATGAAAAATATTATGAATCCAGTCAAGATGCGGAGACAATGCTAACCGGTAAGCCACCTCTCCTATCTTCTCCAAAATCTCAAATGAGTAACACTACGTCTTGGTTTGATCTTCAAGAACACGTGATCACCTTCCTTAAATGCCAATGGTCATGTTCTTTTATCAACATAGCTTTTCTACCTACTCTGTGCAGTCAGTAGTCTCTGCTTAATAACCTTGATCTTCTCTGTGGTTTCTTATACCAACTCTAGTCCTAAGAAACTTGTCTCTCCAACGACGGTCCAATAGATAGGAGATCGACAAGGTCATCCATACAAAACTTTGTACAACGCCATGCCTATACTGGCTTGATAACCCATCCCGATATAAAGAGGGTTAGTGACCAGCTAAGGAGTCTAACTCACTCAGGCCTCTAACATACAGAGTTTACGGAACTAATAATAATATCAGAGTTGCAGAAACATAACTGAAATAATCAGAGCCGTGTGTACATGTATTACTATACGTATCCCAAAATAAAATACTAATCTTACAAGGCCTGCTAATAACTCATAATATATTCTACTATAATATCTTACCCACAATATCAAGTATTCAAATACATCAGGACTTCTGGATTGCTAATAAGCTCATCTTATTCCTCATATGACAGAAATTTATACTATATCCACCAAATCATCTATTGTCACCTGAAATATTGCATAACAATATTCTTAAGCATAAAACCAGTGTGAATTCAAATATAAAATTTTACGGGTTTGCCATGATTACCATTTATGCTTGAAACAACATAATCTGAATAAACGGAATTCACGTTATAGTCCCAAGGCTAAGTCGGGGACAAACAATCCAAATGATCTCATTTACGTTTAGTTCAATGGTCGCCAATACTTCATAGGTGAGAGCTGCCCCCTTATGCATCATTGCATACGTGGAATGACATCATTCATAAACCACATTGGCTGTGGTTAACAACCTTATTTCACACCTCTCGCTTTATTTTAATCCCGTAGCGGTCAGGGTACGGTTTAAACGTTTCTACCAATGTTTTCTCATGTATTGTATGCTTTAACACATAAATGTCTCATCATGATCTAGCATGGCATTTTATGTTTAAAAATATCATCTTTAATCTTGACTCAACGCATTATTGAACAACATACATGTAAACTATTCATATTTAAACTCACCTTTTTATACTGCCTTGTGAACTAAATAATCCGTTACAATTCTACACCTCGTCTCCTACAATTGTCAAAGGTATCTGTCACTCAATAATCAAATTCGGCGTTCAATTAGGATTTGGATTTAACGTTCCTATTTGTTCCAAACTCAATGTCATATAAGTGTAGCCTTGTACTTCGGGGTTTAAACGAACTCGGGATTGTCACGTTACATCATTTTCATGTGATAAAACGGTGGCCAAGTCGAATGGTCGATAGTCCAACGGTTGTCAAAAACTTATGCCTTAGGTAATGTTGTATTTTAGCTTGATAAAATATGGTTCATTTCTAATCATCAAAGTGGCCTCGAGAAGGTCTCGAGGGCCCCATTCCTATGCTAAGATAGTTGTCGAAACAAATAATGGATGGCTTGGCCTTCGGTTGCAACCGTTTAGAAAAAACTAGGTCGAGTTCTAAATTTTCAATTTTAGGCCAAGCATTGAACCCTTATCGTGGATGCATTTTTTGCACAGCCGTTGACCCACTTCCCAATGTCAAAACGATCTCGATTTTGTCAAATCGTGTTCTGGAACCCAAATTAGGCCTATGTTACGTTTAGAATATTCCAAAACAGAGTCGAATTAGGGCCCGAAATGGAGCTCCCAAACACAATAAAATCAGGCCCTTGCTGAATTTTCTACTAGATGTGCACCTACTGTTGTTGCCATGGCAGCTCTGATTTTTTCTACTAACACCCAAAATATGTTGGTTTTAGACCTAAAACTAACTTATTCTGCTATAGAAGCTGAAAATAAACATCAATTCATAATATAATCTAAGTCAAATACATTAAACGTGAATCAAAAATTCTTGAATCAAACCTAAGATAATCTTTTCCCTTCTTCTTATTCCTCCTCCTCCTTCCTTCCCCTCTCTCTCTCTCTCTCTCTCTCTCTGCTGAAATTTACAGAGTGGAAAAGGGGGAGGCGCTTAGGTTATCTTTTGTTTGTAAAAGAAATATCTCACTGTTCAAATCCAACAAGCATGAGGTGATTTGCCTCCTCCTCATCCACACATGAATCACTCATACTTGTTAGGATATTAGACTAGGATTTTTTTCACCTTTTTACTTTATTTACTGAGGCTTTTTTTATGTATGACTAATTTATCTACTCGAAAGGTAATTAAAAAGATGTCTTGACCTCGTCCAATCGCCCCTAGAGTCATATCGGGATCAACCTCCAATTATTACTTATGCTTAAATAAATTTCTGAACAACCTTTCGGTCTCTGATTAAAATCTAAATTAACTTCAATTATCTCTAAATAATTTTGAGATATCTTTTCGTTCACCCAATAATTACCACAACGACTTCAAAGAGTCTCCGTTTTGTAATTCGATCAAATTTTCAAATTCACCAATTTTTTTCCTACTTTCCTTTTTATTTCCTTATTCCGCCTCGGGGTCACACTATTGTTGTATGCAAATTCCACCAATGGCAAATGTCATTCCTAACGGCCTTGGAAGTCAAACATATAAGCCCTCGACATATACTCGAGCATCTGAATTGTTCATTGCGATTGACTGTTAGTCTAGGGGTAAAAAGTTATACTCAAATGAATGCTCGTCCCCAACGCCTTCTGTAGGCTTGGCCAAAATACCAATGTAAATCGACAATCTCAGTTAGACACTATAGTAACCGGCACACCATGTAGTCGGATATCTCAAGTATGTAAAGCCGACTATAAGACTCCATTGTGTCAAACATCTTAACCGGCAATAAATTTTCCAACTTGGTCAATCTGTCTACCACAACCCATATGGCGTCATGGCCCTGCATCGATCTCGGCAATCCAGTTATAAAATCTAGCATTATGTGCTCCCACTTCCAACCTAAAATTCGTAACAGATGAAGCGTCCCTCTAGGCTTTTGATGTTCCACTTTGACCTGTTGACAAGTCAAACACGTCAAGACAAATCTAGCAACATCTCTCTTCATCCCATTTCACCAGAATTGTCTTCGCAGATCCTTATACATTTTGTTACCCCCTAGATGAATTGCAAAATTAAATTAAGGTATTCAAACTCGGCCCTTCCAAATTCTCTATGGGATGTATTCTATTATTTAAATTAATTATACATTATCACGAAAAATACTCTTTATTATAATTATTAAAAACTAACAGTTAATGAGTAAATCAGAGTTTTGAAAGTGCAGAAGTAAAGTTAACATAAATACCCTTTGTTTACATTCTTCTATTGAAAAGTAACTAAATAAACCTTTGAGGAATAAGATAGCCAAATGCCACCAAGGTCTTCTTCTGTAGTTCCCGGCTCTTCATGCTCGAGTGGATACTTCAACTCCTCCACTACATCTGGTATGAAACAGCAGGAGCAGAGAAGTTGCTCAAATGAGTAATTAAACTCAATAAGAAAAAGTAATAAAAATACCAAATCCGAAGATATAGATATACAGTAGGATATATGACAAGTGAGACAATAATCGAACTAAAAAGTAAACAAATATGTTTGTTATGCTTTCATACCTTTAAATTTTTTAGGAACACCCCTTTCCTCTTGGTATTTCGTTCCTACATGACTATCTAGAATAGAGCACTCAGTTGATATTGATAAGTCCTTACCTAGGCAAGTAAAAGACCTTTTGTCATCTGCTCAAGTCAATACCTACTTCACTCTAACTAAACCCGGTTGATAAACGTGACTTTTCCAATTTAAATACCAACAAACCATAGTCACTTCCTCTTTACCGGCTCAAGAATACCCAAGACAAAGCTGCCACTCCCTCGAGGTCCGGAGCTATGGATGCAGTCGTCTCTGAAGTCACTTCCAACCGCATACACAAATCTCCTATGTGGGGTCCGGTGGGACTCTAATCCACATAGAACACAACTTGTAACGACGTCTAGATCAACATTTGGCTCAACGGCCACCAATATCCATTTTACAACTTTCCTTTAGCGAACCTACTTGTTCTCTACACATTTTACTACTTATAATGTTCATCTAACAAACTCCGCTTCCTTATTATGGTGACATTCGAACTAGTGTCTCTAACGTAGACTCTAAGTTTTCACATAATCCACAACACACCATATAGTTCAATCTACTACAGTTTGATAGCATGACGGCTATTCTATATTAAGTTAATGGCACGATGGCCATATTATTCTACCGGCATGACAGTCATACCACCACTTTCCATTTACATGATCGGCCAGCATGACGGCTGGACCCAATTCACCAATATTACTACACTATTCAAATTCATGCAAACTTAACTACTATCAACCATAAACGTAACCACAACACCATTAATATACAATAACATGTAAATCATGGTCAAAGATGGTCAATCGCTCACACGAAGTCCCATGGAGACCCATGGACATACATAATATGTTTGTGGATGCATGTGCTGCGTGATCAAGCAAAACTGAGGTGATTACAATCTGGAACTACAGCCTGGAAAGTCCAATTACCAACCAATAACTTGTTAGATTTTACTAAGTCGCTCGAGTGGTCTCAAACATATCAGGTTTCAAGTTCTGGTTTCAAAAGTCAAAATCTATTAGAAATCAGATCAGTCGCTCGAGCAGCCTATCGCTCGCTTGAATGAGCTGTCATTTTTAACAGACTCTGATTTTAGGGTTCGTGAATAAAAATCATCATGCTTGAAATCGTACTCTACGATTCTAATGCAAAATAGAAATTAAAATCAAATACAAAAACTATACAAGTTAAGGATCTTTTTCCCTTTATCAATTCGGTGTTCCACTCCATGATTAGAAATAATTTTATGCTTGAAGATAAATGAATATAAACCCTAGCATGCATTTCTATCACAAAAGTGGCAAGAAACCTACTGTAATATGACATTCTAAGGGTCGGAAGTGCATTCTTGCACATCAATCAACAAATTAGAGCGATAAACTACCTCAGTATATAGACGAATCGCTCACGGGCAAAACCTCCTCGAAGACCAAAAATCTCAAGAACACTCAAGAGTTTTCTCTCTCTAAAACTTTCTGAAAATCCCCTACTTTGATTTTGTGTAATCCCGTAATAATCCTAGCTATGTTTATATAATATGAATTGACATTATTCGTGACATAATAGTCATAATTTTTCGTGTAAAAACCGAACAAAAATAGATTTCTCCATTAATGGCCTTCACTTCAGCAGCTGTCTGTTCGTGAATTCGAATAGTTCGCTCAAGCGGCCTCAAGCTCGCTTGAGCCACCTCCAAAAGACAAGGTCGCTCGAGCGAGCGAGCTCCAAAATTCTCAAGCCTGAATTGTAAAATAAAAAATTAAACTACTAAGAGAATAATTATTAATAATAATTAAAAATTAAATTAAAATCAAGGTTATTACACGCACAACATGTAAGTGTTTCGTGTCTTGCATCGCTTAAGAAGATGAAATTTTTGATAGATTAGGATATTAAAGTATTCACATATTTTGTGTATCCATGTGCTAGATTATTTTATGTGCTTTTTGGAGGCATAAATATTGTGTACTCTTGTGCGCTTGTAACAAATATTAGTTATTAAAAATTTAAATTTTATTATTTGTTATGTATTTTTCTTAGAGTACACATAGATATGGTGAATAGTGAAGTAGGAGTATTACCACTATTAATGGTGTGCCATGGATTAACCTATTTTTAATTGAATTGTTGTATTTTTTCAATTTGCTTTTGCTCTGTTTTATATGGTATTAGTCTAGGCACCGGTTCGACTATCTTTGAATATTTGTGGGTATATTAATATACTGATAATGTTTTATTGCATTTTTCGAATTCTAGTTTTTGACTTACAAAGTGTTATGGTTTTTTTTTTTAACTATTTGTTGTGACCTTTGAATTCAAATTTGTTTTTCCAAAGATTGCACTTATTTTTCTTCGAAGTTCAAATTTTCAAAGTTCGAAGTTCAAATTCATTTGAAGTTCAAAATTGAATGGTTTCCAATTCGAAGTTGAAATTTGAAGTTCGATGAGGATTATTTCAAAGTTTGAAGTTGAAACAACCTATTTTTTTTCATATTTGAAGCTCGAAGTTGGGTCAATTATAGGGTTTTCATAATATATACTCTGTTTAGGCTATCATTTAATCGCTTTGGTGATTATTGGAAGATACTTGTATGTATCTCAAGGAAAAGACACATATACTCTTATAAATAGGAGTAATGCACACAAGGGACATTAGGGGATTAGTGGGTGTTTGTCTCTTTCTGTGTATGTAGAGCATCTGCACGTGAGGTTTCTTGACTCATAGCTCATACAGTATTTTACATGCAATTGTGCTAGCATTGTATGTTTTTTATGAACATGAAAATTAAATTTTATTGAGTGACAATTTTTGCTGTAAATGATTTTAGATAAAATTTTATAGCCAAGATTTGTGTGGTCTATTGCTGGTGACACTTGACATGGTAATTGTGTCATGGTGGTGCTTATGTGACATGAAATTGCGGTACATGGTTCTTGATGAGAAATATTTGACGATCATATCACAAGACAGATAATCGTGTTGGGGTAGGTACAAGGTTGTAGTATTGTGGTACACATGGTGGGTAGTTAACCGAATTTGTGGCAATCCAAATTATATTGAGGATGATAATTTTGACCATGAGACATCTTTGTATATACATGTGGAGGTTAAGGATTTAACCAATAAGTGTGGCTCTTGGATTTAAGCTAAATGGTGTAACCAATAGAGGCTAAACTAAGTGTTATGGTGTAGTGTGTCAAATAGAATTAAATGACAAGTCAAGACATTTTTTTTAAGAAATGTGAAACAAATGAAGCAGTTTCATTAGAAGAAATGTTATTTGATAAATTATTAGTGTAGCTTCTAGGGTCACATGGTCTCCTAGGCAAATTGGAGAGTTATAAGATATGGAATAGTGTATTCCTACTATTTTGGTTACATAGTTGTCTTAGACAACTTCCCACAAGTATAATTCTAATTAAATTAGTTAGAGAAATGTGGTTATATGCTTGTAATGGGTATCCATAATTATATAAATACAAAGGTATCTGATTAATTCTAAGCATTGAAACCATGGGTAAAAGTAATTTTACTTTTTGTGAAGGTTCACTCTTAAATTAAAGTGAAGATTTTACGATGAGATGTGGTGACACTAGTAAATCACTAATGAGAGAGTGTTGGTAGTTATGATTGTGATGATAGTCCAGACATGCAAATCACATCATGAACCATGGTAATTTATAGCTATGGAAATATTGTCTTTGCAACAACGGCAATATTTATTAAAATCTTGCTAGGGTATTGGTGTAAAAATTATCAAGAGGGATGAGACTTATGCCTAGTTAGATTTGATCACTCTTGATGGAAACTCAACTAAACCGGTTGATACTCTCAATCGCTTGAGTTCAATGAGAAATTACACCATATGTCATGATTGTAATCACTTTAACGGTTTTCTATCCATGTCAAGGTAAAGTGCTTGGTACCTGTAATATAAAACAAAATAGTCTGAGCTATTTAGCTCTTAATACATTTTTTGACACTATAAGGAACATTGTGGAGAATCTACCTATGTGATTGTCGAGGTGGTGTCACTTCGTATAGGTCACGATGGCTAGATATTAGAGTGCTTGTGAAATCAAGATATAAACTCAAGGCTATAACACAAGTCAGCTAATCGGAATATCTGCAATATCGCAAAGATTATATGTGAGATATGTCCGATTAATCATTAGCAAACAAGTAGTTCAAAGACATATCTACTATGTTGCCCTTATAATTTTGATGTTTTTTCACTAAGTGAATGGTTGAAGTCTTGGGACACTATTCATGTATGCATAAGAATTATAAGAGAAACAAAGGCAACTCTTCTTTATTTCAAAAATGGTAGGGGATTATTAAGAATTTTCAAAATAAATTGATTTGTATTTTCGGTTTGTTGTAAAACCTTCCTAATTCCTACAATACTTGCTTAAATATTGGGTTTAGTCCCCACTGAAAAACTTGAGAGAAAAAAACGGTTGTAGCCGTTGGAACAGGTTGTACTAGTTCGGCTATACCCTTTTGTATGTCGATTGGATATGGTCGCGACTATTTGAAAGGGTGCAATCCATATCGTAAGATCTAATCCAACAGCAAAAAGTGAACAGATGTGTGCCTGTTCAAATAGGTATCTATTCAAACAGGTACTATTTGACGTATAAATTGACTACGAAATTAGTCATTTGGAGTTACTTATTTCCTAACCATCTTTCTCCCAAAGATAACTCTTATGTTCTATAGCATTTATTTTGAGTTTTTATATTCTAGAGAATGAAAAATTAGTGGTTTTTAGTTCTACTAATTTTCACCACGTAGATATTCTTTCCAACTCTGTTTGTGCAAACATAATTGGATGAAACTTCACTTTTGACTCTGTTGTATCTTGAAGACGAATTTGTTGTAACCTGATGCACATCATCTGATGGTGACAAATACTGTATTTAAGAAACGACTCAGTAACCCGCCTCTAAGTGTTATCATTTTTGTATTTTTATATAGTAAATTTCATCGCCAACAACCAACTCGAAAACAATTTTATCTAACAGAACTTAGATCCTATCGAATGCTTTCTTAGCTTTAACTAGTACATTTAATTTGACTAAGCACTAAACCAGAAATCTAACTACCTACGCATTAAACCAACCACTTTGTGATACTTCAAACGGTTCCAAGTAAGGTTCCACTAGGCGTTTTTGGAATGAAAATACAAATTAATAGGTTAAACATTTTAAACTTTTCTTCCTCACGATTGTAATACTGTTCTACTGGATCCAATTTGAAACTGTAAATAATTTCAGTTTGAGGCAAAACTGCCATGATATGACCTGTTGCCATACGTTTCACAAAAATTCGAAGCTGTTGAAATCGAAATTTCTTCATATTAAAATATCACTGTTATGTAAAACAAGATCTTATCATAATTCCCCCATGCATATGTAAGCAGCACTGGGAAAAGAGGACATGACTATTGGACCCACACCCTGACGGTCCCATATATATATATAGCCACTTAAAGCAAAGTTTTAAATAGAGACCTCTGTTTCTCTCCGTTCAGGACAATAGCTAGAGACCTCTGTTTGTTAGTGTCAAATCTTTCACACCTCCTTCACTTCTTGGGCTGCAGAAACCTTCACTGGCCCATTAGGCTCCTTGACTTCTTGGGATTCAGCAACCTCGAACAGCCTACGAGCCTCCTTCACCACGTCCTTCCCCTCCTTAGACGGTGGCTCCTCCACCTCAAAAGCCGCCACCGGAAAAGTCCTGTAAAGCCCTGTCGGAGTTTTGAATGTGATTTTCCCAGTGGGCGGGTCATCGACAAAAATGTCACTGAGGTTGAGCCAAACCAAGAGCTCCTTGGTCTTGACACCTGTCACCATGGAGAAAGCAAGAAATTCCATTCAGAGGCAAGAGTAGCAAAATAAAAATAAATATATAAGTAAGAAAAACTAATGATCGCCGATGAAATGAATTTTTGAAGAACTTAGACGAGACCTGTAAGCTTCTTGATCTTGTTGGGCTCGACAACAGCAGTGACCTCGGTTGCATAGGTTACAAGCCTCCCAATCTTGTGAAACTTGTGCTCCTTCTTCTTTTTCTGCTTCAGCCAAACAAATCCAGTCTCTTTCACATACCCACACTCCAATATGTCCTCTAATGGAAGGAGGCCGTTGGGTAAGCCCACTTCTGAGAGCAGAAACTTTGATTTCTCTCGACAGATGTCATCTCCATAGTAAACCTCTGCTTTGGCTTTGATCTCTTCTGTGACCAGAGACATTTTCTTTTTCTTTTTCTTTTTCTTTTTCCTTTCAGAGGACTCTTCTAATGGGTAGTGGCTACTGGCTAATGGGGGATGAAATGGGGGAGGAGGTGGTGCAAATATATAGTTTGGAAGGTATGTATTTGCCCCTTGAGTTCGGAGATATCTACAAATGTGCCATTTAAGTTTGGGAGGCCTCTATTCTAATCCTGCAACAATAAGAATTATGTTTTGGTACGGCAAGTTCACAAAAGCTGATAAGTATACCAGCCTTCTTAAAAGATCGACAGCGAAATAGGAAACAACATTATTGATCACCAAAAACAAAAATGATACACACACATCACTTTTACACATCATTTTTGCACATCACTTAAAACTACGTCGTTTTGTTTTGAGAAAAAATCGTATTTGTGTTCGACCCATATCGCTCAAAATAGATTTGGGTCTTTCTCAATACGAAACAACGTAGTTTTAAGTGATGTGTAAAAGTAATGTGCAAAAGTGATGTGTATGTAGCACTCTTGATTGATCACCATTCAAATCATACAGGAATCAAGAGGGCAAAATTGATCACCATTCAAAACTATTTAGGATTTCGAAACAACATTATTCCTTCTTCCCTATTGATGTAGCCATTGGTTATTTGGCTGAAATTGTTTATTGAATTATCTTTTCATCTTTAGTCTTTAGTCTTTTATTACTTGTGTATTAAATTCTTGTAACTTATTAATTTGTCTTAACAAGAAGAATTTCAAAAGTAAAATATTATGATCAAAAGATTAATAAAAATATACAAAAGACAAATAAATAGATTATGTGACGTGTTTTTATCTTTTCTATTTTGTGTTCCAAATTTTGATTTATACAAACCAATACCCTCATAACAATGAGAAGCAGAACTAATAAAAATAATAGTTCTGTAATAAAGCTAAACAAAACATGGCCTAACGTATGTATACAGCCTTTTGTGGACACATAATAGAAAGGTGCATTGCAACAACTGTTAGCTGTTGCTGAGCAAAAAAAAAACAACTGTTAGCTGTTAGGATTTGTTTTCTCGTACAACAACAATATTACTTAATTTCTTATTAGCACATTTGATTGTCAAATTAGTTTTATATAAATATATAATACAAAAAACAATGGAGAATTGCAATTGGCAAAAATTGACCTCAATGAACTTCCATTAAGAGAGCACATAGGTAACCAACTTAGCTAGCTCCATTATCATTATACATCATCACAATAATTTGAAAGAAAAGTAATGATGTGAAAGTGACGATAACAAAGTTAATTTTAATTTGTCTTAAACTTAGAACGAAAGTAGAGCTCTTCCTTATGTTATCATTCTCTTCTTTTTATTGAGGGAAGTGAACAAATCCCACCCACTTAACAGATCGGAGAGCTAGGGAAAGAGAATTCGTATGAGTAGAAAAGAAAGTAGATGCATACATAACATATATGTAATAACTCGAAATTTTTAATAAAATTTAAATCATTTTTCTCATGTTCCTTTAGTACTGGATTATTAAATTTGAGGATTTTAATTTTGATAGCTCATTTGGGCGAGACTTGTTCGAATTCAGAACATTAGAGATGCAATCCCTGGGTTTTAGTGAGGAGATGTTGGTATAGGGAAAAATTATTCGAAAAATCGAACACAATTTTGAATTCCAAAAAGTATACATCTATTTCATTAATCAATGAAATCAAAGGTACATTGTATAAATGTAATGAACATGAATAGAAAATTAATCGGAAAACAAACTTAACCGAGTCTTGTGTTTTACACAGTTCCCTTAAGACAAAATCGTCGTCTTACCATGGGTGTTGGAGGGTAGCTTCGGTGTCGTCTCCCAATGTAAAACAGCTCTCATTGAACGGAGTAACACCTAATTACGTCTGTCTGTCGAACCTGCTTATGATTGCCTCTCTCACACTCGAAGAAACAGAATCTAAGAGTTCTTTCGTAGACAAAATTTCGTGCGTCTAAAAATCAAGAACAAGATTGGTATAAATAGAACTATATATATGAGGAACATTTATAATGCATAACAATCGAGACCTTTGAGCTTTCAACCATTAGTGGCATAAATGAGGATAATGGATTCTCTTGAACTGCTTAACAGACTAGACTCTTCAATTGTCGAGAGACCCTCTGGTGTCTAAACAATTTGCACCCTAGAATTTTCAACAGTCAATTTTTTCATAACCTTTGATGACAGAAATAATGGGATTAATGAGACTAATCAGATTTTGTGGGGGAAGAAATCAATTTTATTGTTGTTTTTATGGTTTTCAATAAGGGACTTGATGGTCTTCAATTGGGAGTACTAATAGGGGTTATTCTCCAAAGTGCTATAAAACCTCAGAGGAATTCATTATTTCTCCTTAATTTAGACCATTTTCGTAATCCTATCACCAATAAGGTTGTAGGGAGACAGATATTGTGTGATTGGTGGTTGTTTTGAGTTTGACTAAGAAGAAACCCTAGTCAAAGCTCTACTCGACTTTCGTCAAATTTCACTTTGTTTCTTTGTTATTTTCTTCAACTGAGGTAGGAGATCTTTAACTCTAGCTCTTAGGGTTTTGACTTCTGTTTCCAATTGTAGTTTTAGATCCAGAAAGCATGTTGTTAGTCTATCGTTCGAGCAAAATTCCAGAAATTAAAAAGATACAAAATTTGAAAAGTGAAAGCTCTCTCTAGCCACTCGAGCGACCTGATCAATTTTTTAGAACACTGTTATGTATTTTCAAGCAAGTTAGAATCTATCAGAATCTAAATTTTAGTAACTCGTTTGGGTGACCTCTGCCCGCTCGAGCGACCTGTCCAAAAATTCATAAATTACAAAATATTGTTCCAACTGATTGGAACCTATTTCCAGACTGTAAAGTCACCTAGATTGCATGTACACACTGCACAAGCATCCACTACACATTGTTTATATTCACGGATCCTTTTACGATCTCATGAGAGCAAGTTGACAATGTGCGACCATAATACTATGTGTCGTTTGAAGATGATAATATGTTATGTTGATATTATGTAAGTAGATTCGTCATTAAATTAGATTTTTGTGATTCTGAATATATTGGAGTTGTTGAATGTTCCGGGTCCAACCATTGTGCAGCCTGAGTTTCTGTAGAAATGACTTAACTGTAACTTTGGGAAAAACTAATATGAACGTTAGAAATACCGGTTCGAATGACACTTGAATAAGGCAGCGAAATGTGTCGAGTGTGCATTATAAGTAGTGAAACATGTCGAGATACCTAGGTATTCGTAATATAATTAAAATGTGTAAAACCGATTTTAGAAGCCCGTTGTGGCAATGTTGTTGTTGGATGTCATCCCTTATTTGGTTATGTTGTTATGTTGAAAGGACTCTAACTAGGAGTTTTTGGACACGATTGAGAGTGACTTCGAAAATATCTACGAATGCAACTCTGGACCCTAAGGGAGTGACAGCTAGTGTCTCAAGTGTCCTTGAACTGATTAAGAGTAAACAGTTAAGGTTCGTTAGTACCTGACCTGGTGACACCACATTCAATCGGATGTAACTAGAGTGAGGTAGTTATTGACCTGAGTGAACAGTAGAAAATCTCTTCATTGCCGAGACAATATTCAAGTCGGTTACATAACCTCGGACTACGGGCCTTGAGTAGGTAAGGACTAATACAATATTAACTTAGTACCCTAGGTTAGATATGTTGGGTAAAATTCGGAGTTCCTACATAGAATCTCTAGACACACAAAAGAAAGAATTTATAACATACCTACATCACCTTATTGTTCAGTTTACTTTCACTGTTGTTGTTTAGTCTATTATATATCATGTTGTACCTGTTGTATTCCATTGGGTTTAGTTTTTAGTTATTTTTCTCTACTGAGTTTCATTACTCATCGGAGCAACTTCTCTACCTCTGGTGTTCCAGGTCAGATGAAGAAGACAAATGGAGAATTTTCCCGTGTATAAAGAGCCAGGAGCTACAAAAGAAGATTTTAGCGGGGTCTGACTACCTTACCCTTAGTTGGTTTGTATAATTTTGACATACCAATGTAAACCCAATAAGATATTTTCTTTACTTTACAATTCAAACTTTGCAACTTTGTTTAACTGTTTAACTTTAATCAATAAAGGTGATTTTTCTTTTAATTAGAATTTTGATTAATAAAAGAAAATTAAAAATAATTAAATTAATGTTCTAAAAAATCGGGACGTTCCAACATGAGAAAAATAGATCGATGGACAAAAGTTCAAATTATTAAAAATATGAAGTAAGAATTTGGGTTCAACGAAATAGAATGAGATTACGAACATGCTTCTGTAATTTGGTGCACTGTATTGGTTAGAATGCGATAACATGTGGCAGATAGAGATGATGATTATCTTTAATCATCAGATGGAGAGAGAATTTGTTTGGAAACCTATTTAATATCATATTTTATTTGTATTAGTTAATCCTCAAATGGGGTAGTAAGTACACAACTATTCAATTCTTCTCTAATTCGGTTCTAAATCTTAATTTCCAAAAAAAAAAAATATATATATATATATATATATATATAGAATTACAATAATGAATGAAGATGTGGAATCATATGCCTCGATCAATCTTAGTTGCCGAAAATTGAAAGCAGCAATATTGTAATTAGATCAAGAAATGTGGGTTAATTTGAAGGCTTCCGGTGCCTCAACTAAGAAAACAGTTGTGGCATTTAAGTCTGAAATTGAAGGGGGAGAAGTAGTGGTTGGAAGGAGTAACCATTAAGTCAATAACTACTTCCCCAAGTGTGAGTACTGGTGGGGGAAAGGGACTTACAGGTACAGTATCTTTAATTAGAGCATTCTCAGTCTTTCTTGAACTTCTTTGTCTCTATTTTGAAGAGTAATTTTTTTAAATATGTTCAAAAGTAGCTTCTGTTAATGCTTTCTTTATTTTGTGAATACTACAGTAACTCATTATATTTGAGGAATCACTGTAGCCTCCTTATTTAGTGAATGCAAAATTAAAATTATTCACTATTCATCCTATTTAAAGAGTCTAATGTAGGAAACATTAAAAAATGTGTCTCTCTAAAGTAGAAAAGTGAGAATTCCTTCTTAATTTGATCCAAAAAATAAAGAAACTGATATATATGCTCTTATTAAAGTTCTTTTTGGTCATATATATTTTTCTGAGTTTAATAGGTTAGTCAAATAGTTAGGCAAAATATCCAATTGTATTTTAACTAGTTACATCTAACTAAACATCGGAGATTTCAAATATTTCATAATAGTTTTTTTTTTTTATTGAATGTTTTAGAGTACGTAGAACTAGTTTAAGAATACAAATTATTCATGCATATTCAGACACGAATGTTTCCAAAATCGTCGAATGCATGCACCATTGGTGCACATTCAGATATAGATGTTTTCAAAATCTTCGAATACACGTACCCCCTGCGTGCATTCGACAATTTTAGACACATCTATGTCGAATGTGCATGAATAACTTGTGTTCATAGAATTTTTGTTTAGATTATGAGTAAAAATTGTACAACTACTAAAAAGTCAAAACATACAAAGGCACATATATATACATGAAGCCCTACCCTCGATCTCTATTCTACTTACCATTTAACATGATTATGTCGCACTCAGATTATATCACTCTGTTCATAACACATGATTAATTGCTTATACTATCATCATGATTGTGCATCATATGATCCATTGCATAAATTTGGGATTAAAGATAGGTTTTATTTGCTGAGCTCATGGTGCAATTTCTCTGTCCATGACCTTTCATACCATATGTCGAAAATGACATTGTTGAGTCCGCTTAGCCAGCTACCAAATGCGGTACTTTTGAGAAGAATGTCATAGTCTCATGGTTTCTCCTTGCTTAAGCCTTCTTTTCTTAAATCTATACATATGCCACTGCTGACAATTAACACCTAGAATGATCACTTTTTTCTATTTTCATGAGCTCTACTCTGTTTGTTTATGCTTCTCTTGTAAAGGATATATGTCTCTGTTGAAAAGTTCCCTGAATTTGAAGAATGAAGATTTTTGGACAGTACCTAGAACTACCGGTAGTGACTGTTACTACTGGTAGTAAATGTAGACTGGTTTTTTGGGCAGTGCCTGAAACTACTAGTAGTGACTGCTACTACCGGTAGTAAGGGGATAGGCAAAAATCAATGTGATAAGATTTAAGAGATTTGTTTTCCTAATCTATTTTGGATGGTGCATATCCTTACCTATTCTTTAGGAGATTTATTTTTCTATTCTTTAGGGATTGTTATTCTTTCCTATTTATTGGGGTTCTCTATAAATATGAAAGATATGGTTCCCTAAAAGATATTCCAAAAAAGTTTGTTAAGATCTAAATTATTGGGCACCTCACATTAGGGTTTCGAAACATAACCGGCCCTTGTAATCTCTATTGATCATAGTGAAATCTATCTCTCTACTCTTGTGGACGTACGTCTAAACTATTATTTATTCGGAACCATGTAAATCTCTGTATCTTTTATTTTCTTGCTGATTATTTTTTCTTGTTTATCGTATTTGTCATAACAAACTGGTATCAGAGCTTTCATGATTGATCCATCAATTACGGTTATGGTGGCCAAATACGAAGTTGAGAAGTTCAATGGGCTACTAGCTTCAGTCTATGGAGAGTGAAGATGAAGGCTTTGCTGGTCCAACAAGGATTATAGAAGACTTTACTTGGATCTGCCAAGAAGTCAGGAATGATGTCAATAGAGGATTGGGAGATTCTTGATGAGAACGCACTCAGTTCGATTCAATTAAGTCTGGCCGATGATGTGCTTCGTGAGGTTGAAGAGGAGACTATAGCAGCGGGATTATGGTTGAAATTAGAAAGTATCTATATGACCAAATCACTGACAAACAGGCTATATCTGAAACAGTGCCTCTACATGTTTCGTATAAGGGAAGGTACGCCAGTTAAAGATCATCTTGATGAGTTGAATAGAATTATTATGGATCTAAAAAATATTGATGTTAAAATTAATGATAAAAATCAGGCTCTAATTATTCTATGTTCCCTGCCTCCATCTTATGAGCACTTTGTAACTACTCTACTCTACGGAAAGGTTATGATTTCAATAGAGGATGTAAAATCTAGTTTATATTCAAAAGAATTGAGAAAAAATGTATCTGGTAAGAGTGAGGAGTTCGGTGAGGGGTTGTTTGTACGAGGGAGAACGATGGAGAAGAATAATGAAAATAGAGGGACATTTAGATCGAAGTCGAAAAATAAGAAAAAAATTCGTTGTTTTAACTGTAAAAAGAAAGGCCACTATAAGAGCGAATGTATGAAACCGAAAAGAGATAACAAGAAGGAAAAGGTAGTTGCTGGTGTTGTTGAGAATTCTGATGGGCTAGAAAACATTTTATCAGTTTCAGCCGATTATGTTCTTTTGGATATAAAGTTGATTTTGGATTTCGGTTGTTCCTATCACATGTGTCCGATCAAAGATTGGTTTAGCACCTATGAATCGGCACATGGTGGTTCAGTTTTTATAGACAATAACATGGCCTACAAAACTGTTGGGCATGGAACTATTCAGATTAAGATGCATGATAGTATTGAGAGGACCCTATCAGATGTTCAGCATGTTCCAGATTTGAAGAAGAACTTTATCTCTTTGGGTACCCTTGATTCAAATGGTTGTCGGTATATAGCTGAAGGTGGAGTTCTGAAAGTCTCAAAAGGTGTGCTAGTTCTTATGAAAAGTCAGAAAGTAGGTAACCTCTATGTTTTACAGTGCAGTACAGTTTCAGGTGCTGTAGCAACAGTCTCATCATCAAAGGTATCAGATTCAAATTTGATTCAATTATGGTATATGCGCCTTGGGCATATGAGTGAGAGGGAGATGACAGAATTGAGCAAACGAGAGTTGCTCTGCGGACAGAAGACGGAGAAGATGAATTTCTATGAGCATTGCGTGTATGACAAGCAGTGTAGGGTGAAGTTCAACACAGCTATTCGTCGAACTAAAGGTACGGTGGATTATTTTCGTGGATTATTTTCATTCAGATCTTTGGGGTCCTTCGGTGGTCAAATTTAAGGGTGGTTTTTGATATTTTATGAGCTTGATCGATGACTATTCTAGGAAGATTTGGATGTATTTGTTGAAAAACAAGAGTGAGACTTTTGTTACATTTAAACATTTTAAGGTCGTGATTGAAAAAAAACAGGTAAGAAGATCAAAAGATTGAGAACTAACAATGGTCTGAAATTTTGTTCCAGATAATTTGAAATATTCTGCAGGGATGAGGGCATCGTGAGGCACCACACGGTGAGAAAAACTCCTCAGCAAAATGGTGTGGCGGAACGGATTAATAGAACTCTTTTGAAGAGGGCTCGTTGTATGTTATCCAATGCAGGTTTGGGTAAAAGTTTAGGGTTGAAGCAGTTTTCACTGCTTGTTATTTGGTGAATCGATCTCCATCAACTGCCATTGAGTGCAAGGTTCCTATAGAGGTATGGTCTGGTTCTTTGACTGACTACTCAAATTTGTGAGTGTTTGGTTATCCCGCTTATGCTTATGTTAATGAGGGTAAGTTTGAGCGTAGGGCCAAGAAGTGTATCTTTTTTTGTTATAGATCTGGGGTGAAGGGGTACAGATTATGACTTTCTGATGGAAAGTCATCCAAACTTCTTATCAGCAGGGATGTGAGCTTTGTTGTAAACTCTGTTATCAAAGGAAAGGCAGGTGTTGATATTCAAAACAGTGGCAAGAGGATTTTGAAGCAAGTGGAGCTAGAAATGTGAAACTTCCGAAGGGAAGAACAACAATGATCAGCCAGTTAGGGAAGAGATTCATGATTCAGACACAAAGAATGGTGCAGAGCAACAACAACCATACAGTATTACAAAAGGTAGGCCAAGAAGGGAGATTCGTCCACCTCAAAAATATGTTTATGCGGATATGGTGGCCTGTGCGTCGTCTATAGCAGAAAAAGTGGAATATGATGAGTCTTCTTTCTACCGTGAGGCTGTCACGAGAAAGGAGGCTACACAGTAGATTGTTGATATGAATAAGGAGATTGAGTCTCTTCATAAGAATCGAACTTGAGAGTTGGTGAAACCACCTAAGGGGAAGCGAATTATTGGTTGTAAGTGGATTTATAAAAGAAAAGCAAGTATCTCGAGAGTGAAAGATGCAAGGCTTAAAGATCGGTTAGTGGCGAAAGGGTATAGTCAACAAGAGGAACTGGACTTCAATGAGGTATTCTTATCAGCTATTAAACATAGTTCTATTCGTGTTATGCTTGCCATTGTTTTGCATTTCGATTTAGAGGTAGAGCAGTTTGATATCAAAACTGTATTCTTGCATGGTGAGCTTGAGGAGCAAATTTATATGCATCAACCGGAGGGTTTTACAGTTTCTGGTAAGAAAGATTTCATTTGCTTATTAAAGAAATCTTTGTATGCTTTAAACAATCACCCAAGCAATGGTATAAGCGGTTTAATACTTTATGATTGGTCAAGATTACTCTAGGAGTGAATATGATAGTTGTGTGTATTTTAGAAAACTTCCCGATGTTTTGTTTATCTATTTGCTGTTATCTATGAAGCACGGGTACTGGTACGCGGTACGGGTACGGGTACGGCCGGGTACGTTAATATTATTTTATTTTATTTTAATTATTTTATTAATATTGTACGGGGTATCGTACAATCAAGTCTAGATCATTTGATTAAAAATGATTTCAACATATTTATCTTTAGTTATATTAATTTCGATCTAATATTTAAACTTTTTCATGGTAAATATTATTATATACTGTCTGACATGGTGTGGAAATTTTTCTATCATTCTAGAATTTATCATGCCAAGTGAATCCAAACATAATCTTTGATTT
Organism: Arctostaphylos glauca; assembly: GCA_019985065.2. Taxonomy (NCBI): domain Eukaryota; kingdom Viridiplantae; phylum Streptophyta; class Magnoliopsida; order Ericales; family Ericaceae; genus Arctostaphylos; species Arctostaphylos glauca. Next base: position 10,098,606 of record JAHSPW020000005.1, read on the forward strand.
TTGAATACTGGAACTGTTTCACGTCAATAATGTGGGAGAGAGAAAGGGAGAGTAGTGGTACAAGCCATCCCCATCAATTAGACAGAGAAAACTACAACACAATGTGTGTGTGAGAGGGAGAGAGAGAGAGAGAGAGAGAGCGCGAGGGAGAGAGAGAGCTTCTACCTGGGTTTGAACGGCCGAACTTCAGCAGCACAGCAGCCAGCAGGTATGGAATGGCCGAACTAGAAGAAGATAGACGTTATATTCTAGGGCTTGAATACTTATATTATAATTTTAACATTTTACCCCCTGTAATTAGAAATAACTTACAAAACGACCCCTCTACCAATTTTTTTACGGTTTTACCCAATTTTGTACCGGAGAGCCGTACCCCTCGCGTACCCAAATCTGAAAACGTACCGGAGCCATTTTGCCGTACCCAGTACCGCAAAAAACGTACCGGAGCTGTACCCGTACCGTACCGGTACCCGGTACTCGTACGGCGTCATTTTCGGAGTACCCGTGCTTCATAGGCTGTTATATATTGATGACATGTTAATTGCTGCCAAAGATATGTCGAAAATCAACAGGTTGAAGAAACAGTTTGGTAGAGAGTTTGAGATCAAAGATCTAGGTGCAGCAAAAAAGATTTTAGGTATGAAAATCAGGAGAGATCGAAAGGCTAGAAAGTTATACTTGACTCGGAAAGGTTATCTGAAAAAAGTATTTGAACGCTTTGCTCTGCAGAGTTCCAAACTTGTGTCCACTCCAATGGCTGCATATTTTAGATTTTCTGCAGACTTGTCACCACAGACAGAGGATGAGATGAAGCACATGTCAAAGGTTCCATATGCTATTGTTGTTGGGAGTTTGATGTATGCTATGGTATGTACTCTTCCAGATATTTCTCATGTTGTTAGTGTTGTTAGTCGGTACATGGTAAATCCGGGAAAGACACATTGGGAGGTAGTGAAATGGATACTAAGGTATTTTAAGGGGACTGCAGATGTTGGTTTGGTGTTCAACAAGGATGCCAGTAAAGGTGGACTTGTTGGTTATGTGGATTCTGATTTTGCTAGAGATCATGACAAGAGGAGATCCTTGACGGGATATGTGTTCACTCTTTCGGGCAGTGCTATTAGTTGAAAAGCTACCTTATAGGCTACAGTTGCATTGTCCACTACAAAAGCAAAGTATATGACAGTGACTGAAGCTGTTAAGGAGGCATTGTAGATGAGGGGACTTCTTGAAAAACTTAGTCTAAAGCAGGATGGAACTGTCGTTTATTGTGATAGTCAAAGTATTATACATTTGACCAAAAATCTTATGTACCATGAGTAGACAAAGCACATTGATGTTAGGTATCACTTTATTCGAGATATCATCTCTCAAAAATAGGTTGAGGCACGACAGAAAATCCAGCAGATAAGATGACTAAATCAATTCTGATTGTCAAGTTCAGCCTTTGCTTAGACTTGATTGGTGTTTGCGGTTGCTAATTGCCCTTCAGGACTTTGGAGGAGAGAGAAGTGCGAGATGTTGGCTTCTTGGTGATTAAGTTTGTTGAAATTCAAGTCAAGATGGAAATTTGTTGAAAAGTGCCTTGAATTTGAAGAATGAAGATTTTTGGACAGTGCTTGGAACTGACCGTTACTACCAGTAGTAAGTGTAGACTGATTTTTTGGGCAGTGCCTGGAACTACCGATAGTGACACTTACTACCGGTAGACTGATTTTTAGGAGATTTGTTTCCCTCATTTATTTTGGATGGTATTTCCTATCCTTTAGGGATTTTTATTCTTTCCTATTTATTGGGGTTTCCTATAAATATGAAAGATATGGTTCTCTAAAAGATATCCCAAAAAAGTTTGTTGAGATCTAAATTATTGGACACCTCACATTAGGATTTCGGAACATAGCCGGCTCTTGTAATCTCTCTTGGTTACAGTAAAATCTATCTCTCTCCTCCCATAGACGTACATTTAAACTATTACTTATTCGGAACAACGTAAATCTCGGTGTCTTTTTATTTTCTTCTTGATTATTATATTTGTCATAACAGCCTCTCTCTCGTCCCATGTATTTGTTTATTACTTTATATAATATCGAAAAAGAATTGAACAAAAAAAGAAAGAAAATGAGTAGGCATTCATCTAAATTGATTATGATTTTTTCTGCATTTTTCTACCAAAAAATAATTGACAATAATTTTTTTCACGTCATTTTCTTTTGGAAACTCTTTCACATAAGAGATGTTCACAAGTCTGGGCAACAAAAGTTGACAAGGCACATCAATAAGGTCATGGGACATTCAATTATCTCTATCTACAGCCCAAGCATAAAGCAAGAACACGTCCTTCTTGGGATGTACGTGTTGCGATTTGGCACGTGTTTGATCGCCAACAATTTAGGTTTTCTCATCGTAAATTTCTAAATTTAACATGTTAGCGAGTTTATTCCAGAATAAATAAAGTTAAAGTGCATATTAAAACATAAGTTATAGAATGCATGACTTAAAAATTAGCTATAGAGGTTTCAGATGAGCATTTTTAATTTTTATAATAAATATCACACACTACTCTTTTACAAAATTTATTTTTTCAATTATTTGTTGAAAAATATTAATTTTTTGCAAACTTTGAGTCCGATTAATGTGGGTCTCATTCTTCAATTGGGTTGGTCCCACATACCGTTGCGTTTGTCTCCGTGAGGAGAAAAAATCAGATATTTAGTTTGCCAAAAATCTTCAAAAGTGAATGAGAAATTGTTACCAAGGTAGCACAAAAACCTTGAGAATTTGGGAAGAAAACCTGTCCCACATTGGTGGAAATGATTTAATTCGATTTGAGCTTGGCCCAAAATTAGTGTTTTGCTTTATTTTCAGATTGTATTTGGGCCAAACGGATCTTCTAGAAGGGGAAAAACAATAAGGGACATGTTTAATAGGCACCTTTTGCCAACGGTCATGACAGGTGACAGTGCGATGATTCCGAACAAACAGCTTGCCTTCCCAAAGAGACACCAACACACTTATATAAAGGGGAGTCGTCCGCTCATTTATTCATAGGAAAAATCATAGCCTATAGTGCACAAATCATATCATTTGGTTTTGCATTCTTTTTTAAAGTTCTACACAATTTTGATTCGCTTGTCGGATAGATTGAAGTGCGACGTCTACCCTTCAATAATCGTTGTATCTTCGTCCACGAAATTCATCGACACTAGTGTGGGGGGCGATTTTGCTTAATAAAGTGAGTTAAAGTTTAGAACGAGATTTGATTCGTAGTTTAAAATACGCTTAAGGGGTACAATGGTAATTTTAATAAGTATAGGGGTAAAAATATAAAGTTAGAAAAATATAAGGTCTAAATAGTAATTATAGAAAGTACATGGCCAAATATGTATTTTAGAGAAAAATAGCAATCTACTCAAAATTGTAGCGGTTGAATTGCAATTAATAAAAACATACAGGCATTTCTATAATTTTTTAAAATATAGGGTTAAAATTGTAATTTAAAAAGTGGGGTTAAAGTTGTAATAAACTAGCATGGGGTAGATATGCAATAAATAGAAATAGAGAATCAAATGTGTAAGTATATAAGAACAAGGGGTCAAACTATAATAAATAAAATATACAAAACATTTTTTTCTAGGTTCTAAACTCTGCGATCGCAAGGTAAGTCTTTTTGGCAGCATGATGAGTGTGGAGTCTGGAATCCAAATTAGACTTCTCGGGTCGATGTATTGAATCTTCTCAGATATCCTACAAAACACTCAACACTAAGTTAGTGCCGACCGGAGGTTGGATCGGTGGGCACTTCGACGATCAAGTTAGCTTTTTAGGAAGAATAAAAGCAACTTGAAAGTATAGTTTTAGCGCGAGCGTGCATGTACCTGTAGTAGGAATGCCCTTGGATTATTTATAGAGTAGGAATCCAACTGTTTGCCAGTAACTTCGGCCCAGTATGTAGGTCGTGATCCGAAGACCACGGAGGTGCTGCCACGCGTCCCATGCCCGTGCAGATCGGAAGGGCGTACTTGCACGTTCCCTCAAAAAGCGGAGAACATGTCTTCGCGTCCAGGGACCGAGCGTAGAGCGTTTTTAGATGTCCTGGCCAAGAAACAGAAAAAGGGGACCCTTTGGCCAAGCGATGAACGCCGAGTATAGATTAGCCGAAGATTGGTGCGGAATGTGAAGGTCACCGTTCGGAAAGGCCGAGGTCAAACTCCGGCCGATAGGTCGTCCGGCCCAATAGCCGAAGACTGGTAGCGGCGGGTTCGGATCGTGCCGAACTCCGGAATGCTACGCCGATGGTTATGGGCCGGGGGCCCACTAATTACTATTTCGGCCTACTACAATAGCCGCTCAACCCCTTCATATCAAAGCTGGTCATGAGAGGGGTTGATCTTCTGTAGGCCGGAGCCTATTGTTCGGCCACGAATATCGAGGCATGACAGTCGTCAGTTCCACAGATCATGACATGCGTCGTCCCATCCGGCAGCCAGAAACGAAGCGTCTCGTCTTCCCGCGTCTGACGCTTCGACTTCCGAACCAGCCTATAAATAGGGGGTTGTTAGGAGAGAGAATGTTTTGGCCATTTTTTAATCACTCGCCAGAGCTCTCAACTTCTTTCAAGGACAAGTTCGCATCAGATTTTTCCTCCCCAAATCGCGCAAGAAGGTATGATTTACTTAGCCCCTGCCGTTTCTTTAAGTCGAATATTGCATGCAAATCTGTTTCTAGTTTCTGTGCATTTCGTAGATTCTTAGCGTAGGTTCCTGTTTTTCTGCACGGAGCGTAGGTCTAATATAGAGACCGAGGTCTGTAAGAGAGGCCGAGGTCCATGAGAGTGGCCGAGGGGTTCATACTCGACCGAACCCCTATTAGACTTAGTTGAGTGATCTTGCCTTAACAATTCTTTTGACACCCGAAGTGGATTCAGCCCTGGCTTCGTCTTCTGACGCCGGAGAGCCCGGCACAAGCGGTTCATCTGGACTGCCGAGCGGTGAAGTAATGTCACAGACAGCGAGGAACCGCTACACACGTTTCTTTGATGACCCTGAAAGCCTTGCCGACTTTCGCCAGACCTACGGCATTCCAGAGAACGTACAAATTAGTTTAGTTCAGCCGGACGAGAGCCCTCCAAATGACTACCAAATCATCCTCCCTCTGATGGCGATCATCGAGGGAGGCGTGAGGTTTCCCTTTCACCCATTCCTCCGGCAGATACTGAATACCCTCCAACTAACCCCTTCCCAAGTAACCATTAACTTCTACCGTATAGTGATGGGGGTTATAGAGTTAAAGGAGAGGTACAACCTAGCTTTCGAGGTCGAAGACCTGTTCGGCCTGTATTTCATCAGTGAGAACAAGGTCTCCAAGAGGAGGTTCCTTGGGAGCCGGGCCGGGCAGAGAAAGCTTATAAGAGGGCTGCCGGACTCCGACAAGTACGCGAACGACTTTGTTTGCGTCAGTGGGGAGTTCGAGTACGCACTCGGCGAGTTCAGATTTCACCAAATCCCTAGGGTAGCAGGGTATGCAGGTATCACATATGTGCGAACTCTCTCTTTTTTTTTTAACCATCGTAATTTCTTTCTGCAGGAAGAGAGGTGGTGTTACAACTGAAGGGCCGAGCATCGCGAGCCCGAATTGACCAAGTGCTTGCTATCCGGAGGAGGCATCGGCATTGTACGGTACTTCTAGGGTACGTCGACTCGTACAGGTCAAAGCTCAAAGCACGAAAGGACTCCAGCAGCAGCAGCAGCGAATCTGAAGCCAGAAAGGGAGGATCCTGCGAACCGGAAGCCGTGACAGATCATCGACGACGCAGTTTGCCCGAAGACTCTAGTCATTCGCGCATCAGTTCGCCACTTGGCATCATCCGGGAGCCAAGAGAAGAGAGCACGCTGGAGACCGTCGTTGCCATATCTTCAGGTACCGACACCTCTGACTTCTCCTCGGGTTACAACCCATCTCCCAGTGTTAGTGATGTGGAGCTGAGAGAGATACTTGCAGAGATCAACCGAATGCCGCGCAAGGAAAAGGAGCCCAAGACTCTGAAGTTGGCAGCCGGCCCCTCTAGCAAACCGAGCAAAGAGCGAACAGATCCGCGCAAGCGGAAAGGCGTGGAAGGACCCGAGCAACAAAAGAACAAGCAAAAGAAAGGGGACTCTCGCCCGGCCGAGATGGGCACTCAGCAGAGTCGCCCTCCTCAGTCACTTCCACCGACGGCCACTCCTCTTGTCGCCGTTGCCGATGCTGGGGGTGCAACAGGTCCTCAACTGTTCTGCCCTAGACTAATGCTGGCCGACCATCCATTGTCTGTCGAGGACTCGGTGGACACTACTCGGCATGTGGCCTTCGCTCTGGCTAAAGGCACGCTACTGCCAAAAGATGCTGACAACCTGCCGAAGAATCTGGAGGCAGCATTTTTCGAGCTGGCGAAGCTCACTGTCAAAGTAAGTTCAGTTGTACTTGTCACTTTTTCTGTTGTCATGGTTATTGCAGTGTTCATACTTTGCTTATCGTCTTATGTCGGTGATGCAGTCCTGCCAGCACCTGGTCTCAGTGAAGGTCGGGCTTCTCAGAAATGGCAATCAGACTCGGTCTCTCCGGGCACTTCATGAGAAGGAAATGAAGGAGAAAACCCAGATACGGGAGCAGAGGAATGCTGCTCGAACCGCAGTCGCCGAGGAGAACGCCAAAGCATTGGCGAAGGCCCTGGAAGAGAAGGACGACGAGATGTCCATGAAAGTGGACGAGGCGGACTCGAAGGGTTATGATGAAGGCTATGCGAAGGCCGAGGGGAAGTATCAGAAGGAGATGGAAAGGATCAACTCCGAGCTCGGCGATCTTCTTCAAAACACCTTCAGAGATGGCTGGTTGTTGGCTTTGAAGGAGGCTCAGGTGCCTGAGGGATCTTCGCTGTACAAAAAGATCCCTAAGTATAATGAAGACATAGGCCCAGCCGAGTCCGCTGTCCAAAGCTCGGCCGAGCCCCTGTCCCCAGCCGAACAGTTGGCCCCTGCGGATGCTGCAAGATCAGCCGAAGACGGGGCTCCGGCACCTGAAGTTAGGGTAGTTGATCCACCGGCTCCTGAGTGAGCTCGAGCTGTGTAATAGTCGTAGTCCTTTTGGTTTTCCGCAATTTTGTAATCATTGTAACCCCCGTACTTTCAAACATACTCTGCAGTTTTATGAAAGATTTGTTAAGTTTTTGTGGTTTGTCACGAATTTTGTGGTTTGCTTGTGAAATGAGGATACATTGATCGTCGGCCTATGCCGATTTATTTTGCTTGTGTAGTAGCCCCACTGTTAGGTAATATGAAGCCATAACTTAGTGTTGGATTGTCCATCGTAAGAGAGAGTGGCATACTGCCGAGTGCCATAATTTGGAGAAAGTGTTCAACCTTTCACTTTTAAGCGAACCATACATAGGCTGGTCGTAGTCGTCCGGCCTATCGACCGAACACAACGGACTCATGAAAAAATACGATAAGGCCACAGGCCGCATACTGAGATGTCGGAATATTAGAAGGCATAAGCCATACAAACGGAGACAACCATACATAGGCTGGTTGTAATGTTGAGCAGATTGAGTTGTCAAAAAATAACAGAAGGCCATTGGCCGTACACTGAGTCTTCATTATAATAGAGGGTCGTACACCTTACAAACAAATAAAGACTTAGACTTAATTGGAGACTCAGGGCCGCACAATCTAAAAACAAGGAAATTGATGTAAATAGGGGGCCAAAGGCAGCGCGCTTTTTGAAAAGAAGCTGAAAATAACTAACTGGAGAGTACTTTGTGGATCTGCAATCTAATGATAATACTTTCTTAAATTGTGAGTGTTCCATGAGCGGGGGACAGGAGTTCCATCCAGGTCTTCCAATTTGTAAGAGCCGACCCCAACAATCTTGATCACTCGGTAGGGACCTTCCCAATTGGGACCGAGCTTATTCGTCCTCTTTGCGCCGACTATCTTTCGGAGGACGAGATCATCCAGTTTAAATGATCTAGGACGGACCCTTGCGTTATAGCCCTTGGATATCGTCTGCTGATACGCTGCAATTCGAATTCGAGCGGCTTCCCTTTGTTCTTCGGCCTCATCCAACATAGTTGACAATGCTTTGTCGTTAGTCTCCGGGTGGAATTCCTCACTCCGCATCGTGGGAAGGCTGGCTTCAAGTGGGATGACGGCTTCCATGCCAAAGGCCAACGAGAATGGCGTTCGTCCTGTTGATCGGCGTGGTGTTGTTCGGTATGCCCAAAGGACACTGTAGAGTTCTTCAGCCCATCTGCCTTTGGCTGACAGTAATCATTTCTTAATTCAACCGAGCAGGATTTTATTCGAGGCCTCGGCTTGGCCGTTACATTGAGGTTATGACGGTGTTGAATTGAAGAATCGTATCCTGTGCTCGGCGCAGAAGTTGGTAAATAGATCCCCCACGAACTGCGTGCTGTTGTCGGAAATGAAAGCATAGGGGATGCCGAACCTGGAAATGATATTCTGCCAAACGAACCTCTTGACATTTCTGTCCTCGATTTTAACTAGAGGTTCAGCCTCGACCCATTTGGTGAAGTAGTCGGTAGCCGTAATCAAAAACTTAAAACCACCAGGAGCCACAGGAAATTTTCCAACTATGTCCAGCCCCCATTGTGCGAATGGCCATGGACTGGATAGGGGGTTGAGTTGTCCGGCTGGCTGATGTATGAGTGGAGAGAACCTCTGACATTGGTCGCAACTCTTGACCACCTGATCGGCCTCTTGTTTCATGTTTGGCCACCAATACCCTTGAGTGAGAGCTCGGTGAACAAGCGATCGTCCTCCCGAATGATATTCACAGCTACCAGAATGCAACTCATGGAGTACAGTGCTAGTTTGCTTCAGGTGCACACATAACAGATAAGGTGCCGAGTAAGCCCTCCGGTAAAGTTTGTTCCCGGGTCCTAGCCAGAACTGGGCGGCTTTGTGGATGATCTTGTGTGCTTCCCTTTGGTCATCGGGTAAAGTTTCGTCCCGGAGGTACGATATAATGGGGTCCATCCAACTGGGATCCTGTGAGATGCAATTAACTTCCACGTTAACTACCGGTTTTTCAATGCTTGGTTGTGGGAGTACATCGACAGAGATAGTCCTCTGCCCCCCAACGTCTATTGCCGATGAAGACCGGCTAAAGCATCGGCATGGGCGTTGTGTTCACGAGCAATTTGATCTAATGAAAAACTGCAGAACCGTTGGGTGGAGTATCGGACGGTGGCTAGTTAGCGGGACATTCGGTCGTCACAGGCTTCATATTCGCCGAACATTTGGTGAACGACCAATTAAGAGTCACTGTAAGCCCTGATCTGCTCGGCGCCAAGGTCTTCCGCGAAACGGAGGCCGGCTAGGACGGCTTCATATTCGGCCTCGTTGTTAGAAGCGAGGAATTCGAGCTGGATGGCCAGTTCATGGAGAATTCCCTCGGGAGAAATAAGAACGACTCCGGCCCCCGAACCGTGAGTGTTGGAGGAGCCATCTACAAACATTCTCCAGAAGTTGCCGTGCAGGAGTCGCCAAGGTGGCGAGTCAGTGGACTCCGTGTTCGGCAATGAACAGGTACCTGCAGTGTTTGGAGTGAATTCGGCAATGAAGTCTGCGAGCACCTGTCCTTTGATCGTTGTCCTCGGCTGAAATTGGATATCAAAGTTAGCCAATTTCACGGCCCACTTGGAAATACGATTAGAAAGATTCGCCTTGCGAAACAAGCTCTTCAAGGGCTGTTCCGTCAGAACCGTGATGGGGTGCGCTTGGAAATACGGCATGAGTTTGCAGGAGGCAGAGACTAGCGCCAGCGCGAGTTTCTCCAAAGGTAAGTATCTGGTCTCGGCACTGACCAGTGTTTTACTGGTGTAGTAAATCGGGAGATGTGCTCGGTCATCTCGCCGGACAAGAACAAAACTGACCGCATGTGGGGATACGGCCAGATAAATGAACAGAGGCTCCTTATCATTGGGCGTTGAGAGTAATGGAGCCGAAGACAAGTAGACCTTCAAATCATGCAGTGCTTGGTCACATTCCGGGGTCCATTCAAAACTTCTGCAGCTACATTTTTTAATAGTGTGAAAAAGGGGCGACACTTATCCGAAGACCGGCTGATGAACCTATTAAGAGCGGCAGCCATTCCTGTTAATTTCTGAACGCCCTTGATTGTGTGCGGAGCCTCCAATCTGTTGATTGCGCTGATCTGATTTGGGTCGGCCTCAATGCCCCGTCTTGTGACCAGATAACCCAAAAATTTTCCTGAACCGACGCCAAAAGCACATTCCTCGGCGTTAAGACGGAGTTTGTGTTCTTTCAGAATGTCGAAAATCTCCTGCAAGTGTGTGAGGTGTTCGGCTTCAAACTTGCTTTTGACTACCATGTCATCAATGTAAGCCTCCATTGTGTCGCCGATCTGTTTGCTGAACATTTTAGTGACCATCCGTTGGTATGTCGCCCCCGCGTTCTTGAGGCCGAAGGGCATGACCCTGTAGCAAAATAACCCGCGGGGACTGATGAAAGCAGTTTTTTTCATGTCCGGCCCGTGCATAGCGATCTGATGGTACCCACGGTACGCATCCATGAAACTGAACCGAGCATGCCCAGATGTAGCGTCGACAAGGCGGTCGATTCTCGGCACAGGGAAGCAGTCCTTCAGGCAAGTATCGTTGAGATTCGTGTAATCGACGCAGACGCGCCATTTGCCATTTTTCTTCTTCACGACTACGGTGTTTGCTAACCAAGTGGGGTACTGAACTTCCTTGATTGCCCCGGCTTCCAACAGTCGGTTAACTTCCTCAATGACTGCATCTCTATGGATCGTAGCCGACCTTCGAGGCTTCTGTATAACAGCCCGGCGAGATTTGTCCACATTGAGCAAATGACAAATAAACTTAGGATCGATGCCTGGCATCTCATATGGCTTCCAAGCGAACACTTCTATGTTTTTCTTCAGGAAGCAAGTCATAGCCTCCCGTTCGGCGGGCGATAAGGTGGATCCCAACAGAAACGTTCTGTCAGTGTTTAGGTCGTCGGCCGCTACAGCGATCAGGTCTTCAACCGCTTTTTCTGCAGCTAGTGTGCCAACGTCGTTAAGGAGAGGGGCGTCCGGCGCTTCTACCCATTGGACCTGTTATGGGCAAACCTTGCTTTTTATTGCCGCCACGTAGTATTTTTTGGCGGCCAACTGATCTCCTAACACCTCTTCGGGCCCCCATGTCCCAATGAAGCGAAGGACCTGATGATAAAAGGAGGCTACGGCCCTAAGCTTATGTAACCAAACGCGCCCGACGATAGCGTTGTAAGGACTTGGCACATCGACGACTACAAATTCTACCTCTACGGTCCTCGAGCCCGTGCGGATAGGGAGCGTGATCTTGCCAAGGGGCCAAACAGGAGCCGAGTTGAATCCCACCAGCGGTACTTCGGTGGGTGCGAGATTCGTATCCCGCAAGTGTAGCGCTTTGAACAATGAATAGTACATGACCTCCGCAGAACTCCCTTGGTCAACCAGTATTCGGTGGACCAATGAATTGCCGAGGGTGAGAGAGACGACTAACGCGTCATTGTGCGGCATTTGGAGGCGTTGCAGATCTTGATCGGAGAACGAGAGGTTGCCCCCGGACTAGCTGTCAAGATGTGGGCGTTTAACTCCCGTACTTACAGACATAATTTGTTTTCCGCTCGTCGTACGCTTGATTTCGGCCCGAAGGTTCTCCTCTGCAGTCGCGTCCACCATCCCATGGATGACGTCGATCACTCGAACCTCGCCACTGTTCTCTTTCTCAGGTTCTAACTGGGATCCGGCTAGCGTTTTTTCTTTGTTTATGAACTCCTTGAGATGACCCTGTGATACCAACCGTTCAAGAAAATCCCTCCACGCTCGGCATCTTGTAGTCAGGTGACCCTTCTCCCTATGGTATGAACATCGGTAAGGGGAGTCCAGCGTTTTTCGAAGTTCTCCCAACGGCCTCCTAGGCCATTCGAAGTACGGTTCGTGCTGAATCTTCTTAAGGATCTTGTATGTTGGGATTTTGAAGATCGTTTTCACGGCAGTAAACTTGTGGGGCCGAGGACCCTTGTTTCTCCCGAAAGACACCATGTTCACACCTCGGCGTCTGCCATTCTGCGTGTTTTTGGTCCCATTCCCCTAATGGGGATGGTTTCGTTCGGCCTGACGCCGTTCGCTGCGAGCCTCCTCCAGTCTGCAATGGTTGTCTATCCGCCCCATGAGGTCATCCATATCGGTGGGATTGGATAACATAAGATCTTAGAATAACCTGCTCCTGTGATCCAACCCAAGTTTGAACGAGGTCACTGCAATGGCAGGATCACAACCTTGTATCTCGTTGAAGAGCTCTCAATACCGAGCGGCGTATTGTCTGAGAGACTCATTAGCCGACTTACGCAACGCGAGGAGGGAATCAGCACCCTTCTTCTGCCTGCTGCTGGTGACGAACTGAGCCAAGAAAGCAAGGGATAGGTCCTTAAAGGATGGAATCGATCCTTTGAGTAGTTTATCGAACCAGAGGAGTCCTAGTTTCCCCAAGCTGGAAGGAAAGAGCTTACACATCAAGGCGTCATCGGAGCTGTAACGAGACATCATCTGCCGAAAGTGCACCAGGTGCAGGTAGACATCCGTCTTTGGGTCGTATTTAGTGAATTTGGGGGGATTGAAACCACGCGGCGGACGTACTCCGTCGATCTCCCTAGCAAAGGGAGAGGAGATGAGCTGGTCGTGTATGATGTCGCACTGTGATCGTGCTGGCCATACCTCCTATTTGGCCTTCCCCCCTCTCCTAGTCATAAGTTGTGGTCTGAGATCTTGTCCACCATGATACCGAGGGAAACGCCCTCGATAGTTATGGCGCCTAGGGGACTGGTCCCTTCGGCCGCCATATCTTTTGTCTAGCTAAGTTTCATGCGTCGGGGTAACGTCCGATGGTGTAGTCGGAGGAGAGTACGACTGAGTGCTACTGACTGGTTGAGCCCCCAGCCTTCTGTGAACTGAGATTCGCCGAGCTCCTCGTTCAGCATCCGAACAGTTCTCAATGGTGGGGTCCAGGCTCTTTCCCGCCCCTGTGTCTCGTTGATCACGTTTACTTCGGCCTCAACTCCCAGTCGTTCAAGGGCCAGACGCTTCTTCCTCTCTCTTTGCTTTGGAGAGCGTGTCCTACGTCGCCTTCGTCGCCGAGCTTGCGACGTCTCGCCGTTCTAGTTAGGTTTAATGGCAACTTTGAGTGCGCAACTTCTTCTCTGACTAGTTGGAGCAGCTAATCTTTTTCTGCCAGTCGTGCTTCCAGGCGTTCAACGTATGCCCTATCTCTCAGATCAGCACGAACTTCTACAGGGGGTGGTGGAGGAAAAACTGGTAATATTGCTGGGTCAGTCTCGATAGCAACCATTGTTGGATCTGGTGAGAATTGAGGTAAGGGTTTAAAGAGGAGAAGTCAAGTGGATCTCCCACTGTGGTCGCCAAATTGTGGAGTCTGGAATCCAAATTAGACTTCTCGGGTTGATGTATTGAATCTTCTCAGATATCCTGCAAAACACTCAACACTAAGTTAGTGCCGACCGGGGGTTGGATCTCCAGTGGGCACTCCGACGATCAAGTTAGCTTTTTAGGAAGAATAAAAGCAACTTGAAAATATAGTTTTAGCGCGAGCGTGCATGTACCTGTAGTAGGAATGCCCTTAGAGTATTTATAGAGTAGGAATCCAACTGTTTGCCAGTAACTTCGGCCCAGTATGTAGGTGTGATCCGATGACCACGGAGGTGCTGCCACGCGTTCCATGCCCGTGCGGATCAGAAGGGCGTACTTGCACATTCCCTCAAAAAGCGGAGAACATGTCTTCGCGTCCAGGGACCGAGCGTAAAGCATTTTTAGATGTCCTGGCCGAGAAGCAGAAAAAGGGGACCCTTTGGCCGAGCGATGAACACTGAGCATAGATTAGCCGGAGATTGGTGCGGAATGTGAAGGTCACCGTTCGGAAAGGCCGAGGTCAAACTCCGACCGATAGGTCGTCCGGCCCAATAGCCGAAGACTGGTAGCGGCGGGTTCGGATCGTGCCGACCTCCGGAATGCGACGCCGATGGTTATGGGCCGGGGGCCCACTAACTACTATTTTGGCATACTACAATGGGACATAGCAGTCGTGATCTACTGGTCTCGGTTGCAAAGTACAAAATTTTGAAAAAAGGCACTATCTATCGTAAGGTGTAAACCTCTCAATCGTAATGTGATAGTGTGAGGCCACAACCTTCTGGTTTCGGCCACATAGTCTAATTCTAGGAAAAATTGAAGGTAATGATCGCAATGCGGGGGGTTGCAGCCACACTTGTAAAACTGTGTCATCTTCAAACTTGAGCCAACTTCGTAGAATTTTGGAGGGGCTTCAGGTTGAAACTAGGCATTCAAAACAGTTTAAAAGGGATTGAGTACTTTCTTGAAAATGGAAGGAATGGTTGGATTGGATTGGGTTGGGTTGGGTTGGATGTAATTGAATTGCACCAAGTGGGTTTTCCTCTCTCTCTCTCTCTATGTTTTCTTCTCTCTTACTTGGTGAATAGCTTGTAGTTGCAAGTGTGAGGGAGAAAATGAAGTGGAGACGTGATATTTGTAGGAGTGAGGAGGGAGTACGTGATGGGGAGTGTTTTGGGGAGGAAAGTACCACAAGGGTGAGGGAGGTGATGGAAGAGATGAGGGAGAAGGTGGTGACGGGAAAGGAGGGATAGAGTGTGGGAGAGAGTAGATGGGAGGATGTGGTAGTTGGAGGAGAAAGGTGATGGTCGGAGCCCGGAGGAAATGATGGGAATGGAAAACCATGGGCGAGGGAGGTAAGTTTGTGAAGAAGGGAGGTGGTTTGGCTAAGGATAAAGAATTTATGTACTTACGTGTGTACAATGTAAGTATAAGTATACATATGTGTTCATGTGATATCTATACTATGGATAATATATAAATGTGTGTGTATATGTATATGTGAGGTATGTGTTGTGTATAATACGTGAAATAGGTTTGCGATAAAAACTAAATGAGCGAAAAATTATTTTTAACGTGACGAATATTTTAAATGTTCAAAAATTAAATTATTATTTATTATTTATTATTTTTGAAAATACGGGTCCTTATACGATGTTTACGAATAGTTATTTTAATACTAATTGGTTCCACGAGTTTTTGTGAGCTTACTGAATGATTGCAGGATATTACTAAGTTCTTAATTTCTTTGAATTTGAAGTATCATCAAGTCATAGATGGTTTTGTCCTAGAATTTCCAAAGGCGAAGATTATTAACTTTAAATTTGTAATCGGTAAATTCCATGGCAATTAGGATTGAAATTCAATTTTATTTAGGATTTTAATTTAATTATGATTCGTTTATTAAATACATTTATTTAGGGAGTCAAGTTCGAAGTTACATAGGTCTCCCGAATCTCAGATAATATTTTGGAGGAGTTACAATCAAAATTGACGAAGAAATCCAAAAGTTGAAAAATTACGTAGGTCACTCGAGCGAGCTTCATATTTCTGTACTATTTTTAAGGCATGTCTCGAGAAACTGCGAGCATATTTTAACGCTCAAGCGAGCTATAGAAGTTTAAAATTTTCTTTAAAAAAGCACTAAGCGTCCAAACTCAAAATCACCACACCTAGATCGATTCTAAAGAGAAAAACTTCGAAAGGTCACAATATATAATGTGAGAAATATTTTCAAAGTATTTATGAATTAAACATTCATCTTCTTAATTAAGTATATATCTTAAGAATCAAGTTCTTCCACTTCAAATCTTGCGAAATCTTCTGAAGGAGTTCAAAAGCATCTTGGAGGATGATCCAAGATGGAGTCCTGCGTACAAATCATTCGAGGAGTCGGATCTTGAAGGAGCATCTATTAGAGTAGTTTACGAGAAGTTGACAAAGAGGTTCAATGTTTGACTGCATGAAAATTTATTATTTTACGATTTGAGTATAGTTCTTACTAGGGATGTACATGGTCTAGATTGGACCGGTTCTGTAAAAATTTAGGAACCAAATCATATTTAACGATTCCAAAGAATTAAGAACCATAAAAACACTGCAAAACACTCATTCTTGGTTCTTGGTCGCATCCCGGGACTCGTAAAAACACTGCAAAACACTCATTTCACACTAACAAGCTGAAAACATGTTAAACAGTCAAAACATATTAATACCCATCTGATAAACAATAAACGCATGCAAGTTAAAGAATTTTGGCATAAAATAAATGCACTTTTGAGTGTCAATTATTACACATATGAATCAAACTAGAACCAAACCATTAGACCGATTCAGTTTGATTCTGGTTCTAAACTATGTTAATATTTACAAATTACTAAAAAAATATAAATAGAATAGCACTAATTTTTTAAAATTGCAAACAAAATAAACAACATAATAATTGCATCATTATGAATAGAATAGCACTAGTTTTATACATCTAATCAGTTTATGAAAATATAACAACATTGAGCATAAAAGAGTTCTTAATTTTGGAGAGTGGAAATATTATGAACTTTTTGGGAGAATGGAAGACTTGTAAAAGTTGTGACCTTAAAAATATTTTTTAAACACATTAAATTGTTCGGATCATCAATATTTATTCAAAAAAAAAAAAAAAATATATATATATATATATATATATATATATATATATATATAGTAAGCTTCTAATAAGGGATCCTTTATTTTACTAAAATGAGGACCTCTCATTCTCTAACCAAATATTGATGATCCGAACCATTCAATGTATTTAAAATATATTTTTTAGGGTACTCATAAAAAATTAGCTCAAAATATTATCGGATGAGGCTTGATCCAATTAGTTTTTATAAAACAATTTCTGTCAACATTTATGAAAAACTGCTTTGATCAAACTAGTTCAGGTATTTTTTTAGCTGATTTCTCACGTGGACTTTTAAAAACATGTTTTAAACGCATTGAAAAGTTCGGGTCATCAATATTTGATCAAAAAAATAAAAGGTCTTCATTTTAGTAAAATGAGGAATTCCTTATATATATAATCGGTTTGATCTGGTTTGGTTTGGTTCGAACCATGATTTGTAATTATGAAACCATGGACCGAACCATAATATCCAGTTCTCATATTTTCAAAACCATAACCAATCCACTAAACCACAGAACAATCCAAAAACACTAATTCGGTCCAATTTAACTGTTTTTCGATTTTTTTGTACATTCCTAGTGCTTACTTCTCACACGTAGTTTTTCACTCCCCCTTGTAGTTTTCTACTTATATTTGTGTTATGCGCTCTTGCATTTTTTATTTACTTATCTCGCATAATCATATATATTAAATTATGAATTAGTTCAAAAATCAAATGCATTAAAATTGAATAACAGTAAATCAATCAGTATTTAGGGTCCATTTGGACTGTGGTTTTTATTGGTTTATTTATTAAAAAAAATTTCGTCCTTATTTGAAATTTTTTTGCAATTTTTTGTTTTTCATCAATTTTTTTTGATTTATTGGTTCATCTCGACAAAAGTTTTCAGAAAAGTTATCAATCATCGGCTAAATTTGAAAAAAATTCAGAAAAGACAAAAATAAATCAAAAAACAGAGTTTTTTGTACTTATTTGTCGTCTTTAGTGACTTTTTTTTAACTTTTGGACATAATTTTATACTCATTCGATTCCTTTAATCAAGATGGACCAATAAACTACAAAATATTGAGATTTAAACAACAAATACAAAAAAAAAAAAATAAAAACAAAAAAAAGAATAAATAAATACTAGAGGCCAAATAGGACCTTAATCACACGTGATTTTTCAGATATCTTCAACTCATTGTTAAAAAAAAGGGGATTACTCTAGTACAAGTTTTTTATGAACCAATAAATGATCTTATCGTACAATTTCGACACCCATTCACTCTAGTACAAGTTTTTTTTATGAACCAATAAATGATCTTACCGTACAATTTTGAAACCTGTGCTTGTATATTATTAGTTTGAGATGGAACTTGAAATTTCACTATACATGGGCGAATATATATTCGAGATCAAAAAATATTTTTTCTAAAATATTTTTCTAAAATATTTAGCAAGAGCAAGTCTATATACTTCATAGGAAAAAAATATTTATATAATAATAGAAGTTTTTTCATTTTTTGCTGGGACGACCGCAGCTATTGGGCAACTCACTGGCTCCATCCCTTAAAAATCTTCTACACATACTCGCATTATCATGGGGCCCATTGCACTGTGAGTTGTAACGACTTATTCTCATCCTATGTAATATTATTTGTTTTTTATCGTTCAAATCCCATACAGTTTTCAATAGGTCACTTATTGTTGTATTGTTGCAGAACAAGCATGGTTAACTGCGAGGTTTTGTTGGACTTTGGCGCCGTCAAGGCTTTAAAAAATCGTGCACAATGAATGATCACTGGAACTTTACATTACCAAACGATGTAAGATTTTTGACCACCCATTCGGACGTCCAAAACCTGTAGAATGCCCGACTTCACAGCTCAAGCATAATCAGGCTAGAGTGTAACATTGTGCAATGAAGACTTGTTGCGTACGTGTTGTTTCTCTTATTTTACTGTAATAATCCAATTAAAATATATTTTATCTTGTCTGAATTTTGTACTTCCCTTCTTTCATAATATTTGTTACTAGAATATTATAAATCAAATTACAATTTCAAGTAAAAGGAAACTAGAGTTAAAAAATGTAAAGTTTTTACTGTAATGAAAAGGGTAGTTTGTCAAATATAAATACATACCAGTTACGGAGAGTTGTAGTGGGTAAACGTGCAACGAATGCTGCAGTAGACAGGCTAACTTGCTTAGCCAAAAAAAAAACAAGACAGGCTAACTAGTAGCAAACAAGTAAACTCAAAGGAAAAAACACAACTGATAATTCAAGGTCTCTCGATTAATTTACGGGGATCAATTTCATTATTTATTGGCGTGGTTGACTTCATAAGAATTTATAACACCTTTGAAGTTTTAAACTTAAAACCTACAAGGGATTAAACTAAAAATTATGATGTGAAGGTCAAGGAATAAGAGAGTTATATATAGAGGGTAAAACCTAACAGTAACTACAAATTAAAGTCAGAGTTTTGTAGCCAAAAATGATAATTTGTAACCAAGAATTAAACTCGAGAAAATCTGTTGAATCATATATAATTGTAATCCCAAAAAATACACATGGACGTCTAAAATGAGAAATATTGATGTGATTTAGGTGATACAGAGATTGAATCAAGTTCATACACCTCACATTTGGACAATGAATCCATTATACAATCATTTGGTTGCAATTTCTCATGAGGGATTGTTTGTCCACCCAGACTCTGAATTTCTCAAAATGGAGGGATTAGCAAAGGTATGGGGGACGTGGATTTCATAGTCCAATTCGTCAACATACTTAAACATTCAGGGACTGAAAAGTTTTTAAGTCACCCTTAATTTGTTTATCAAATCATGTAAGAGGGAGTGGCCACTGATCTCTATTGCAGTTTTTAGTATGTTGAGTTGTTGCTTTCATATGAATTATCTTCTCTCTCTCTCTCTCTCTCTCTCTCTCTCTCTCTCTCTCACTCTCTCACACACACACACAGCCGGCCTATAATGGTGAAAATTTAATTTCGGACCACCAACATGCTTTCACAAAAGTGTCAACATGAGTAGTAATAGTGAAGTGGGCGATTGAAGTTCAATATTCTCAATGACCATTCTGTTCAGCTTTTAATGAAGAAGAAGAAATGGTTGAGCAGTGTCCTAAATGAAGTGGTTAAGGCCAACAACCTACCCTTGTACTGAACTCACTTTGTTTTTATACGTTTTTAACAAAATTAAAAGCAGTAAAAAATTGTCTTCACAAAAAAATTATCAGAAAGATTAAACAACATACATTATTAGGCTTCTGTTACTTTACATTTAATTGATTCATATTAAAAGTTGAGATTTTGTACACAAAAATTAATAAAAATATGAAAATCTTTGGATAATATTGCTTAACCATTTCCTTAGCACAGCAATATTTAGGCCCTTCATTAACATACAAAACTTTATAATTTTACTAAAAACTTTTGCTCTTCTTTGTTTGTACTTAATGGGTGGAATGAAAGACTACAAAAGCATTACTGTTATTAGCAAAAGTATATTAAAGTCTATTTTGATAGTGCACACGATTAAGGAGAAAAAAAATTAATTAAAACATGAGAATTTTTCTTTAGCAGAAAAGAAAAGATGAGAACATTAATCAAAATTAAGAATAATCTATTTTATATATAAAGGGAGAGCACCACTTTGGTGTTTTCTCATTTTGTCAATTTTTCTCCGCCAAAATTGCCCCTTACAATTAAACATTTTGACCTTTCAAAATTTTTAATCCATATCAAGTGGTAATGGGCAAACCAATAACTACTTTTCTTTACTACGATACCCATAAGTAATGTTTACTACTTTTCTTCACTAATTCACTCCAATTTGAAATGAGTCGTGAGTCTCATGACAATATCCTCCCAAACAAAGTGCATGAGTGGAGTGACTGAAGTGCTACACTCGGTAGTCAAAAAGTGCTCTCTATGGATGTGGTGCTCTCAGCCAATTTCGCTGAGGCTAATGTGACGACCCCAAGTCCTATTGTTCATTGACGAGACACGCAAATCAAACTCAACCACAATGAGAAAGTAGACTAATAACTAGGATTCAAGGTCATGTCTGAACCGTGGTGAAGATTTGGCGCTGTGTGTTTTGAAAATGTGCTAAGAAAGTGAAAGAAGGCTATGGACTGATTAAGAGCTTGAGGAGCTACATAGAGAAAGAGATAAGGGCTTCTCTCTCTAGGAGGTCCTCCTACATGTAGGAGGGGTGAGAATTTGATGTCACACATGGGAAATTAAGCAATGGGTCATTAGCCAATGAGCACTTAACGTGGCATGATCTAGAGACTTGTCATTTCTAGTCTCTGGTTCATTCTATATGACCTGTCCTTTCATCTATTAGTATTAGCCACTCAATGGTTGCCACAAGGCTCAATCAGTTAAGAGGCGCCAACTTTTAGCACGTTATTAGCAACGAAATGTAGAGGGTCTGGCCGAGTATAATTATTCAACCCCTCTCATCGTTCCTTCTTGACCAATCTAAGAAGCTGAGGGGCTACTGTAGTAGGCCAAACCTACGAGACTTTGGGTCATGGCACAAATGGGTCCAGATTCAACATCAGCCGAACCGAAGGATGGCTGAAGATCCGAACCTTTCCCTTATCATGGTAGGTCCTTTCACCCCAGCTCAATCCAGCCAGCATTGGGCCAGACCGAAGGCTCCACTAGTCCCGCATTCTGTGTAACCAACTTGTCTTTAGGCGCACAACCAACGTATGGGCTAGGTTGAACAGAGAGTGATAGACATTACCACAATGTAGCAGCTGTTGTAACTCCACATAGTCAACATGTGGCTAGGCATGATCGCATGGAGTACAACCTGAAGCTCGGTGCATCGTGCATGATGTTTGAGGTGGAGACGGTTATTTTTTACGTCAAGGTACACGGGATGGATATTCTAGACGTGTTGTATGAGGCAGTTGTCTTGGACATTGTGTTTCGAGCACACAACACAAAGAGAGATCATTGGGTTCAGGACTCTGCAACACCCATGTATGAAAAACTAATATCTATCAATGCCAAATTTCAACTAAATTGAGTTTTGGAAAATAATAAAGGAAGATATAACACTAATAGGTAGAATAATTTTAGTCTCATTGTTTGTGTTAATATATAGAACTAGTCGTCGTAGTCGAAAACGTAGCATGTTGATGAGCACTTGGTTTGTTGGGTTCAACATAGCACAACACCACAAGCACCATATTTTAAGAAAATATATTTTGACTTCAAAACAAAAACAATAGGATTGGACGCCATGATCACTCTACCACTGCACCTTAGGTGCAAATTAAAATTTATACTGGATATGTATAATACCTATAATATACTCAAATTTGGTGTCTTCTTTTTTTCTTCTAAAATTGAGACCCTAGGCAGTGACCAGATGGACTTATGACCAGGGCTAGCCAGCCCTTTTTATACTTTTACTTTGCGGAGCACTCAATAATAGTGTTACTTCGTCAAATTTCGTAGAGAGTACTTCCATTATATTTTTATTTCAAAATTAATTTTTTGTCTTTTCCCAATACAATGGTTGAGTTAAAAGTTATCTCTTTTGGGGAAAAATTAATTTGATGTTTAATAATTTTTTTATATTGGATTTTTGCCAAAATTTTAAAAATAGTTGGTTGTATTGATGGGAGAAATTGAAAAAATAAAATACACTTATAAAATTTAAAAAAAAATCAGGTAAGATGATCTTAAACACTCTAAATACAGTTTCACTTTTTTTATAAAAAAAAATCGGCTCTAGTAAGGTGTTTTTTTTTTTTTTTTTGAAGTTTTTTATCATAACGGCTTACTTTAAAAAAAAAATTTGTGGAAATGGATAGTTAATATGTAAATTTTTATTGCAAGTATTATAAAAATATAAAACATAACTCAAAAGACAATAAGTAGAGTGGGTAAACTGTAAATCTAGACATCTTGCGATCGAAACTAGACAACTAAATACTTTGGGCCACTAGGGGGTTTGCCCGGTCGTTTCCACCTAGGGCTCCGAGAACTAGTCAATAATTTAGATGGAGACTAACCCCAAGGGGTTACACGAGTGAGGATCAAGATGAGCCATAAACCCTAACATGTTGAGGTCGAATCTCGTTGGGAACAAGGAAAGACCACTGCTTCTTTGCCCGGCCAATAAACTCAAGGCCCCGAGGATTAATTGGCATTTAGGTGGGGACTCCTCCAAATTTTACCCCAACTTCCTAAGCCGACCCAGATACCTCGATAATCAAAAAAAATAAAAAAAATAGACAAGGTTCCTCCTCCAACCTTTACCCTAGCTTGATTACAAGCTGACCGAATATCACAGTTATCAAAACAAAAACAAAAATGACAATTATGCTGAGACGGAGGCACAACAAATCTAGGGCATCCACTAAGGGGGGAAACGTAATTATCTTAAGCTCGATTGCAGAGTGGAATTTTTTTTTAACTCTGCAAATTAGATTTGGTAAAAACTACGCAAGAGACCCGTCTTATCATTTCTTCTCGTTTGTCAATAAATTAATGCGAGAAAATTATTTCTGAAAAAGTTTCAGTGAAGTGGAGTAAAGAAAAAGAAAATGTATTTCCTTTTTGTGTTCATTTGATAAAAGAAATTTATGAAAAAGTTAAAAAGTAATAGTTTAATTGTTTAAGAAAATAGTGTATAAAATTCCGATATAATCTTGTATTTTTTGACGGGGAAACCGAATTTCACTAAGAAAGTTAAAGACATGGGTCTTATAATTTTTTGACTAACTGAACACATAAAAAATACTCCCTCCGTTCCAATTTGTTTGTCCATTCTCGAAATTCCCACTTATTAAGGGAACACAATGATTGCTTTTTCAAATTTTAACTTTCCCATAATACCCTTAACTTTTTATCATTAAATAAGAGGACACATTTTTCAATGTATGGTTTTTTAAAAAAGAGGAGGGCATTAAGATAATTTTTACAAGTCAATTTTAAAATTGGACAAACATTTTGGGACATGTAAAAGTCAAAAAGTGGACAAACAAACCGGGACGGAGGAAGTACAAAAAAAATTAAATATTCTTATATTTTTCTTACTAGACAAGACCTAAGCCTCCAAATACTCGATTTAGCCCTACACATAGATAGTGGTGATGAGGCAGCACGCCACGGAAAGCATTTACAAAAATACTAAAGACACACTACTTTTGCACATCGCTTTCACACATCACTCAAAACTATGAAGTTTTGTGTTGAAAAAAAACCATATTTGTTTTTGACCCATATCGCTGAAAATATATTTGAGTCTTCCTTAATATAAAACGACGTAGTTTTAAGTGATGTGTAAAAATAATGTGTTAAAATAATGTGTATGTAGAACTCTTGAAGCATTTATGTTGCCTCATTTTTCGTTTGTATGGAGCAAAATTTTCAAAATTAGGGGTCCTCGAGACTCTGAGCCAGCTAATTCCTAGCAAGATACAAGGGAAGCGGGTTTTTCCATTATGAGAATATAAGCTCAAGATTCTATTCTCTCTCATATGGTGCTAAACTTCTGAAAGGAAAAGTCAGAAGAAAACTTCAACTGCACATAAAAAGTCGCAAATAAAACCTACCCATAATTATATGGCAATTAAATATTATTCTTTGCCAGGCCCACCAGGGGCGGACCTAAAGAGGGTGGCGAGGTGTCACGCGACACCCCCCGACCCCCGTGCTCCACTAATTTCTTTTTTAGGTTTTAACAGTAAATTAAAGTTTACCACGTAGCACCATGACATGTACATATCGCTTTTGTTGTGCCAAACTCTTTCAAATCTAGTTCATTAAATTTTGGAAACATTAAATTTTGGAAACATATATTTTTTAGTTATTAAATACAAATTTTATTCTTAGTTGTTCATTTATTTTGATGGTGACACCCTCAAATTCGAATCCTAGGTCCGCCACTGAGACCCACATCAAAGGTTAGCAGGTTCCAGAGTGGAAAACATGACATAAACAGCATGATTCTGTATACAATCCCTACGTAAAGTTTTTATTATGGAAAAATTTTTGGTCCAAGAAAATTTTTTAAAATTCCAAATGAATAAACTAGATTTACTTGAATTTGTATACTTTTGAATTTCAATAAACCCTAACCCTTGTTTTCGGGAAAAAAAAAAATTCTAAGACCGTAGCGCTCCTCCGAATAAAATTACCCCTAGATTAGAAGAAAGTCATATTTCCAGAAACCCTGCCATAGAATAAATGCCCTAATACGAAATTACTGCTCACCCGAGGTTTTCCAGTACTCTGAAAAACACACACCTCTCCACAATTTTCACCCAAAATAAAATACAGCCATAGTTCTATTACTCACTCAGAAATAAAACAACAATGCAGAGGCCCAGTTTTGGTAGTGTTGTTCCACGCACCATTTGATGTCTAAAGACTTGTACCAAAATAAGCTGTAATTTTACAGTAGTTCAGTGTCATGGCGATTTTGTTTCAGCTGAAACTGCATTAAGTCCTGGTTAATCGCTGCAAATCAGAATAGAAGGCAGACTCTAAAAGATAGAAGAGATCAATTAGTACCAGCTAAAATCCTCCTTCCCCATGGAAGCAAACCATGAGATATAACTTTTGCCAAGATATAGAAATACAAATGAAGATGAAACAAAAGTCAAACCCTTACATTTTATAATAAATTCCATAAACACATTCAGCCTCTGTCAGACCAAAAACCCCCCGACTTCTGGCAACAAGGAAACAGACAACAAAGTCTCAAAACTCATTTAAACCAAGTAAGGAATAAGATGCCCTGTAAAATAAAACCACAAAACACTCTTATAAAGTTCCCCTCCTACCCAAATTTGAATCCGCCAGCCGGAAGGTTGGGATGGGCATTTCCAAAATTAAAGCCTGGTTGATTTCCATCTGTTCCGTCTTGGATATTATGTTCTTCTTCATCTTCCTCAGCCCAGTATCTCTCTAAGATCTTCACAGCCTTTTCATAGATCTCATGGTTGTCGTGGGTCTGAAGATTCTCAATCTTGTCCAATCCCTCACATTCGTCGATCGTTTGTGCATATAAATTGATTCCACCATTCATTCCTGCTTCTTTGTCGGCCTCACCCACTTTCAAAATGTTTTCAAGCCCCTCAAGGCACACAGTCACAATCCTTGGGTCTGGACAGATTAGAAGATCACAGAGTGGCTTAATGCAACCTTGGCTCGCCAAGAATCTGCAAAAACAGTGAGGTGTTTGAGTGAGGCACTAGGCAGACTTAGCTCAACGAATCAGTTATGTTAAATACACGTGGACGATTGTCATATGGACAAGGAATGAGGTGACAAGGACCATCTGAATCTTGTTCATTCAGCAGCCTTTAAAAGGAAATTACCAGTACAAATAATTGATTATCATAAGAATTCATTTTAGCGTGCTTCAGTAAACAACAGGGAGGTTGATACGTGTTGTTAAACTAGAGAAAGGAGACTTGTATTATTGAGTTATTATGTTACAAGGGGCCAGTACATCAATATATAGAGAAAACCTAGAAACCCTAGGTAACCCTAATTACATGAAAGGTCAATAATACCCTTGCAACTAAACATTAATAACAACTTAACCATTACTATTCTAATACTCTTTTATTTATATATGAGATTAGGGTTAACCTAATGGGCTCTAACCACCTAGGCCCATTCGGGTTAACATAACCTAATCTATCCCACATAACAACTAACACTCCCCCTCAAAAACATGATGCGAGCATGAAGAGCATTATGGGTTTGCCAACATGAAAAAGAGATGCTCCAACTGATGTCTTTGACAACTTCGATTCTCCAACGAAAAAGAGATGCTCCAACTGATGTCTTTGACAACTTCGATTCTCCAACTCCAACTGATGTCTTTGACAACTTCGATTCTCCAACGACTTCAATTCTTCAACAACTTTAATTCTTTGACAACATTAATTTTGATACCCAGTAGAATATAACTAACAAAGGAATATGGGACAAGTTCTCCCCCTCACGTACGAACCCCGAATCGCATGGGAAGAGAGAAACAAAGAATCCAACTAGGATCACAACAAGGTGCCACACAGCACAACTTGGGGCCACTTGGCACACCAAACGGGGATTTAACAACCAACCAACAAAAGAAAGACTTGTCCATAAATTCACCAAAAGTCTAAACTGCAGGGACCAAAATCAAATATTGCAAAGTTTGGGAATCAAACTATAATCAAAACAAACTTGAGGGGCAACCGACAACAATGAGGGAGCAAGGGGGGTGCGGCCCACAACAGCAGATCAGGCCCACAACACAACCAAGGGGCTGGAGCAACCAACGCCTAAAACGAAACAGGTTAGGTTAGAAGATTGACGAGGGTACCACAAGATTCAAACAATAGACCCAGGCGGAAGCAGGCGGCTGACCAGGTGGAATGGCTAGCACCAGGCGGCTGACCAGGTGGCTGAAGTCAGCAAACAACAGACAGCAACAGCAACAGACCAGAGGTAGACGGCAGATCAGAAACAGACTGGAAGTGAACCAGAGGCAGGCGAGCCAACGAAAGGCGGCTAGCAAAAGGCTTAACAGAACTAGAGACAACGAACTCAAACAGAGTCAACGGAACCACAGGCAAAAGCAAACAACAGAGGACCCTGATGCAACCGGCGGACGGCGTCAAGGCATAAGCCGCCCGCCGGAAAGCGAGTATTCCACAGGCCTAGATCTTATGCTCTGATACCATGTTGTTAAACTAGAGAAAGGAGACTTGTATTATTGAGTTATTATGTTACAAGGGGCCAGTACATCAATATATAGAGAAAACCTAGAAACCCTAGGTAACCCTAATTACATGAAAGGTCAATAATACCCTTGCAACTAAACATTAATAACAACTTAACCATTACTATTCTAACACTCTTTTATTTATAGATGAGATTAGGGTTAACCTAATGGGCTCTAACCACCTAGGCCCATTAGGGTTAACATAACCTAATCTATCCCACATAACAACTAACAATACGGATACTTCCCACTCTCATTAAAATGCTGCCAAAGCATCACGTATTCTTCAATCTATTTTCCAATTTGAACCCAGTCAGACTAGAAGTCCTGAATTACCCCGACCTCAATCACTAAATGTCCAAATTTACCCTAAGAGTCCTACTAGAAGTCCCTAAATTACCTTCTAGGTTTCTCACCCAACTATCCAAAAATTCTGGGCTGCCCCAGGTTTCAGTTATTTCATACTTCACACAGGAATATTTTAGTCTTATGGGATTTATTAGTATTCCTTCTATAGTTAAATCATTCACCTATGAAATCATCAACTGTGGTAATGGCTTTCTCTGTCCCAAATTGAGTGCCCGCTAACAAGCAGTGTTCGAAATATCATCTCGGCGGCTGCTTACTCAACACCTAGGCGCTAGGTGATGCCGTGCCGCCTCAACTTTAGGTCTAGGCGCAATATTAGGATTAGTGAGAAATTAGTCGGCGACTAGTCAGCTTAAGCTGTCATTTTAACAAAAATTGAAAATTGTGGATAATTATAATATTCCAGGGTTTAAAGTTTAACCTATGAGGCCATAATGTTTGATTATTCGGTATTTGACTTTATTCTGAACTAGTTATTTGTTCAGTTCTATTAGTTATTTTAGCCTAAATTCATTCATTCCTAGTTTTGTGTAATTTCTTACTCAATCTTTGGGGGAGGGGCAAAAATATTTTTAAAAATAATAGAAAAGCCAACTAATCAACCTAGGCACCCATCTTCTGCCTGACTAGCGTCTAGCTCTACTTTTAGAACCCTTGCTAACAAAATGTCAAAGCCATGTACTAGTTGTGGATAGTAGCAATTAATTGAGGTATAGTTTTGGCCAAATCGAGGGGGAATCAATCACTATAAATTAAGAAATAGTTTTTGCCCATACTCTTCCAAAGTTTATGTTAGATTTGATAAAACCAGAACTCATCATGCATACTATTTATACAAGTAAAAAGAAGATTAAACTAACTATAGCTCTAGCCAATCTATAATTTTATTTACATATGGAAATAAAACCTAATCCTAATCTAATTACATTCCTACACATAAATATAACTTAAAACTCCCCCTCAAGTTGGTGCGAAGTTATCAATCAGACCAAACTTGAACACAATTGGGTGAAAGTCTTGTTGCCCAGCCCTTTAGTGAAAATGTCGGCT
Source organism: Arctostaphylos glauca (assembly GCA_019985065.2). Taxonomy (NCBI): domain Eukaryota; kingdom Viridiplantae; phylum Streptophyta; class Magnoliopsida; order Ericales; family Ericaceae; genus Arctostaphylos; species Arctostaphylos glauca. The sequence continues at coordinate 10,127,440 of JAHSPW020000005.1, forward strand.
AATTGATCTTCAGATCTCACAAAAGGCATACATATCAACCCTTCATTCAACTTTTCCTTGATAAAGTGCCGGTCAATCTCAATATACTTCGTTCTGTCATGTTGAACAGGATTGTGAGCAATGTTTATGGCAGTTTTGTTGTCGCAGTAGAGTTTCAATGGACCATTATCAATCATTCCCAAATCACGTAACAAGGTTTGAAGCCACAGGAACTCACAAACTCTATGAGCCATAGCTCTATACTCATCTTCTGCGCTAGACCTAGCGACTACTGATTGCTTCTTACTTTGCTAAGAAACCAAATTTCCTCCAAGAAGAGTACAATAGCCAGAAGTAGAACGTCTATCATCTACAGAACCAGACCAGGCATCAGTGAATGCCTCCAACCGTAAGTGACTGTGATTAGAAAACAGAATCCCTTTTTCCAAGAGCTAATTTGAGATGCCTCAAAATACGATAAACTACATCCAAATGTGAAGCACGAGGATCATGCATGAATTGGCTAACAATGCCCACTGCATAAGAGACATTTGATCGAGTGTGGCCTAAGTATACAATCGGCCTACTAAGCGTTGATATCTCTCTTTATCAGTACGTTCCCCCGAGTCTCTACTGAGTTGATGATTTGCCTCAATAAGGGAAGCTACAGGTCTACAACCCAACATACCTGTTTCTTCCAATAAATAAAAGATGTACTTCCGTTGGAAGATAAAAATACTCCTATCAGACTTTGTCACTTCCATTCTCAAAAAATACCGCAGTGATCCCAAATCTTTAATCTCAAATTCTTTAGCCAGACTTGATTTGAGACTAAGAATCTCATCTACGCCATTGCCTGTCATTATTATATCATCAACATAAACAATAAGGACAGAGACCTTACCAACACTTCATTTGATGAACATAGTATGATCGGCATGACTTTGTTTGTATCCAAACTGCAACATAGTCTTTGAAAATCTACCAAACCAAGCTCTAGGTGATTTTTTCTATCCATAAAAAACTTTTTCCAATCTGCACACCTTTTCCTCTATCTTAAAGGAAGGAAAACCTGATGGTATATTCATATACACCTCCTCTTCTAACTCAAAATGAAGAAATGCATTTTCACATCAAACTGATAAAGAGGCCAATTCAAATTTGCCGCATAAGAGAGCAAAGCTCGCACAAAATTCATCTTCGCTACTGGGGCAAACGTCTCCTCGTAGTCAATACCATAGGTTTGAGTAAAACCTTTAGCAACTAGCCTTACCTTGTATCTCTCAACTGTACCATTAGCATTTTTCTTAACCGTGAAAACCCATTTGCATCCTACTGCTTTCTTTCCCTCTGGAAGTGATACGAGCTCCCAAATGCCGTTCTTTTTCAAAGCGGTCATCTCTTCTACCATAGCTTCTTTCCATTTAAGTATCATTACTGCTTCTTGCCAATTCTGTGGAATAGATATAGAAAACAAAGACGAAACAAAAGCATGATATGAAGGAGATAAACGATCGGAAGAGACAAACTGAGAGATGGGATGTTGAGTGCATGACCTAACACCTTTCCGAAGGGCAATAAGAAGATTGTCAGAATCAATAAGACAAGGTTCAATGAGAGATGTGTCATTACCAGATGAGTCAGCCGAAGAGTCTGTAACTGGAGCAGGCGATTGTGATGGACAAGGTGATATCACACATGAGGAATTTCAATTTTTTCGGCTAGTGTATGTTTTTAAGTTGGCCGTTTGTAATCGGTGTATCCGTTCCCCATTATCACCATCAATAACATGTATTCCTGTCCCTTCAGCAGATATAGATTCCCCCTCATTATGGTTATAGAACAGTAGCTCCCCCTCAATGGAATTATACCAGGTAGACATCTCTTCCTGTCTAGACTCCCCCTGAAGAGATGGACGGGAGGAAGAGTAAAAAGACTCAGTCTCTCAAAAAGTGACATCTATAGAGACATAAAATATTTTAGAGGAAAACTCATAGCACTTGTAACTCTTCCATGTAGGAGAATACCCAATACAAAAACAATTGTGGGCTTTAGGACCTAACTTGCCACCCGAGGAATGATGGGCATGAACAAAGCACACGTAACCAAAAATCCACGAAGAAAGTGTCGTGACACGAAAGCTAGTAGGGAGACACTCTAGAGGGGTTTTGAAAAGAAGAACACTGGATGGTAAGCAGTTTATAAGGTAAGTGACAATTAAAATGACTTCGCCCGAGAAAAATTTAGGAGCATTCATATAAATAAAAGAGAGCGAGCGGCCTCAGCAAAATGACGATTTTTGCGTTCGGCAACTCCATGTTGTTGTGGAGTGTCAACGCAAGTGGTTTGGAAAAGTATACCATTGGCATCTAAGAAAGCCCGAAAACTCCTGTCAATATATTCAATACCATTGTCACTATGGAGAATTTTAATTTTTGAATTAAATTGAGTGCAGACCATGGCATGAAAGGATTGAAAACAGAAAAAAAAAACTTCGCCTTTGGACTTAAGTAAATACACCCAAGTGACACAAGAAAAACAGTCAATAAAAGTGACGAACCATCGATAACCTTTTAAAGAGAGAACGGCGGAAGGGCCCCAAACATCGGAATGGATAACCATAAATGGAGAATCACTTCTTTTAGTAATAGGGGCGTAAAAAGAGTGGTTATGTTTTCCAAGCTCACAGGCTTCACAAAAAAACTGACTCCTAAGACAATGTTGAACTAAATGAGGAAAAAAAATTTAGAGGGTTCCAAAAAAGGGCCACTGATGTAATATAGTAAGTGCGGAATTGGTAGTTGCTTACAAAGGTAGATACATGACATGAGTGAAGGGGCTGGACGAGGTGCAGGGTCCAAGAAATATAGGCCACCATGTGCTTTACCACTGCTAATCACCTTCCATGTATCCAGTTCCTAAAAAATACAATGAGCAGGAAAAAAAGTTACGAAACAGTTTGTAGAACGAGTAAGACTACTAACAGACAGAAGGTTAATAGAAAAATTTGGAATATGGAGAACAAAGGAGAAAAACGAGGGAGAATAACGAACGGAACATTTCCCTGAGATAGCAAAGAATGACCCATCGGCTATTCTGACTTTATACTTACCGGAGCAAGTAGAATAAGAATCCAATATGGAATAATGACGTGTCATATGATCGGAAGCACCTAAATCTATAATCCATAGAACAGTAGAAGAGGCAGTAAGTGCACTAACTAGGAAAGCAGTGTGAGCAAAATTAAATAAGGCAGAGGTTGTTGTGGAAGCGGAAACTATAGTAGATGGAAAATCAGCCCAAGCCATAAGGCACCGGAGAGCCTGTATTTTCTCCCGAGAAAAATCACCAATAAGATCTAGAGATGCTTGAGCCCTAGCCATACCTTAATGCAAATGAGGGAGACCTAACAATAATCTGAAGGGAAAAAATATAGTGACCAAACAAACTGATAATGCAGGCGAAGAACAATAGCTCCAAGAAAACTGCAGATCGCAACACTGAAGGAGACTCCGGCAACGGCGCGCAGTAAACAGCATAGAAAACAACGCAGAAACGCGCAGAAATAGTACAAAAACGCACAGAAACAGTGCAGAAACGCGCAAAACAGGGCAGATTCTGAGTTGAAATTGCATAAACAGTGTGCAGTAGCCGTGAACAGTACCGCGTGGTGAACAGTAGTCGTGAACAGTATGCGCGGTGAACAGTAACGCAGCGATGAACAGTGGCGCGGAGATAAACAATGCGCGTGCTGAACAGTAATATGACGATGAACAATGCAGGGCGATGAACAATGCGCGCGGCGATGAACAGTGTCGCGCTTGGATTTTGAGGTGGTGATAATGGTGGGTGACGGCTAGGGTTTGTCGTCCCGCTCTGATACCATGTTAGATTTGATAAAAGTAGAATACTTTTTCTATTCATCATGCATACTATTTATACAAATAAAAAGAAGACTAAACTAACTATAACTCTAACCAATCTATAATTCTATTTACATAAGAAAATAAAACCTAATCCTAATCTAATTACAGTCCTACACATAAATATAACTTAACAGTTTAGCTTCGATATCATGTTAACGCATCCAACTTCAAATCAACTCGAAAGAGTAGAGAGGCTGCCCAAGGTCAAATGCTAGTTTCGAGGATAAGCTTTCATCTGTTAACACATTTCATTATGTGACCTATGTCATTGTCAAGTAAAGCAAGAGTACTATTTTTTTCTCTCTCAAATTGTGTACTTGTTTACCATAACAATTGGCCTACTATTATGACCACAGACCAGAGAATATCATATCATTGTGGTACTGCAGAATACAATTGAAATAAACAGGATACTATTAACGGCCACTAGATACAAGATCCAGAATACCAATGTACTAGTACCAAGTAAATAAATTTTTTGGGCACTACAGAATTCTTATGTTGTTAGCTAGGATTTAGTTTGACATGAAATGAGAAATGGGAAATGCAAAAAGAAGAGAGGAAAAGACGAGTAAATGAAAAGCCAAACCATAAACCTGCCCATATGTGATATACGTGATTAATAGCCATTTTAGCTATACTTGGCATTTAATATTTTACAGAAACAGAGATCAAAAGCACACCGAATCTGCTCAGGAGATCCTCCGGAGGTAGCATTTGAGATAGCCCATGCAGCCTCCTTCTTGATGTCAAATTCTGCTTGTTGAAGAAGTTGTACCAGAGGAAGGATGATATTGGCTTCAATAACAGCCTGTTCCAGACCCAAAAAACAAAATCGAAACAGCTCAAGTTATGTGCTTATATAAAGAAAAGAAATAGCTCAAGATATGTGCTTATATAAAGAGCAATGCTTACTAAACACTGCTACTAAAATGCAAACGTATATGTGATTGGTGCTTATTCTTTTTCATATATTTTCTTTTTCAATTCCCAAAATGACACCCATTCCTTATTTCTTGCAACTGCTTCACAGAAACTGTATGTCTGTATCCACCATTCTTAATTGTAGTAAAGAAGCCATTTTATACGGAAACGCAGAATGACTAAACAGTTAACCAAAAAAAAACTGAACAAAAGCGGTTTCACAAAAATAGCTAAATGAGTCATGTGTCCCTCTTCTGACTACCTCTCTAAACCACCAATGAGTCAGGACTAAGTTTTTAACACAATTTCCAAATTGAAAAACTGAACAAAAGTGGTTGCACAGACACAGCAAAATGAGTCATGTGTCCCTCTTCTGACAGCCTCTCTAAACCACCTGCGAGTCAGGACTAAGTTTTTAACAAAATTCCCAAATTGAAAAACTGAACAAAAGTGGTTTCACAGACACAGCTAAATGAGTCATGTGCCCCTCTTTTGACAACCTCTCTAAACCACCTGTGAGTCAGTGACTAAGTTTTTAACTCAATTCCCAAATTGACATTGCAAAATAAATAAGAAGATAACAATAAGCATTTTTAAGCAGATGACTAGATGGACCAAAAAAGAGTAGCTGCAATTTTGCAGCATCACTCCAACCACTGAATAGACAGGGGAAAACAGTTTTCAGTTTAAAAAAAGGATCTCCAGTGAAACGATAAAACAAAACAAAAAATCCCTCTTTCCCACCAATGAATCCAAGCCAGTCATGGTTGACCAACAATTGGCAGGCAAGAAAATAGGAAAATTGCTGCAGAGTGGATCACATAAGTTGGCAACACAAGAAAAATATATATACATACGTATATGTATGTATATATGTGGGTGGGTGGGTGGGTGTATATATAAATGTGTTTTTGTATCTACCTATGCATGTGCATGTGTGTGTGTGTGCGCGCGCGCGTGTGCGTGTATATGTATATATGTGTGTGTGGGATGAATAAACATGTGAAGGAATCCAAATACCTGAATTTGACTTCTATTCCCAGCAGTGATATTTGAAATCGTCCAGCAAGCTTCTTTCTTGATGCTTTTTTTGTGATTTTGTGTAAGAAGTTGGTAGAGACAAGGAAGGACGTGATTGTCAATCACAAACTGAAACAAATAATTGAGTTATTGCCACACTTCGATAGGAAATTAATGCTGTTTGTTGACATGAAACAGAAAAGAGAGAGAAACGGGGAGAGTGACAATCAGGAGAGTTTCACTCTTCCTCATCACTGCTTTCCTCTTGAACACAGGTTTATCAGCTAAATTTTTCAAAAAAAAACAAAAAACGTAACACTATTTAACATTTCCAACATCTCTTGATAGAATTGATCTTATCATCAAGTATTACGTTGACATCATTTTAGGTACATCTAAGCACTTGTTTAGCTAATGAATCTTATCATTCCAAGTTAAAGCCGGGATAGAGACTTGTTAGGTACAGTTAAAAAGGTTATTCATAATAATTCAACATCATGTTGGGTATGTGAAGCCTGTTTCAGTGTGGTTTGCCACTTTGCTCAATAACCAAGAGGGAGGTGGCACATGAAGAGACACCGTTGCAGAAGCGTGGTGATGATGTCATGCAGGTGCAGGTCGCTCGAGCGGCCTCAATTCTTGGATTAGCTCAGAAACCTGCATTGCTGCTTCAGGCAAGTATGATAGATGGATAAACTAGCATGAAATGCCTATGTTTTCGAGGCATAGAAATAGCATGACTTACATGAAATAATTTTAGAAATACGAAATGCCTAATGGTTATACAACCCAATAATTGGATTCCTAGTGGACTTTAGACTTCACAACCCAATAATTAAATGTAAATAAAGAATGATAATATGGATCCATAGAATACACGACACAATCTACCAATCTTCATTTTATGTTAGTAAGTTGGTAGTAGCATTTATTCTAAACAAATGACTAGAAGTTAATAATGTTGCATCAAATGACTAAATGAAAAAAGAAACAACTGCACGTGTACAATCATCAATACCTGAGTCTGCCCATCATCACCCGTAACAATGTTTCCCACTGTCCTAAGTGCAGGTATAAGTACTGTAGCAGATGGATGGCTTGTGGAAAACAAGGTTTAGTTAGCACCACTTCAACAAATCCAACTAGTGGAAAATAAAAGAGCACGGACAAAATGTAACTGATAATTAGTAAAAAGAAGGGTTTTTTTTTTTTTTGCACAACTAATTCAAGGAAAATATAAGAGAGAATCAAGTTTAAAATCAATACCGTCCCTTAGATATTTATGAGAAAATAGGAACTTACAGCAAAAGCTCCACGAGTCGTGGACAGACACCTGCCTCAATCACAGCTTGAATTTTTTCATTTGGGCCATCCGAAAGATAAGAGAGAGCCCAGCAAGCATCTGTTAAAACTTCTTCATCATTTAAGTGGATAAGTTGCCGAAGAACTGGCAACGCAGGTTTCACCTGGCAATGCAAAAAAAGAAGACGATTACCATAAACAAACTTGCCCAGAATGCAGTCAGGAAGCAGACTAATTATCATATGGCCAAAAATGAGACGGGCAAAACTTTAGGGCAGTGTTTTTTAACTGCAAGGAAGCTGCAATGACACAGTAATCCCTCTAAATGCTTCTTTTAACGTTTGGTTTGCTCAAAAAATAACAGAATATACATTACGAGTGGAGTTACAATTCTTCAATTTAGGCAAATGACAATTCCATTTTGAGGAGCTTGTCATATTCTGACAAGCCAGGTCCACACATCCAGGTAGTGGCTTTGAAAAAATAAGTCCAAATTGGTTGGTTGAAATTCTTTGATGTGCTACATAATCATTATAGCAAGTAGGTCTGAGCTAGAGCATAAACATGCGGGGATTTCTCTTATGTTTTGTATCATATTACAGGCATATCTTCGAAAAGGTCAATGATAAAAGCTGCATGATCTTGGACGATGGACAAAAAACTAACAACAGGTGTTCTCTCCTTTACCATCATAGGTCAAAGTCAAACAATAGTTTAGAAACAGAAACAGGCACATTACGTTCAATGAATTATATAAAAGGAGGCATACATTCTCCATCAATACCAATTCGATCCAAGCTCTCTTATTGAATTGCTCATTCAATGAGCATTACTCAATATAAAGAAGACTTAGCATAAAAATGCTCAGGCTAGCTCATTTATATAATGAACTTCAAAATCAAACTCGGGGCCTCGGGCATGGTAAATTAATGAATAAATGAGTACGAACAAGTTGAATAACAAGCAAGCTCAAGCTGTAAATACAACTTGGTCCCCTTGCAGCCCTATTAATCACTAGAATCCATAAATACAAAATCTGCAAGACTATTATTACAAAACAAACTTCGGGATGACTGGAACCTGCTCAAATGGTGTTGGAGGCTTGCCCCGACAGAAATTGGACAAAGTCCATGTAGCATTTCTCAGCATAGATAATTTTGAGTGTTCATTCAACTGAGCTAGCAAAGGCACCAGTGCACCATGACCAAGAACAAGATCCCTACAACTTGGAGAGTCACCGGCGACATTACCCAAAGCCCATACTGCCTATTTATAAGAAACGGAGAATGAGAAATGCAAATTCATAAGTAGTAACAACAAAAAGTAAATAAAAGACCTGAATTGGGAAACAATTAGGTGCTCGGTGCACAAGGATTTTGGAAAAAAAGAAAGGTGACGAAAATTCTGGAAACTAGGGACCTCATAAAATTCTGAAAGGATATTGGCAGAGAAAAATAAAAGAATGAAGCAAATGGAATGAAAACATTGCAAGTAGGCCAAGTGCCCCAAAGGAAACATTCCATTTTAAGGAAAGTTATAAAAGAAACTATGTAAATTCCAAAGATCTAAATCCATAGAATAGAGTATTCGGGAACTTTCAATCAGGAAACTGTTTCTGCAGCATGGTTAATAAAGGCCATAAAGGCCAGTCATACACATCAGAACAATTTGAAGACGGCCCCTGAAAATTACAGCAAACATTGTCACACAAACCTAGGACACCACTGTGTTCGGTTGAGTGTTTCTGAAACGATTTTTGGGAAAAAAACTCTGAAATGTTGTTTGGTATAAGTGTTTCAAAAAACATTTAACTCTTGAGAGTTAAATTTTTTAGACGTTTTCCAAGTGCTCTCTTTCTCTCTCTTCTTTTTATAGAGAGATGAAGTTGTTTAGGAAAAAAATAAAAATGTTTAGAGAAAATTTCCCAAACAAGTTTCCAAAACGTTTTCAGAAAATTTTCAGAAAATATTTTGGAAACTTCTAAACGAACACAGCTCAGAGAAAAATGCAGGAGTTTACCTGCTCACGGACATCATCACTGCCAGAACTCAAAAGTTGCACAAATCTGGGGACGGCACCATATTCCATGACAACTCGAGTATGCTCTGATGTCCCAGATGCAACATTGGTCAAAGCCCATGCTGCCTCAAACTAAAAACAAAGGCAAATCAAGCTGGTTCTAGATTTATTTCATATTTTAGAACTACCAGTTCAGTTAAAAAACTTATAAGCACATCAACTCCCTACTTGCAGTTGAGGCAGATCATGCCTTCCCAGAAATTCCACAAATCGAGGGACAACACCTGCTTTGATCACTTCATCTATTGGAGGGCAGCGCTCTGAGAATACAGCAAACCAAAAGCCAATACTTCAAAAGCGGTCCATTGAAGTATCAGGAAAAAAAAAAAACCCTTCCGAGTACTATAATCCACACGTACCAATTGATAACAGCTTCCTGAACTGTGTGGTTGCTTCAACTTGCGCTGTGGGATCTTCAGACCATACTCCTTGCACCATCAAAGGAATACTTTCCAACTATTACGACAATGGAAACAACTAAAAGTGAATTCAAAATAAATTTATACCACCAAAAAGCACCGAGTGGAAAATATTGAAATTAACCTTACTTGCCTATTAGATTAAAAAATTGAGCATTGGTTGATCCCACCCAAGCCCATTAGTTCACCCAAAAGAATCCATATTAGAGTTACATTCTAGATGTTCCATTGCTAACCTCAAATTAAAGAGAAAAAGAATCAAGGTCTAAATGGCTTTACAAACTAATGTGTTCGTTTTAGGGTGTTTCTGAAATAGTTTTAGAAACTGTTTCAGAAACTGTAAGTGTCTCAGAAACTGTTTCAGAAACTGTTTCAGAAACTGTTTCTGAAACTTTTTCTTTTATAGAGAGAAAAAGTTGTCTGGGAGAATGTTTCTGAAACTGTTTCAGAAACTGTTCCAGAAACTTGTTCGAGAGAAAATCTCTCAAACAAGTTAACCGAACACACCCTAATAGTAACTGCAAGTTTTCTGACATCCGGTTCAAAAGAAAAAACAAAAGCAAACCAAAAGGACGCCAGGCTCCAAAGTGCAAAGGGTGATCAGTAATTTACAACCTTCAAGCTATTGACTGAAGGCAACAGACTATATTCAGAACATAAATTATACATGAAACAACAAAATGAAGAAGAAGGATGTAGCAAGAGATCAGCAACTACCAAACAATAACCATAATGGTTGGTCGCCATTGAAATAGGGGGGAAATACAAAGTGTGATTGTTGTTTTTAGAATCATTTCTGCAGATTTTTTTTTTTAAAACCCAATTCTCATCATTTTCATATCTTTTTTTTTTTTTTTTGCTGAAATGACTTCTGAAAATTGAAAAGAATTTCAAAGTTCTCCGATTCCAAATAAATTCAAAAAGAAACACCAACCTAACCATAACTCAAAAGCAACAAACCAAACATAATAGGGGCCGTTTATGTTCATGAATTGCAGGCTAATACACTAACCAAATTACATAATTACATAAGACAAGTTAAATTCAATACAAATGAATAGAGAGTCCCCTCATTGATTTAAAAAAATTATAACGAACAGGAGATTTAGAAAGGCGCAAGCGCAGTATCATCTGAATTGGGCTCTGTTAAGCAGAATTTTCAATATCTCCAGCTTCAACTACCGAAAAATCAAAAGCCAAAGCGCTCATCATTTCCATTGTTCCCAGTTTTGTCATCAATCAAAACACTATTCAACCAAAGAAGGAAACAATCTTACTACTAACAAGATCATCGGAATTGGGTTCAATTAACTAGAATTTTCCATCTCTCGAGCATCAACTACCGGAAAAAGAAAACTCAGCATTTATCCTTCCATTGCCCCAATTTTCTCATCAATCAAACACTGTCAAAAAGACAAATACAACTAACCCCTCGATCCACGACAGATGAACTACTAGATTTCAGTGAAGGCAAAACGGGAATACCCTCTTCTCGATGGCGGCAGGGGTCTGCGAAGCATCTGAGAGTTGCTGGGACGGAAGATTCATACCCTCTCTGCGCTTCTTCAGGAGATTGTCCTCGCGCTTGTTCTTCCTGATCTCCACCAGATTGTCCTCTCTCCGCCGCCGTGCTTCGTCGCCATCGACGCCGCTTTTGTACGATTTCTTCCGGACCTCGGTGCGAGAATTGGGTCGCAGAGACATTATTGCTGTGTGGTTTTTCTCGCTCTGTAGGTTTTCGACGAATGTCTAGGAGCGAGAAAACGAACTCGGAATCGAAGGATACAAGTTTCAGATCGTTGAGAATATGAAAGGCGCAATGGGCTGTCTCCGGTGTGAAGTTAACTTGTTCCTTGCGGCATTCAGAAATTCCGTACAATTTGATGTTGCTTTTTACGGTCATTTTATTTGGGTAAAATGCACTGACCTCCCCTGAAGTTACTAATAAATACAGGTACCTCTTTTGAAGTTTCAAAAAATACACTGACCTTCCATGTTTTGAAAGTATTTGATCGTTATTTCTAGACAAATTTTTTAGATTATTTTTAATTTTTCATAACTTTTTAAAAGTAATTTCTTAATTTTTTTATTTTTCTAAAATATCTCATCAAGATAAACTAATAATTTGAAAACATATCGTCTAATTTTCTTGATTTAATTTTTAGATATAATTTTATATTTTTTTAAAAGTTCTTATCTACACAAACCAATAATCCATAAAACATTGATACAAAAATAAAAAATTACAAAAAAATACTTTTTGACCTTTTGTTGTATTTTTATTTTGCGTAAATCTTTTGTGACTTATCAATTTGTCTTGATAAGAACTTTCAAAAATATATAAAATTATATCTAAAAGTTAAAAAAATCAGAAAAGATAATATATTTTTAAAAAATAGAACAAAATTAGACAAGACATTTTTGAATTATTAGTTCATTTCGACGAGATATTTTTTAGTATGATTATCTAAGCATGACATTTAATTTGTTCTAGTGTGTTCATTCAAAAATTTATTAAAATTCTCATTGTGCTTCTTCCAGCTGTGTGTTACTCAGTGTAATAATGAGAGCATACTAATTTCAACCTATTGGTGGGTTTATCTAGATGAATTGTGCATGTTTGTTCAAATTATAGATTATTTTGCTGCTTGCAATATTGCCCGATAAAATACACTGCTTTGATCCTTATAATAAGGTACGAAGGCAACACGGGAAGCTTTACCATGTTCTAAATTGTTTGATTCACATAATTTTTCTTGATAATTTCGGTGTATTCAAATTGGGTCATCCATTTATTTTAGATAATAAATTAGGTCTCACATTGACAATCGAGTTTTGTCAAAAAGAGACAATTGTAGACATCCCAATTCAAACATTCGAAGAGTGGCCTCAAATCAATTGGTTAATCTCAAAATTAATGTTGAAAAATTATAAAAATAGAACCATGAATTGTTGACTCTGTCAAAAGTAGCATACATCACTATTATCAGTGTACTAGTGGCAGTCGATCCTTGGGACTAGGGGCTACATGTTGGGTGCACACACATCAATTGTTTTCACGTTTGGGTGACTGAAATTGGCTTCAAAATGCCTATAAAAACTCCTGCGAGCCAAGGGTTGGATATTTGGTGGAATTTTCGTAGCAAAAAGGTAAAGTTCTAAAGGCCTTGTTTGTCTCATAAGCATTACATTTTTCGTTGAGAGATAAACCATTTGCTCATAATTAAATTAACAAAAAAAAAAAAAACACCAAACATGAATATAGTTTATGTCAAGTTCTTTCAATAAAAAATAAACAATTGTGATTCATAAATATAATTTACTAGTAATATTAAACAATTTATAACTAATATCAAATATGCCATTTGTCTTTTGTAATTTTTTTATTAGATTTCTTTTAGTTTTTTAAATTAATAATTTCTATTGACAAGAGAAATCTGAAAAGTAAAAAAAATAAAAAATTAATTAATTACTAAAAAACAAAAGTAGTTCAAAAGGATTTGAACACACTCTGGCGATTATTAATTTAAATTCCCCAAAGAGAGACCCGTCTAGTATGAATATAAATTAGCGTTTTATTTTAGTCTTCACTTTCAATGTTTTATTCAAGATAAAGAAAAAATTTAAAATTTTCTTTTTCATAGGGGTAGGGATTAAGGAAAGTTTTAAAATTTTTGTATACATATGATGGTTAGAATTTTTGTGAATTATAAGAGTAATTTTGTCATTGTCACTTTATCCCAATGAAGTAGATTTCGAATATCAGCCTCTTCTCCCCCTATTACTATATATCATGTCTATTGGTGGATATATTCTCCTATTGAATTTGTAATCCTTTGTTTCATAAGCACACTAAATAGCGAATTTATGGCATTCTGAAATTTTATTTTCTATCTCAGTCTTCTTATCCTCCCAACAAATAGTTCTTTTGTGAAATGAGACGGATATTGAGGTCACTTTCACCTAATGCATTTGAATTACCAATCGTGCACTATGTTTCAAAATTTCAAGCGATTCATCATGCCTACTAGGATTTGAAAATTTGAGGAATTCAAATTATATTTGGTAGGAACTGAGATTGCAAAATAAGGTTTCATGAAAAGGAAAATGTTTGACTTGTGGCATCCAAAGTTCTTTTGGCAAAGACAGTTATTTCAAAAGGTCAACACATTTACAAATACAAAAGTTGATTGATGGTATGGTCATTATTAATGTTAATATTGGAAGGCGGGCTTTTGACCAAAGACCCTCTCATGTCAAAGTTCGGAAATTCAATCGAAAAGGAATAACAGTAGTGACACGGGTAAAAAATAAGAAATACATTTTTACTTAAATGATAGGTGTTTATAGTGGATTTTTTTTTTATATCAAATTAACCTAAAAACAATAACTAATCATGAAAATACCACAATTCTTAAACAAATTGTAAAAATACTTCACGAAGCACATTGCTGCCAACAGAACACGCAACACATTTAAAGAATTCATAATGAGCTCTAAAAGAGTACGCATGGAAGGAATATGCTATGACTTTTTAAATGAATACGCATCAATATAATGCCTTTTCCTAATCCCAAGAGTACTCAGTTGAAGGTTGAGACCCTTTGCATCGAATAGTCACTTCCCTCTTTCTCTCTTCTCTATCTGTGTTTTATTTTGTTTCATCTCACCTTAATATACTTCGAATTCTACCATTGGAGTGCCAATCCTCTCTGTTCAAGCTTCAATCCAATTCATCCTCCATCTCCGGCACCATTTATCTCCCTCAAATAACTCCCTCTCCCTCTCTCGGTAAAAGATTTTTTTTGCTTGGTGTTGTGTATTTTTACTAATATATATAGATAGATAGATAGAGGAGAGCGTTTCTGATAAGAGATCCCTCATTTTGTTAAAATGAGATTCTCTTATTTCCTGATCAAATATAGATTATCTAAACCATTCAATGTGTTTAAAATATATTTTTTAAGGTTACTTGTAAGAAATCATATCAAAATATTACCATAAATGATTTGATCCAAGTAGTTTTTCATAAAAACACATACGTGTGTGTGTGTATTTATATATATAAACGTAATAATGCGATTCATATGTATAATCCGATTTATGTTTATATATAATATGATTTATGTAGGTGGGGACTATGTAAAATTTGGGTCGGCTAAGTAGAAGCAGAGCTAGCCTAGCCGACCCTACCATGAGCAAAACCTCAGAGCATAAGCTCGGCCATTGGATCAGAACCAGTTGGAATGTAATGCTCCAAATTTCAACAATGTTATTTTAATTTTTTAATATTATTTTATTTTTCATAATAATATTTAGAAAGATTTCTCTTTTATTTCAACAAAATTTAAATAATTACAAAGTCTGATAATGAAAATGACAGAGATACCCTTTTGGGTTTACATTATTTTTCATAATAATATTTAAAAAGATTTCTCTTTTATTTCAACAAAATTTAAATAATTACAAAGTCTGATAATGAAAATGACAGAGATACCCTTTTGGGTTTACATTGTTTATTCTCAAATCAACTAAATAACAGAGCATCTAAAGGTATAACAGTCACGTGTTGAACTCTTCCTCGGCGACCACCGACTCCTTCTGCTGGGGTGGAAACTTCATCTGCTTATCTCCATCTAGCATGAAATGTCACTGACAGAGAAGTTAATCTAATGAGTAATTAAACTCTGTCACGCCCACGATTTTCAATATAATAATCCATGATCATATATATGACCAAGTCCTCACAAGACTCACCAACTATCCCGAAAAGACATTCATGAAGTGCAAATAAAGTTTGATTTACAAGATAAAGGGGCAGCCACATAATTTATCAAACATTATAGTTGAAGTTTAAAAATTACATCACTTCAAGTGAAAATAAAATATTAAGAGTTGCATTACTTTTTCAAAAATGAAAAAATACAAAAGATGTTAAGTTAACTCCATTATATAGCTTTCCAAAATGTATGTCAAATTAGGCATGTCATGCACTTCATGCTAATGTTCCAAAGCGGTACCTGAAAAGAATGAAGAGTTAAGCTACAAAGTCCAGTAAGAGTATATACACCAATATCATACACACATAAAAATGAGATTATATGTGATATGAACATCAAAACCAACTTAGTTAAGAACATAGGCAAAGTATGTGGATGAGCACATACAACATACTCACAATCTCACAAAATCATTTCATTAATCTTTAGACCATTTCACCATTTCACACTCGTGCCAATTTCCAAACCACTCAATCATTTGCAACTCATGTGCCTTATATCGTGTCATCATTGAGAGTTACCCGTCATTCCAAACACCCCACCTTTTCATTATTTATCAACCATTTATCAATTCACCATTCATTAGTTTCATCAATGTGTCAACGTCTAAAATCACGTCATCGTTCCCAGCATCTCACCCCAAAGGTGACTAGACAAGTTGTGTCGTCTCCTAGCACTTCTCCCAAATTTAAAGCCAGTTCATATCATACCTAGCACCTTTTCCAAAAAAAAAAACCCCAGATAATGTCATGCCTAGCACATTTCTCGAAGGAAGCCAGATATTTTCATGCCTAACACATTTCCTGAAGGAAACCCTATAATTTCATGCCTAGCACATTTTTCGAAGGAAGCCAGATAATGTCATTTCGTCTCCTAGCATTCCCGAAGGAGTCCAGTTCCCAACCCTTAGTTTTATTGATTCAATCCAACCATTTAATCATTTGATAGCTCGTGTCTTGTTACCATATAAACGCTGCTTACTCTACCGTCATCTTCTAGCGCACTCCCGAAGGACACTTGCAATATTATTTCATTATTCACGTGTCAAGTACACCAACGAGCCATATTCCAATTGTCTTTATTTGTAACGTGCCAATGTATATCACGTGTCTCATATCAATTTTGCCTCGTTGCTCAACTCTCTGCATATATCACACACCACATATCAAGTTCTTCTCATCATCCAAGTATCTACGCAATACAACGTATGTTATATCGATATCCATTATTCATAACGTATTATAGACAAGCAATCAAGACATATGAAACCAACGTCCAACATCTCACCTTAAACCATAAATAGGCACAAAGCCGCACAATAGAATAATGCCCAATAATAGCATAAGATAAAGAAAGGCTTAATCACTTAGACACCCAAACTATCACCCAAACTATCACCCAAAATCACTTTCATCCCTTTGAAAAAAATTCATCCCACTATCACCCTGACATTCTTTATTGCTCAGTGCCTGTAACTCTATTAACAGAATTCTTATAAAGACAAAATTATCCTCTCTATATAAACCGATTATAAAGTTTAAAAAAAAAATTTGGTACGAGCATCGTAGAACAACCGTTTAGGGTTTGAGAGACCTAACACGATTAGAATCACTATTGACCCATCTCCTTCCTTCATCAAACCATCTCTGGCCTTTATCATTGTTCCATCTCCTTCCTTCATCGAAACCATCTCCGTCCTTTGTCCAAACCCTAGACGACCAAAAACATTGTGTGGAAGAAGGTGACGAATGCTTTGTTTTTTTCTTTTTTTTCTTTTTTTTTTTTTTTTTTTGGGGGGGGGGGGGGGGGGGGGGGGGGCGGCGGGGAGGGCAAAGTTTGTTGAAGCCAATCTGTTGTTGGTTCCTTTGTGCATCGGCCATGAGAACTTGTGATCCTGTCGCCACCACTACCTCGTGATCACTTCTACCATTGCACGTTCTCTTTCCACCTCCCCTTCACCCACCGGCTCCACCCTTCCCAACAATCTCATCGCAATTTCTCCTTTACCGTCAAATCCATGGACTAGCTCCTTAAATTCGCGCTCGGACATTCGACCCCATGGAGACCCTTATGCAGTTACGCCAAGAATCCAACATCAAGTGCAGCGGCATTTCAACCCCGTCGAAACAAGCCCTCAGTAAATTTTTGGACCAACATTTGATTTATTTATTTATTTTGTAAGTTCATTCGATTTATATATAGTGATCATAAAATTGAACTTATTGGAGGTTTCATTATTGATTTATGGGACCAATTATTACTTTCAACTCTTACTTTCTTTATTCGAAATCAAAATCAAAATACCAAATATGCATAATATGTTTAAGAACAGTTAGAAAAGAAGGTGTTTCATGAAATGGTTGTGTTCAAGGGGTGATATGGTTGGTGCAAAGAAGGTGTTCGATGAAATTCTTGATAGAGTATGGCTTCCTTATGCAACGACATATGCGATATCGATGGACGAATTTTGTAAGGGAGGGCAATTTATTGATGCGATGAAAGTGATGGATAAAGTTGGGAAGAATGGTGTTAAGGAGGTGTGTGATTTGTGGAAGAAACTCCTGAAAATAATTGCAAATTTGCCATATCAAACACTCTTATACATTGGGAAAAGTCCTCAAGGGCATTTTGGACTGATCTTTATATTTTTCGCTTTAAAATCACTTTTCCATTCACAAATCTCAAGGGAGATTAACAGAAGGGTCAAAGTGGCACACTAAAGTACATCAGATGGTGATAGTGATATGAAAATTTTTGAGGGATTGAAAATAATTTTGAGTGATAGTTCAGGTTGTGTCCGAATAATTAAGCCGATAAAGGAAACTATTCTTAAGGGTAGACAAGATAATACCATTTTCAAAGAACAACCTCATGAAAAACAAGTCCGTGGGAAAATACTTCTCACACATTTGTCCTACAAAGCAACTCAAACCCACTATTCAACACATGATATCCCATAAGAGAAACCCTAGTGTTAAAATATGAGTAAAAGGTTATTACAAGATGTATGACAAGTGTGAGCGATGTCGAAGGTGTTACTCAAAGAAAAAACACTACGAAAAACTAGACAAGCCCACGCTCTACGTTACACCTCAAACTCACACGTAAGAATAGAATTACCCCATTGGATAAGCCACGCCATGAGGATAAGGGAAAAGACTCTTTACAAAGCATAAAATAAAGTAAAATCAGTGCCAAAGTTAATTTACAACAAAAAACAAAATAAACTACTAAATTGTCCATCCCAGAACCGTCTGAACACCTACCATCCCCTTCCGGATGCCAGTCACTTCTGTCTAAACGCCTCTTATTCCTGTCCGGACGCCCACCTCACAACCTCTTTGCTCACTTTCTTGGCCCAGCCCACGTCTTGACGCTTTGGACTCTCATCCAAATGCTAGTCGCGATTCTATAGATTTTTGACAGATTTCGAACTTGTTTCTAAAGGCTCCAAAACACAACCAAGGTGCAAGATAACTACTAAATAAGTCTTAAAACACATAATATAGGTTAGATGTCTTTACCTCAAGGTTGGAAAGCGAGATTGGAGCTTCCAAGAGAAAAGCTCTAGATCCAATGGCGGAAAACCTTCAAATACACCCCCTCAAATGCAAAGAAAAATGCGATCATGCTTGAGAATCATCGGAATATGATGGATACTCAAAGGATCTAGGAGGAAATTCAGGTTTTAGATTTATGAGGCTTTTCTTCCAAAAAAAAAAAAAAAATCTAATTCCCTTATTTATATCACAAATTCTCCAAATTACACTTAGCCCCTTGGTCTATGTGACATGCTACAATCAAGTCCCAAGTTTCATATCATTATGCATGGACCCCAAATCACGCAACTCCCATTATATACACATGACTCATAATGTCCCAAATATATAAAAAAAAATGAAAAAAAAAATGGATCTTTACAAACTTAGTAGGGAATTTTACCCGAAAATCCAACCCAAAAGGAAATCAAGTATGCAGTAGGATATACCACACAACATAAAATGACTAAATAACAATAAACACATAGATAAGCTATTCAGTTCTTTTTAAGTTTTGGGTAATTCCATCGAGAAACTCCATATTTTATCCTACTATGTAGTATTAAACACTCAATTGATATTCAATAGTCCTTACCTACCAAGGTATCATAGTCAGAGGTTATGTACCCAACTTGAATACTGACCCGACAAGTAAAGAATATTTTACCGTTCACTTGGGTCAATAACTACCTCACCCTAACTAGATCCGACTAAAAATGTGGCTTCACCAGGTTAGGTACCAACGTCTCTTAGCCACTTCCTTTTTACAAGCTCAAGAACGCTAGAGACACCAGTCGTCACTCCCTCAGGGTCCAAAACTGCCCTCACAAACGTCCCCAAAGTCACTTCAACCATTACAACCACTCCTAGTTGGGTCCTTAATACAACGGGATGACACTTGTAAGGACCCGAAAAACTTGAGTTTTAAAAATAATTATTTGAAAGTTTATTTGCAGAATAATTGTTTGATTTATTATTTTAGGTTTTGGATTTTAATTATAGGACCCGAGCCCGGAGTCCTTTGCTCTATTTCGCGCGCGTCTCTTACGTGGTATATTACGTGGGAGCCCTTAGGGGCCTTGAAAATCTGATTTTTGGGGCTAAATGGGGAATAGGTCCTCATTTCTCCATCTCCCTCTCTCTCTCTACCACAAGCTCTCCCTTCTCTCTAACCTCACCACAAATTCCCTCCACCATTTTCAAATTCCTTTGAGATATAGGAAGCTTGCATCTTGCTTAACGTGGAATCGAAGACGGATCATGTTTTGGTGCTCGGGAAGTGCGGATTCGAAGTTTGGAAGGTCACCAAAGCTAGGGCTTTCACCCCCTTTGATCAAATCCAACGTTTGGAGCTTGAGGTAGGGATTTCTACCTTGTATTATGTGTATATGATGTGTTTTGGTCTTTATTTCGGGTAGATATTGAGGTTTGGGAGTGGTTTGATGAGTTTGCGAAAATAGAGATCGCGCAAATTTTCTGCAGATCGCGTAGGGGCGTTCGGACGGGAATCCTGGGCGTCTGGACGGCTGGCCCAGGAAATTTGACAGAGAGATGGTATTTTGGGCGTCCGGACGGGAGTGATAAAATTCTCCTTGACTGTGTATTTATCTCATATTATGCCTTGAACCATCTTTTAATTGGTAGTTTGACGTGATTGTGGATCAGTAGTACCTTGTTTTGAGTAAATGATATAGGCGCAATACTAGCCTCCATTGGGAGTGGTGCTAGGAAAATTATGAATCTAGCTTCCGTTGAGAACGTGCTAGGAAATGCCATGAATTGGCTTGGCTAGCCTCAGTTGGGAGATGTGCTAGGATACAAATATGACTTTGATTGGCACGACTTGATGATTTGTCTAGCTTCCGTTGGGAGAACTGCTAGGGCATAACCTATCCTAACCTTATGTGATTGTATTCGATTAGCATTTGATTTGGACGATGAGTTGATAGCGAGGTGTAGTTGTTGCACGTGTATTGCCAAACCGTGGGTTGTTATTCATGTTATAGTGCATGACACATGGAAATATCACATTGACATACAATGCTCATAGTGCATGCCAT
Source organism: Arctostaphylos glauca (assembly GCA_019985065.2). NCBI lineage: Eukaryota > Viridiplantae > Streptophyta > Magnoliopsida > Ericales > Ericaceae > Arctostaphylos > Arctostaphylos glauca. The sequence goes on from JAHSPW020000005.1 coordinate 10,148,468, forward strand.
GCATCTCACATGTACATAACATTGGCATAGATTTTCCTACTGGGCTTGTAGCTCAACCCTTCCATCTTTCAGGTACCGTAGCAGAGGAGTAGCATGGATTGCGTGGTGTGACATCTTTTTGAAAGGCTAATGGAAGAAGTTATTTAATATCTGTATGAACTTATTTTTGGTAGATGTACTGTAACTTCTATATGTATTTTGTTGATTAAAAGTGGATCTTCTTATCCTTTTTTTTTGAATCATGAGTATGTATCATGGGCCAGTAGTGCCCCTTTTCTTTTGAAAACGGTTGGACACTTACTATTTTGGGTATCACATCTATGAAGTAATTTGGGTTATTAAACGGTGGTTGGTGAAAGTTGTGAATATTATATTGTGTTTTATAATATTGAAAATCGGGGCGTGACAACACCCAATGGGAGTCTAACCCCATAAATCATGGCATAACAGCTGAAACAACATATGGGACGATGCCCAGAATAACACTTGTCACGACGGGCACCAACATTGATTTATCATTTTTCCATTTAATGTCGCTACTTGTTTCTATACAATTTCATTATTTATAATATTCACCTAATACCCTTTGATTTCTTGTTTCATGTGACATTTGAATTGGTATTCCTAACGTTGACTCTAGATTTTCCTACAACAACCTTCAAGTACAATCATACTTACGTATTTATCAAATCAATAGTGTTTTACCTAATCTATAAACATTTGGACAGTATAATGGTTATAATATAACCAATTCGGTAGTGCAACGACCGCCATACCCACAACTCCTTGAGCAACACAACGACCATACTTGGCATATCCAACATTTTACCTTTGGTTTTGCAGCCACCTTTTTATCTTGGGATCTGCATCACCATTTTATCTCAGATTTCGCACCCATCATTTCACATCCAGTTCTACACCCGCTATTTTATTTTGGGTTCTGCGCCAATCTTTTCACCTTGGATTTTGCACCCACCACTTTACCTTGGGTTCTACACCCGCCATTTGACTTCGTACCCATTATTTTCGCATCGCGTTTCACACCCACTATTTCATTTTGGATTTTGCACCCACCATTTTACTTTTGCTTTCGTACCCACCATTTCACCTCGAGTTCTGCAACCCGCTATTTTTATTTTGGGTTATGCACCCACCATTTTACTTTAGGTTTCGTGCATATAATTTTACCCTAGGTACCACACCCACATTTGAGCTTGGGTTCTGTACACACCATGTCGCCTCGGATTCTGCACCCACTACTTCATTTTGAATTCTACGCCCACTATTATTACTTTGGGTTCTGGACCCATCATTTTCACAATTAGTTATGCATTCGCTATTTTATTTTGGATTCCACACCCGACACTTTAATCCAGGTTTCGTACCCCGCCATTTGACCATGGGTTATGTACCTACCATTTCACCTCAGGTTCCACCACCTACTATTTCATTTTGGGTTTTGCACCCACCATTTTACTTTGGGTTCAGAAATCACCATTTTACTTCGAGTTCTGCACTCGTCATTTGTCCTTGACCATGGATGCTTTAGTTTTATTTTTACCACAAAATATTTTTATACCAGCATGCGTCTTAGATTGGCGTGCATTAGTCCTTATAGAGTGGCGAACGCCAGTCTAGTCTCGACATATGCCAGTCCACCTAACTTTTCAAATCACTCTGACTCTAGGCATGGCTCGCCATATCGCGCGACATTTGGTTGCTTGTTCTGCATGACTAGCGTGCGATAGTCCATGGACTAGTGTATAGCCTCATATACAAGCATACGCCAGTCCAAAATACTATAAAGTCAAACCACACAAACACGTTTTTAGATATTTTAGAGGCTTATATAAGGACTCCCAAAACTTGAGGAAGAGATAGCAGCATTTTTGTTAGAAAATGCTTGAAGGAGGAGAACATTTCCCTTGTAAAGATATGGTTTAAAAAACAATTTTGTTTGAAAGATATATATTGAACAATGTTCTTCCAGCTATAAACAATAGGTCTGGCTTCCATCTAGCCAACCTATCTTGCACTTTTTCCAGCATGTGGTAGTAAGTCATTTTAAAGACCCTCTTGTGTACGTAAAAGTGAGGAGTTTGTACAAAAAACCTCTCCTTGAGAGAGTATTTTGGTCGAAAAGAGGGTTTGTTTGACGAAACTTCAAACACAAGTTGGAGGAGCATCCAAGCCAAGAAAAGGTAAGAGATGAGGGGTCAACATTGAATAAGTAATCTGACTTGTTCACTCCTAACCTTATACACGATTACTCGAGCCAAAGTCCAAAGAATCAAGGCATGTATATACAATTTCGTGCTAGCTCATACTCATTTTTTGTAGAAACTTCGAAAAATTTGTATTGTAATCGATACTATTCACAAGTTTTCATTGTTTTTTACTTGAATCTAGACAGGAGTCAACTCTCCGTTTGAGCCCGAGTGGTGTACGTGCTCCCATGTAAATGCACACCACTCCCGGAGTCGATGTATACATCATTTTCTTAGTATGTACCGATCATATTATTTGTACTATCATATTATGTGTGCTTTCAATTTGTAGGAATCATAACATGTATATTGTTTTGATTATTGGCTAGCATGTGTCATTTGGCTCAATGGTACATACTGCCTAAATGAAGGGCAGCGTCAACTTTTACAATGGTGCGCGCTATTCTACTTAATCAATAGTGATCCATATGTTAGAATACTATTATTTTCAAAATTTTATTCCATGCATGATACTTTCACATAAAGAAAATAAGTCATCATCTACATGTTATTGTTATACCGCTTTACCTATTCCCCCTCTCAACATGAGCTATCGACATAGGATGCAATTAAAATCTTATAAATGTTTAGTAGAGACCAACCCTCGGGTCTGGCGAGATGGATACCTAATACCTTCCCACTTTGTAATCTACTCCGGACCAGTTGACCTTTGGTTACGGCGTACTAGTAGCTCTGATATGTCTCTTTTTGTTTGGTTCCCCGAGAAAAGTCTCAAATCCGAGTGGCGACTTCAAGAAACGAAATCACTAGTCAAACACCAACATAAGACCGCGCACATGCAATAGAAAATACTAGATGTGCCGATCAACGACAGAAAGAATTTCGATCGGGAAGCCCATACGGCCAACTACGATGACATCACTAAGGAAGATCTTGTTAAACCTAGATTAGATTTAGTGCTCTGAATATGAATGTAAAGTCTTTTGGTCTATTCCTTTTTGAAAGGATTTTATGTTGGTTTTTTGTGAACAAAAACTTGTATTTTACTTATGATGAAATAAAGAAATATTGGGTATTGGTTACTTTTTCTTTTCTATTAACATCTTCATAATTCGGAACGTTATAATTTAGAGCTTGGAGGATCTACTACGAGCATGCGCATTAATATTTCAATACTGATGGGAGGAATATTTGTCTTTACCTAAATTTGTTTACAACAACAGTTATCAAGCCAACATCGACATGGCACTATCCGAAGCATTGTACGGCAGGAAGTGCAAATCACCTTCATGTTGGATGGAGATTGGAGAAGTAGAGCTTACAAGACCATACATTGTTTTTTAGATGACGGAGAAGGTGAAGCTGATTCAAGAGAAACTCAAAGTGGCACAAAATCGTCAAAAAAACTACGGTGATGCAAATTAAGAAGAACTCGATTTCTATGAAGGCGGGGCAATTTTTTTGAGAGTTTCACCAATCAAAGGAGTCGGGGTGTTTGGAAAGAGGACAAACTTAATTCACATTACATTGCACCGTTCAATATTCTTTTTAGCTATCCTAATACTACATGTTGATATGACACTATCTTTTTAGTTGTCATAAAAGCGGCTAGTCCATTTGGTCAGGATTATCTAAGTTTATTACTTTTTGTCTTTCTTATAAAAAAAATTGTATTTATTATTTTTGTGTCATTTTTTATGTTTTATTGGCTTGTCACGAAAAGAATCTAAGAAGTATAAAATTATGTCAAAAAACTTAAAAAAAATTACTGAAGACGAAAATAAGTCAACACGTATGCTGTTTTTAGCTTATTTTTTGTCGTTTCTGAATTTTTTAAATTTTTTATCATAATTTCATATTTTTCTGAAATCTCTTGTCAAGACGAACCAACAACTATAAAAAAAAATAATGTAAAACAAAAAATTGTAAAAAAATTTCAAATAAGGACAAAAAAATAATCAGACAATAATTCAATAATTACAACAAGTCAAATGTAATAGTGCAATAAATTTTTACGATTTTGATTGTTTAATTCTCAAAATGTAAATCCTATTCGGTCATTTTCTCATTATAAATTAACTAACTGATTAAGAAATTAAAATATGTCTACCTAAAATCTAGCTTAATAAATATATTTTATTTGTATATACACGAAACGTAAAAAATAATTTGAATTGTACTTCCTCCATTCTAAAAAGATTATCCGGTTCACAAAATATGAACTTAGAAGAACTTATTTTGTCACAAATAATTCAAATTTCTTTTTACAAATTAATAGCACTTTTTGATATCTAGTGAATAACAAAAAAAATTTAATTTTGTTTGAGAACAACATATTTTTCTAAGTTTTTGTTTTGAGGACCGAATAATTGTTTTTGGGAACAAAAAAGTATATTAATATAATAATTCTCTTCTGCATAGCACGGCGGCACGGGGCGCACGCATTTTCTTTTCTATTTGAATGTCTTTTTCTCAACTGGAGACGGCATCAGGGTTGGATGAGGGGTGTGGACTGCAGGGTTTAAATTTGAATACTTTTCCTGTAAAACTGTAAGGCACAATATTACAATGTTATTTATCCCCATAATAAATTAATAAAAGTGAAATCAGGCAGCCTCAAGCAATTTAATAATTTGTATATGATATTCGTTAATGATTTCTCATCTAATTTTCCTTTTAAAAGTTTTTTCTCCATGCCAGATCATCAACATACAGAACCGAAACATGTTTCAAATGTCTCGTGCCATGTTTAATGAAAATAATTATTTGAGGATAAACGTGAAACTTTTAAATTTTTTTGGGTACTATTCTACAAATAACCAAAAAATGAACAGCTTAGATTGAGTTTGAATCAATTATTTATTGTTGAAAATAGTTTATATTATTTAATATTTCGTAATTTTTATATTTGTGATTTTTGTATATTTCTTTTTAATTTTTTTTGTTCATCACCCGTCTCGAGGAGATTATCAAGTATCTAAATATAAATCAAAATTAAAGAAATCTAAGTACAACAATGCTAAAGATACTTAAAATAGTAAAAATATTATTCCTTTTGTATTTCTTTCATGTTTAGTGAATTTTTTAAAAATTTTGCTCATCTGTTTTTACTTTTTACTTTTTACTTTTTTGTCAAAACAAATGTTAAATTTAATAAAGGTAAAGAGATTTTAATAAAAATAAATAAAAATAGTAAAAACTACAGTAATAATAATACCACAAGATTTTTGCAAAGGGATAATCTTTTGGATGTAGTTTTTCTGGAGTTTTTTTTAACAGTGCTGGAAATTGTAGCACTAATTATTGGCCATTTCCCAGCATTAGGCAAAATAAGCGTGAGTAAAAGAAAGTATATAGAAAACTCAAAAAAGGGAAAAATCTTTTAGAAAAAGAATTTCATACCCAAATTTGAACACATTGACATAAAATATCGTTTGATGTATGTCTATAACCATCAAGGAGTTAACTGAAATAGATTCGTTTTATACATATGTTTTGAATATCTGTTAAAATCTATATGTGTGATACTATTACTCCTTAAAATTTAAAACTTAACATAGTTGTATATAATATGTAGATTTTTTTACGGGGAAAGTCAAATAATTATTCGTAAACATATTGTACGACGGACATACGTACATTGGGTCTTTCAAAAAAAGTAACCTCCATATACATCAAATAGTTCAAGTCACCTCTATATTTAGATCTATGAACAAGTGGCATATGTCATATAAGTAGACTTGCTCATTAAAATGTCCTCATATGAAAGGAAGAAAAACAATCAACTTCTACTATATTAATAGTATCTAAACTCGTAATTGCCTGTGCGGCACGGCGTTCTGAACGTATTTATGTTGAACTATGATTTTCTAGTGCTGTTCGAGAAGAGATGATTTCATATGATCTTCAAATACGATATATACATGTAATCAAATTTATTAAGTAGATTAAAGAAAATACATTCTTTTACAACAACCAATGAAAACGAAGCATATATTACTCATGAACGAAATAATAAATTTATTTTCTAGCGTACTATTCGTGCTTACGGCACTTCCAGTGACATTAAACGCAACAATATATATCGTGTTAAAGATTATATGAAACCATCACTTCTCGAATAGCACTAGAAAATCATAGTTCAACATAAATATGTTCAGAATGTTGTGCCTATAGGCTAGCTAAACGGTCCATTTAGCCATGTTAGATAGCCAATAATAAAAAAAATGCATCCCAAGAACCTCAATTATTGCTAGGTAAAACAATTTTATGAATAGTATCTAGATAAATTTGGCTAGTTACTATTCACCCATCTAATATATTTTTATATCTTTTAATTTTATGTCTTCCCTTCTCTCTCGCTCTTTTCAAAGACAAAAAAAAAAAAGAATAAATTAGAACAAACTAATATTTAAAGGTACGGATAGCTATATTATAATTATTGGAATGATAATTGACAAGTAACTAATTAAATTAAAAAAGTAAATGACTGGCTAAGCATTTTAACTAGGAACTCTTGGACATGCTCTAAAGGCACGGACAATTACTAGCTCCCATATGAATGGCTCAGATCTAATTATTTGAATTCACATGTTCCATTCCCATTTCTGCCCCAAAGCACCTTATACCATCTCTTTATAAATTTCAATGATTATATAAGCCCACACCCCAACCTTTACTACATGCTGGAATCATCCCGGAGGCAGTGAGATAAGGCTCTACATAAAGCGGGATAAATATCTAAGGGAGAGGAAGAGAAATATCTAGAGAGAGAGAGAGAAAGAGAAAGAGATGTCTTCGTGGAGGTGGTCGTCAACGACTTTCCGGTGGCTGGAGGAACTCAATTTGTCACCGTCGACTTCGTTCTTTCGTTGGCCGGCGAGACTTGTCTCCTCGTACTTCACGCCGACGTGGTCCCACAATTTCGGCGGCCTCTCGGTGTTCTCGCCGAGGTGGTCCCCGCAGAACCTCCTCAACTCGTCGATCGTCGACGACGTCATGTGGTCCCTCATCACCGCCGTCGAGTCCGTTGCTTTGGTCTCCATGCTCTGCTTTTTCTACCTTTTCTGTGGCTGCACTGTCTGATCTACTACTATCTTCATTACTTAAACACATCCTACAAAAGTAGAATAGGTTCTAGCCGGGATATGCCGTGGAATGCCGGCGAGGGGAGTCGCTCGACGGAGAAATCGGGCGGATCTGTCGTTCTAGTAGGTAGTAGATGATGACAAATTTGTAGCCGAGCACGTGAGAGCCGGTGGAGTTCGGTGTTGATTTTGATTAGGGGTATGGCGAATTGGGGCTCGCCAGTCCTTGAGAGGGGTAGTTTTGTCAATCGGTTGCAAGTTTTTTGCTTTTTGTGGTTTTTGCCCTTTTTGTCCAAATATTTTGGGTGGTTGTAATGAAAGCTAATGAGCTGTGTAACGCCGCTTCGTTGATTTTTGTGCGTGCTTTATTTCGTAATCTCTCTGTTTTTTTTTCTCTTTCCAAAAGTAACAATGAAATATTGAAATTCGAAATATCAATAGTGTTTTGTTGCGTGATGTAGGATGTGTTTGGATAAAATAATTCGGAGACTATTATTACTAATTTATTTTTATTTTTATGTTTAAATTTTTATTAAATTCATGTTAAACTATTTGAATTGATTATTCATTTTATTAAAAAAAATCTTTAAGTAAAAATAATAATAATTATAAGTTATATCAAATTTATTAAATACAAAAGATAGTTGAAGACTTTTAACTGTTTCGTTTTTCAAGATTTTTTAAATTTTCGATTTATGTTTCTACAAGTATTTGATTTTTTTCTGTAAAGACAGATAGTCAATTTAAAAAACTATACATCAAATATAAAAAATCTCTAAATATCAAGTAACTCCCTAGTTTTTTACCAAAATTAATTTATGGTAATGTATCTCCAATTAAACACAAGATATTTGATAATTCAAAAATTATATCATTTATTTGGAAAGTAAGTTAGAGTGCTTGCGTGTTATTATCTATTTCCAATCAATGCTTTATTTATTTTTAAAACCTAAGCTATTGGTTCAATAGTATGAAAGATGTGATTAAGGAGCTTATCGTCAATGTCATGAGTTCAAATTCAACTAGAACCACTCACTTGGATCATTATAAATTATGTTTAGTTGTTACTTTCAAAGTCTCGATAACTAGTTGACAATAGATTGGATATTATCAAAAGTCGGACACGTACTTGGTTATAAAAAAAATAAAACCTATTATTAAAACATAATTATTATTCATCTGTTTGTTAAGCCTTTTTCAATATCTATATAAAAGTAAAATTTTTGTAGAGAACAAGTATGTATAAAAACATTAATTGAATAAATTAATAAATTTCCGGAATTTATTTTTTTTTAAATAATTATTTGATTATTCATCCTTGAGTATTTGAAGAATAAAATTCCAATCTTGTCAAATGGAGAAGTAGTTGGAGGATGAATTAAAAAGTAGATCTATTTTAGAAGAGAGTTCAAAATTTGAATACATATGAAATTCACGTGTTTCCTAGTTTTTGAATGGGGGCTAGATTAGTTAATGGATGTAGGTAGGTAGGTAGGGAATAGGTATGTGTTGTGTTGTGTTGTTGTGGATCCCAAGAAAAGAGTAAGGGTGCATAACTGTTTCGTAAACAAATTCAAATGTTGGCACTTGGCAATTTATTTGACGAACAATGATAGGTACACAAATATTAGGAACACATCTGGATATAAATATATTCAGAATTATTAGATACACATAAATTTTTTAATAATTTAAAGAATCTACCTATATCTAACAATTTTGAACACATATGTGTTCTTATAAAGATTTTCTCATATTTGAATTTTCTTGTACGTGACACCATCATTTCCTTCTGCCCAGCAGGTTCAGGCGTTCAGCTGTGAGTTCACGCGGTGGCATTTCAAGCCGATACCCCATCTGCCCTTGTACCTTGTTTCGCTAGGCATATGGTTTCATTTCCTCTAAATTTTCTGACACTATTATAATTATATATGTTATTATCACATGTTATTTTAATATTTTATTAAATTCACTTTACTTCCTTTTTTTTGTTTTGAATCATTTTTCTTGTCCTAACAATTTAGAACGTCAAACATTATGACTACGAATATTTAAAAGTTCATTGAAGACAAAAAATTCAAATAAAAATATGTTTTACCATCTTTAGAATTTTTAGTATTGCCTTATTTGAATTTTTCTATTTTGGTCTATATTTTTATAAATATTTCATTACTCCCATTGAGACAAATAAGAAAACAAAAAAAAAATTGATGAAAAAATTATACAAATAAATAACAAAAATTTAAACAATACACGATGTCTTAAAAGAAAATAAATTAATTTAAACTCATCCTAAGGTAATTGTTCAACCCTTAATCCAGTAACCTTTTAGTAGATTCTCCGCTTCGGCTATCAATCCTTGCTCTAAGCTTGCAATCCTTGTTCTTACAAATTTTAATAGTTTGCGATGTTTTCGAAAGACTATTTTATATTTGCGTTCGCGATTTTACTCAAGCTTGCGGTGACTTAGGTGTGTTCATTTTGAGTGTTTCTGAAACAATTTTTAGAAACAAAACTCTGAGACGTTGTTTGGTTATAAGTGTCTCAGAAACTTGTCTGGGAAAAAAGTGTTTCAGATACACTTTTTATAGAGAGAAAAAGTTGTCTGGGAAAAAAGTAAAAATGTTTAAGAAACTTATTCCAGAAACTTGTTTGGGAAAAAATCTCCCAAACACCTAACCAAACATAGCCAATCCAAGCATAAAACTACATCATTTTCACTTGATAAAAAAGAAATAAGACTAAAAAAATGGATCATATTTCAAACACGTTAAAATAGAACATTTTAGAGCATGTCCAAGAGGCTAGCAAAACATGATTTTTAGTTATTTTAGCTACCCAAATCACAAAAATTATGCTCCAAGAGCCTCAATAAAAGGCTAGGTATTTTAGTTTTGTGAATAGTGCCTAGGTAAATATACCTAGCTACTATTCACTAGCAATTGGTTTTTTTGATAGTTTCTCACTCCTCTAAAATTTCTTTCTTTTTTTTCAAAGAATAAAAAAAAGTAAAAGAAAAGTGAAAAGGTGAAACAATATATATTTTAATAGATAATAGCTAAAATAGATAGTATTGTTGGAGTTTTAAAAGAAAAAAAGGCTAGCTAAACTTAAAAATACACTATTGAGTAGGGAAAATAACTATTCTCTCTTGGACATGCTCTTAGCAACCTTGAATAAAGAAAAAAATCTTTCCCAATCTTCTTAAAAAATCCTCCGGTTCACGTATGTAATTTCAAAGTGTAATTCAAAACTTCTTTCACAATGCTAAAAGTTATTGTGATCAAAATTTTTGCTCCGCCGATAAAAGGAAGAGAAAATAGTGACAACAATAGAAAATGTAGTTTTGTTAATAAAATGAATATATGTTTCATTGTCGTGTTTCAAAGTTTCACCAGAAGTACGAGTATATTGAAATCAAAAGAGAAAAGTAATAAAAAGTTTTATTAATAATAATAATGGCTTCGACTGGGAAAAAGTATCTAATTTACAACACTACTACAAGCAAAAAAAAAAAAATGATAATCTAAAGGTTAACTACCAATGTGTAGATGGTTCTTTTCTAGCTACATCTTTATGTATTTATACTGATGACAGTTGATCCTTTTCTTTTAGCGATATTGTGGAAGGACAACTTTCCTTGTTTTTATCCAAATTTTAAATTTGAACCAAGCAAACTGTAATTTGAACTAGACAGATTACAAGACTACATCTCATCCTTTATATATATATTGTAAAGTTTTGCGACATGCTTCATTACAGTCAAATATTTTTCCCTTACAGCTCAATTTTACGGGTGTCTATGCAAATATCAATTTGTTTACAAATGTGCATACGTATATATATGTATATATAAATTATTGTAGAACCAACTAGTATATAGTGATAGATCTTTCCCACGATCAGTTTTTACAATGAAGATTTTGAGCACCATCTCTTCCTCTCCTTCTTCATCGATGTAAGGGGGTTGATTTAGATAATCAGGACGGAAAGCTAAGAATCCACTTTCCAGCCGAAACAGTACTTCTCTCAATATGTGGACCTGTGATCTGCAAAAGAATAACCTGTCAAAAAGCCCTCTGCCGCTGTGGCAGGAGGACACTCCGATGATTAAGTCAGGAACAATCTCACAGGGAGAATGTTAACTCAAGCTAATATTCTCTATCAGCAGGCGAAAACAGTATATTCAGGCGTACCTTTTTTGTTCATCTGGAGCTTTTATTTATAGACTTCATCCTGCGCCCTAATTCTCTTAGGGTGTTCTTGGGCCCCAATCCTGTTAGGGCCTTCTTGGGCCCCAATTCTGTTAGGGCTCTTTTAGGGCGAAGTGTCCTCTGATTGGCTATGGATTTCACGTCCATAACTGATTGATTCTGTCACATCATTCTGGGAAAAACGGTTACAGGTCGCCTTTCTCGGGCTGCCCGTAATCCTGACCGACTTTCTCAGTTCGGCGAGTCATGGATCCGCCTTTCTCAGGTCGGCATTGCTAAATGCATGATTCTGTTATCCTGATCTGAGTATGGTCGGCACTCCTCGTGTTGGCCAACATCTCACGTGACAAGCACGTGCTTCTGGATATGTTATTTGATCTCGGCCGACCTTCAAACTTATTCGGGGGGTCTAAATGTATTTTCTCAATTATATTTTACCCTCGTCAATTGCCCCCTAGCTTCGGCTGCTTTGAACCGACTCGGCGAAGTAGTCGAGGCTATTCTGTGCATTCGTGATGTCCTTTCTTATTCTTGATCGGGCGGTTTCTGAACCGCCATCCGAGAATTTGCAGCGTCGCATTGAAGTCTGATGGGACGTGCAGCAGGCTTTAATGGCTTTGGGGCCACGCGCCTCCTGCGCGTGCCCCACAGGTGGAGCGTCCTCATTGGGGAGGCCTAGGGTTTTATCCGTTCGGCTTTCCTCCCTATAAATACTCGCCCATTCTTCACTTTTGATTTTTCTTCTGCAACCTTCCACTGTCGTCTAACCAGAGAAAGAATTCATCTGTCTTTGTAAGTCGCTTTCAACCAGAGCCTTAGGTCTTCCCTCTTTTGTTTGATCTTTCGTCCCCTATTCTCTGTAATGGGGATCTTTAGGCAGTTAGTAGACACGCCGGAAAAGATGGCAGAATTCCGGCGACGGTACAACATCCCTCTTGATGTTGCCGTCGAAATCAGCGATCCCCACACTCCTCGTGATGGGAATGACCCCGACACCCTTCACGTTCCTCTGATGGCGGTTGTCGAGGGTGGAGTTCGGTTCCCACTCAATCGCCTTCTTCGTGAAGTGCTTTGCTGGTACCGGCTTCACTCGATGCAAATCTCCATCAACACCTATAGGATTATCCACTGTATAGTAGAACTAAATAGGCTGAACCATACCGACGTAGGACTTCGGGACATCCGATTCTGTTGCGATATGGTCAGAAAAGGCTCTGATGCCTATTACTTGAAGAACAAACCAAATATCGAGCGGATCGTCACCTACTTGACGGACTCCAACCGTGGCAATGACGATGACTTCCTCATCGTTGCTGGCAACTGGGAGATCGACCGAGATGAGCCTGAACGCCCCAAGTTCCACATCCCGACCCGGTTTGGAGTCATCCGTTAGTGCCCCGACCTTGTCTTTCATTTCTCTGTCTTTTTCTTTTTAGTGCAGAACATATCTTGATGCTGACTATATTTTTCCATTCTTTTTTGCAGCTTCTAACGCCAATAAGGACCGAAACAAACGGTCGATAAATCTCGACGACGTTAAGAAGGTCACCTGATACACAGGATCTTTTGGCCGAAGCTGGGCCCGATCCCCCGAAGTGCTCCTGAGATACGTCGGAAGCTATAGGGGGTACATCAAAAAATCCATTCCCGACGCCGACGTTGTTGGTGCCGACCTCCCAGGGTACCTTCCTGAGGTAGTGCCGACTTCCGAAGCTCAGCAGCCGGATCCAGTGACGGTAGCTGCCATCGGAAATTCCCCGATCTCATTCAGCTCGTCCGGCTCCGAGCACAGTTCTGCCCAGTCGCCTTGCAACTGGAATTCGGGAGACGACCAGTAGATCGAACAGAGTTTAGATCTGATGGCCCGAGACCCCAACATCCCAAATCTCCGCGAACTGATGCGGCAGAAGAAGAAGCAGTCTGCCGCCGGCCCGAGCTTGCCAAGGAGGGAGCCGATCTCTGCATCTGAAGAGGCTTCGGTTGAGGATGACGCTCCCCTCATCCCGAGGCGGAGGCCAAGGGATCCCGCTCAGGAGGATCCCGCTACGACGACCTTGCCGAAGAAGAGCAAGGCGGCTGAGAAGGGCAAGGCCGTTGAGGGGGCTGCCCCATGGTGCCCTTCTTTGCTGGTGAATGGGATCGATCCCATCACCGTCGCCGACTCGGCGGCCGATCTTGACGTCACGCAAACCCTGACGGGTGTGCTGATGCTGCCTAAGGATGTCGAGCCCTACCAAGGCACCGACCTACCGACCTTGCTGCGATCTGTGATGGCTCACGAAGTCTTCGTAAGTATTCTGTCTCGGCTATTCTCTGTTATTCTACTTGTGACTTTGTTTCTGATTTCATATTTCCCGATTTTGTTGCAGGCTGCGCAGAAATCCATGATGTGCCTGAGCCGTTGCCAAGACTTGGAGACTCGATACAGCACTATCGAGTTGGAGCTAAAGGCGTCGAACGCCAGGTTCCTGAAAATCCAAGAGGACATGGCCTCATATAGGCAGAGGGCTCGGGACGCCGAGCTTAAGGCTAATACTGCTCAGTCCCAGCTCGGGACTGAAAGGGCGAAGTCATCCAGGCTGGAGGATCAGCTGGCCGATCTCAAATCTCAGCATGAGGCCGAGCTGAAGCGCGTTCAGGAGAACTCCTACGCCAGGGGCATGTTGGACGCTGCTGCCGACTTCCTGGAGAACCAAATGCCTGAGATCCAGACCGAGCTCGTCGGGCTGTGTTGGAAGGCCGCTTTGGAAGCTGCCCAAGTGCCGAAGGATTCTTCCCTCTTCTCCATGGTTCCAACTGTTGCCGAACTGGAGAACAGGGAACCCGAAGCCAGAGCAGAAGGCCAGGCTGCTGCTGCTGCTGGAGAAGGAGAGGCGGGCCAGACTGCCGATGCTGGTGTCCCCGAAGCCAAGCCTCAGTCAGCCGATGAGGATGTAGTTATAGTTTAGGCTGCCGATGTTGCGCCTTAGGATTTTGTTCTTTCATTTATTTCTGTAACTCATATGTAACCCAATCTTCAAGAATCAATGAAACACATTTGAGTTTCCTTTGCAGCCTTCTTGTAGCACAATACTGAATCTGACAAGGAATTGTTTCCCTTTGAATAATGTGTTGCAACTAATGGATTGTCTTCAAACCTTCAGAATATCAAACTTTTCTCAAGTACTGATTTAAACTCAAACTTTTCTCAAGTAATGAATCATCTTCAACCCTTCTGAATATCAGACTTTTCTCAAGTACTGATTTAAACTCAAACTTTTCTCAAGTAATGAATCATCTTCAACCCTTCTGAATATCAGACTTTTCTCAAGCACTAATTTAAACTCAAACTTTTCTCAAGTAATGAATCATTTTAGACTTTTCTCCAGTTTGTTCGGCTGTTTAACCTATACTTAGGCTTAAACACATATTTTTCTCAAATATTTTCGGGTGTTCTAACCTTTCTCAAGTGTTGAACATTCTCAGACCTTTCTCAAATCTGTTTGGCTATTTAACCTCTGCTTAGGCTTAAACACATATTTTTCTCAAATATGTTCGGGTGTTCTGACTTTTCTCAAGTGTTGAACATTCTTAGACCTTTCTCAAATCTGTTAGGCTGTTTAACCTCTGCTTAGGCTTAAACACATATTTTTCTCAAATATGTTCGGGTGTTCTCACTTTTCTCAAGTGTTGAACATTCTCAGACTTTTCTCAAATCTGTTAGGCTATTTAATCTCTGCTTAGGTTTAAACACATATTTTTCTCAAATATGTTCGGGTGTTCTGACTTTTCTCAAGTGTTGAACATTCTCAGACCTTTCTCAAATCTGTTAGGCTGTTTAACCTCTGCTTAGGCTTAAACACATATTTTTCTCAAATATGTTTGGGTGTTCTCACTTTTCTCAAGTGTTGAACATTCTCAGACTTTTCTCAAATCTGTTAGGCTGTTTAACCTCTGCTTAGGCTTAAACACATACTTTTCTCAAGCATGTTCTGGAATTCAAACTTTTCTCAAGTGTTGAATCTTCTCAAACTTTTCTCAAGTGTTGAGCCGAACAAACTTTTCTCAAGTCCGTTCTGATTTCCCCTTGCCCCCTAGCTTCGGCTGCTTTGAACCGACCTGGCGGAGTAGCCGAGGCTATAAAGCGTATTCATGATGAACTTTGTATCGATCCAGAGGATTCTCATCCGTATCTGGTCCATTTGAGGCGTGCTCTGTCCTTCCATAAATGCGAAGTGACCGTTTGTTTGTACCTTTTGGTGAGAGACGCGCCTTTTCTGCGCGTGCTATGACGTGTCGTTTCAATATCTCAGACGTGCTTCATTGATTGGTCCAAGAGTAATGGACCCGACGGTTGGGGTTTTATAACGTGCAACGTATCAGATTCACCCACACAAAACCCTATAAAACCAACCTTCGTCTCTTTCACTTTTCTTTTCTTGCTACTGTTCTTCTCCCATCTTCTGTAAGTCGTCCATTGTAGAACTCGTCTTTTTGTTTTTCTTGTTCGTTTTTCTTCCCTGCTTATTCTCTGAGTATGGGAATCTTCCGTAAGCACTTCGCCTCTCCGGCGCGCATAGTAGAGTTCTGTAGACATTATAACATCCCAGACGACGTAGTGATAGAAATAAATAGGCCTGAGACTCATCCTGAGATTCGGGATGAGGACTCCATCCATATCCCTCTAATGGTCGTCACTGAGGGTGGGGTTAGGTTCCCTCTCCACCCCTTACTGCGTAGGGTTCTGTCCTGGTATCGGCTGAACCCTATGCAGATTTCCATAAACACATACCGTATTGTTATGGGCATAGTTCGTTTGAACGAACTATGCAATACGAACTTAGATCTCTGGGACATAAATTATAACTACGACATGGTGTATAATAAGGACGATAGATGGTATCTCAAATCCCGTAGAGGCCAAGAGAAGATAGTCAGCCATCTTGTTGATTCGAATAGAGGAAATGATGACGACTTCCTGATCGTCTCGGGAAATTGGGAGTTTTCTCCTGATGAGCCCGAGCGCAAGAGGATACGAGTCCCCCGTTCTTTCGGGCAACCCCGTTAGTTCCTTTTCCCTTTGTTTGTGATTTTTGCAGTTTTGCCGATCTAAAGCTTCTAACTGTGTCTGTCTGTTTATGTGCAGCTCTCAACGCAAACCGCGGTCGGAATTTGCAGGCTACGCACCCAGAAGATCTGAAGAAAGTTCTGCGGTACAAGGGCGTTGCAGGACAAGCCGAAGCAAGGTCTGCCGAAGTATTGCTGCGGTATAACCCGTCCTACAAGGGTTATATCAAAGAGAAAAGGTACGTGGCCGAGGCGGTAGCAGAGACATCTTTAGTTGCTGTTCCCGAAGCCATACCTCTGTCGTATCTCAGGGAACCCGGCCGAGTAACAGTTGCTGCCGTAGCCGAATCTTCCAGCTCCTCATCTTCATCCTCTTCCGAACAGACGCAATCTCCACCTCGGATCACTTGGAACGCTGAGGACGAGGAGGAGATAGACGCCGAGATCATGTCTTCAAATCCAAATGTGCCGAGCTTGAAGGAGATGATGAGGCAGAGGGCTAAGGCTGCTGCCGATTCCAAGAAGAAGCCGACTCCAGTCGAGGCGTTGAGGCCTTCTGGGGTCGTTCTGGCTAAGAGGAAGCCAGAAGAGGGTGCGAACCTGCCGAGTCCCATCTCTGCTGATGCCGAAGCTGCCCATGCCATCCCCAAAAGATGGAGGCTGGTGAAGGCGCATGAGGTTGGTCCCTCCAAGGCGAAGGGCAAAGCAAAGGTCTCCAGGAAGGCCGAGATCTGGGCTCCTCCAATGTTGATAGACGGAGTGACCCCTATCACGGCTGCCGACACGGTCAAAGACCTAGGAACTGCCACGGCTCTTGCCGAGGCCGTGATGCTGCCGAGGGACATCGAGCCCTATGCCGACTCCGAAGATCACGTGATGCTTCGGACAACGATCGCCCACAATATGTTTGTAAGTTTCTCACTTCGGTAATATCCTTTGCATATTTGACTGTGTCTGTTCTAACTCTTCTATTGATGCTGTAGGCGATCCAGAAGGCCATGCTCTGCATCGGGCAGAGCCAGGATCGGGCGGCAAAGCTGAATAGAGCCGAAGCCGAGGTGAGTGAGTTCAAGCTAAAGTTCTCCACCGCTCAGGATGAGGCCGATGGCTACAAGAAAGAGGCTTATGATATAGCCAAGAAGGCCGAATCCCTCGATCATTTCCTGTCCGAGGAGAAGAAAAGGACAGCCGAGATGACGGCGGAGCTGGCTGCGCTGAAGGTCAAGCATGCTGAGGAAATGGCCGAGGAGAGAAATAAGGCCCGTCAGCTCGGCATGGATGAAGCTGCCGAGGACTTCCTCAACAATCAGATTCCAGACATGCAGGAGGAGTTCCTGGCCATTGGATGGAAGGCTGCATTGAAGGCTTGCAACATTTCCGCCGACTCGCCCCTGTTCAAAGAGATTCCCCACTCCTCTGATCTTGCCGAGGAAGAGGCACCTGTCCCCGAGGCCGAGCTAACTGTCGAAGACTATGAAGAAGCCGGTGTCGGGGCGGGCCCTGTTGCTGAGGAGGGCCAAATCCAGGAGAACCCTGTTGACATCGTCTGAAGGATGTCTCTATGTTTTTTCTTTTTGCCGTTTTTCCGATGTAGCCATAGCAAGTCTTTAATATTCATTTCTGCTCTGTCTTTTTGTAATTCACATATAAATGAATACAAGTTGAATCTTTTGTCGGCAACTCTTTTCTTGATGCATACGTGAACATTTCTCTTAAAACATTAGACTTTTCTCAAGTATGTTTGGTAATTCAAACTCTTCTCAAGTATTGAATTTTCTCAAGTATTGAGCCGAACAAACTTTTCTCAAGTCTGTTCGGCTGTTTAACCTGTACTTAGGCCCAAATACATTTTTCTCAAATATGTTCGGATGTCCTAACTTTCTCAAGGGTGGAGCCGAACAAACTTTTCTCAAGTCTGTTCGGCTGAACATATACTTTTCTCAAGTATGTTTTGGAGTTCAAACTTTTCTCAAGTGTTGAACATTCTGATCTAGTGGTGACATCACTAATAACCTTTCTGAATAACTACTTGAACATTGAAACTGGAACTTTCATTTACAGAGAAATAAACATAACAACTGAAATAAAGAAATCACTGGTAGAACTTCTTAAGGTTGGAGACATTCCAAGTCCTTGGTATTTCCTTATCATCCAGATCTTGCAGTTTGTAGGCGCCCTTCCCGAGTCGGCCTATAACTCTGTATGGACCCTCCCAATTGGCCCCGAGCTTGCCATCGGTTGGATCTTTCGTGTTGCCCATGACCTTACGTAGGACTAGGTCGCCGAGATTGAACTCCCTCTGATGGACTTTCTTGTTATAGGTTCTAGACAGAGTTGATTGATAGGCAGCGAGTCTGATCGTGGCTCTTTCTCGTTTCTCTTCGGCAAAATCGAGCTCTATTGTCATTGCTTGATCATTGCCACCTTGCTCCATCACTTCAGTTCGGAGAGTCGGGATGCCAACTTCAAGAGGAATGACAGCCTCTGTGCCATAAGCAAGTGAATATGGGGTTACACCCGTAGATCGGCGAGGAGTGGTCCTGTATGCCCATAAGACGAGTGGCAATTCCTCCACCCACTTGCCCTTGGTTTTCTCTAACCGCTTTTTCATTCCCCCCAATATCGTCTTGTTTGAAGCTTCTGCCTGCCCATTGCATTGGGGATACGCCACTGAAGCGTAATAGTTTCTGATCTGGTACTGCGAGCAGAAAGCCTTGAACTTGTCCTGGAACTGGGTCCCGTTGTCCGAGACGATGGCGTATGGGATGCCGAATCTGGTAATAATGTTCTGCCATACGAATCGCTCGACATTTTTCTCGGTGATCTTAGCCAGTGGTTCGGCTTCTATCCACTTGGTAAAGTAATCTGTGGCAACCAACAGATATTTTCTCTCCCCAGTTGCTTTGGGAAGTGGGCCGACGATATCCATTCCCCATTGGGCGAAGGGCCATGGACTGGTGAGTGGTGCCAGATCGGCAGCAGGTTGATGTGTGATCGGGGCGAACTTCTGACATTTTTCGCAGATCTGGACGTACTTCTTTGCATCCTCTTGCATATACGGCCACCAATATCCCTGAGATATGGCGCGATGGGCTATGGACCTGCCCCCAGCGTGACTCCCACATATCCCCTCATGAATTTCGTACAAGAATTTCTGAACTAAAGTAGGATGTACGCATTTCAAATAGGGACCAGTGTAGGACTTACGGTAGAGTTCTTGCTTCGGCGATAGCCAGAAACGTGTTGCCTTGATCCGCAGCTTGTGGGCTTCTTTTTTGTCCTCGGGGACAATTCCCGCAGTGAGGTAGGAGATAATGGGATCCATCCAGCTCGGGCCGAGATCGATTTCCAAAGCCTTCTCGGCAATTGGGATGTCGATGCTCGGGAACTCAATGGAATCCACGTATATGGTTCTGAACTTGTCTCTGGGTATTGCCGAAGCTAGACATGCTAAGGCATCTGCGTGATCGTTCTGTCTGGAGCTGATATGTGTCATTATTGTCTTCTTGAACTTTGACAACTCTGCTTTGGCCCTCTCTGCGTAGGCGGTCATTCTCTCGTCTCGGGTGGCATATTCCCCACTGAGCTGGTTGAGAACCAGTTGTGAATCACAAAAGACTTCCACATGTTCTGCCCCCAGATTATGTGTGCATTTGAGTCCGAGTATCAGTGCCTCATATTCAGCGACATTGTTGGAGGCGCTGAAATTCAATCGGAAGGATTGCTCAAAGTAGCACCCATCTGGCTCTTCTATCACGATGCCGACTCCAGATCCTCTTGAACAGGATGATCCGTCAACATACAACCTCCAGTACGGTGTTTGGTCGGGAACTATTTCCCCCTGTTCGGGCATATCCTCCTCTGAGATTGAAGCGACGTTCTCCACAGGTTCGTGGGAGAATTCTGCAATAAAATCTGCCAGGACTTGCCCCTTCACTGCTGTCCTTGGGAGGAATCTAATGTCATATTCTCCGAGCTCTACAGACCAAGTTGCCACCCTTCCCGACAGTTCCGCTCTTCTCAAGACAGTAGTGATGGAATGCTTGGTTGGTATCTCTATTGTATGGGCCAGGAAGTAGTGCTGCAATTTCCTAGAGGCCACCACAAGGGATAGGATCAACTTCTCCAGGGGGAGATATCTTGTCTCCGAATCCAGGAGTGTTTTGCTCACATAATAGACTGGTGTCTGCTCACCATCTTTGTTCTTTAACAATACCGCGCTGACCGCATGCTCGGATACGGCCAGATAAAGTGTCAATACATCTCCCTTCTCGGGAGTCATGATCAGTGGGGGGTTCGCCAAGTAGTTCTTCATTTCTTGGAAAGCCCTTTCACATTCTTCCCCCCATGTATACTTAGACTGTTTTCTCAACAGTTGGAAAAATGGCCGACATCGATCGGATGATCGGCTGATGAACCTGTTAAGGGCTGCCACCATTCCGGTTAACCTTTGAACTTCTTTCACAGTTCGGGGACTCTGTAAATTTTGCAGGGCGACGATCTGATCGGGATTAGCTTCTATCCCCCTGCGTGTAACCAGATGCCCCAAGAATTTCCCGGAGCTGACCCCGAAAGCGCATTTCGATGCGTTGAGCCTGAGTTTGTATTTTCTTAATACCTGGAAAGTTCTGCCGAGATCAGCTATGTGGGATTCGGCCTTCTCAGATTTGACGACCATATCATCGATGTAGACTTCCATGCTCTTCCCGAGCAGCTCTTTGAACATGAGAGTCGCCAACCGCTGATATGTTGCCCCGGCGTTCCTCAAGCCGAAAGGCATCACTTTGTAACAGAAGAGTCCGCGTGGAGTAATGAAGGACGTCTTCTCTTGATCCGGCTCGTGCATGGCTATCTGATGATATCCCCGATATGCATCCAGGAAACTCATGCGCCGATACCCAGCTGTGGCATCCACCAACTGATCTATCTTAGGCAGTGGAAAGCTATCTTTGGGACAAGCTTTGTTGAGACTGGTGAAGTCCACGCAGACCCTCCACTTGCCATCTTTCTTCTTGACCACCACGGTGTTAGATAACCACTCGGGGTAGTGCACCTCTCTGATGGCATCGACCTCCAGCAGCCGACCTACCTCTTCTGTTACAGCATCCACATGTTGGACTGCCGGTCTTCTTCTTTTCTGCATCACCGGTTTGTGGGCAGGATTCACATTCAAGTGATGGCATATGATATCCGGGCTCACCCCAGGCATCTCCTGTGGTGTCCAATCGAATACATCTATGTGCTCTTTGAGAAATATGATCAGGGCCTTCTCGTCCTGCTCTGATAGCTCTGTCCCGATCAGAAAATACCGCTCTGGATCCGTCTCGTGAGCTGGTATCTGCTTGAGTTCCTCTACAACTCGATCGGCTGGATTACGCCCGATATCCTCTATCGTTGGCCGATCTGGGACTTCGATGGATTTCACGTGTTCGGCCTTTGGTTTATGCTTGATGGAGGTGACATAACAGCTTCTCGCTATCGTCTGATTACCCCGAACACATTCGATCCTCTTTCTCCCCGAAAACTTCAGCATTTGGTGGTAGGTAGAAGGAATTGCCCCCAACCTGTGGAGCCAAGTTCTCCCCACGATGGCATTGTAGGCAGATGGTACGTCCACCACCAGAAAATCCACATCCAAGGTTACTTTCCCTGCTCGAACAGGGATAGTAATGGATCCCAAGGGCCAGACTGCTTCGGCACTGAAACCGATGAGTGGTATGTCAGCCTTCTTCAAATCTGCCTTGTCTAGTTTGAGCTTCTTGAAGGCATCATAGTATAGGATTTCTGTTGAGCTGCCCTGGTCAACTAGGATTCTCTCCGTGTTGAAGGTGCCGAGGAGCAGCGTGATCACCAATGCATCGTTATGGGGATGTGTTACCCCTTCCAAATCCTTTTCCGAAAAGGAAATGATTGTTTCCACCTGTGCCTCGGGCTCTTTCCTCTTCTGGCCGAGGTGTTGTATATGATGTTCGTGCCCGTCTTGGCGGCGTTGGAGCCGTACTTCCTTCTCATCTAGAACTGGAGTTGCCGCATGTATGACATGCACGGTCCCAGTTACCATCACCTCTTCCTCAGAGGATTCGGCTTCCATCGGCTCTGGCTGAACCGCTTGTTGCCTCTGTTCGGCCACAAAACGTCGAAGATGCCCGGCTTCAACTAATTCCTCTAGGAATTGTTTAAGCGCCTTGCATCTTTCTGTCATATGGCCATTTCTTCGGTGATAGCTGCACCAATCTTTGTTCGGGTCACGCTTCACTAGCTCTCCCGACCCAGCTGGCCACTTCCAGAAGGGCTCGTTCTTCAAGGGATAGATCATCCGGAAGATCGGGGTATTGAAAACCGTACGTATAGCCTTATACGCCTGAGCCCCAGGTGGTTTTCGCTCCCTTGGTGCTTGTGACACTTCGGCCACCTCAACTCTGGGCCTCTTGGCCTCGGGCACCATTACCGCATTCCTGTGTGCCTTTACTACTGGCCGATCCTTGTCTCAGCGGATCTCGTCTTCAAACTTGGCATACTTCTCGACTCTGCTCATCAAGTCGGCAATGGTGCTTGGGGGATCAATGGTGAGAGACTCTCTGAGCCGATCTCGGTATGACAGCCCCAGCCTGAAAGACTCCATGGCGTAGGCCTCTGTGCAGTCCCCGATCTCATTGTAGGTGGCCCAGTACTTGCTGGCATACTGTCTGAGATCCTCTTCTGGTCCTTTTCTCAAGGCCAGAAGCATGTTCACGTATTTTTTCTGTGCTCGGTTAGCCACAAATCTCTTGAGGAACTGGTCTGCCAGTTGCCTCCGGCTTGTAATTGATCTCGGCGGCAGAGCCTGAAACCAATTCAGGGCTATCTCTCCTAAGCTCAGTGAAAATACCTTGCAGTAGAGGCTGTCTTGGCCCACATAGATCATCATGGAGTTCACGAATCCTTTGATGTGAGTCATCGGATCCGTTCGTCCATTATAGATCGTAAATTTTGGAGGGACAAACTTTCTGGGTAAGTCCTCCATCTCTATCTGAACTGACAGTGGCGATACTGCCAGCTGTTGCAGTTCCTTGTGGTTTTCGTCGTCCTCTGGGAGGTTGAGTCCCAACTGTTGATTTAGCCAAGCCCTCATGTCGGTTGGTGGAACCACCGGCGGCAAAGGCTGATATGGGAGCTTCTGCTGGGCGTCTGGGGCTGATTCTGCCCACTGATTCAGCCACTCCCTCATGTTGGGAAACGGCCGCACCTGAGGCGGTCCCCCTAGGTGTGATGAAGCCCCCATCTGCCTTTCTCCTCCTCGAGGCCTTTTGCTGGCTTCATGTCGGCTATCTTGTCGAGACGGCCCAATCTCGGAGCGCTCGTCAAGTCTAGACGCAGACTGGCGGACTGAGTCTCTATGTTTGCGGAGAGTTCGATTTTCTCTCTCCATGCGACGTATGTAACGCCTCATATCTTCTACTTCTTGATCCCTCCTTCGGATCCAATCAGTATTATCGTACTCCTCGTATCGACGAGACCCTTCATGAGCTCGGGATTCTCTCCCTCCCTCATTCCGGGATTGAGTTAGGGATTTGTCCCTGTTTCTTGACCGTTTCGCTTCTCGCGGACGATCTGGACGTTGCTCCAGAGGCAATGGCGTGGGTAGCGCAGGAGCTCCCGATGTATTGGCAGATAGCGGAACGGTATGATGCAACACCTGTTCTCCAGGCTGCTCCCCTACTATCTTTGGGGGAGGAACCCTAGGAATCTCTCTCCTGGGGCCCTTAGATTTGTGTGGAACTGGAGTGGGGGATCTTGATCTCCCTTTGCCATCACGTTCCCTCCCCTGATCTTTTTTAGATGTTTCAGCCATGAATCTTTAGCTTTCCCACAGACGGCGCCAATTGTAAGGGGGTTGATTTAGATAATCAGGACGGAAAGCTAAGAATCCACTTTCCAGCCGAAACAGTACTTCTCTCAATATGTGGACCTGTGATCTGCAAAAGAATAACCTGTCAAAAAGCCCTATGCCGCTGTGGCAGGAGGACACTCCGATGATTAAGTCAGGAACAATCTCACAGGGAGAATGTTAACTCAAGCTAATATTCTCTATCAGCAGGCGAAAACAGTATATTCAGGCGTACCTTTTTTGTTCATCTGGAGCTTTTATTTATAGACTTCATCCTGCGTCCTAATTCTCTTAGGGCGTTCTTGGGCCCCAATCCTGTTAGGGCCTTCTTGGGCCCCAATTCTGTTAGGGCTCTTTTAGGGCGAAGTGTCCTCTGATTGGCTATGGATTTCACGTCCATAACTGATTGATTCTGTCACATCATTCTGGGAAAAACGGTTACAGGTCGCCTTTCTCGGGCTGCCCGTAATCCTGACCGACTTTCTCAGTTCGGCGAGTCATGGATCCGCCTTTCTCAGGTCGGCATTGCTAAATGCATGATTCTGTTATCCTGATCTGGGTATGGTCGGCACTCCTCGTGTTGGCCAACATCTCACGTGACAAGCACGTGCTTCTGGATATGTTATTTGATCTCGGCCGACCTTCAAACTTATTCGGGGGGTCTAAATGTATTTTCTCAATTATATTTTACCCTCGTCAATCGATATTACATTTTGATGGAGCAGAGCAGAGAGAACTCTCTGATTAACGAGTATGTCTAGACAAGGCCTAAAATAGTAACACATGCAGTGATTTAGTTCTCCCATCAAGTTCTAAACAATGCCTTAACAAAATCTCAACAGACTGGATCGAGTATTTTCTATGTGTTTCTTTTGCACGCAATATATTTTTATATTTCGTTTTGTTCTTCGTTATTATTCTAAAGATGATTGTGTAATATTTGGCGATGCACTACTTTAATTCACTTATGTGCAAATATTCTAGATTGTCTTGACATTAGAACGAAATGAGCCGTAGCTTATGTAATATATTATGTTCCTTGTGTGTTTAGTAAAATTCATTATTATTAGCAATACTGAATGCAAAAAAAAAAGTTGGATTTTTTTGTGCAAACCGAACATGGTTTTTTTTTTTTTTAGCAATACAAAAAACAAGTTAACACAAATAAATTTTTTATTTTTTATTTTTTTTCTAAAATAAAAACTTGAGAACAGAAAATAGAAAACAGAAAGCAGAGAATGTTACCAAACAAGGCCTACCCGTCTCTGATTTCTTTGCCCAATCTAATTCAACTTGTCAGTACTTGCCCATCTCGCGTGCTCGAAACCTCTTAACTATCTGGTTGCCTTAGCACTAATTGCCATCTTATCATCTCTCGACAGCTATCAAGATTTTCAACGTGTACGAGCAAAATTTTCAATTGCAGACATTTATCATTTTTGATCAATGTCAAAAATATTGTGTAAACAATTATTGAAAAATAAAAAAATAAATAATGAAGTGCACTCTCGTAAAAGAGGTATTAAGAAAGAAAGAAAATGAGTACATCAAAAAGCGAGAAATTTATAGTGTGAGTTATACGACAAGGCAAATATATAAAGTGTGAGTAATTTGGTGGATAACAAATGTCACAATGGAGGATTTGAGGGAATAATTATTTCGAGCTATAATACTATTTTTTTTTTTTGATAGGCAGAGCAATAATACTATTAATTATTATAAAATTTCTACATTAATGCAACGGAATGTTAATTGGAGCAATTTGTGTTCCCATCTCTCAGAGATAATTACTGTGGAATCATCTCGCATTTCCCTCGAGTTCAAATCTTCCGTACTCATTTTTTTTTTTTTTGAAATTGTGTGCGTAGCCGAAAGTATGCGTAATTGAGGGTGTTATGAAACACTAACCCTGTCAACAATCAAGCTTTGACGATGACCAATTGACCCATGATCAGTGCCGGATGCACCATGGGTCACGTGAACCCTTGGAATTCTACTCTTTTTTTTTAGATTTGGATTCTAAATAAAACACCTTTTCTGTGTGCACATATACCGTTCAAAATTTTATTTTAAAATTTTGAATTTATGGTTAATCTTGAAATATTTTTTTAAGTTAATGGTGAATTTTTAAAATTTTTTTGAAAATAAAATCTAGAAACTACAATCGAAAGGAATTTAAATAAACGGTATTAGTAACTTTTTTTTACAATTTTGCTACACATACAACACAAAGCACAACACCAAGCACAACACAACCCAAAACGGCATCGTTTTGGGCTGTTTTAAAAAAATAAAGGGTTAACTCTTGTTTGGGGCTGTTTTTGAAAAAAAGAGTGAACTCCCAGAAATCTCCAACCCCAAACAGTTCTTCCCCAATCCACTGTTACGATAACCCTCTCCCCCGCACCCCCCCCCCCCCCCCCCCCCCCCCGCCAAACCGGGCTCCAGTTCGCCGCCACCGTCGCCGCACCACCAAATCGCCACCGTGGTTACCTCTCTCCCTCTCTTGTATTGACGGTGGTGACTCTCTCTCATGGTTACCCCTGTGTGTGTGTATATATATATCTATATTGGCATATGTATAGATGAATAGATGTGTACGAAAGTTTGCAGCACACCATGAACATCTAAATGGTGTTTTCTTATGTTGAAATGTATTTGATGTATATATATTTCGTTCGTGAAGAAGTCAAGGTTGAAGAAGGAGTAGTGGTCGAGGAACACTCTCTCTCTCTCTGTCTTCGACTAGTGGACGGGGAGCGGGACTTGGGGGAAGAAGACATCGGTGGTTGCTGCCGTGTGGTGGTGGCGAATTGGAGGGGGTATCGCAATAGTGAGATGGGAGAACGACTTGGGATTTGGGGAAGAAAGGAGATCTGCTGGAATTTTTTTTTTTTGAAAATGCAGCCCAAAACGACGTCGTTTTGGGCTGTGTTGTGCTTGGTGTTGTGTAAGTGTGTTGTATGTGTAGCAAAATTGCTTTTTTTAATATGGTGGTGGCAAAATACGCGTATTATTTTACTTTTTTTTTTACTTTTGTCACAAATGCATTAAAACAAAGTGACTGATACCGCTCATTTAAACCTCTTTCAGTCGTGTTCTTTGAATTTTATTTTTTATTTTTTAAAAAAAATTACCGTTTACTTAAAAAATCGAGAATAACCCCAAAACAAAAATTTTAAATAAGATTTTGTTAACCATATGTGCACAGTACACAAAAGGTATATTAAAATCTAAAATGGTACCATTTTTCTCGCACAACATGTGTGATATGCTCAAAACACAGTACATATCTTATTCCTATATTTTTGACATGTGATCTAAATTTAAATTTAAACTAAATTTACTCTCATTATATTACAGTGTGACTTTTGAATTTTTTTTTTAAAAAATTTATTCTAAATAAGTAACTTTTGTATAAAATTTCTAAATCTACTGCTGCCCATGATCACTTGATGGATTTAGCGTTGCGGTGGCAGTTTCCATGTTGTGTCATGAGAAATGAAAGAGAATTTTAGCTTTGTACGGAGTGCTATTTCATTTATTTATTGACTAAAAAAATGGGTGAATATTTCCCATTTTACATAGAGTTCATGATATCAAGTTTTATTTCAATTATCAGAAGAATCATTCATTATCCGGAGCTTGAATTTTAAGTAAATCATGTAGAAATTCAATTCATTCCCTTATTGTAAGTATTCCAGCAAATAACATTTTTGTCTTGTTTTAGAATGGCAGTCAAGAATTATAGACCAATAATTGAATGATTTGATAAAACGCTTATTACGGATATGCTATTGGGTTTTTTTTTTTTTTTTGCAAGAATGATTAAGAGGCAAAGTCTTTAAAATGAACTACTCTGGTCATTGAGTAGAACCAAGAATGAATCTTCCTTCTTACTTCTGATTGCCTAGAAGAAAGAAGCTCCCTAATGAATTCTAAAGATTTTAATAGAAATCTCAAGTCAAGTAATAAAGTCCTTCGAACTCATGATCATCAAAGTATTTTCTTAGTTCGTCACAAGAAAGCTATTGCTAGATGTTATTTTGACCTGATTCAATCAAACTATTGGAATGGAAGTAAATAGAAAAGGAACGCCGATTTGAAAAAATGTTTACACAGAAAAAAAAATTAATATTCTTGCTGTGCCACTGCTTGTACCTCTGTTCAGGTGTATCTTCAGTTGTGGGATTAAATAAAAATCTTAATATTCTTACTGCTTCGATGTCTTAAGAAACACCAAAACATAGTAAAATAATTTTTTTAAGGTAAACAAGATTTAAGGGGAATTTCTCTAGCCTTGTTGCGGAATCTTCCAGTGGTGATTTTCTCTTTCTTAAACTTTTGGCAAATAAGAAACAAATTTTGGAAGAGACCTGGATAGATATCATCTGTATGCCAGAAGTACGTATGTGCAAGTATGTGTTTGTGATGCTTCCATAAACAAAGAACATGTGGAAACAGCAATAGGAAGAATCAAGGAGGATTACATTCCAAAAAACATGACACGCCTAAGTCCTAACGAGCTGAATGTCAAAGTCATGCAAAATTGGTTATCAGAGGTGGTTTTAATAGCATTCCCCGCTTTCTCATTGAAGAATGGCCCTGCCAAGTCCCTTAGTGAAGATGTAGGAAATCTGATTCTAGGTAGGTATGTAAGGAATTCTTATGATTCTTGCCACCACTTTCTTCATACATAGGCAACTTCAAGATCTTTGGCTCGCTCGTGTTTCAAGAGGCGGCACTCGATGCACCAAATCCATTTCCTCCAACAAGTTGTTGCTTCTTGCTCTTCTACAATATAGCACCATTTCCAATGACAATACAATTTCTTTTCATGAATTTCTAGTTCCTAAATGGATGAATAAAGATATGAAGGAGCTTTAGTTGGTCATATAATCACAATAAAAGTAGGGCCCATGTAAGAGATGCAACGGAATCACATGATATGATGCTTTGGATGATGATCCAACAATGCTTTGTTTGATGTGATTACTCGTTCAGCTTAGACATAAGAATGGTTTTCGAGATACTTGACTACGGCGCAGTGGGTAAGGCGGCCTAATGAGGGAAGAGTGGTACTTGTATTAGTGGACTATAGCGGATAACATGCGTCTATTAAGAGGACAGAGCATTAGAGCCCGCTGTTGTGAATAAAGTTTAAATGTAAATCATGAGATGCTTGATGTTGTGATTGTGAATGCTTGATGTGATGTACATGCCAGTGCAAAGTTTGCCAAAGTATTCGCATTCCGGTGCATGTGATGTTTGAATGTTACGGTACATACAGTCTTTCAATGTAAGTGCACAAGGTGGTCAAATTTGATGGGAGCACCAACTCCAAAGGAAGGAAATCTATCCTAGGGAGGTACCTAAACTTGATGAATAATAAAAAGTAATCCTGAATTTCAGGGAGAGATGGGCAATCTTAATTTTGATGTGCGACAGATAATCTGAACCTGCGGGAAAGGGAAAACTCCATTAACTCTTGACGACCAATTCAAGCAGCAGTATCTACAGTTGGAGAAAAGTTTCTGCAATATAAGTAGACAGTTTTCATGTGGTAATCAAAGCAGGCACGAGGATAATAAGTCCCACCTGCTCCCCTAATCCGTGAGAACTAACTTTTTCTGTTGAACTTATAGTTCAGCACTCAACTTCAGTGTCACCAAAACCGATCTGTGTAATATTCAATTAATCTTGAAAGGGATAAAATGGAAGACAAAACTCTGTTTGATATGGTCCGCATGGTCCAGAATCTCAATCTCAATCTCCAGTTGCAAACGACGGAATACTGACATCTCTCAATCTCGGTACACCATGTTCATAAAATGAGATTTGAAAATTTTCCTATCTATTTTCATCAAATTGCACAATGATATTAACAAGAGTTGAGCATGCTTCAAATGGAAGAGGGTGTGATTTATCTCCCACCACAAACTCACGACAAATCCCATTCACTTCAATCAAGCTACAACCAGGGCTCTTTCTGCAACCAGCTTTCTTCATTTCTTCCTTTACCTTCTCTACTTCATCCCATCTCCCGGCATCCCTGTACAAACCAGACAAAACTATATAGAGAGCTTTATTCCACGGCTCATCACTTATTAGCCATCTGGCAGCTAATTCCCCGACTTCAACATTCTTATAGACTCTACAAGCATTCAGAAGAGCACCCCAAATTGCAGCATTAGCTTCCAACGGCATATCCCTAATAAAGTGAACAGCTTGCTCAATAAATCCTGCTCGGCCCAAAAGATCAACCACACAACCGTAGTGCTCAATCCTTGGCTGAATACCAAAGTCACTTGTCATTCTGTCAAAATATCTCATACCCTCATTTACTAGTCCTGAATGGGTGCATCCATTGAGAAGGGCAACAAATGATACGGCATTGGGTTTAACTCCAGTACCAACCATATCTTCAAATGCTTCAATTAATAGAGTGCCAAGACCATGCATCGCCAATCCGGATAACATAGCTGTCCATTCACCCACTTGCTTCTCTTTAGCTCCCTCAAAGACCTTTAGCGCCTTCTTTATGCTTCCACATTTGGCATACATATCTATTAAAGCAGTTGTGATCCTGCTATCAAACTGGTTCCTTGTTTTTTGACTCAGATAGGAATGAACCCATTTACCCATGTTAAGATCCCCCAAATTAGCACAAGCACAGAGCACACTCATTATAGTCGGCTCGTTCGGTTCCATTTTCGACATCAACATGTTCCTAAACAATACTAATGCTTCTTTAAATCGATTCCTCCTAACATACCCCGTGATCATAGCACTGTAAGAAACAACACTTCTCTTTGGCATTCTGTCAAAAACATAACGCGCTGACTCAATCGACCTGTAGTTAGCATAGCAAGTAACCAAACTAGTCCATGTAGCAATATCCCGAAAAACCATCTCATCAAAAACTCGACGAGCAATATTTATTCTACAATTCGACCCATATAGATTAATCAACGAGTTTTGCACAAATAAGTCGTAACCAAACCCTTGTTTAAATGCTTGGCCATGGACAATTTCGCCTCTTGTAAGATCTCCAAGGCTGGAACATGCTTTGAGCAAAAATGGGAAGGTGTAGTTGTCCGGGAGGGGGCCATGAAGGTGCATGTGGTGGTACAGATCCAATGCTTGGTGTGGGTATGGGCTTGAGGCATAAGCTCGAAACATGGCGTTGTAAATGTAGGTGGATGGGTAGGGAATTCGGTCGAACAAGTGGCCGGCATGGAGGAGTGAGGATGTGTTTGCAATAGCAGTGAGGGCGGCGATGATTTTCCGGAGGGATGGCTCTTGTTGGTGAAGGCCAGAGACTATAATGCGAGAGTGAAGGAGCTTGGCTTCTTGCATAGTTGGGAAAGAGCATCATAAGCCACAGGACTGGTTCATATCTATGCAC
The DNA here is from genome assembly GCA_019985065.2 of Arctostaphylos glauca. Classification (NCBI taxonomy): domain Eukaryota; kingdom Viridiplantae; phylum Streptophyta; class Magnoliopsida; order Ericales; family Ericaceae; genus Arctostaphylos; species Arctostaphylos glauca. Next base: position 10,180,318 of record JAHSPW020000005.1, read on the forward strand.
AAAGATAACACAGCTTTGCCTTTAACAGTCGAGGAAGTTAATACCAAGGAGCCCAAATTGCTGATGGGAGTTTTCCGAAACGACCAAGTATCGTGAGGGTAGTACACCCTGTGGGCTGTGGCCTGTGAGATGGTGGCATCGTGAAGCTTGTTACACATAGAAGCGGCGTCGGCTTAGCATGTGGCTACAGAGGGTTTTGCCTCAAAGCCACAAAACCCTTGGAAGTCATTCCTTTTCTGGAGCTCTGAGAGAGTTCGATGTATACAGCAACTGGTCAATTGGCGTAGGCCGAAGATGCCATGGAGGCAAATCATACCCTTCGGCAGAAAAACATTTTCAACTCCTTCATTTGATTTCTGGGTTCGCAAGTTTTTCTTCCAAATCTACACGTTTCTTAGGTAAATATCTGTTTTATGGTCTATACATTTTGTATCCGTAGTGGATGAGTTGGTGGAAAAAACTCCTCTGAGGGTTATGCTATTATAAGATAGATTGCATATCTTGAGTGGCTATCGTATTATGGTATGGGTAAAGACTCTTTTTCTTTTGTCAAAGATCGACCAACTCGTGGATTTCGCGAAAAATTATTGACAAATGATTCTAAGGATGTATACCTCTATATATTGTTAATGTATACCTCTATATTCATCCGCGGACATCTTTGTGACAAGCCTTTGATATGTTGTCCTTCTATTTTGAATGACATTACTTTGTAGTAATAGAGCTCCCTTGGGGTAATAAATGTCAGTTTTTTCCTAATCTGACCTATACATTCTATATAATGATAACATCCGTATGCATCTAAAAAGTTCTTTCGTCAGGAAGACCCGAAAATATTTAGTTGACAATTTGATACATCATCAAAATACTCATCCGTTCTGAGACTATATATCTCCCGTTGGAGAAACTAGCCCTAACGCCGTTGATAGCCTCAAGAAAGGTACAACATTGCATCTTTCAAAACTTCATCACAGTATAGGCTGACTTTCTCCTAAAGGCTCATCTTCAAGGCACATTACGGTTACAAAGTCCGAATTTTTTTTAAAAAATTAGTTAAACATGTTATATTACTTTTCATCATTAAAAAAAATTATAGTATATTTAGTGTACTTATTTTCAACTTCTTTATATATAAAAAAAAAATTTATTTATTTGTATTGGGACATTTTATTTACATTGACTATGTATTTTTTTATTTTTTTACATTGTTTAGCTAATTGGATATGCCTAAGTTGGCCATATTTAAGCCCTATGAATATAGAGACTTCAGGGTTTCGGTGGAGGGGAGTCATGGTTCAGAGAGAGAGAGAGAGAGAGATTACATGAATTGGTGAGGTGAGTACTCATATCTATTAATTGTGTCTCTTTCAATTTAATTTAGACAATTAGCGCTGATTTGTTGTCGCTTAATAGCCTCATCTTACATCTTTTTATGTCTCGTACGTTGCTTCAACTTGTTTGGAATAACTATTTGTTTATGAGTAAAAAAACAAAAGAAAAGTTGAAAGAAATAGATTTTTGGAAAAGTTACTGATGAAACGAATTTACGATCGTCCCCGGCTGACCTGCAACAAGAACTTGACACCGGTGTGGTATCTTGCTAACACCTGTCCGATGCCTAAGTTAGCTTGAGGATGGAGGAATAAAGTAGAAAGACGGTATGAGTAAAATTGGGCAGAATGTTCGTACCTTGTACCATAGAGCTGCCTTTATTATACAGAGACGTTGTTGGAGCTAAATCAGGGAATGATGGGATCCATCCCTGATTTGGTGGAGTAAATTAAGGCTAATGGCCCTCAATTAAGTAACTGAATCTTCCACGATTATCCTTACCTTAAATAAAGGGGATCTGGTGGAGAATAGTGCGTGAGATGTGGAGAAATCCATGGGATCTTCCTTTCCTTGTGGGGCGATCTGTTTTAGGCAGATAGATCTCGGGAAGTAGGTAGAATGATCCAGCTGAGCAGAATGGACAGTGGCTGAGCTGAGCAGACAAAAGTAGTGGCTGAGCTGAGGACAATAAACATGGCTGAGGACACTAAACATGGCTGAGCAGAGGATATCGAGTAGATGACAGAACTGAGCAGATCAGAAGATGACTGAGCCGAACTGCTTGCCGACCGACCAGAATACCAACCGGCTCAGTCCACACGTCATGACCTATCAGCTACTCCCCTATTTCCGAACGGTTGGCCTGCTTCAAGAGAGGAAATATCAACGGTCTGATGCATTGAATCATGACGGCTCATACTTTGCCTGGGTTCATACGCCGCATTTAATGCTGTGTCAGAAACGCTTGAGTGCTTGGAGGCGGCGTTTAATCTGGGAGTGCCACGTGTGTTCAATCAAAGGCCCACATTTGAAGGTTCATTATGGAGGCTCTATAAAAGGCATTCATCGGGGCTTATCAGGGTTTCCTTCTCTTTCGTCCTCCCAGCTGTTCTTGCAAACTTCAACCTAAGAACCTAGTCTTCTTCCATCTACCTCGACCGACCGTGGTTTGCTTTCTCTAGGTACGTTCGTGCCCCTCTTTCTTGATTCTGGCTGGTAAAAGCTTCTCTTTAGACCCTAGAGGTTTAGGGCATTCTTGGGCCTTCTTTTTCCTCAGACTCTGTCGTTTCCTGCACGACCAGTCCGACTGCCCTTCGTTAGGAGAGTTCACCCACTCCCCAGTCGTTTCTCAGTATTATCAAGACATTTTTAACATCATTAAGCCGGCCATCCCTGACTTCCACAGAATGACTTCTAGACGACCACAACTTAGGATCTCTGTACCAACCCCTTCGCGAAGGGACGCAAACCAGGCTGAGCGTCCCGAACCAACGAACCCTGTAAATCGCCCAGTGCCCCAAGGTGTGGCCTTGCATCTTAGGCCTATGGAGGTTGACCGAATAGCCTCAACAGTGACCGAGGCTGACCTCGCCATCCTGAGGGCGAAGTACCAAATCCCAGCTTCAGTCCACTTGAGAGTTCCTGGTCCGACCGAGAGAGCGAACGCCCCCAGGTTCGACGAGCTGAGCCTCTATATAGCTGATTTCGAGGCTGGGCTGAGGCTTCCTTTCCATCCCTGCATAAGGGAGATCCTCTGGTTCTTGGGGCTATCCCCAGGACAACTCTTGCCCAACGCCTAGCGAATCCTGGTCAGCTGCGGTGTGCTCTGGGCAGCTGCCACAGAGGACAAGGCCAGGCTGACCCCAGAAGCCTTCCTCTACTGCCATCAAGTGAGCATGGCTGCTCAGGGATGGTGGTACTTCTCCAGGAGGGACAGCACATCTCCCGCAATCGAAGGCCTTCCCTCAGCCAACAAGAGGTGGAAGGACAAGTTCTTCTTCCTCTCAGGGGAAGGATGGGAGTTCCCTGTCTGGGAAGAACGAACGAGCGCCTATAAGATTCGCGTATTCTGGGGAGAGGTCCACCCATCCTGTGAGCACCTAGTTCCTGTACCTTTTCAGTCTTTTTTTTTTTTATCTTCCTGTTGTAAATAGCTGACTTTTCTTTACTGTGTTCTGAGCAGGAAAACAAAGACCTAGGATCGCGGCTGAAGTCAAAGAACAGCTGAAGGCAGTGGCTGAGTACCCTGAGCACGACTACAGAGTCCTCATCACTCCAGAAACCTTAGCGACTTACCTCTTCGGCCCAGAACCATCACGTGAGGCCCTTGCCTTGGAGAGAGGTATCTCCTCCTCTCTGTGCTTATGTTAGATGAAGCCATCTAACCTTTGCGTTTTGTTTGTCTTTACCAGAAGAAGAAGGGATGAAGCTGAACGCGGAGAAACTTGCAGCAATGGCCGAGCGTTCTGAGCGAGTCAACACAAGGGTCCCTCCCAGGCCCAAGAAGACCAAGAAGAAAGCTCTGACTGACCCCTCCACCTTCGTGGACTCGGGTGTGACCGCCCCAAATCAGCAAACCCCTGCTCCTCCTGCCAAAAGACCGAGGAGGGAAGAGGCCGAGGAGGTCTTCACCCGAGAACAGCAGACCGTTCCTGTAGAGCAGGTCATGATGGCTGAGGAGGCTGCCCTTACAGTCTCTGGCGTAGAGGCTCCTTCAGCCCAACACCTGACTGAGCAAGCTCAGTCGGGTAGGAAGAGGAAGAACGTGGAGGCCACTCCCTCAGCTCAGGCAGCACCTGAAGTCGAGCTTCCTCCCCCAGCTCCAGAACTTTCTGTCCTTAAGAGCTGCGACTACGCCATGGACATGATGAATGAGCTCCCAACCATGAAAGACCGGGAGATCATGAGAGGAAAACCTGCTGATGAGAAGCGTGCCCGGCTCCTCATCCTCCTGGCTAAGGTAACCACTTCTTCCCTCTCCATATTATGTAGCAAATTGGTCAGTCCTAATATCTGTTTTTACTGTGTCGCAGGCGGCAGTCTACAGCACTGATCTAGTGCAAATGGGCCTGAACGATGAGGAGGCACTCTCTGCTTTGGAGGAGAAGCAGAGGCTGAGTGAGAAGCTGGAGACTGAGCTCCGAGAATCCAACTCCAGGCTGAAGGACGAGGTTTTCCAGCTAAGAGATGAGAGCTCGATAAAGGACGCTCAGATCTCGAGTTTGACGGAAACCTCAACAGCCCACGAGAAACGGGCCTCCCAACTGGGAGACAGGCTGACTCTGGAGCAACGCCGGGTCGCTGATCTGAAGAAAGACCTGTCTGACGTGATGCTAGGTCTGAAGGCTAAGCAGAAGCAGGTCCAAGACCTGGTCCAGAGATGCGATGAGCAGGGCAGGCTGCTCTCAGAACAGGACGTGGAGATCAACTCGCTGAAAGAGTAGGCTCGGTCAGTTCAGATGGATCAACTGAAAGACTCCCCGGAGTTCATTGACCTGATGACCGAGTATTACTTCGGCGGCTTCATGTCTCTGAAAAGAAAAATAAGTTCAGCTCATCCTGAGCTGGACCTGAGCTCGTTCAAACCGGAGGCAGAAGAGGTCGGTCTGGAGGGAGATGCTGAAGACGAAGAGTCCGAAGAGGCTTCAGGGGACGAAGAGGAAGAGTGCCACGCTGGGGCTCTTCTCCGGGAGGGGACGACTGACCGTGGTCAGCTCAGGATCACGCAGGGCGAGGAGGGCACTGCAGTCATAGAGATTCTTGGTGACGAGTCTCCCCCTCCTCCGCCTGCGGTCGACCGGGCCGTGGTCATTGCTGAGGAGATCCTGACGGGCGTTGGCGGTGCCCTCATTGTGGAAATCGCTGATGAAGTCATGAGGGAGCCATCCCCTGCTGCTGACCAGGTGATCGATCTCCCAGCTCCAGATCAGCTTCCTCCTGCAGATCAGCCTCTGAACCTGGAACCTGCTCGGGAGGATAACTAGCCTTCGCCTTGTATTTTTTTTTTATTTTGCTTCTCATTGTAAATCGTTTTAATGAATACACATGGCCAGCTTTCGTACTGAATAACCCTGTCTCCTTCCTCATATTTTTGCTAAATTTATAATTCTATCCTCTTCCCCACATCCTCATATTTAAGGCTAAGAGTATTCCCTTGAGAAGATAATCAAGAAATGTAGATTAAGCTAAAAAGATGGCCTTATCTGATAATTTTGCGGTTGCCTTTAGGTCATGCTTACTGAGTAGGCGAGGATGCTCGGACACCTAGTTCCAGAGGACATGGGCTGAGCAGGCGAGGATGCTCGGATGCATGGTCCCAGAGGACATGGCTGAGCAGGCGAGGCTGCTCGGATGCATGGTCCCGGAGGACATGGCTGAGCGGGCGAGGCTGCTCGGTTATATGGTCCCGGAGGACATGTCTGAGCAGGCGAGGCTGCTCGGTTACATGGTCCCGGAGGACATATCTGAGCAGGCGAGGCTGCTCGGTTACATGGTCCCGGAGGACATGTCTGAGCAGGCGAGGCTGCTCGGATGCATGGTCCCGGAGGACAAGGCTGCTCGGTCAATATGTTTAGTTATCTTCAGACATAATTCAGACAACTTCATAGAAATAACAATTTGTCCATCTTGACTGGACTTGTAATAAATTTGATAATTCCTGTTCACATAAAAAAGACAGGACAAAGAAATAACAAAGAAATAAGACAGTAGGGATAAACACTTGGCGAATATTATTGAAAATACTTCTTTAAGTGCTCAGCATTCTAGGGTTGGGGGAGCTTTTTCCCTGACAATGTAGCCAAACGATAGGCCCCTGCCTTCACATGCTCAGTTACTTGATAAGGACCTTCCCAATTTGGACCTAGATGCCCAATCCTCTTCCCAGTGGGATCCACTTTCTTCAGCACCAACTCCCCAGTCCTGAAACTTCTTTCCCTGACTTGGCTGTTGTAGAATCTGGCCATTTGCTGCTGATAAGTGGCCATTTTGATGGCTGCTCTTTCTCTCTTCTCTTCTAGGAAGTCCAATCCCTCTAAGAGTCCCCGTCGGTTCTCTTCCTCTTGGAAACCCTGAGTTCTGTGGCTGAGCAGCCCAATTTCCACAGGAATTACTGCTTCCACCCCATAAGCCAGAGAATAAGGCGTTTCTCCAGTCGCTGTTCGGGCAGTTGTTCGATAGACCCAAAGGACACTGGGCAACTCCTCTGGCCAGTCTCCCTTTGCAGCTTTCAATTTTTTCTTCAGATTCTTCTTGATTGTGCGGTTTGTGACCTCAACCTGCCCATTGGCCTTAGGATACGCTTTGGAAGCATAGTGCACATGTATTCTCCTCTGTTCACAAAACTCCTGAAACTGATCATTATGGAATTGCTTGCCACGATCAGTGATGATCACCCTGGGCAATCCAAACCTGCTGATAATATTCTTCCAGACGAAGTTGATTGCTTTCTTCGTAGTGATGGTAGCAAGGGGCTCAGCTTCCACCCACTTGGTGAAGTAGTCTACAGCCACAATAGCAAATTTGTTCTGCCCCTTGCCTATAGGAAGGGGCCCAATCAGATCCAACCCCCACTGAGCAAATGGCCAAGGAGAGGGGATTGGAGTCAACAAAGTGGGAGGATGGTGAAGAATGTTGCCAAACTTCTGGCATTTCTCACACCTCTGGACCATCTGTATCGCATCACTCTGCATGGTCGGCCAATAATACCCTGTCCGGATCAGTTTCTGCGCCAGCGCTCTGCCCCCAGAGTGATTTCCACATGATCTTTCATGCACTTCCCTCAGAGCATACTCAGCCTCCTCCTGAGTTAGACATCTCAGCAATGGGAATGAATAACTCCTGCGATATAAGACTCCTTCTAAGCACAGATATTTAGCTGCCCTCAGTCTCAGCCTCCTAGCTAAATCCTTGTCAGTGGACAGTACACCCCTCTCTAGATAATCGACAATAGGATCAGCCCAAGAGTCTTTGTAACTGACAGTGACCACATCCTGGATGGCTACCTCTACGCTGGGGTGTTCTAACCTTTGGATAGGGATGAGTCGGCTGAGGGCTTCTTCTCGGGCTGTGGCCAGCCGTGCAAGCTGATCCGCTTCCTCATTCTCTTCTCGGGGAATTCTCAGCAGCTTCAAGGTGTCAAAAGCTTTCTGGAGATGCTGAACTCTATCCAGATACAGCTTCATCCTATCTTCCTTAGCTTCATAATCTCCCAACACTTGCCCTACCACCAATTGGGAATCACTACCAACAGTGAGCTCTTTTATCCCTAAGGATTTTGCCAATTTGAGACCAATCAAGAGCGCTTCATACTCAGCTTCGTTATTGGTAGCTTTGAAATTGAATCTAACAGCATAATGGAGTTTGAGTCTGTCTGGAGAAACAAGGATGACCCCTGCTCCACTGGCCTCTGTATTCACGGAGCCGTCAACATAGAGAAACCAACCCATTGGTTCCTCATCCTCCAGGCTTGTTGGCTCAGTCGGTTGGGCACCTGGAGCATCTTAGGGAGAGAACTCTGCCACAAATTCAGCAAGGGCTTGTGCTTTGATGGCAGTTCTAGGACAAAATTCCAGGTCGAATTCTCCTAGTTCCACTGACCACTGAATCAGCCTCCCAGAAGTTTCTGGGTTGTGCAGGGTCTTCTTAAGTGGCTGATCGGTCATAACCTTGATGGGATGGGCCTGGAAATAAGGCCTCAGCCTCCTTGCTGCTGTTACCAAGGCAAATGCCATCTTTTCCACCTTGGGATACCTGCTTTCAGCCCCTCTCAACGCTCGGCTTGTGTAGTAGACTGGATATTGCACGTTGGCCTCTACCCTTATAAGTACTGAGCTTACTGCATGCGGTGAAACTGCCAAGTAGATTTACAGGTCTTCTCCCCTCTGGGTACGGCTGAGGAGGGGAGGAGCCATCAGATAGGCCTTCAACTCCTGAAAGGCCATTTCACACTCTGGAGTCCAATGGAAAGCTTTTTTCAGGACTTGGAAGAACGGATGGCACTTGTCAGTGGCCCTGGAAACAAAACGATTGAGGGCTGCAATGCACCACCAGCTTCTGCACCCCCTTGATTCCCTTGGGAGAGTCCATATCAAGAATGGCCCTAATCTTCTCCGGATTGGCCTCTATTCCCCGTTGTGATACCATGAACCCCAAAAACTTTCCCGAACTGACCCCAAACGCACACTTGCTGGGATTGAGTCTCATCTGATACTTCCGCAATGCCTCAAAGGTTTCTCTGAGGTCGTCCACATGATTTGATCTCCTTTGACTCTTGACCAGCATGTCATCGACGTAAACTTCCACATTGCGACCTATCTGTCCCTTGAACATCCGGTTAACCAGTCTCTGGTAGGTGGCCCCTGCATTCTTGAGTCCAAAAGGCATCACCTTGTAGCAGTAGAGGCCTCTGGCTGTGATAAAGGAGGTTTTCTCCTCATCCTCAGGGTGCATCTGGATCTGATTATAGCCCGAAAATGCGTCCATGAAGCTGAGCAGCTCATGGCCAGCTGTGGAATCCACGAGAAGGTCAATCCTGGGTAAAGGGAAGCTGTCTTTAGGGCAGACTTTGTTAAGATCCTTGAAATCCACACACATTCTCCATTTTCCCTTTGGCTTAGGGACGAGCACCACATTGGATATCCATACTGGGTATTTCGCTTCTCTGATGAACTGGGCTTCCTCCAATTTATCCACCTCTGCGGCAATGGCCGCATTGCGTTCTGGAGCAAACGTGCGTGTCTTCTGTTTCACTGGACGATGAGCATTGTCCACATTCAACCGATGAGTGATGATATTGGGGTTAATGCCTGACAGATCTCTGTGTGACCAGGCAAAAACATCTGCATAATCCCTTAGGAATTTCACCAGAGCAGCCCTCTCTTCTGATCCCAGACCTGAGCCCAAACGGAACGTCTTTTCAGTCTGTCCTTCAACAACAGGTATGTCGATTAGTTCCTCAACTGGCTCCCCTTGTTGGAGCTTCTCTTCATCCCTTGTGTCAAGCCCACTGACTGAAAGGGTTTCTCTTGTCTTCATCGAAGTGATATAACACTCCCTTGCTCTCTTCTGATCTCCTCTGACCTCCCCAACACCATCAGCTGTAGGGAATTTGAGTTTCAAATGATACGTGGAAACCACTGCCTTGAACTTATTGAGGGTCTGCCTACCCAATATTACATTGTAAGCCGAAAGGCAATCCATTACCAGGAAATCCACCAAGGCAGTGGCATTCCTATGCTCATCTCCTATCATGATAGGCAAGGAGATCATGCCCAAGGGATGGGCAATCTCTCAAGAAAAGTCGACTAAAGGAGACTGTACAGGCCTGATATTGTCTCTCCCCAGCTGCAACTTCGCAAAAGCAGGTAAGAAGATGATATCTGCTGAACTCCCTATATCCACGAGGATTCTTCTCATTGTCCAATTGGCGAGGAGGGCAGTGATCACCAATGGGTCATCATGAGGATGGAGTACCCCTTCCCCATCCTCTGCTGTGAAATGAATGGCTGAGTCTGCCACCCGTGTGCGCTTTGCTGGTCTCTCTGCATTGAACACTTCCCTGGCATAGGTTCTCCGAGCAGCCCTGGTATCTCCACTAACTCCTGGTCCCCCAGAGATCGTGTTTATCTCCCCCACGGGGCGATGAGGAGGAGGAGGAGGGAGAGTCCTCTCACGCCTGTGATCAGCTGGCCCAGCAGCCTGTCCTGCCCCTTGATTAAATTCCCCTTCTTTACGAACAAATCGTTGGAGACGTCCTCGTCTGATCAACCCCTCAATCTGTTGCTTCAGCTCAATGCAGTCATCCGTATCGTGCCCATGATCACGATGGAAACGACAGTACTTCTGGCGAGAACGTCGCTCAGCCGGCGTCTTCATCTTTGCTGGCCACTTGAGCTCAGGATAATCACTTATCTCTTGCAGTACCTGATTTACTGTTGCGACCAGGGGAGTATAGTCGTGGAATCGCCTCTCTGGCCTCCCCCTCTGGGGAGAATCTCTTCTGTCCATTCTCTTCCCTCTCGGGTAGTCCTCAGCCCTAGACTGCCCAACCTCTTTCCTTCGTTTGCTCGGCTGAGGAGTCCCCGTCTGGGCGGCAGGGGCCTCTCTCTCGCGATTGCGATGGGCAGCAAGGGTGTCTTCTGCATTCATCTGTCGCTGAGCCCTCATCATGAGCTCGGCCATATTGGTTGGTGGTTCAGCAGACAAGGAAAACAGAAACTGTCCCGGCCTGAGACCTGACATGTACGCTGCAATGGCGACCTGGTCATCTGCATTATCCACTTGCATGGATTCCTTGTTGAACCTGGTAGTGAATTCTCTGAGGGTTTCCCCCTTGGTTTGTTTGACGTTGAGCAAATAAGTAGCTGGTCTCCTGTATCGCTGACCAGCAATAAAATAACTTACGAAGAGGCGACTGAGTTCTTTGAGAGTACTGACTGTGTTGGGAGTAAGTTTGTTGAACCACATCCGAGCGGCCCCTCGAAGAGTGATGGGAAAGGCCCTGCACATGATGGCGTCAGGCACCGCCTAAAGGTGCATAAGGGACTTGTAAGTTTACAGGTGATCAAGAGGGTCTTTTGTCCCGTCAAAGATATCGATTTGAGGGACTCTGAATTTTGGTGGGAGGGGCACCGCCATCACATCAGCAGTGAAAGGAAGCTCAGTGGTTTGCACCAACTCATCCACAGAGGCTGGAGCCTTGGCCTTCATCTGCTTTGTCAGGTTATCCAACTGCGCTTTCATCCGGCGCACCTGGTCGGTCATGAGACCTTCCTGGAATGTGGAACCGGAGAAAGTTCCATATGGAGGGGCTGCAGCATGACTACTGGTTTCCCCATGCCCCCCTCCAGTGACGTCAAAATCTGCTCCGGCCGCCCCCTGAATAGGGGGGGTCAGCCACTGGGGCTGGCGGAGGTGGTGGATCCCTAACAGGAGGTTCCGGTTGCAGGCGCTGCAGCAAGGCCTGATTCTGTTCCAGTATGCGCTGCATCCCCTGCGTCAACGTCATCACGTCCTGACGGAGGGCTTGATAATCGGCAGCGGTGACAACAGGAGGAGCAGAATGGGTATTGTTATCGTTGGAAGCCATCGAGCGAGTCAAGACCATAAATCCAATCCAATCAGTAAAAAATTTTTTAATCGGTTCCCACAGACGGCGCCAACTGATGAAACGGATTTACGATCGTCCCCGGCTGACCTGCAACAAGAACTTGACACCGGTGTGGTATCTTGCCAACACCCCTCCGATGCCTAAGTTAGCTTGAGGATGGAGGAATAAAGTAGAAAGACGGTATGAGTAAAATTGGGCAGAATGTTCGTACCTTGTACCATAGAGCTGCCTTTATTATATAGAGACGTTGTTGGAGCTAAATCAGGGAATGATGGGATCCATCCCTGATTTGGTGGAGTAAATTAAGGCTAATGGCCCTCAATTAAGTAACTGAATCTCCCACGATTATCCTTGCCTTAAATAAAGGGGATCTGGTGGAGAATAGTGCGTGAGATGTGGAGAAATCCATGGGATCTTCCTTTCCTTGTGGGGCGATCTGTTTTAGGCAGATAGATCTCGGGAAGTAGGTAGAATGATCCAGCTGAGCAGAACGGACAGTGGCTGAGCTGAGCAGACAAAAGTATTGGCTGAGCTGAGGACAATAAACATGGCTGAGGACACTAAACATGGCTGAGCAGAGGATATCGAGCAGATGACAGAACTGAGCAGATCCGAAGATGACTGAGCCGAACTGCTTGCCGACCGACCAGAATACCAACCGGCTCAGTCCACACGTCATGACCTATCAGTTACGTTTTGATGAAAAAGTCTATGTACATAGATTATCGGACAGCTAATGTATTCGAATGATCTGTATTTCTAGCATTACTCATGTTTTGATACGTTTTGGCAGAGCCGGTGCCTTTGGAGATGCTTTGTTGGTTGCACAGGAAAATAAATAATTTTCTTTTATGACATATATAGTACACTTGGTCTTTGCATTAGCACCAAAATTAAGTATAATCCATAGCATCATTATAGCCCTAATCGTTACTGTCTTGTGTGCACCGCCCATGTTGTTGTTTTTCCACTTTGGTGAATCAACATTAGGATTATAACTACTTTACTGTGTAAGAGCAACTCCAACAGTTCTAGGCAATTTAGTTAGTAAAAAGTACCAAAATAGTATACTCTTTAATTTGCCTATTCAATTTTTGATCCCTCCATTCCAACAACACTCTTTATTTTAACTATTCAACAAATAAACTTAACCAATTACAAAAAAAAAAAATTGTGTGGTCAGTCCTGGAGAAACAGAGGAGAAACAAACCCACACAACCCAAATTGTTCAAAAGAGAAAAGAAATAGGGGAGAAACACAAAATCAAAGAGAAGAAAAAAACCTACGTCCTTATCAAGGAGAGGAGAAACACAAAAACAAAAGCTTTTGCCCAAAAAATTTGGTGCGTGTGTTGGGCAGTAATAAGGGCTGAGGTCCCCTTCGATTTCTGGGTAGCGGCGCTAGTACTAATGGGTAAAGCTGGGGTCGATGGTGTTGGTGTTGGTTTGGTTGTTGTAGATTCGATCTCTGAAGGTCAAACATTGGGCGACACCGACGGTGTGGTTGCGGGAGCATACGACTGACATTGAGGCCTTGATTTTGAAAGTTGGCGATTAGTGCGAGGAGGTTCAAAAAGGGTGGGAGAACTCCATTGATACTCAAAACAGATCTAAATTTGGGGGGGGGGGGGGGGGGGGGAGGCAAGAGGGTTTGGTCCGTACATAGTGAGAGATAAAGACTAGCTATTTGTAGCTAGTGAGATAGTTGAAAAGGCAAAATAGGTAGGGGGTGAAGAGCCTATTGGAGCACTTAATAGTAACATTCACTAGCCATAATAGCCAACATGACTCAAATATTGAGCCTGTTGGAGTTGCTCTAAGATAATTAAGAAATTGATAGTGCTTTACCTAATTACGTGATTCAAATTAGTTGGCAGCCTTCGCTTTTGAATTTGGATTGCATCATTTGGACTCAAGGTGAATAGTTTAGCATGTGATTCATTACTTTGGATTCTTCTTGTGCCTATCTATTCTTTTGCAAAGACCATGATATTCTTTGTGACTCGGTATTCAATAATTTAATTTGTTGACTTTGTTTTTGTTTAGAATTGACGTGCTCTTAGGCATACAAGGTTTTATGAAATTATTCTCATGATGAATCATTGTTACTTATTATTTGTTGCCAACCCTTTAATTTTGCTGAGGCTATACGGCGATGCTGGGAATAGTCCTGGTGATCCCTAGCTATTAAGATCTTTGAATCCCAAGCTTTCACCTCATTGGGTTTGTTGTTTGTCCCAACAATAGTACCAATTTTCGTTTTCAGAGATATGTTGTTTATGCTAAAAAAATTTTATGTACTTTTTGTGTTACCGTGACATAAACAACACAATCAAAGATAATGAAATCATAAAAAAATAAAACTTAAAAATCGCATGGAGATGATTAGGTCTAGTGTTAGATACTATGTTCTTAAGATAAATTTCGCCCTCGCTATGGTGCTTACGATTTGAATAGACACTTGTCTCACAAGATAAAATGATCGAATCGCACCGAAGTAGCACTCCAATCGATGAGTTTAGCGAACCAAATAATGAACTTATACTCTCTCATGTGAAAACTCAAAACTCAAAACTCAAAACTCGAAACAACAAATGAAAAAATTAATCCAAAAAAATAATCTAACATATATCTCCTCAAAAGTCCATGTTAACAAATGGAGGGAGCACCCTTATATATAAGAATTCATGATTATTCTGAATAGTCATGAAATAAAGTGACATAACTATTCAACGACAAGACACGGCTTTACACTAATAAATAACACAATAAAATCATATAAAATTTAATAGAAATAGATTTTATTTGAATTTCTTTAACCAATATTAATTGAAAATTAATAGGAGTTAATTTTCCATTCACTCCTTAATAATTTTGAACAAACCAATATTTGTTCTAAAATTATTTTTTTCAACAATCCTCCACATGAATAAAAACTGGCTAGATAAAAAATGCAAAAAATAATACAAACGACAGAGATAGTACAAATGAAAATCTCCTGCATAGAATAGGTAGTTTTTAGCTTTGAACATTCCCTTTTGAAAGACTACCGGATTAATTTACTCGCTAATTAGTGGACGTGATGCCTTGAATTGTTCAACTTTTTATGTAACAATAGAATTCATGGAGGTTCTTTCGAACACATTTGGTTCTTACGGTTGTGCCCATTTTGGCCCTAGGCAATTCTTGGTTTCATGAGTGCTTTAGAGACCTTATCGTTCTCATAGAAGCGGCTCATTCTCACTCATATAAGTGACTTCCCATTAAGAGTATCCTGTTATACCCCACTTGGATTGTCCAAGATATGAGAATCATTAAAAACATAGCTTACCCTAGATAACGCTGCAGGTATCACTGTTGTATCTTAGGAATGAGTAGGAGAGTTATCTCTGCAATGATACTACTGAGTACACAATTCGTTGTCCCTTTGAACCTAGATCTTGGGATCTTCAGTCAACTAGGTAGGGTTCCATTGAGGCAACTCTTAAATGATAGGCTTAAACTGCATTCCCCTCGATACGTTCATTTGTTCTCTGGTCAACACCCTTTGGGTAACAAATCCGTAGCTCATCTTTTGACTTTGTGTATCATAGACACCAACTTAAACGGGAACAAGTATTGTATGAAATTATGTCTACGATCATCACGTCGAGACTTACCATACTACTTGATGCCCTTTCAATTAATATGACTTCTGACACAAAGTTCATAATACAATATGTAAGTAATTTCGAAAAGCACCTCTTCCCCCCACAATTATGTGACAATCTAGAATTTAGTCATAAAATCATCTGTACCTGTGACTTTGTTTCTTCAAATCATCCAGACAACTGGCATAGTCACAATTAATGACTAATACTTGTATTTACTAAAAAACATAATTGTGATAACCCATTGTGCCACTCTATCTTTTTTTTTTTTTTAAAGAAGTAAGAAGAGGCGAAAATAAGAAATTATCTCCAATAGATAAATTTTCACATAAAGTAATTCATTACTCATACGCTTAACACTTCAAGCGTTGGATAACAAATGTTAATATGACCTTTCAATAAAAAAAAACCTTACACTGTACTATGGAAATTAATTTGCAAATTATTTCACAAAATAGAATGTTGCAATTATAAAATATTTAAAAACAAAAACACTTTGGTAGTTAAGGCCAAAAACTAACCAAGCTCGGTCCAAATATTGGAGACTTTTAAACGTTTTCAAACATTGCACCTTGCAGTCGGCAATGAATAGGTCTCTCATGGTTAACGGTCGACAATGACGGGGCACTCAAGTGACGCCTTAGTTCCTTTTCCACAACATAAAAAGACGGTAAGTATTTGTTTTGGTTACTTGAGATCCCACTCGAGGCATTTGCCTATTGCTGACACCCATGGTGGGTGGCTGTGCCATTCTAAAAAGCCACGTCAAGTGGTGATGTATGCTTGAAGGACCCATCTCGTTAATATATATATATTTTTTTTACGACAGTTCGGGTTCAAGGGTGTCCTTTTATATCCCACAGATTCAAAGTCCACCACGAGTAGTAATTTTTCTTTTGGTTATGCGAGTGAAATTGTTTGGTATTACTCAAGTCCACCTTTCCCGATCCTCTTCACCTTTCCAAAACGTTCCGACACTAGGCATTGACTTTGAGATACAAGACCTCTTTTCACAGAGAGTCAAGTATTTTTTGTCCTTTTTGTCAAGCACATAAGAAAAAGTTCAATAGAGCCTCCACACTGCTAATATGAAACATTGCAAGTAAAACATGATTTTGCTAGGGTTATTCTTTTACCAACCATAGAGGAAATTGTTTGGAGGATTGAGAGAGGAAGGCACCATTGTTGAGGCAATATCCAGTGGATTTGAATCTCATTATTTGGGAACTGGAAATCCTGATTGTCCTTGACTGGGATAGTTTTCCAACTCCCTCAAACAAGCATCACTATGGTCAACCACTGATTTAAATCCTAAACGAATCATTGGTTTTGAATTCAACAAGGCAGTCTCAATGCTTTATTTCCATCCTCTCTATCATCGAGGAGTGTTTTTCGGTAATTGTCGCCATTAGGGATGACATTGGCATTGATGTCACCTGGTGCTTGGGCAAGACTCCATTGCTCCAGCACTATCCACTGGAAAGAAGACTTTTGAATGCATGTGAGCTAACGGGCGTCTCTCAACATGACACCATTTCGAAGATGGGACGTCATTTCACTTCCATCGGTTCTAGCGTGGGTCAGTGACTGTTATTGATTTATTTTTGTTCTGCATAATCTGATCAAATCCTGGGGGAATGTTGAAACATTAAGGATCTATGAGATTAAAATTGTAAGTACAGTACCATAAATTCTTACAATGAAACTTCTAGTGCTGCCGGCTAATGATTTTTTGAATTTTGAAAGTTAATGATAATTTGGTGATTCCTTTGACAATGGAAACTAAGTTTCACCAAGTGTGTTCAAAATTTAGTTGTAGCTGATAAGTCAATTCACTCATTCCAATTTGAAGTTTACTACATCACCATATTGACTGAAATACAACTCATGTAGGGTTGTCATACAAGTCTCTTTCCTAATATTTTGTACTCAGTCAGTGCCAAGTATCTTAATTGATTTAATACTCCACGTTGCCCTCGCTACGGTGCTTACAATTTGAACATACGCTTGTCTCCTAGAATAAAATAATCGAATCCTACCAAAGCAACACTCCAATCGATGGGGCCTAGCTAACCAAATAATGACATAATAACACTAGACAATAAAATCATATAAAATTCAATAGAAATGAATTATCCATTAATAAAATCATATAAAATTCAATAGAAATAGATTCTATTTGAATTTCTTTAACCAATATTAATTGAAAATTAATAGGAGTCAATTTTCTATTCACTCCTTAATGATTTTGAGCAAACTAATATTTGCTATAAAATTATTTTTTCCAACAGTTCATAAGTGGTGATGGGCCATCCTCAACATTGATTGGTGAAGAGGTGGTCGGCTCAGGGAGTGGTTGTAGAACCTGCATCTTGGCGAGGGGCATGGGTTCCTTTTTTACTACTTGGGCCCCCCCGTCAAGCTTCAACTAGTTTTTCAATTGAGGAACACCTTTGTTCTACGCCATAATGTATTGTTTTAGCCTAGTCCTTGTAGTTCCAAATGTGCTGAGGGAGCGAGGCAGTCGGTGAGTCCTCAAAGTCAGAAATCTCAGTGGTTTCAAAGGCAGAGGAACTAGCACGAGTCTCAGTGGTAATAGCATTCGCAATAGGGGCACGATTTTTAAATATCCTCTATAGCTCAACTTGTATCGCAAGAGCACCTCTAGAGACCGCAAGGATTTTTCCAAATAAGTCTTTGTAGTTTAAAACTTTTCTCAGACCCTCAGATTTGGTTGCACCAAGAGTTTGGTGTGCGAGATAGAAAAAACAGAGCAAATAGTACTAGATAGTAGCCGAGAAGGCACAATCACAGTAAAGAAAAGGAAAGTGAGGAACTAATGGGGTTTCCCAAATCGTCTTGGGACACTTAGCCCTTGGTTCTCAGGATGCTCGGGACTCTGCATGGTGTTGTCGTATGACCTCTCGTGAAGGGTTTGGGGTCCATTGATTTAAATTTCAAAATCATCAAGTTTGTCATAATGCTGGCGAAATTCAACTGTTTTCGTCGGAATGGGCAGTTGTTGTCTTAATCCCCATTTGGAGAACAAATTGGAGAAATGAGTAAAAACAGAATGAAGAAGACAATGGTTCGAGAAGGACTTACAGAGATGGAATGATGAAACTCAAAGAGACACAACTACAATTGGGGGTAAAGACGAAGATGAACGAAAACATAGAAGGTAAAAGGCACGAGAGTAAAAAGTAATAAGAGGAAAATTATTTTTTTCCCTTCTGAAAAAGGACAGATATTTATGATATTTCAAATGGCACGCTGTGAGGCGTGTCATTCCGTAAAAAATTATAACGGTGTCAAATCGCATTAAATGCAACGGTACAGATTCCAAGTGACAGTTTGAGATGCTTATGTAATAAGGAAGTACCCATTTCAAGGACTCATGTAACTTTGCCCACCCTATTAGCTCGACAAGGAGCAAAGAAAGTTAGGGGCCAATTGAAAGAGTTATACCTTAAATAAGTATTATAGATTTTTTTTAAATGGTCAAATTAGTTCGACACTAAAATGCTCTCTTGCACGTGCATGTTGCTGAGCTAGAAGGAATTGTAACCGACCCGAGAAAGACGATTTAGATATTCGCATGAGGAAGGCGGTTAACCGTCCTAAATTATAGAAGAAACAGAAACTCAATTATCTCGGAACATGTTCTAATTAAATATGGAAGATGAGTCCAATGCTAATTCAACTTAAGACGAGAAATTTGAGATTGAATGAAACTTTAACAGTTGAACATAAGTCCTTAGTGAGTCAATCCGAAATTTTTCCTATTAGTAGCCAATCAGAATGCATTTTACTTCATTTCTAATGAGGAATTAGAGACCTAAGAAATTTGAGATTGATTAAGTCACAAAGTCTATAAATAAAGATGCACCCTCATGGTGAAAAGCACATGCAAACACATAGTAAGAGCTATTGCATTCGTTGTTTAAGAAAATTCTTGTGATCATTGTTTTTTGATGATTTTTTATCTTACAGATTACTAGTAATAAAAGTGAGAGAGAGGATTATTTTCTGTTGATTATTGAGATATTAGTTTTTCATTGAATAGAAAAACCACTCACTTATGCTAACGCTTCTAAATTTGGGTTTTCATATATCAAAAGCACTAATTTGAATTTGTGAGCGAAAAGATATTGTCTTTTGGTCTCCTCCTTTTTTTGACGTTTCTATTTTTGTCATAATGCTTCTCACTTAATTATGCTGTCGACTTAATAATATAGCAGGTTTTCTTTTTTTTCTTTTTATTTTTCAACCTTTATATTCTCTCTCAAATTACTCATTTTGAAATTATAGATTATTTATTTAAACTGCGGATTACCTCTTGATTCTACAAAAATCAATAAAGAAAAAGTTCGGATACTTATTATTAAAACTAAAAAGAGGGACATTGATTTGCAGGGATAGAAATTAAAAACTAAACTCAACGCATTTTTTATATTTTTTTATTGCATTCATTTGTAAAAATGCATAGTAGAAATTGAATTCAACAATTAAGGCCTATTTTTTAATTAATAATCGATTTGCACACGCATAAGTGTACTCTGCCTCTAATTATACTAAACTTGTTCATGTGGGAAAATCTCATCCTCCAACTTTAAGGGAGGAGCTAGGCAATTCATCAAGGGAAAGCCCCACCTCAAAAGCCATTGTGTTGATTGGTGTTGACACTAGACCCTTACAGTCCATTTGCCAGAGATATTAAATTAGGGGTGTTAAATAAGAAGAGGTACAATAAGCGGTGGGAGTAAAAAATGGTGTTATTTAGGAATGTGTTTGATTGAATTTTGTAATAAGAGGGGAGGGAGTATTTAAGACATGATTTGGTTGGGGTGTTATATGGATAGATTAGAAGTTCAGTTAAATTTAGGTTGTTAGACCATTTTGCCCTTGTGGTGGATAATTTATTAAATATGGTTTGTACGTCAAAAAAATACATATAAATGTGATATTTTATATGTATTTTTTTTGATATGGTAGTCATTTTACTATTTTTTTAACATTGTTATTTAATAACTCATATTATTTATATTAATATGGTATTATTGCCCTTGTTTTGTAAAAGGTGTGAATATAATACAATATTTTGGAATGAAATATTAATCTTTTAAGCACAACATTTGAACGATGTAATGTGAATTGCAATTGATTGTCCAAAAAATAGCACCAAACCGAGGCGACAAAAAAGGTTGCTATGTAAACTACCGCATGATTACCCAAAAAAATAAAGGCCTTCCCAAGAACAACACACCATCTTTATTTGGATTCATGCAACCCTCACCCATTGTAGCCCATTAGCCATGCGGGCGTTCCAGCCTATCCTTCCCCAAAACTAGCCGTCTAGACTTTCAAAATTCCAAAAAACAACAAGAAAATATTAGAGTATTGAAGTTATGGGATATACAAAACCAAAAGATAATAGACATCACACAACCAAGTAGTACATTTGTCCCTCGAGTAAGGCGTAGATCCATTCTTCCTTATCTTCGCCGGGAATGAGGAGACACAACTTTCTCCTCCAACAATACATTCCTAGAGTCACATAGGCCACCGCTATGAATTAAGAAATACAACCTCATGATACGTCGGCTTAACCTCAATTTCTCATGGTAATCTTCGTCGCTACCTTGAACTAGGCTATTAAGAAAATCTAGTTGGCTTGGTCAATGTTTGGTTCTATTGTAATAAGGCGTGCATTTCGACAGCAATAGTATTCAACAATTTCATAATTTCGGCACACAATTATTGTAACCATGAACATCACTACTAGGAATGCTAACAATGTCCGTCGTTGTTGGTTTCTCCATGCTACTCATTTGTCTAATCTTGCCATCCTACCATATGCAACATAGACCATAAACAACTTCATGCAACATATGAAAATTCTACACATGACAACCAACAAATCAAGCTCAAATCAAAATAACCAAATAACCAAACAATAACAGCCACTGTACAAATATATGTCACCAACAAATTAGGCCCAAGACTAAATATGAAATACATAGACAACAATGTCAGCAATGAAACCAACTCCACTACATCGATAGACCAATACCAACTCTACAACAATACGGAAGTAAATGTTTACCGATAATTTTAACCAACGGGCAACCGAAACTAGACAAATTCGAAAAGTAAACAAAATCAACCGACTCTAATACATAGACAAATGAAATACCACAACAATACCAATCTAAAAATAACTGATATTCTCAAATTATGGTCAGCCATGAAATCAGAGAAATCCTGAATGAACACAACTTGAATTGAACTGCAAAAGGTTAAAATCCGTACCTCAATTGGCTTATCACGAACACCAAATGCACAATTGGAGAAACCCTAATCTTTGACGGACAGATGACCGACAGTGTCGCAACGGTACAAGTATGACGGAAAAAAGTAACACAAAGCAGAGGAGAAACGAGACTGAACCGGCGGTGGATCTTCAATATACAGATGGTCGTGCGACAGTGAGAAGGTACGGAGCTGAATCGGTGAGGGAGTCGAGCAGCAACAATGGTGCGCGCGTGCGCGAGAGAGAGAGATACAAAGGGAACCACTCGAGTAATTAGAGAGAGAGTGTAGCCCGTGCTTCCTACACCTGCCGTTGTGTCTCCTGAAAAGTATTTTTTGAGAGCTAAACAGTCATTTAGGGTAGAGGTGTTAAATAACAACACCCCCTTGGGGGTTTTATTTGACAAGGCTTAGAGGTGTTAATTGATCCGGAGTGCTATTTAACACTCCTCTATTTTTTCAACCAAACCTTGACTTAAATATGGAAAGGTGTTAAATAACATCCCTCCTAATACCTTCACCAACGGGCTATTAGTCACAAGATCAGGTTTCTTTAGTACCCTAGCTGCCAAATCACCCACCACCACACCCTCTAAAGCCTTTGAATTCATCTTTGCTCCTCAACTTTTCAAGAACTTGTCTCAAACCATCACCCACAAAACAAATTTCTGGGTTTGCCATAAAATCCTTCAACCCCTTAAGAATCGGTTAAAGCTGTTAAACCAACTGATAATTAAAAGACAGTAATTTCGAGTGCAAAGTTTAAACAGAGTTGGGATACGAAAGCCTCAACTATTATTTTTTCTTTTGCGTCATTTGTTTTTATAGTTATTGATTCATCTCGACAATAGATTATAAAAAAAACTGAAGTTATGTCTAACAATAAAAAAAATAAAAAAGATTAAAAAAACCAAAAAAAGTCTGTTTGGACTTATTTTCGTTTTTAGTAAAAATAATTTAGTTTTGCACATAATTTTAAACATTTTACATTTTTTTATCGAGACGAACTAATTATTAAAAATAAATATAAAAATAATAAATACAAAAAAAAATTAATCTAGTTAAATTAGGTCAAATAGAGATATTGGAGAGATTAGGATCGTTGGTAAAGATTTTGTGTCTTCTTGGAAAAAGCAATAGTAGAAATACACCAATATGGTTTATTTAGAGTGAACATTGGTTGGATTTGCATGCGTTCTAATCAGTTGGGCTGAGTTGAGTATGGTTTCCACTTTTCCATGTTTTACCAAAGGCATTTGAAACATCAACTTCGACTCCCCAAAAAGGAGAGTTTATGGCTGGGTGGTTGTGGAGCGAGTTATTTAGTTGTGGATGCCATGATGTGAGATGAACTCCATAGATACATTAATGTTTCATACAAAAATTCACTTTTGAATGAGTGCAAAAACTTATTTGGAGCTACACCCAGATTTATTTTTCCCACAAGCATAAGCATCTGTAATGCACGGATGTCAAAAATATACAAACACATAAAAGGGTAAAAATCAAGATTTGAAGAAAAACAAATAGAGCATAAACATGTAAAAAGTAAACAACATAATCAAAAAAGTAAGTTGAAAAGGGATTAATTGTAAAGTCTCTAAAAAAATAAAATAGCTAAAATTATCCGATCATTAAATAGATTTATTGACCAATAAATGAGTGCGAGAAAGTTTCTCGGAAGGATGGATGAAAATTTGAAGAGATAGGAGAAGCAAAGAGAGTGATGTGAACTTTTGTTGTATTTTTTTTTATTTTTCTAACTAAAATATATAGTATAAAATAGCCTACACATCCTTAGTTTATAGTATAAGAACAATTGCAACAGTGTTAGATATTTTGACTATTCAAAGTTTACTTTTAGTTTGATTATTAATTTTTCCATAAATGCACTCAAATGATAATTTTGATTTGCCTAGCACTTCTCAGTTGGCCACATGTAGCCATTGGGATGGATAATAGACATTTTGCCTAGCCATAGGAAGTGTGTGTTGGAGCTCTAAAGAAAATATTTACTGACTATTTTGGCTAAGGGGATTGATTTGCCTAGACTGTTGGAGATGTTCTAACATAGTTAAATATCTAGTTACATCAAGATACATAGATACATGTTATATTAAGTTTGGTAGATTATAACAATGGAAGCATTCATTTTGTCAAAAAAAGAGTGATACGAGACCTTAACGATCAAGATTTTTGATATGATCAATGGCTCTAAGTTTAGGTCTGAATCAGTCCCAAGCTAGTCACCTAACCAGTTGATGACAGGCTGCTTAGGCGGCTGACCGGATCTGTTGTCAGCTAGGCAAATGGACAGCTCCAGAAATGAAACCTAAGTTAGGGTTCCCTCATTTGTTGAGTATGTACCCTCTAATTACCTTCCAATACCTCAATAACAGTGTACTCGATTATCCTTAGGTCCTAATTACATAGAATTGAGATTCATTTCTTACCTCCTACAATTATGTATCTGGCCTTCAAGCTTGAAAAAGACTATCATGGTTGACTGTTTCTCTTTCTTCCTAGACTACTAGTGTTGTTTTTCCCCTTCCCCCTCTTCAAGCTTCAATTTGCAGAACTTATCTTTCTCTCAATCTCAATTGAACAGTACTCTCTCTCTCTCTCTTAGTCTCCAGTTGTCGACCTTCCCTTTCTCTCTTTGCTCTCAAAATATTGAACATGAAATGAATAATTGAAGAGGAACTTCTGACTTTTATAAAATAAACGGGTCTTGAGGATTTTGGCCAACTGTAAGAACATGTGTCTTCTACTCCCTCCTTCCCAAATTGATAGTCCCTCTTCGGGATTCTAATTTTTTATGGAAACATAATTATTGCTGCAAAAAGTATTTTTCTTTCTAAATATACTCTTAATTTGATGGATGTGTACAGTATAAGTTTTATTTAAACAAAATGGCAAAAAAGAAATTTAACTAAATCTCAATTGTTATTTTTAGAAAGTGGACTTTCATTTTGGAACGTCCCAAATTGGAATAATGGACTATGAAAATGGGACAGAAGGAGTATTTCTTTTAATATTTCAACAGCTCCAACATGCATTGCCAACCCCCTTGTACGTTCAACAGATCACCCTCAAGTCAAATTATTTGGTGTGGTCATCTCACCAATATTAAGTTACAACCCATCATCACAATTATACTCTAGGTCCCCTAAATTTAATTAAGTTCCAAAAATTTAATCATAAGCCAAACAAATCTCACATTGGACCCCGACCTCCAAATTGACATTCCAACGAATTTCTAATTAAATTATCCTTAATAATTATGATTATACCCTTAACCTTTTGAATTCTGCAGAGCCTCACATAACTACTAGTTAGGAGTCGCTGTAAACGACCATCTTATTAACTCCCAACGCTTTGGCTATCTTCAAACCAGCAAGAAGGGCTGCGTATTCTGCTTAATTTTTTGTGGCAGGGAATTTTAGTTAGAGCGCATGCTCATTAACTACTCCAGAGGGAGAAGTTAGGACCATTGCTACTCTGATCCCTCGATTGTTGATGCTTCATCAACATATAATTTTGGCACGTCATTAAAGAACATGGTCCAGACTGATAAGGGTTCTTCCTATTTGGCAATGATCTTTTGTTGGGGGTTAGTGGGTGGTTCAGGCCAAGATGAGAATTCAGCAATAAAGTCGGCTTGGACTTGCGATTTAATGATCATCCCTGGTTAAAATCAATATCGAAGTTGGCCAACACTACAGCCTATCGTGATATCCTCCCGATAGGTCAACCTTTATTAGTAAAGATTTAAGGGGGAATTTTGTCAGCATGATAATGGTGTGGACTTTGAAATACGGCACTAGTTTATTCCTAGATGCCATGATGAGGGTGAGAGATAATTTCTCCATAGGAAGGTAACAAGTTTCGACAATGAGTAGATTTTTTCTAGAAGAATAATTGGGTTATATCCTGCTTCGGTCTGCCGGACTAACAATAAGCTAACCGAATGGGTAAACACAGCCAAGTACGAATAGAGGATTTCCCTTCTTCAAATTTTGTAAAAAGGGGTGTGAAGGTCAAGTACCATTTTAATTGATCCAGTGTCTCTTCGCACTCCTCTGTCCATGAGAAATGTTTTCTACTATTTTTCTTTAGAATTTTAAAAAGTGGACGACACTTATCTGATGAATGGATGATGACCTGGTTTAGAGCATCTATCATCCCAGTGAGTGTTTGGGCTTCCTTCAAGTTGTTGTAAGACATTGTGGCCTAGTACATTAAAATTTTTTTAAATTGAGATTGATTTAATAACTAATTTACTTTAATTGGTATGTGAGTTGTATTAGTTTTATTTGTACATTGGCGCTAGTTGTAAGGCCGAGCGTTCAGAAGTGAGAGTAGACATTTAGATGGGTGCTTAAGGGTTGCACATCACATGTTGGATGTAAAATTAGTGCTATCATGATCTTATTTTGTACAAGGCCTTTTAAAGTCGTGAGGGTGTCAAAGTTCCATGGAACTTCACAATTAAGCGTGCTCGTACCACAGCAATGCATGGATAGATTATCGCTGGAAAGTCTACAAAATTTTGTAGCCAAAGCGACTATATTTTACAATGTGGGAGCGGGTCATTACAATAATAATTATGAATGAATAAATGTATGTTATTAGGTAAATAAGAAAAATAAAAATTATATTTTTTTTTAATTTTTGTTGCTGATGCGCAAAAGTAATCTCCAAAACTTATTAGCAAATATTTGCAACTTAATTTTAGTGACAAAACATCATGCTGCCAATAGTTTTAGTATTGCCAATGTAATATCAAGACGGCAAAAGTGTTCTATTTTACCAAATAAAATACACTTTTGCCGACGAGAACTCATGTCGTTGAAAGTACTGTCTTTTGTTGACGAAGGGAGATTGCATCGACAAAGTGCATTTGCAGCATGCCTACGGCAACAAGGTGCTAACGCAAGGACTTTCATTGGTAAAACGCTTTGCCGACGCAAATATGCATTTGCCAATACACTACCTTACATAGGCGTATTATGATTTTATTGTAGTGAAGGTTGGCGCCAGTTGAGCTGCTGGATGGCTATGACATGACCCGAATCGACTTCAATCCCTTATCGGGTCACAAGATAATAAAGGAACTTGCTTAACCCAAACCCGAACACACACTTCAATGCATTCAACTTTAGCTTATGCTTTGTCAAGATATCAAAAACTTCTTATAAATTGGCCAGTTGCTTCTTTCTTGCCAAGCTTTTTATCACCATGTTATCAATACAGTTCAACTGTATCTTCAAGCTGATGCTCAAAAATCTTTGTAATCATTTGTTATTTTTGCATTTTAAAATCAAATGGCGTGACTCGATAGCATTAGAGGCTTGTCGACATTCTAAACACCATTTTATCCTAGTCAAGGCCGAATATGGAGATTTTACATTAGCCTCAGTAGGCGTCTATGAAGCTAATTTGCGCATGTCCGACCATTACAGCTACTAATTAGTCTATCCTCAGTAACAAAAAGCTATCATTTGGGCAAGCGTCGTTGAGGATAGTGTAATTGACACACGCCATCCACTCCTTATTCTTTTTTTTACCACGACGATGTTGGCCAACCAGGATGGGTATTGTACTTCTCTTATGGCCTACGCCTCCAATAAACAAATCGACGTCCTAGATAACTAAACTCGGTATACATAAGGGCCGATCGTGGACCCTTTGGTTGACAAGTCGATGCGTCGAGTTGACATTGAGATGGTGATAGATAAATTCAGGATTGATGCCAGTCATTTCAAAAGGATTCCATGGAGATACTGTAATGTTTTCTTTCAAGAATCTGTTCATCTCCTCTATCTTTTCCTCGGTTACAGAGACAAATCGATGAGAAAGAATCACTCCTTGCCTCCCTCATCTAGAGGGACTATGACCAAATCATCCATGGAGCCTTCTTGATTGCTAGAGTCCCAACCTCCTCTAGGACTAGAGCATCTGCCACCACCAGCCAGTGGACTTACTTAAAGGTGGTTTTACTTTTGATGGCGGCGATGTAATACTGCTTGGTCTCAGTATGTGCTTTTCACCATATTTTTTCCTACAAATCTCAAAACCTGATGATAAGTTGATGGCACCCCTTCTCCTAACTTGTACCTAGTCTTTGCCAACTACCGCATTATATAAGAAAGGTATGTCAACCATAACAAATTTAGTTGGCAGAGTTATTGAACTTGTGACAACTGGAACGATAAACCTTTCGAGTAGCCAGTTCGAAGCCCCATTGAATATGACCAAGGAGACTTGCATCAATAAAGCTCTACCTCCGAGTATCCTATTTTCTTGAAAAGGCAATAGTACATTACCTCTATGGAACTACCAACATCAACCAACATCACTTCATGTTGCAATTAGCCGTTCTCACAATTATCATTAGAGCATCGTTGTGACGATGTCGGACCCTCTCAAGATATTTGTTTGTGAAAATAATTACCTAGTTCGGCTCAGTTCAGCCCCTCTTTGGGGTAGGTTCAATTCTCGTCACCTCTTTCTCAATAGCTGCCAACTTCAGCTTTACCTTAAGTCTTTCTTTAATGCTCTTATCCATCATATCGTGGATCACATGTATCATTCGAATTTGTTCCATGTCATTTGCTCTAGCCGTGGCCCCTGATATTCCAAACTTTTTGTCCTTATCTATGTACTTGTTCAGATGTTTTACAACAACCAACTCTTCTAAGTGGGCCCTGAACTACTCATAATTCACGGTAAGTTGGCCCAGGTCCTTGTAATATGAACACCGCAGCCTTTGGTTTTTCATCTTCTCTTCCCCCCTCTATTTGTTTGGCCATTTAACTCGTACGCAATTTTCCAAATAAGTTGATATAAGGGAATCTTGAATACTATCTTTTTGGCCATGAATTCATGTGGCCAATGCTCCCTATTTCCTTTGGACCAAACTACATTGGTTTCCCTTCGTCACTCACATGTATTCCCATTCTTTGTTGGAGCAGTCTACTTGGCTTGCTTTATTTCCTCCTTGGCCTCCTCTATTCGAGCATGTAGCGTGATTTGGCTCATCAAGTCATTCGTATTGGTTGGGGGGACGAGTAGCAGGTCCTCGAGTATTCAACTTTTGGGATCTAGGTTGAGCTTAGATGAGGTCACTGCTATCTCTGGATCACACTCCTTGATTTCGTTATATAAATCCCAATACCAAGTTGCATACTGGTTGAGCGATCGACCTTTGCCTTTCTTAGACTGAGTAGTGCATCTACCTTCTTCTTAATGTCCATGCTTGAGATGAACGAGTTGAGAAGGTCATGCAAAGATCTTTCTTACTGTTTATCTAACTAGGGAGGTTGAGTTTTCTAAGGCTGGAAGGGAAAAGCTTGCATGTTAGAGCGTCGTTGGTATAATAAAAGGACATCATGTATGGGTAATGCACCAGGTGTGACATCCCGTCCCACATCGAAAGTTTACATGGTTGATATTGGGCATATAATGAACCATGTATGTAACTACTAGTAACTTGGGCTTAAGCATTTTAGGCCATGTGATTGGGCCCCAACAAGTTATTGGGCCAGTGGTATACATATGGCATTACAAATGATATCAGAGCGACCCATGTATACAATCGAGTGTGGGGTCAAGACTTTGTTTGGTCACTAGAGAACAGACCTGGAGGTTAGGCCTTGGTGACTCTAGTGTTCAACCTTTGCGAGGACGCAAGGACTTAAACGTAGAGAGATTGTGATATCTCGTCATACATCGAAAGTCTAAATAGGTGATCCTAGGTACATAATAAGCCATATAAACTACTACTAGTAACTTGAGTTTAAGCATTTTGGGCCATATGGTTGGGCTTTAACAAGTTATTAGGCCAGTGATTTACATGGGGCGTTACACCAAGTGGTTGTACAATTGCTTTTTGGCTCATACTTATTGAATTTTAGATGGAAAAACCTGGTGGGGGTCTGACTGACTTGATTGTTTACGTGAATGGGGATGAGATAAGCCAATCATGGGCAATTGTAGATCTGAACCGAGCTAGCATGGCACCACGAGTCAACCTTCGATTGTCAGTTCCCTTCACTCGCTCAACCTGGTCGTAGAGATCCTTTATAGGATGTTTGTATGATTTCTCCTCATTACAACCGGATTGCGTGCTTGTATGACTAATCGTTTGGTGATGAGAACTACACTCATGCTTGATCAGGCTACTATCCACCTCCTAGTCTCTATGTCCTTGGAAAGTTGATGACTGTTGTTCCACTCGGGGCACACAAGCATCCGAGTACATGTACGTGAATGCACTTTGTTTCCACCATTGCAAGTGTTTGCGCCGTCAACGTGTATTTCCAAGTGGTAGCGCACTAGTACACACCCTATTCGTTCCCGATTCCGTGGCAGAGATGGGGTTTTGGATATAAATTGACCCCTTTCCCGGACTCGACTGGTGGCGAGGGCCTTGTTCTTCTGAGCTTCGGCCTGAAGTTAGAGAACCTCAGGTGTATTCTATCTAAGGCTTGGTCTCTTTTTTTCCAGGTCTTACTCTTGGATTACTGTGCTCTTCTCCTTAGGCACTGACGGGCTATGAGGGTCCTTCCTGTTGGTGCTGGTTGTCCTGACTTCTCTCCCCAACATCAATCCCGTCATGATTAGATCAAAAAATGGTAATCCTAGCGTAGTTGCCAATTGTGGGGCTACTAAGATTTGCCAATTTGATCTGATATGCTCCCAGGATTTGACTACTACACGTTATCTGTGTAGGGAATAACTCGTTAGTGCCACCAGGTCGTAAACAACTAGAAGGCACTATGATCTTTAAGTTAGGACACATAAGATAAAACATGATGAGAGCGTAATATTGCATATCTTTCAGCTCATCCACCCTAGTTTGGCACGCGTGCATGACTTTTCTTGCATATTCTAGTCAGTATTGCATGTAAGGTATTTCTTGATCCATCACAGGTTGATAGCGTTAAAGGAGTATCTTGGGTAGTCAATGTGATGCCCGAGGATTCCTATCAAATCCCGAAGTCCAAAAGCATGTTATTGAACCTATCGATGGCTCGGGAAATAGCCAAGGCTCAATGAAAGGCCGATGAATCAAGGGTAGGAGCCAAGAAGACCAATCTGCCATACTACAGCTTATCGTATCCGGATGGGCATGAATAAGCCATCCGGATGACCTAGAAAAGAGGAAAAGACCAGGAGATGCTGCAACCTATCCTATCCAGATGGGCATGAATAAGCCTCCAGATAGCCTGGAAATGAGCAAGAAACCAGGAGATGCTGCAACCTACTCTATCCGAATGGGCATTAATAAGCCATCCAGATGGCTTGGAAATGAGGAAGAAACCAAGAGATGCTGCAACCTACTCTATTTGGATGGGCATGAATAAGCCATCCGGCTGGCCTGAAAATGAAGAAGAACCCAGGAGATGCTGCAACCTACCTTATCCGAATGGACATGAATAAGCCATCAAATGGCCATGGATAGTGACAAATGCTTTATTTTGTTTGATGGATGATGTTTCGGCTACCTCAAGCCCGATGCCAAGACCTATCGAGAGATACCATGATGCCCAAGGAGTGGAACCACTTTATGTCATCTCTTGAATAATTTTTGGGAATTTTTGGCCTGAAATAATATGAGATTTTTAGGATTTTGGGGGCATAATATGTTTTATGTTAGAGATAGATTTATTTTTCTAGAGAGGGGAGAAAGCATTTTCTCCATAGTTTCATGTAATCTCCTACTTTGTAATTCATTTCCATTGAAGGAATCAAAGAGTATATTTGATATTCTCCATCTTTGATATTATTTTAATACTAGGTAAGCACCAACTTTTAGTGCTATGTTGTTCTTGCTACTTAATCTTGTTGTATCTTTTCATTACATAATGCTAGGCTAGTTATTTAGGCTTGGTCTTGAGATGATCTTCATTTCATGACTTAGCAACCAAGATATCTTCTTCTAGGACTTTCAAAGCTTGTTGAATAATGAAGATTGTTCTTCCTCTTTTGAAACTTAGGTGAAGTGTTAAGCCTTTGTTTGGCTATAGTAAAATGCTTTTAAGACATCCAATACTTGGGTCAATGTCCTTCATTCTTTGACCTATTTTCCATGAATAACTTCATTCTCCAACACACCGTGTGAGTTTAATAGTTTCATTAACATATTCTCCGACCAAGAACATAAGACTTTGTTCTTGGTTGTGTAGCAAAGAAGATATCAATTGCCTAGGTTATAGATGAAGGGATTCAAAAGACCATGCCTTCTCGTTATCTAATCACTTTTTTGTGTAGTTCTTGTTCTTTAGCGATACTCTCAAATCCGAACCACAAAAAGGATTAGCATCCTTAACGCCGAAATTGTGCGACACTTATTCACTAGGTTGCAACTTCACAATTCCCCGTGAGATTGATACCCGATACTTCTCCGTTATACATTTTCACTGAAGAGTCGGAGGAGTTCGGATTTTTAAATGTGATTGAGCTAGAGCCACAACGATATACTATTCCAGGTCGACCAAAACACAAAAGTGATTGTACTTATAATTGATTGTGTACTTTTTTGGTCTAAAGTCCCCTTGGTGATCATGTGCCTCTAAGTTGGTAATGAAACTATCTCAGGATCCATTCCTGATCGATCGAGGATTGATTTTGAATCCTTCCACAGGGGTTGAGTTTCTCAAATCGAACCCCTTCCAAAAGAGGGAACTGTCCGTGACAACATACTTACCATATCCTCAAAGTTTTCATATCATGCCTCTTTCCGTAAGGCATGTGTTTGCTTTCTAGCTCTCCGGATGTAGGGTGGAAGGTCAAAGCTTGAGGATGAGTTGCTCTACCAACCCCCGACCTTTGGACTTGACCTGCACTTTGACGCCTAGTATGTCCACGCCAACTATCACATCAACGCAGACTAGTGCAAACTGACTACGGAGCGACCTAGCATTTTGACCTACTAGACTTACAATAAATATAGAACACAGAGTTTGCAAAAACTTATAAAAATATTAACATGAAAAAATTAATTATGATTGTTTTAATGATTTCATATACCTATATAGTTAATGATATATATGTATCATAAAATATACATGCAATTGGTAACTATAAACAAAAAAAAATCCAAATTCAGTTTAAACTAATATTGCAAAGCATAAATAATAATTAGTTTATAAAGTCTGCTCAAGTACATAATGTATTCAAATTGAAAAATGAGGAAATAAATCACATTTGTGTGCTATTTTTCAAAGTCTACACCAGGGGTGCTCTCTATGCGAACCCCACAAGCCAAAACAAGAGTGAAAATTATGTCCATAAGCCTTGCATTCTTTAAGTCAATTAAAGTCCATTTTCAACGTCAAGGTAATCTTTTTGTCTACCTCAATCTTATGCATGTATATTTATTACGCTAAGTCAATGAATGAGATCTTTACTATGATATTCTGCCCAAAACCAAAGCTTAATTAGTTTTGTTTATTTGAAATGGGCATTGAGACTTTAGTTTGTTGCATACTCAGTTTATAGTTTTACCACCTTATTTTGATGTTTTGCAATTTATTTATTCGATAGTCGTCGTATCCATGTTATTTTTTAAGAAAAAATAATAACTTGATCTAATTATATTTGCATGGTTGGCTATTTAATTTTATCAATTCATCTTGAAAAATGTAGATGGTTAAGTTTAAAATCAAATTTGTCGTCTACTCATACTACGGTGAGAAGATTTTTTTTATAGAACTCACATGGGGCTTATTGTAGCTTGGGAGAGATTTTGAGGGGGAAGGTGTATTTAGTGTATTAGTTTTCTAAATATATCAAGATGTTTCTTTTAGAAACCTAGGCCTCATATCTCCATCTCACTCTCACGTTATCTCTCTCCCTGACCCTCACTCCAAGAATCTTGCTCAACCTCAAATTCCTTCAAGATCCATCATGTATTATTCATCCTTGGTGGATATCTAGTAGTGATTCGCTCTTTAGTTCAGAGGAGAAGCATTTACGGATTTCTTTGATTTGAAAGTTAGGGTTCTCTTTTTGGAACTCTTATCATTCGATCCGACACTCAATGTGGGGATTTCTTACCTTTGTTATGCATGTATGATGTGCTATTGGTGTTATTTGAGTTCGGGTAGTAGATCTAAGATTTGAATTTGAACCTTAAAAACCCACCTGTTGCTGTGTAATTTTTCTAAAACTGGTTCAATCATCCAGATATCCTTCCTCTTTTCTGCATATCTTGTTGTGTAGGTTTGTGATGTTGACTTGAGAGTTTGGATCATCCAGATGCTATTTGTCTTCATCCGGATGGCTTGGGGGTCTGCCCTGTTTCCTAACATTTCTCTCATGATTCATCCGAATGGTTTTTTCTTCTCATCCAGATGCCCTTCTTCTTGCCGATTTAAATGTAGAACTCACGTGGATGCCCCTCTATCTCATCCGGATGATTTGTTCAGCTGACTCCATTTGTGATGTCTTCATTGGATGACATCTGTTACCCATCCAGATGACCTTACTGGATAAATTTTCCCTTGGAATGACCTTCCAACCGGATGACCACTACCCTTCATTCGGACGACTTGAGAAATATTTAAATGTTGAAATATAGATTAAAAAGCATGATTTTATCTTGCTTGTGAAATGATGTGTAGGAAAATCGCGTGATCCGTCATGAGTGGAATTTGATGATTGCTAAGCATGTGAAGTACATGAACGATTAAATGATGAAACAAAACTTACATGTGAATGTAAAATGCAAAGATACTTGAATTGTGTGATGATGAACTAGACTCCTCCGAGAATGCTAGGGTAATTGTACTAGACTCTTTTAAGAATGTTAGGAAGGCCTTGAATTAGACTCTTTCAGAAAATGCTCTAAGTAATGAACTAAACTCCTATGGGAATGCTAGGCATGACAATTTGATATGCGACAAGAACATGTTGACTAGACATATGAGAAATGAAAGGTGATAAATGACTTATTGTTGAACTTATTGACCTTATGAGATGAATTGATGTACCTTTAGCATTTGTCATTGGGTTCTTACATGATCGTGATATTATCATACGTGATGTTCAGTTACCATACCATATCATTTCATATTCATGTTAGATTGATATAGATTTTTTTACTGGGCTGGTTAACACTTCCACCCCAACTACATAGTTTGGAGGACTAGACTTTTGACCTTCAACATCGAGGATCAAGTTAAATCTCGCCATGCCAAGAGATTACTAGATTCGGGAAGAAAGGGAAATTGTCACCATGCTACTATAGACCATTTGAGATCTTACAACGAGTTGGAGAAGTCACCTATCGATTAACACTTCCACCTCAGCTTGGCCACGTGCACAATGTGTTCCTTGTATTTATGCCCTGTAAGTACATGACACACTCAACCCACATCCTCAACTGGAAAAGAAGTCGCTCTCGATGAAGATACCACCTTTGAAGAACAACCTGTGCGCATCCGCGATGACAGAGAGAAGATCCTGCATGAAAAGACCCTCGTACGTGTCTCATGGCGTCACCGCAACTTAGAAGAGTCAAATTGAGATAGAGAGAAAATGTCATTCGAACCAACCACTCACACCTCTTTGAGTATGACATTGTATTTTTAGCGAAGACATTTATTAAAGGGGATAGATTATATTAACCAAAATAAATTAATACGAATAAATTTTTTTTGAGTAATTAAATTCAGTTTTTGTCAATTAAATTAAATTCGAACCAACCACCACATCTCTTCGAGCATGTATATATATATATATTTATATTATAACTCCATGTCTTCCCTCATGCTTGTTAAAAATGTTAAAATGAATCCTAACCTTAGCCATTGAATCAAATTGATCCTGCCCGTTGTTGTAAAAATATATTATAACCTTAGCTGTTGGATTGAATCGATCTTGATCGTTGATGTGAAATGCGTGGTTTCACATTATCTTGATTTGAAATATAAATGTGTGGACGTGGATCAAAATCATTTTTTTTAACTACTACAAAAAGCTGAATGGAAAGCACTTGATTGCTTAACTGGTCAGTTATATTCTCTAGTTCTGGTTTATTTGTCCACTTTTACCATTCCGGACCTCTAAAAAAGTACTACATATCTCTTAATTTATAACTCTTTTTATATTCAATATGAATATTGTTTGATAGATCTCGATTAGTTCTATTAGATAATATTTTTATAATAATTTAAAATATTATTAATTACTTAATTTAGATAATTTTTTAGAAAGCACGCATGTCGAAATTGAACTAATAAACCAGGACGGGGAGAAATGTTTATGGATCCGGGTCCATTTGGGCTGTGTTATTTATTAATTTATTGGCTTATTTATTTATGATGTTTGAAATAGAACTTAAAGTAGTTGACGCCATTTGAACTAATTTATTTATTGTGTTGCTTGACGGTAATGAATAAAATGATTTGTTTGACTTTAAAGAAATAATGACCATATTGCCCTTGTCTCATTTGGGGTGCATAACATTTACAAGCCGTAAATTACTAGGGGTAGTTTTGCTTTTCACCAAAATGTACGATAATGGATGAAAGTTCCTCTCAACAACAGCAAACAAGATGTGTACAAACAATAAATTAGTCCGAACCGAATTAGCAACTTGGGTAATAAATAAACTAAAAAATCAATAAATACCTTAGACCAAATACACCCGGAATATTGTTACTTGATTCTTTTTAAACTTTTGCACCATCATAAATTGATGTGTAATTCGTATACTAATTTTTTACCTCATAATATATTGTGGCCAATTGTCCCTCTACTATCATTCGAGTTTTGAAATAAAGTTGAAATTGATACACTGCTCAATGTGTGAATTTTTGAAAGATGTACGGACCCATGGTATTTATTAAATTTTTTTTATTCTTATGTGAATTTTTTTTGTAATTTTTTTATTTTCGTCAACTTTTTGTGATTTATTGGTTTATCTCGTTGAGAGATTTTAGAAAAGTTATAAATAATAAATTAAATTTGAAAAAATTCAGAAAAGACAAAAATAAATAAAAAATAGAGTTTTTTGAGCTTAATTGTCGTCTTTTGTGATTCTTTTTAACTTTTAGACACAATTTTATACTTTTTAATTTTTTTCATCAAGATGGATTAATAGACTAAAAAAAATTGAGTTCAAAATAATAAATATAAAAAAAATAAAAAGAATTTGAAAAAATACCATAGACAGAGTTGTACAGATTTCAAATTCAATCAACATATTTAAAAAGGAAGAAAAAGAAGCATAGGAGTTGGTGGGTTTTAGTCTTCCGAGTTACTGACACAAACATAAAGCAGGTTGCTTTTCTCAGTAAAAACTGACAACCACGTGACCTCTAGTCCCTTCCCTCTCCTCCCTCCATGTTCGTTTAATTTTGTCTCAAACCGAGCGCTCCCTCCCTCCCTCCCTCTCTCTACGTTGCTGTTTTGCTTTGCTGACACTACACCGCTGATTTGTTTAGAGTCCTTCGAACAAACATTTGCTGCGAGAGGTTTCACTCGCCTGATCTGCCTCTGCAGGGTATGCATTTTTCTTTTCTCTATTATGCTCTTGGAGCTAACGGGTATTTTGGATTTGTGTCATGAATTTTTCCCTTTTTTTTTGTTTTTCCATATACCACTTTTGGTGATAGTTGGTCCGACTCTTCATTTAGGCTCTGGGTTTTTTTTTTGGGTGTTTTAGGTTTGTTTCATAGACATATTAATAGGTGTTTTGGACTTGTTTCATAGGTTGATTTCCTATTTTTTGTTCCTCTTTATACCTCGTTTGTTGATATTATGCGTCTCTTCTTCATGTGATGATATGGTCGTTTTCTTTTCTTGACATTGGTGAAATATTTGCTATATGTAAGTATTGTTTCAGTTGTTTAGTCTGTTTAGTCTTCAATAGTTGTTTTCCTTCCCTGGCTGGGTTTGTACCGTTTTTTGGGTAATTTTCCTCCCCTTCTCCTTCCGGATTAGTGGCCCTCTCTGAACTACATTTTGGGTTCTGTGTTTATGTGTAAATTATGTATCTGCACATGTCCGTAAATGTGTTAGTTTGGCTTATTGCTTCCTGGTGGTTTTGAAGAAACTTTTAGTGGCTGTTCAAATTTTTTACATTCATTCCAATCTTTTGTAGGAAAATGGGATTTATTTCCCGGAAAATATTCCCAGCATGTGGGAGTATGTGTGTTTGCTGCCCTGCTATGAGGTCAAGATCTCGACAACCGGTCAAGCGTTACAAGAAACTGCTTGCTGAAATCTTCCCTAAATCCATTGTTAGTATACACATTTGTATTTTCTTTCAATTTGGTGGCTTAGATTCTTTAGATTTAATATCAAATCAGAGAATTGTCATATATTCATGTCTCTGTAAATATCCATGAACTTCAGAACTATTCATTCTATTTTTGATGTATGTTCAGCTGATTTTTGATTTGGATATGCCCATGGATGTATAGCTCATAGGATTTGGGCTTTTTGTCTCTACAAGAGTTCACTTTACCAACCATCTAAGTAAAGAACCCAGGGAATTTAGCACTTCTCTTTGTGCTTTTCGTGTTTATTACATCTTTGTTAGGTCAGATTTTAGAGCAAACTTGGTTAGCATAGGTTGTCATCAAATTTTATGGCTATAATTCATCTCGTAGAAACTTGTTTCGATGAGAAATATCATGGTTTATCAGTTATATTCAGACTTCATGGTTTATCAGTTTAAGTTTAGGTATCATGGGAATTGGGTCGCATCTTTTCTGGTGAACTTGATATGTTTAGGTTATGAACTGACAATAGATAGAGGTTTCCATTTCTCTTATGCCAGGACATGGATTTTGACTTTACACTTTGTTATGCAGAAGGGCCCTCCAAATGAACGAAAAATTGTGAAATTATGCGAGTATGCTGCCAAAAACCCTTTTAGAATTCCAAAGGTAGAACCTGCTATGCTGTCCTTGGACAGATTGTATGTCGTTCGACTTTGGTAGTTAATGTCCGCTGATGTTTTTCTGGTGCTGTAAATCCTCAATAGATTGCAAAGTATCTTGAAGAAAAGTGCTACAAAGAACTGCGAAGCGATCAAATCATCTTCATCAATGTTGTTTCGGAAGCTTATAACAAGTTGCTCTGTCTGTGTAAAGAGCAAATGTAATTTATTCCTTGGTTACTTTTACTTTCAATGTTCACTATGATACTTATCATTCAGTATACATTTTTATGTTGTTGAAGTAATTGCCCCTAGGTCATTACTTGATGGATCATGGCAGTTGTGTTTTGGGCTTTAAGTTAATATCCTTCTGTTAGTGAAGAACTCCAAGTTACATTCCCTTTTTGTCTTGTAGTTTTTGAGGCCACACTTTTATATTGTTTGAAAGTTAAAACCTTCACTGGTAGCTGTCAAATGTATTTTTCATGCTAGATCTGGAGTTATGGTATTCTACTGAAAAGCATGGGGATAAATTTTTGGCCTTTCATATAGCTAATTTGGAAAGATATTTTTTTGGGGTAAATCTATTTCCGTTTAAAGTATAGCTGAAGTGCAATGGAAACATTTGGACTTT
Source organism: Arctostaphylos glauca (assembly GCA_019985065.2). Taxonomy (NCBI): domain Eukaryota; kingdom Viridiplantae; phylum Streptophyta; class Magnoliopsida; order Ericales; family Ericaceae; genus Arctostaphylos; species Arctostaphylos glauca. The sequence goes on from JAHSPW020000005.1 coordinate 10,219,253, forward strand.
TCTGTTGATAGTAATTTTAGTTTCATCCTATTTTGCAGGGCATATTTTGCAGTCAGTCTGCTGAATGTCGTTGATGAACTGCTGGATAATACTAAGAAAGATGCTGCGAGGATAATTGGGTGCCAGACCTTTACCAGGTTTATCTATAGTCAGGTGAAATAGTGCCTTCTCTAGCATATAGTTTGTATGAATGAGGAAGCTATGTTGACGAGTACTTGGGATATTATGTTGAATGTCTTTTACATAAAATGTTTCCTGCTTTATATAGTACTATTAAGAATTTGAGCTGCAAACTTTGGAAATTTAGACACCAAATACACCTCTTCAGATTGTTTTTAGCTTTTATGGCCCGAAGAATTTTTCAAGTTTCAGCACCTCTGTTACAGTTGGCTGATTTTGCTACTTGGAATCCCAAGGAGAGTGCCGTACGTGCATGATAAGTGTTTTTTTTAAAGAAACAGTAAAAAACAATTTTATTCAATACTCACTAGGGCTTTATTATTTGTCTTGGAATGAGATCATTTGATTTTATCTGACATTAATATGCTTTATCATACAATAACGATTGGATTATTTGCAAGTAGTCCAAGGCTTGTAGTTATCTCCAAATCTTGGGAAGACTTCAAAATCAAACACGTCAGTTGATTAATCTTAGGACCCATTTTTTGTCTGGATGATAGAATCAGATTGGACTATATATTCGAAGCGACCACATATCTCTTGTTTGTTTAGAACTTCTGGGGCCAGGATTAAATATTCTTAATATATTTGATCCCACAAAACATGGGATACAATACCATGGGGTGTGCTTTTATCATTCCCTTCTCTATAAGTCCAATGGGATTACTTATTCATAGACAGCACACTGTTCTAAGTGTTCAGGTGTTTATTCTTACTTGCATATTCATATTTTTCTCCCATATCTACATGCGATACTCATTTGTAATTTTCGGTAACATTTTCTGTTTTTGACCTGATAAATGAATAGGTAGATGGGACTTATACGTATAACATCGAGAATTTGGTTCACAAAGTTTGCATGCTTGCTCGGGAGAGCGGAGAAGACCATGAAAAGCGCTGTTTGAGGGCAGCAAGTTTGCAGTGCCTCACAGCCATGGTAATATGATGCTTTATTTTGTGGCATACATTAGAGATCCATTTTTGTAAAAGAATTCTTGTACTCTCTTTTGCAATTATGCTTCACGTATCGAGTTAGTGGAACTGCATACATAATTCTTTTTTCTGTTGTTGCCTTCCTTTTCTTTTGCCAAAACAAAAACAGAAATCCAAATGGGATTCTATTTAGTGGACATCTCTCTCCCCTTGCAGGTATGGTTCATGGCAGAGTTTTCACACTTATTTGAGGAGTTTGACGAGGTTAGTCATTCTTTTGTTTTTGTAGTGTTATGTAAAGATATTTAATGCTATATTAGACCTTCTAGGGTTTAGGAGAACGGTCAGGGAGTTGTTGGGCACCCCCATGTCATCAACTTAGTCAATTATAGAATTTCAAGAACGTTAAATTTCTCACAGAAATGACTAAAGGAAAGTAGAAATGAAGCCCTGTTTTAAAATCCAAGAATTCGCTCACTAGAGGCTCATTCACTTGCTCCAATATCTCGAATCACTCTTTCCAAATCGTATGTAATACAGGAGATACAAATTTCCATCTAAAACCTATTTCAGGTGATTTTTCCTTGTTTCCAATGAGAGATTTCTCGTTGTGTAAACCTAGACCCATGGTTGGACATGATTGGAAATAGTGTTACATAAAGTATTGGTTACGTACCACTGGCAATGGGCCAATAGGGCCGTTACTGATTGATATACCCACATAATCATTTATTTTCAAACACGTCTCTTAAAAATTGAAGAACTTGTTGCTCCTTTACTCACCCCAAATGACATGGTTCATTAGCTTTGAGAATTGTAATATTGGTTAATTGTCTTATGGATATGAAACCAGAGACAGCATCCTTACGTGCCTCAATACTCACCATCCTATGACTATGAATCAAGATATCCACAACTATCCTTTCCCTCATTAGTATCCTTCACTCTATGATCATAATCTTATGTATCCATATCCCAAGTTGGTTCACTAAGCAAAGAAATAAAGACAATATGGTAGCATATCGTTGTTCGTTAATGTACTTTGTAAATCCTCCTGGACGGGACGAAGGTAGCAGCAATAGTAATCAAACTCAATTAAAACCTCAAAAAACTACACGTTGCTCAGTTTGGTGGGGAATATGAATTCATCTTGTTTTCTATTATAAATTAGAATGTTGTCTTGTGAGACACTTTGTACCAATTGTTTTTGTAATGGTCTTTTTTGAGTTGTTAGAAATTGACATGTATGAGTTTTGGACTTTTCAGTTGTCTTCCTTACTGTCATGAAACTACAAAACCAAATCACAACGTCCTTAATTACAGAAGAAAAAAATCTTTGCAAGGTGCCTCTATCCTTCTTTGTAACATGCAAGTTTATACTAAATAACATTCATTTGTAAACTTCATCATAAATTATTTTCAGAACGGCTTAACAGAAGAAAAAAATCTTTGCAAGGTGCCTCTATGACTGTTACACCCCGAAAGCGTGTCATGACGACTGATACCATTGTGGTGACCACTACCAATATTTAGAAGCTTGCCTGGACCAAAGAGACATGTATTGTAGGCTAATTGAAAAAGTTGTACATTGCTTTTAGATTTACTCTTCTCAAGTCAGTTGCAAGGTACTGCTTATTGTATGTCCGTTGCAGTAGACAGTACAAATCAATGAAACACATGTTTGTTGTAGAGTACCCAGTACAAATGAATGAATTAGTGCGACATTTTATGTGGCTTGTTTAACTGGATTTGCCTAGTAAATAGTCAAAAGGTAACCCTTAAAATCAAGGACAGAGGAGGATATTTGCGTAGGCGATCCCCATATTGAGTACACACATCAACAATGAGGCCTTGCAACGGTGATGTTGTTCAGAAATGATAGATCCCTGGATTACCTTTTTTAATATTTGAATATTTGTCCAAGATAGATAGTTATTTTGATTGAAGACTGAACATTGCAACTCAACTCTTATAGCCCTTCTATATGTAAGTGAAAAGGGCTAGATTTTATTTTCATAGTTCTATCCAACTCTATTAAGGGTATGTACAAACCTATTTATGTCCCTTTGCAATTTAACGTCAACACTTCCAGAATACAGAAGGAAAAAACAGACCTTTAGCTTTTGAATTGTATATTTTATTGCCCTTTGATTGGCAATTTTGTGACAAAAGTTTGAAAACCATTCTTGATGAGGTAAATTGACCCCCTTTGTCTCAATATGGTTCTGCACCTCTGCCCTCACTTGTCTCACCATGACTCCCACTTGCCATGTTTCCGTATCATTTAAAGCAGCTCTGACGTCTGAATTCACACCTATTCTCTCTCCCATTTTGGAGAATAACACTTTTTAAGGAGACACAATCATTACACTCTTAAAGCTTCAACCTTTTTAGAAATGCCCTTAAACTTTTTAAACATTGCCACTTTAATTCAAAAGAGAAGGGGCAAAAAGAGAACTGAATAGACTTTGGTTCATTAATTTGTCAAAATAAACAAACATTTTGGTATACTAAAAGTCAAAAGGTGGAGAAACAAATTGGGATGGAAGGAGTATTTTATTATTGTTCCTGATGTATAAAAAAATCTCTTGGCTTCTTTTGGATAATGTGTCGTCTTTCTTTTGGCTGGCAAGTTAAGGAGACTCAAATTTTATTCTCTTTATTGGTCAAAATCTAAGAAGCATGAACATAGACATGAGATACAAACACGATATTAACCAACACGCGAACAGGTGATTTTTCGAACAACTAGGACATCGGCATTTTGAGGATACGTTCAATTAAAGAGAAATAAAATATTTTTTATAGATGCATCTAAAACTCATATACGATATGCAAATATTTTTTTGTCTAATTAAACGTAAAAAAACAAATAATATTACCTCAATGAAGGGATAAAAAGAATGAAGTCTAAAAAAGGCAACAAACTAAATAAAGCATCTATTATTTATAATTTTTTTTAAAATTTAATGTATTTGCAATTTTGGCCCCATTTAAGCTTTTAAAAATTGCATTCTAACCCAAAATGTGTCTTGTGCTTCTCCGACTAAAAAAAAAAACAATTAAAACTTATTTTTCATGTGACCGACACTTGTCTAAGACGTGTCTGAGCATGTTCGTGTCCCGGACGCATTGGGCACTGATATGAGAGGCCCAATGAGGTGTCTTTGCTACTTAGGTCAGGATGCATTAAAATCCAATGGAGTGTCCCCAAAGGGACAACTGTCCAGTATCAGTGAAGTTGCAAGGGGATCATGCTGCTGTAACATATTCGGAAGGGCTAGATGTACATAGCCTTACTTCCGCATGTAGAGAGGCAGTTTCTGTGACGCAAACTAGTGACAACAATGTCATATTCAACCTTGCCATTGCGTCAAGGCCGCCATTCAAACCTCAAGTGTCATTGTTGAGTATAAATGACCTTTATCACGGGAGGATGAACAAACTAAGGGATGCAACAGAAATCTATGATTTTCATTCATTTTTTTTTTTGGGGGGGGTAAATGGACTATGCATCACTCTTTTTTGTTTAGCTATCAACTATTTATCTAAAAGATGTATAAGAAAAGACCCTATGCCATGCATCAGATCTCCTTTTCCTTTTATCATAGATCAATATATACAAAAACTTAATATGTTGATTGATAGTAAGCATTTGTCGAAACAGAACCACAATATCTGTTTCTGCTTAGTTGCGATCATGCAAAGCAATCTTGGGTATTAAACTTTTTACTGGTATGAATTTACTGTCCCCTGTTCCTTCTATCATAGATCAATAGATGTAAACAATTACTTTGTTGATTGATGGTTAAGAAGCATTTGTCAAAACAAAACCGCAGTATATGTTTCTGCTTAGTTGCGATCATGCAAAGCAATCCTGAATATTTAACAAGGAGTTTTACTGGTATAGATTTACTGTCCACTAAGTTTGCCTTTGGGCGTAAATACATTTAATGGTTGCTATTGTTAGTAACATGTGATGTAACATAAAAGCCCCTTTTTTAGTCAATAGATAAAAGTCAGCACACTGCCAAACTACCATCAAACTTACTCGCTTGTATCACTCCATATTAAGGGTTTTGAAGTTTGGCTTCATGACCTTTGGCAGTGTTTATGTTTCCACATCTCTTTCGTTTTTATTTTACATAGTATCAGTTTGCATTCTACATCTTGAATGATTTGCAAATGTAGTTTGGTGCATCAAGCTTATTTATTTTTATCTTCGTACTGCAGATTGTGCATGTTACATTGGATAACTATGAGCCAGATCCGCAAGTTGAAGATGACGATGAAAGAGGAGAGCCACATCATAATTGGGTTGATGAAGTGGTTAGATGTGAAGCTAGAACTGGTGCTGGCGTTGGTAGTGAAATGCCTAGCCACACAATCATCAGGCCACGAGCAGAAAAGAAAGATCCTTCTCTTTTGAACAGGTTCAAAAGCCTAAGATTTAATTGTGTGCATTCTTCTCTTCTTTTCGAGTTATTCATCGTCTTTTCTAAATTTATCTACTACAGAGAAGAGATTGAGACACCAAAAGTTTGGGCACAAATATGTATCCAAAAAATGGTTGAACTGGCCAAAGAGAGTATAACAATGCGCCGGGTATTAGATCCGATGTTTGTCTACTTTGATACCAAGAAGTACTGGGTTCCTAGGCATGGGTTGGCGACAATGGTTTTGTCCGACATGTGCTACTTCGTGGAATGTTCGGGTAACTATATCTATCTTGTCTCCTCTCTTTTCTTTTTCCAAGTCGGAGTATCTGTGCTTGATATGTTGTCCATTTACCCATTGCTTATAGTGCGGTCATTCAATACACAAACTGCAAACGGGATTTTGGTATTTATTCTGTTTGTTAAATTTTGTATCGGGAAGCAATAATCTTGTACAGATTTTCTTATACTTCATTTTTTTCATGGTTTCAGGGAACCAGCAGTTAATTCTAAGTACTGTCATTCATCATTTGGACCACAAAAATGTGTCACATGATCCCCAAATCAAATCTAATGTCATACAAATTGCTACTTCTTTGGCTCGTCAAATTAGATCTGAAGCTGCACTTTCGGATGTCGGATTTGTCAGTGACCTATGCCGACATTTGAGGAAAAGTCTTCAAGCAACTGTTGATTTAGATGGAGAGCAAGAGTTGAACTTGAATATCTCCCTCCAAAACACCATTGAAGATTGCTTACTAGAGATTGCCAAAGGGGTAAAATCCTTTTATAACACGAAGTCTTTTTTTTTTTTACCTGTTAGGTATTTAGACTTCTAAGTTGACTTACATCCAATGCTAATAGATTGCTGATGCACGACCAATATTTGACATGATGTCGATCACAATGGAGAAGCTGCCATCTATTAAAGTTGTTGCCAACGCCACAATTGGGTCGTTGATCGTTGTTGCTCATGTGGTTTCATTGGCATCTGTCTCTTCACTTTCGCAGCAGGTGAGAGAGGGTTTTGATATTATCTTGTGTGTTTGATATAGGCGCTGTGCGATCACATGTTCATGCTGCTGCTATTTATTTTTTCTTCTCTGAGTTTGCATCCTTCAGTATCAATATTTTGTTCTGTAGTAAGAACATGTATAAAGCAAAGTGAAGTAAGAATGTTAGTTGCTGTTCAATTACATGTTTAATGATTTCGTTCTCCATATGCTAAGAAGCACGGACACGGTAATCTACCTCTGTTGTCCATGTCGGACATGTAATCTGCTTCATGTGTGCGTGTTAGACATGCTCCGGATGTGTTGGTGGATACTCTGGGAATGGGTGGGACATGCTGGGATACGTAGGGGACACACTGAGGACACTTGTGTGGTCAGAATGCATTATTGATGATTATTGAACTTGGCATTGTAGGTTTTGGGCATGTAACTCGCCACATTAAACTTGTTTTTGACAGAAAAATAACCCTCCCAAATGAGCCCCTTCTAACTTGCCCCTTTAAGTAGCTGATGTTATTTGGAAATCACATGCAATTTGAAGTATGGACGAGATATCCGCAAGAAGTTATGTGGAAAATTCTGCATTGGTAGACTCCTGTCTTCCCTTTTATATTTTTGTCAAAGTTCTCTTTAAACATTTAGTTTTCATGTTTGAACATTTTGTCACAGGTATTTCCAGAGGCACTTCTTGTACAACTTTTAAAGATAATGTTGTATCCTGATGTTGAAGTACGTGCTGGGGCTCATCATATATTTTCTGCTCTTCTCATCCCATGTTCTAATCCACAACATGGCATTGCTAAACATCCAAGAAGATGGAACACAGATTCTGCATCTCCATTTGCTTCAATAACATCTCTACTTGAAAGGCTTCGGAGAGAAAAGGATGGAACTAAAGTACTAAAGCATGGCATTAATGTTCAAGACGATCTTAAGGACAGAGAAGTTGCTGAGGAAGAATGGAAGCAGGGGTGGGCTCCCAAGAAATCACCTAATTTTCTTAAAATAAGTTCTATCATCGACAGGACATCTAAAACAACCAGCTGGGCTGAGGCTGTAAGATTTTTTTCCCCATTTAGGTCATTTCTTTTGTGAAGTACTTATGAATTTGCCGTATACACCTGCCTATTCTTCTCTCTTGGAAGAATTATAGTATCTGGATTTCCTTTTGCTAGTTTAAATCCAATGACTTCTTTTTATTCGCACAGGAACCATCAATTATGAAATTTAGTGAGGATCAATTAGCACAGTTGTTGTCTGCCTTCTGGTTACAAGCTAATCTTCCAGATAATCTACCTTCAAATATTGAAGCTATAGCTCACTCTTACTGCTTAACACTTCTTTCTCTACGCCTTAAGGTAAGGATTCTGCTGTGCATTCTTCTTATTGCCTGCTTTTCCTTTCATCCATTCTGGATTTTCTTGCTTTGGAAAAGTTGATATTTGGTAACGACAATTCTTAGATGTGAGAACAGAGTTGTTATACTAAATCTTTTACTTATGGTGGTTATTAAACAGAAACAACCGTGCCTTTTATCGAAAATAAGAGCCCTCGTGAAAATATTTGTAAAAATCAAGTACGGTAAAAAATGGATAGCTCTTTTGAACGATATTTCTCTCTGTCACTTTTCTCAGTCGTAAATTAAATGATAATCTGTATGTATCCAAGTTAAGCTTAGGGCTAAAAGGTTCATTCTTAAATTTTTTATGGGCTTCTGCTTCATTTCTTAAATATTCTTTTTGATGTTCATGTTAATGCACACCCTCCTATGTTTGTGTGGGGCTGATCTTACTTGCAAGTTTACATCCTTGCAGAACCCCAAAAACAATCTCGTGGTCCGGTTCTTTCAGCTTCCACTGTCACTTAGGAATATTTTAGTGGATCCTAACAATGGTAGGGGAACTTTATCTCTACAACAGCCTTGTAAACTTAGAAAATGTTGAAAATGCATAGTTAACAGTTTTCTACCTTCTACCAGGTACATGGCCTCCAGCATACCAGAGAACAGTCCTTGTCTTATCAACAGCAATGTTGACTTTTGCAGCGAAGATATATCAAATACCTGATTTGGTTGATTTGGTCAAATCACTAGTTGAATATGAGGTGACTTTTTATTTCCCATGGATCTTTTTATATTTACCAAGCTCAACAAGTTGTCCACAAATTTTGTATGATAGAACAGGCTTGTTGCCACAACATTGATGTGAGGGATTTAGTTTCAAATTTTGCAATGGGTTGTCTACGTACTGGTATACTAACATAGTAAAACAAGAACAACAAATAAGTGAGATTGGTTTGGTTGACTTCTTTCTATATTTACTTGCTCATTTTCTTTTCTTCATGTTTGGGATTCGGACATACACAGTTGTTAAGGTTACTTGAACCTTTTTTTTTTATCTCTCCTCTCGTATTTCCTCAGAGATTCCAATTTATGCAGAAACTTTTCTGGGGCTGTTGTTGTGCTACGAATTATACTGTTTATCAAAGGTTGAATTTGGCGTAAGGGGAAGTTCAACTAATTTCCTACATCCTATGCTTTAACCATTCGAATGTGGGGTGACGTGTAGGCCAATCGAAGAGGAGTAATGGGGGCTACTATTTTTTGCAAATTTCATACTGTGCAACTTGATATCATAACAAGTCTTGTTGCTTTGTGTTTAGGAAGTCATGTCTTCATGCTAAAAGTTTTATCAAAACCAAGGACATGTTCAAACATATCTTAGAATTGATTAGACAAGGTGTTTCTTGCTCATGCATCTATTTTATTTTCTCTCTCTTGTCAAGTTAGCATGGGATTTGATTTGCTTCTTGCTTTTGATGGAATTGTTAATCTACAACAACTTTTTTTAATTAATTTTCAAATATCTTGTGCAAATTCAGGTTGATCCCTATTTAGGCATCAGTGATGACTTCCAAGTTTATGTGAAACCTGGGGCAGATGTGAGGGAATATGGGTCTGCAGCTGATAATCAAGAGGCGAAGTCTTTACTACATGATTTAAGGAACCAAATCTGTGAAACTGACAAGATTGTCGTGGATAGTTTAGTACAGAGTTTGTCCATCAGTATTGAGGTGCGTTTTGCAACTGTTTAACCAGGGCCTCCACTCTTGTGTTGTAACCTGCCTTACCTCTCTCTCTCTCTCACACGAGTGCGCGCGCACACACACATCTGCTTGTTTTACCAAGGTGTAGTGTGTAGTCTCACATCCATATTCTCTTTTCGGCTCATTAAGCTGGAGGTAGATGGCTTAGTTGAGCAACTTTCTGAACCGTTCATACCTGACGATGCATTCATGTATGGTCCGCAATCTGTACTGGATTTGGATGACCTTCAAGCAGCTGAAAACTCCAAGGAAACTCTTTCCTTTGATGGGGTATGTTCTTTTATGCTTCTTCTGATAGTAGTAATCTTTGATTTCTTTCTGTTACTGGGCTGCATGAAAGAGTCAAATTTGAAATCTTGGCTATGGAGTGAGATTCCTCGTTTCCCAGTGTCTAGTGTTTGAGTTAACTCGTACACCACTAGAATATCCTCCCTTAAAATTTCAAATGTAGCTACACCTGACCACGACCTGCATTCCATGTATTTGCAGGATTTTCTTTGTAGTGATGCAAATTGAAGCTGTTTTATGTTGTTGGTTGTGATACAGGATTTTCCAACAATTCCGATGGCTGAGGATCTGAGAAGTGAATCTTCTGTTGTTGACCTCTCTCGCTTCACTCCCAATGTTGCAGCATCGCCTTCCATGTCTCACATCCTTAGCATCGGGCAGCTTCTGGAATCGGTAATCTAAGTTTCTGTGTGGTGGGTGTGGTGTGCGTTCTTCTTTTCAAATCCATTTACAGCAAGATGAATGGATTTTATTCAATGAGACTGCACTTAGCAGTCTCATACTTCTCAAAGTTTATGCGTGGGAACAGATTTAAAACTATGTTAGAATCAAGTGCAAAAGGGGTTTGTGTCTTCAGATTTTCTTCTGTTGTCCCACTGCCCCTTTATGTAGTGGGAGTTATAACCAGTTACATCAAGTTGCATTTAATGCAATTGGTGCTTAAATTCAATTTCGCCCCTTCATCTCCACTTTGAAAACTATGTGCACTAATTTGTAAGGGTAGCCTTCAAAACAAACAAGGTTTGTGATTTAACTTTTCAAAGTGGAATTGCATTTTGGAATAAAAAGGGACAGAGGGTGTTGTCATTGAGTTACCATTTGTCCCAAAAGCATAAGCAGTTAGAAAAGAGACCCAACAATGTATATCAAGCTACTCAACACCCTTCCTTGCGTGCAATCTTGTCTTGCATGTGGAGATGAAAATATATATACAGAGCGAAATACAATATGAAAGGGGAAAGCAGAATGCAAATAGACAACAAATGCAAACAAAGAGACTTGAACCCAAACCCTCTCTCAACCTGAGCTATGATCCTATGTGAAGTCAGAAAATGGACTGAACATTGTGTATCATACTATTTAATAGTTTTATTGGGTAACGTCCTTTAGTATTATATTCTAGGACTGTGTGGGTTCCATTTTGTTGTGTGGTCTGAAGTGTTGGAATATTGAGAAGAGAAAAAAATACTAAAGTTCTGTGTTGGTTAAATGAATATTAAAAGGCGTAGTACATGCTTAAATAGAATATTGAGGAAACACTCATTACATACAAAGGCTAATCTACCCTTGTTGAATACTGCGCTATATTAGTTAACATATGGTATCCTTATTGAATACTACGCTAGATTAGGCAACATATAAATTCACACCCGTCGTTAAACTTAGGATGCGATGACAAAGAATCGTGAGTTTGCGAAGTAAGAAACAAAAGTGAGGTTGTCGGAGGCTGATAGTGGTCTGGTGAGGGTTACTGAATATTTGTTGGTGATCAACGCAACTGGTGCAAATAGAGAGAATGATGCAAATTAGAGAGAATGATGCAGATCCAGTGAAAAAAGAGGAGTCCATTGGTGCAAAACAGATTGTAGATGCAAATGCAGATCTAGAAAGAACAATGCAGAATTGAAAAAAAGGGGTCCACTGGTGCAAAATTAATTGCAGAAAACGATGCAGATCTAGAAAAAACAATGCAGATTTAGACAGAATGATACAGATCTAGTGAAAGAAGAGGAGTCAACTGGTGCAAAACAGATTACAGATGGAGATGCAGATCCGAGGAGAAAGAAGTGCAAGCAAGAGGTGCCTAGGCTGAACATATCGAGTTCAAAACCCCTAAACCAAGCAGATCTTAGATTTGAATAGTGTCGGAACACACGCGATGCGTGTGCAAGTCGATTAATAAAGCAAAATATAGGTAGTGACTAAATCATGGAGTGTAGTGGTAAGGATAGTAGTTACTAAAATATCTATTTACTTGTTTGCCAATGATAGTTAAAGTGAGTGATTTGTTTTGAATTTTTTTTTAAGGATAATAATGGAAATCACTTTTGTGACACGGCTTCAATTTTTTGTTCATACCAAAAGGGATAGCCCCTTTCTATTAATATAGATGGTTGGTTGGGCTTGTATAGAAGATATGTATGGGAGTGGGTGAGTTAATATGGATGGGCTTGTGTTGAACAGAGCAGTGAGCGAACATGTGATTTAGATATCTCTTGGACGGACTACATTTTTTGTTCATTCCACTCTTTGTAGACCTGAACAGGCTTCTATTCCTGCATTAAACAAATTGGTTGATGATTTTAGGCGCTTGAGGTAGCAGGTCAAGTGGCTGGAACGTCCGTTTCAACTTCCCCGCTTCCATACAGTGCCATGGCTAGTCAATGTGAAGCTCTTGGCACTGGCACTAGACAGAGGCTCTCGAGTTGGTTGACCCATGACAGTCACTTCCCTAAAACAGCTGGAAAACTGTTGCCAGTATTTTCGGCGGATGGGTGCTCAGAAATCAAGAAGGTGAGCTAAAATTTTTGAATTTTCTAATTCAGCCCTGGTTCATATAAACATTTTGCTCAGACCATGCCTTCATGGACGGATTTTTTCTATAAAGCTGTATTTCAGTCAAGGATTTGGTTAAATGAAAGAAAATGGAAAATTTGGAATTATCTAACATGTGAGCCGTAGGTCCTTTAACTTTTCTATTTCAATTTCCTTACCTGAATACAGCTTAGTTGAAAAAGAGAATTACAGGGAAAGCAAAGAATCATTAAGCTTCTGTATTTTGCTTATGTGTCTATAACTATTTCCTCTGCATTTTGCTTTCTCTTCGTAAATCCCTTCATGAATCTGTCAGCCAAACACAACCTTAAGTTCTACTAAAATAATACGATAATGCATACAGTTATGTATGAAATGAGCACATCCATTCGGCACAAGTAAAACAGGGGCTGTTTGGTCTTTTATTTTAGAGTTTGCCAAGTCACTTGTAGAAGAGTTTTGATTCCGGTGCTGTCAAAGTATTATCTGCTCAATAATTTTTTGGTTACTTTCTAAAGTAAAATATTGACACAAGTCCTGCAAATATTCATCAGTATTATTCTTCGTTCATTTTCTTATGGGACATGGTGTTCATGTAGATTGACAATGGAGGTGGAGGTGGAGCTGTTCAGGAAGGAATGCTGCCGATGGACCCTTGGTTGGCTCTGAGGCTGCCTCCTGCGAGCCCTTTTGACAACTTCCTCAGAGCAGCTAGGTGTTAGTAGGCTATAACATGCAGTCTGTTGACCTAACCTTGTAAAGCTGTAGGCTTCAGTTCATGATTTCAACTTAATTAAAACATTTGAGGGCCTTCCATGCCCTGTGGAAAAGTGGGTATTATTGTATGCAATGTTTACTTCTCTCTCTCGCTATCTATCTCCCTCTCTCTCCCCATGGATGTTTTATGTACATTCATTTCTGCTTGCACGCTTGGGTTGTGTAGCCTATTAGCCGAGGCCTTCCTTAGGCAGGGATTGATCTTTAATTAACCCAAAAAAATGGACAGTTTTCCTTTCCTCCCCTCGCTCATAAGTGTGGCTCTCTGGACCAATCTCTGCTTTGGCTACGTTCATAGTTGTTGTAACACATAAATTTGAGTTTTGCAATAAAAACCAAAAAAAGATGCACAAAATAATATTTTATTAATTTAAATAAAAAGTTGATACAATTCTCTATTATGTTTCTTGTAATGAAAGAATGATTCTTCTGATTCAATCCCTGACTATGGTGGTGATTGAATGGCTGGTGAAGTTTGTTGTTGAATGAAAGTTGAATAATTTGATCTTGAATGAGTGCAGTTGTAGATGAACCGACGTTGTTTGAATGCTTGTTGATTCTATGTAAGAGTTTGAGAGAGAGATTTGAGAAGAGGTTTGAAGAATGCTTGAGAATTTTTTGTGGGGACTTTTGTTGTGTGTTTTTTATAATGAGAGTCTGTATTTATAGGTTAGAAGAGAGTATTTTTAATTTGAAAATGACGATTTAATTGATTTATCTTTTCAAATGAACATAAATTTGTCTTATTTTTATAGAAGAAATCTTAAGTCAATAAATAAATAAATAATACAATAAGAGCATTATTATTTCTTTAAAAAAATTAGAGTATGCTTGTATTTTTGGGCTAATCTAATTTTATGTCTATTTAGCAAATTAAGTTAATCCGTCTATTTTGGTCTCTATCGTATTTTTAAATGGAATAAGCTCAAATAATTTTAAAGGCTCAATACTTATTTGAAGACTGGGGCTAAATTTTATTTTTGACTTTTATTAATTGAAAATACATATATATTTTTTATCTTGATTAATTGAATAATGTAAAATTTTAGTGATTACAAGTTGCCCCAACTTCTAACTCATGTGTGTTTGCTTGCTAGCGAGGCTTTAAGTAACATTTTCTTTTGATTGGTACACTTGATGGAGTTCTACGTAGACATGATTGACAATAAACATTTGTGATGTGTTCATCAACCGTTAAGGTATGTACGTGCAAATGAAGCCAAAGTACTAGTTTGCTCTAGTGTTGTCGAAGTTGCGCATCAATGCAATTATCTTTTATATGGAAAATAAACAAGTATCCCGAGGTGGCATACTCTACGAACTTTGAATTGTAAGACATTTATGCATAGTACGATCTACAATTCTATATGTATGGCAGTCATCCCCTAACATTACATACGAGTTGAAAGTCCTTCCACCATTTGGGCGTTCACTGTTCGTGTAAGTCTGTGAAGTTTGTTTTCTGTTTTCTTTTCCAGCATGTGGCAAAAGTGAAGGCTTTGATCTTTTATCTTCCAGAAAACCCACGTTTAGATTCCCACTTTGTCGACCAAAATCATACCCAATAACCAAAGAGGTTGCAGTGCTGAAACTGCCTGAACCAACCAATTTCTTAAATTCTTTATGCATGATATGATAATTACCATTCATGACCAAAATTTTCAATTGAGTCAAGTCTTTGTTCAATTTTTGATTCATGATATGATAATTACCAGCCCATGTCGTAGCAATTGATGCTAAAGAGGTTGGTATTGTAAAAAGACTTTGTGCGTCTCAAAAATTAAATCCTTGGTAGAATAAAAGGTACTATCAGACCACTGTGTTTTTTCTCTCTCTTCTGGTTATGATGTTATAGAACCTGGGTTGATTCCTCTTAAAACTGGCACAAATCTACAATTACCATGACCGAATTTCAGTCCATGGGCTAGACCATAACATCCTTTTCAATCAAAGAATGATTAATTCGTTTGATTCAACTTCCAACTATGATCGTTATGCAGCGGTTGTAGAGACTTGTTGCCTTGAACAAGACAATCTTAATATTTTATTTATGTCATCCATTAACTTGATTTCTTTTGTCCTCAAAATCTGGAGGAGAAGTGACCCGATTGGTTCTCAATTGCCACAAGTTGTGGCAACCCTCTCTATTTTCTGAACTGTTTCGTAATGGATTTTTTTTTTTTCCCTTTCAGCGTCCACTTGAAATCCTTCTGATAGGAGCTTGATTTTGACAGCTATTTGGTTCTTCCTTAAGACGTGAGGTAACAAATAAATAAACTCTTTAACGTTGCCCCTTTTCTGTTTATTGTTATCGACATGTTAGCTTGTGTTTAATATGAAAACGATGGAAGATCATATATACTCTCGGGCAAAAAGATCACGAACGGCGAGAGTACCTCTGTACTTTAATTTAGTGCAAGCTGTCTCAATGTTTCCTTGACACAACATCTTTGGCAAAACGACGAGAGGGCTTCTGTACTTTAGTGTAAGTCGTCCCAATATTTACTTGACAAAGCATCTTTGGCAAAAATTTCAGAACGGCAGGATGGCCTTTGTGCTTTTAGTGCAAGCCATCCCAATATTTTCTCGACACATCATCTTTGGCAGAGAATTCAAAACGGCAAGAGGGTCTCTGTGCTTTTAGTGCAAGCCGTCGTAATATTTTCTCGACACACATCTTTGGGAGAGACTTCAAAATGGCGGTAGAGTCTTTGTACTTTAGTGCAAGCTGTCCCAATATTTTTTCGACCCGACATCTTTGGCAAAGACTTCAAAACGATAGGAAGGCCTTTGTGCTTTTAGGGCAAGTTGTCCTAATATTTTCTCGACACAACATCTTTGGCAGAGACTTCAAAATGACGAAAGGGCCTCGACATTGAATTATTTATTTCTTTTTTTTTCCAACTAAAATATCGAGTTTCATTCTTCTCTAAAGTTTTTGTTGTTATTCCATTCTTTTGTTGCATATTTTTTTTGTATTATCTATTTGACTCCTTCCCTCCTTTTGTTATTCAAATATGTGCAAGTCACAAGTATGGTTTTCTGTAAAGAGTTGTAAGAAGGAACAGTGAACATCTTCGAGGGTGCCGACGAGATAAAAGAGGGGACTATTTTGATAGCGCATGTATTACTTATCTGTGTTGACAAGATGTGTGTGCCTCCACCAGACAACTCATTTCACCTCACTTATTGGCCAAAAGAAGTTCATTGTAAGTTTTTTCATTTTAGGGGCACTTCTTGTGTTCAAGATGCAAACTTCAAGGTTTTGCCGCTCGTTTCTTCCCTTCATGAAAGTGCTAATATTTGTTATCTGTTTCATCTATTGGGCCATCACATTTGCATTGGAGAGGTGTAATGGAGTAGTTTGAAGTCATTAGCAGATCTTCCTTTATCACAGGATATTGGGAGTGGACAAAAGTCATCTGGAGTCACCATAGCAAATTCCTTCTTTGCTTGAAGATATTACAATTCGGTTGAATGTGTTATGTTCTTCTTCTTTTGAAAATCTGTCATTCTTTTGAAGATTTTTCATCTTATCGAGTTTCACATATATTTTGCCAAAAACATACTGACTTGATTTTGGCTTTTACAAGGCCACTTTGAAATCAAAGTAACTTGATTTTGGGGTTTTGACTAGGGGTGTAACCGGTCCGGTTTGGTTCGATTTGCTCTACAAACTTAGATCAAACCGGTTGACCGGTTTGAGGAAAACGTAAACCGGACCGATGGTGTTCGGTTTGGTCCGGTTTGGCTCGGCCGATTTTTGCTCCGGTTTCCAATTTGGGTTGTCTTGGGCCAAAATCATCAAAAAAATATAAAAATAACTCAAAAATCAGAAAAATAACTTAGTATATAAACCCACAAATCAAATGCGAAATCCGTAAATAAATAACTCAAAAACATAACTTAGTATATGAAGACTGGAACTCAGAAATCACTAAAATAAGTACACGAATTCAGTAAAAAAAAATACAAAATCAGAGAGAGTAAGACATAAAGAACCTAAACCAAACCAAACCAAACAGAGCCTTATGTCCCAAATCAATTGGGGTCGGCTACATGAATCCTTTTCCTCCAAAGAGTTCTGTCAAGTGCTGCTTGCTCACTTAGCCCTAGTAGACTTAAATCCTTGCGCACTACCGCATCTAATGTCAATTTGGGTCTTCCCCACCCCGAAGCCTTGCTATGCAAAGCTATCCTATCCGCTCTCTTAACTATTGCATCCGTAGGTCTACGATAGACATGCCCAAACCACCTAAGCCTATTTTCCCTCAACTTCTCGTCTATAGGTGCTACGCCTACCATCTCGCGGACTGTTTCATTTCTAATCCTATCTCGTCTAGTCTTACCACACATCCACCTTAACATTCTCATTTCCGCTACACTCATCTTGGTCACCTGTTGTTTCTTCATAGGCCAGCATTCTGTCCCGTAAAGCATATAGAGCCTAAATATTTAAAACGGTCACTCTTTGGTATCTCCTGGTCTTGAATCATCACTTTTTCTTCGTACGCACTTCTGGTATCACTAAACTTGCAAACCATATACTCAGTTTTACTCCTACTTATCCGAAAGCCCTTAGACTCTAGTGCATCCCGCCAAATTTCTAATTTATTATTAACACCGCTAGCAGTATCATCGATAAGGACGATATCATCTGCAAACAACATACACCATGGAATATCCTCTTGAATCTGACTAGTCAATTCATCCATAACTAAAGCGAAAAGGTAAGGGCTCAAGGCTGACCCTTGGTGCAATCCTACTGTGATGGGAAATTCACTCGTCTCCCCTGCTGGTGATCTAATGGCAGTGACAGCACCTTCATACATGTCTCGAACAACATCGATATACCCTTTGGTTACTCCCTTTCTCTCCAGAACCCCCCATATAATGTCTCTGGGCACCCTATCGTAAGCCTTTTCTAGGTCTATGAAGACCATATGAAGATCCTTCTTCAATGACCTGTGTTTCTCTACCACTCTTCTTAGAAGGTAAATAGCTTCCATGGTCGATCTCCCAGGCATGAACCCAAATTGTTTCTCCGACACCATAGTCTTCATCCTCAAACGATGCTCCATAACTCTTTCCCACAGCTTCATCGTATGACTCATCAACTTAATATCTCTATAGTAAGACATAAAGAACCTAAACATTTAAAACTATAAAGTATAAAATAACTTAGGGTTAAAACCGGTCCGGCCCCAAAAACTCAAAAATCAAAAATCAAACCGAAACAATTCAAAGAAAATCAAACCGGACCGAACCAAATCGGTCTGTTCTCAAAACCGGACCGAACCGACGATTCGGTCTAGTTTGGTCCGGTTTTCCAGTTTAGTCTTTCATCCTAGTTTTGACAAGTCAAACTTTACAAAAGTGACTTACTTTTTTGAGCTTTGAAAATTCTAACTGGGATGTCTTCTCCTATTAGGCGACGTGTTGACAGTGTCACGTGCTTTGTAAGTAGCGTGCAAGTAGATTTTGTATCCTACTTTGATAGATAAATACAATTATTTAATTAAATCAATTAATACCAGTTCTGCGTGGTGTTGCGATAAGGTACCACACACTAAGCTGAATAAGATTTGATTGCCAAATAGATTTAACAAAATAATAAATACATAACTAAATTGATAACAACAAAGTGTGCCGTTGCAATGGCCGTCCACCAAGCTGAATATCACAAATTTTCATGGTCTGAGTTATTTAATTAAATAACATGAATTTTTTAATTTTCAACAGTTGAAATTCAAGTCAAAGGTGGAGATTTATTGAGTTAGTGCATTGAATTCAAAGGAAAAAAGATTTTGGACAGTAACTCGTATTACCGGTAGTAGTGCTAGAACTACCAGTAATAGGAGGTTATGATTTTTTGGGACAGTCGTCGGTATTATCGGTAATGAGAGCATCATTACTGATAGTAAGGAGATGCTTGAGAATCCTAGCGATAAGATTTGAGAGATCTATTTTCCTAATCTATTTAGGATGCCATATGTCCTTAATTATTATTTAAGAGATTTGTTTTTCTATTCTTTAGAGATTGTATTCTTTCATATTCTTTGGGTTTTCTATAAATATGAAAGAAATGATTCCCTAAAAAGATATCCTAAAAGGAAACTTGATGAGATCTAATTGATTGGCACCTCACATTATAGTTTCAGAACATAGTCGACCTTTATAATCTCTCTTGATTATAGTGAAATCTATTTCTCTCCTCCTATAGACGTACGTTTAAACTATTTCTTATTCAAAACTACATAAATCTCTGTATCTTTTTATTTTTTTATTGATGATCTTTTCTTATTTATCGTATTTATCATAACACCCCCCAGTGTCACTGTGCTAGATGAATAGGATCTAAAACAAGAAGCCTTTTAATAATTACTTGGAATAACATGGTCAAAAGTCATAGAATGCATGTTTATTGTAAATAAAGGTTATTACACATGTGGATGATCACACATCATTGTTTGCTACCTTAATTCAAGTATGTGTGTGTGTACACACATGCCCAGGGGTGGAGCTAGAAATTTTAATTAGTAGGGTCTAAATTTTAACCAAAATCGCATAGCAAAAATAATTGTCTAATAAGAAAATAAATATACAGTATTATCCATACATTTATCTAACATAATCTTCGATGAATGCTCGATGACTTTTCTTATGTAAGAAAGATATATCAAAGGGTCATTTGTTAAGAAAAAATTAAAATATCTTTTTATCATAAACGCGTAAAGTATTATTTATTAAGTGATTCTCATGCAAATGCGAAATAGTTCTTTTCACAATCAGCATAATAAAATACTTTTAATTTGTATTTGGATGAATTGTTTAGGGAAATTTTATACCTAATGAAATATTTGGGGTTATACCTTAATGAAATATTTGGGGGCAGTTGTACACTTTAGGTGAAATACTTAGAACAATATTAAATTTTTAAGAGGTCAAATCACTACTTAACCTACAAATTTCTAACAATAATAAGAGTTTATGAAAATCGAATGGGCTCAAGTGACCTCAGTTGACCCCTACTCCATCCGCCTCGGCACATGCTTATGCCTTGCTAGAGTACAAATTAAGTTGAGTGTTTGTTATGCAAAGAAGGAACAAACACCCTTCTTTTCTTTTTTGGAAATAAAGAATGAACAAATACCTAGCCATCATGGTAAGTGGAGGAATAATAGTACTAGGACATAGGTGTATGAGAAAAAAGTAAAAAAGTCCAAACAAGAATAATAAAAAATAAAAAGTAGAGAGAGGAATGTAAAAGAAAAAGAAACCTTCAATTGGTGGAAATTGAGAAACACGCAACTCATAAATATAAAACCCAAATAGCTACAAAAATTATTGGAAAAGTGATAACTAGAACATGAATATTGAAACAATTTGCAGTCATTTAAATTGAGTTGGTACTGTCTTAACTTTTTTTTGGGGGGCTTATTTTTGTTGTCTTAACCTCCCATAGTGAGGTAGGACCCTAGTGTTACCGTGCTATATATATAGACCCAAATCAAGAAGTCTCTTAATTACTTGAGATAAGATGGTCGAATTAAAGTCGTAGAATGAATACTTACGGTAAATAAAGGTTTATTGCACATGTGGATGAGCATACGTTTTTTTAATCGGCAAAAGAAAACGATATATTAATTTTTGAAAAAGAGGTACAAAGATCAAACAAAATCTAGCATAAAGAAACAATCCACACGTGCATGGATTCTCAGAAAAGAAAAAACAGATAAGAAACAGAGGCGTAGTGTTGGCCAGCAGCCAACTAAGAAAAGGAAAAGAGAGAAGAAAGTTTAAAAACACACCCAATACACTACGGCCACAGAACAAAGTCTAGCAGAACTGCAGAAAAGTGGTGCCGGTAACCAAGATGATACCACTTAATCCCACTAAGTTTCTGCTCCACACTAATTTGTTTCCTTAAATCAAGAGAAATTGATCCCAATTAATTTTAAGAAGATGAAAGAAATAACAAGATGTTAAAATTAAGGATTTGATTTGATATGGTCAATTTCCTTAATTCTTTCCTTGTAAATGTTTGTACTATATTATTGTAAGACTACAATGAATGAAATTATCAGAAATTTATTCCACAATTGTGTTTATTTGACATGGTATCAGAGCCTTCTTCAATATCCTCTTCTTTACCCTAGGAATTGAAGTTTGGTCCTGTATTCACAATTGTTCTTTATGTTCATACCATTCCGCTGCGAAGGGGCTGTAATGGCCTCTTTGAAAACTCCTACTTCAAATAAGGATCGGAAGTGTACTCATTGTAATGGTACTAGTCATACGGTGGATACGTGCTTTCGACTCCATAGGTATCCAGATTGGCATCCAAAGGGCAAAAAGGCGTCTTATGTGTCTTCCAATGCTAAGGAGGAGGACCCTAATTCAAAAGGGAATCTAGCCACAACTCTTGGATTTACTGCTAAGACTGGTATGTTTTTTATTGAAAATAGTGATTGGATAATTGACTCTGGCGCAACAGATCATATGACTTGTGATCGTTATAGATTTAGTCACTTATCCCCCAAATGTTCCAAAACCACCATTACCAATGCCAATGGTGTATCATCTCCAGTTATTGGAGTTGGTACAGTTCCGTTATCTCCCACATTAGCTATCAAAGATGTCTTATTTGTGTCATTATTAAATTGTAATCTTCTCTCCATAAATCAATTAACCAAATCTCATAATTGTGTTGCTCTATTTTTTCCTACTTACTGTGTCTTTCAGAACATCCATACTCAAGAGAAGATTGGCAGTGGTAGACAAGTTGGAGGATTGTACTATCTGGAGGATGGGTTCCAACATCTCAACAAAAATGGACAAGCTCATGTGGTGACTGAAGATTTGGTGAATAAGAAAAAGGAGGAAATTTGGTTGTGGCATAAGAGACTAGGACATCCCTCTTTTGACTATCTTAGGAGATTATTTCCTTCACTATTTAGTGGATGTAATCTTTCAGATTTTATTTGCGAAACTTGTGTGATGGCGAAAAGCCACCGTACTACTTTCTATTTGAGTAATAGCAAAACAAATCTACCTTTTTCATTAGTTCATTTGGATGTTTGGGGACCGGCACCAATTTCTACTCTTAATGGGATGAGGTGGTTTGTAACTTTTGTGGATGATTGCACTCGAATGACTTGGCTTTATCAATTTAAGCGCAAGAGTGAGGTTTGCTCAATTTTTCGCATGTTCCATCAAATGGTGACTACTCAGTTTGGCATTCCAATAAAAGTCCTTCGTTCTGATAATGGCAAAGAATACATAAAGCAAGAATTGTTGGATTTCATGCACTCAGTAGGGATTATTCACCAAACAACTTGTACAGATTCCCCTCAACAAAATGGTGTTGCAGAGCGAAAAAATAGACATTTATTGGGAGTTACTCGATCTCTCTTGATTGGGGGTCATGTTCCCTCTTACTTGTGGGGTGAAGTTCTGAATTCAGCGGTCTACTTAATAAACCTTACGCCATCTAGCGTTCTCAATTTTAGAAGGCCATTGGATGCTCTCTCTGATCACTACACTCTTCCACCAGTAGTGCTTTTGGCCCCTCGAATTTTTGGGTGTGTGGTCTATGTACATTTACATCCGCGTCAACGGAATAAGCTTGAGTCTCGGGCTTTAAAGTGTATTTTTGTGGGATATGGGGTCAATCAAAAGGGGTACAAGTGTTATGATCCATCTTCTCGGAGGCTTTATGTTTCCATGGATGTTACCTTTCATGAGAAAACACTGTTTTATAGGCCAGTGACTACAGATTTTTCACTTCAGGGGGAGAATCAGGAAAAAGTGATAAATCATGAAGAAGTGGAGGCATTTTTTCCTAGAAATTCAGAAAATATTTTTCTGTCTGGAGATTCTACAGATAAGGGTAAATTTTCAGATGAAAGGGAAGAGTTACCAATTGCTGAACCAACGACTTCAAACACCGAAGATAATCCTCTCCATGATAATACAATGTCTCTTGATAATCCAACACAACCACTGGGTCAATCTTCTCTTGAGATTCCTTTAGAGGTATCCACTATTCCTAATTCTATTTTCAATGATGGTACTATTTTTGAATCTCAAGTGTCTCAATATCGTCTTTCAGTTCGTTCTAATCGTGGTATACCACCCATTCAATATGAGCCTGATCCTAAATGCAAAGCTAAATATCCCATTAGTAATCATGTGTCTTTCCAAAAACTATCCAAGTCATATGTGTCCTTTGTGCTACAGTTATCGTCTGTTCCTATTCCTAGTAAAATGCAGGAAGCTTTAGCAGATGATAAATGGATCCAAGCCATGGCAGAAGAAATGGCAGCACTTGAAAAGAATCATACTTGGGAGCTTTTGCGTCTACCAAAGGGAAAGAAAACCGTGGGATGTAGATGGGTGTTTACGGTCAAGCATAAGGCGGATGAGACAATTGAAAGGTATAAAGTTCGGTTGGTTGCAAAAGGATATACGCAGTCTTATGGGATTGACTATCAAGAAACTTTTGCACCTGTTGCCAAACTTAATACAGTTAGAGTGCTCCTGTCTTTGGCGGCTAATCGGGACTGGCCACTTCTTCAATTTGATGTAAAAAATGCTTTCTTGCATAGAGATCTTACAGAAGAAGTGTATATGGATCCTCCTCCGAGTATAGAGAAATACTCCAATATTCCAACGGTGTGCAAACTCAAGAAAGTTTTATATGGGTTAAAGCAATCTCCAAGAGCTTGGTTCGGCAGATTCACCAAGTCTATGAAGAACTTTGGATATAAACAAAGTAACTCAGATCACACTTTGTTTTTGAAGCACCAAAATGGTAGAATTACTGCTTTGATTATCTATGTTGATGATATGGTGGTGACAGGTGATGATCAAGATGAAATTGAGAGCCTACAGCAATACTTAGCTTTGGAGTTTGAAATGAAACAACTTTGAGACTTGAAGTACTTTCTTGGGATTGAGGTAGCGCGCTCAAAGAATGGTATTTTCTTATCTCAACGAAAATACATTCTTGATTTGTTAACTGAAACAGGTATGCTTGGATGTAAGCCTGCAAATACTCTTATTGAACAAAATCATAAGTTGTTTCACTGTTTGGATGCAACTTCTACTGATAAGGCAAGGTACCAGAGACTTGTGGGAAAATTGATTTATTTGTCCCACACAAGGCCAGATATTGCTTATTCAGTGGGTGTAGTGAGCCAGTTTATGCATGATCCTCGTAAACCTCACATGGATGCCGTGGAACGTATTTTAAGATATTTGAAGTCTGCTCCAAGTAAAGGGTTATTGTTCACCAAGAATAATCACTTGAAGGTAGAAGGTTACACTGATGCAGATTGGGCTGGTTCAGCTAATGACAGAAGATCTACATCAGGATATTTTACTTTTGTAGGGGGAAATCTTGTGACTTGGAGGAGTAAAAAGCAGCCAGTAATGGCAAGATCAAGTGCAGAAGCTGAGTATAGAGGGATGGCTTTTGGAGTTTGTGAGTTACTATGGTTGAGGAACTTGCTTAGGAAATTGGGTGTTGACTATCAGGACGCAATGAAGTTGTATTGTGACAACACTTCAGCTATAGAAATTGCTCATAATCCAGTTCAATACGATAGGACGAAGCATGTAGAAGTTGATAGACACTTCATCAAAGAAAAACTTGAAGCTGAGATCATTATTTTTCCATTCGTGAAGTCTGAAGATCAACTAGCCGATATTCTTACTAAAGCTATAGCCAGCAATGTTTTTGATGTCTCTTTAGACAAGTTAGGCATGTGCGATATCCATACTCCAACTTGAGGGGGAGTGTTAAAATTAAGGATTTGATTTGATATGGTCAATTTCCTTGATTCTTTTCTTGATTCTTTCCTTGTAAATGTTTGTACTATATTATTGTAAGACTACAATGAATGAAATTATCAGAAATTTATTCCACAATTGTGTTTATTTGACACAAGAAATAGTTGTAACAAGCCGCACTTTGTTTTCATAGTACATGGTATTCTTTTCTTGGTCACGGATCCGTTATATTCCAGAATAAAAAAGAATACAAATGAGATAACCATATCCTCATATAAGGTATGTTTAATGGTGGAATAGAAGGCCCCTAGACTTGGCTATCTGTTATATAAAGTCATTTGCTTGCAAACAAACCCTACAGGCCAGTCGGTTAGTAAAAGTTAGTGAGGCATCGTGTTTAGTTAGTCATCCTGGCTTGTATACAAGGACGTCTCCTATTGTATCTTCTCTAACAAAAAATATATGATAAACATTTTCTTTTTGTTGTTTAGTTTTCTTGATTTTCTTCATGTTATTAGAGCCCTAGAGGCATACGTCATTCTCGATCCAATAGCTATCAAGAAAAATCAATCTTGATCCTGTTCTTTTCTGACTACGCTTGTTTTCTGTAGGTGGTCAATGATCATTCTCTTCGTTCAGAATTCTTAAAGGAAATCAAAGTTCTGACAGAAAGCATCTTTGTTCTTGACAATCTTCATCTTCTCACAGGTTCTACTTCTTCTGAACAACTAATAATTAATTCGTATATTTGTTCAACAAAAGGTAATGACTACTGATCAATTTAGTACTGATTCATCTTGCGGACATCAAACTTCTGTTACATTACCTTCCTCTTCGGTATTTCTGGTCTCAAATTTCCATAGCCTTGTCACTACTAAACTGGATTCTAACAATTATGTTGTATGGAAGACACAGATTCAGAATGCCACACGACCGAACGGATACCTAGGGTATATAGATGGAACTCTATTGTGTCCTGTATCAGAAATTGTGGTAAATGAAAAAAATGTAGCGAATCCAGGATTTCTAAGTTGGTCTGTGATTGATGGTCATCTACTGTCATGCACAACAACCACCATTTCTATAGCTACACTTCAACGCATAATTGGTTGTAATCATGCTTATGAAATTTGGAATGCTTTAGCGCACAAGTTTGGTATGCTTTCAAAAAATCTCATATACATTTTGTAAAAAGACGATTGTTTGATGCTCTACTAAAACTGCAACAATGGAAGCATATGTTGACCTAATTAAAGAATGTGCTCAACGACTTGCGACTTTAGGGAGTCCTGTTTCAGATGATGATCTAGTGTTTCATACCTTACATGGTGTAAAGACTTTGGAAATTTTTTGGTTTTATTTTTTTTATGTTCGAAACATCATAAGTTTGTTTAGTATTGTTATGTATCTTTCTTCACATTTATGAAGCTCGTCCAAAGTGTTTACTAGATTATTTCGAAAAAGGCTAAGGTTTGGTAAACCATAGCCATGCAACCAAACACATAATTTGGCAGTGGTTAAGTGGAGAGTGACCCACCAATTCTTTTCTCTTTATATCCTGATATATGGGATGTTGTATATTATAAAGCACGTCGAGGAGATACTTCTGACAATGTAGAGTCCCGTAAATTTGATTTATCAATATATCAAAATGGTTATTGGTTCCGTGAATTCTATCTTAGCATTGTCAGAAGATAAAGAATAGGATATGCAAACAAGACAAGTTATAGCTTTTCACTTCATTATCTTCTTATGTTTCCCTTGACCTTCTTTTTACCTCGAGAAGTCCTTCCACAATCCATGATCCAAACACAGCATAGGTGCTTCTATGTTTTTATCTTCTGACCTCTGCCTACAGCTGGTAAACGCAGCTTGCAATTAAGCTAGCACATTTTGACTTAGTTTGTTAAACAACCCTGTATTGTAATCAATCCACTAATTCTTACAGTCAAACGTCGGAAATCTCCCCCCTCTCGGGTTTGTAATCCAATTCCAGTCTAATTTGACTAATGAAACGGGCCTTCATTTTTTACTGTTTGTTTTGAGTGTCTCATCTGTTTAATTCTGTGCATTTTTACTAAGAAATTCTTCTACTTTTTGGACATTGATGATAGACCCCGCTTCAACGTGACATGATCTTGATGCGGAAATACATATTGCTCGGGAAAGTTATTGCATCATACAAAGGAGTACGTGACAGGGCCACATAACCTCTTGACAGGCTTCAACCAATGAGAGGTTAAATTTTTTGTACAGGACAAGCAATGAGATCTTAAAAAAATTTCACTCCTTGTCATACAGATTAGACCCTTGTGGAGGCACTACTTTCAGAATACCCTAGGTCTCATCTTCGTTATCGATAGTAACAACATGGAAAGAATTTTAGAAGACAGAGACGAGCTGCATCGGATGCTGAACTAAGGTAAAAACTCTAATATCATCTAAAAAATGCTGAAATCCAATTGAAAATTGACAATTTTTTGTTTCCTGTATCTCGTTTTCCAGTTGAGGTTGTAACGTGACAATCTTGTTGCAAGGTGAACTTAGGGATGCAACACCGGACCACTAAGTAATCTCACATTGTTTATCCCCGGACCACAAAGCGTACTAGAGTTATCCAGCCAGGTAATGGGGAATGGTCGTCCTCGATGTTGGGTGGGACTAAGACTCCTCATGATGTGTTGGGAAAAATGAAGTTTGGATTCTGATATTTAGTTTCATCTTTTTTAATGAACATGCAAGTTTAATAGATTCTGATATTTAATTTTTTTATAGTGAATCTCGAGTCATTAGATCAAAATAATTTTAACCGTTGTTGTGAAAATATATTTAAAAGATCTCACACCCTGGTGTATTGCAATATAGATAACTTGTAAGGATCCGAATTTTTTTTAATTTTAAATTAGTTGTTCAAAAAGATGCGCAATATGTATAATTGATGATAATTATGTGATTCAGAGCCTTTAGGTAGTAGGCCATTAGCCATGGGGCTGGATATTGATATTTGCATGTTTTAGGGATGTTAATGTATTATAAAACTATTTCTTGACTAAAAAAAAAAATCAGATTTTTGTTTTAGTGTTAGGAAAAAATCCTCATTTCCCCTTGCTCCCTTTCTCTCTAAAACCCTAGCCCGAATCTCCCACTCAATCTAGAAATTCATTGCCCCAAACTCAAATTCTTTCTACATATTGTGTTTCCCCTTCATACTCGGTGGATATCTAGAGTCAGATCGTGTGCATTTGCTCGGAGGAAGTGTATTGGAAGGTTTCAACTCTTGGAAGCTAGGGTTTCTCATCCAAGCCCAAATCTTTCGTTTCAAAGTTTGAGGTAGGGATGTTTCACCGCTATTATACGTTTATAGTATGTTTTGATCGATATATTGGTGTTTTGGTCGAAGATTTGGAGCATTGGTGCATTTTGAGATATCTGTGATTTTCTGATATCACTTAGATCCCTTAAGCGACCTGTGTAGTTTTGAGACACTCGAGCGACTTCTCCAACAACTTTCACTGTCCCAATTAACTTTGCTAGAGTGACCCTATAGTCGCTCAAGCGACCTATGTCGTATGATTTAATTGTATTTTTGAATTTAGAGCATGATATGCATGATTATGGCTTGCGGTGCGATGTGGAATGTTATGACTCGTTTTACAGATACGAGTTTCGTGAATAATGGATGTTAAACGGAAAATTGTGACATATTATAAATAGATAGAAGTTGATATAGACTTGTGATATACGTTAGCAATGGAACAATGCGACTTATGGTCTAGCCTCCTTCGTGAGAAATGCTAGGTATGATATTGGTACTAGCCTCCTTAGGGAGAAGTGCTAGGTACGAAACTATTGCTAGCTTCCTTTGGTAATTAGGCTAGGATATGGCACACATGTATTAGCCATCATCGAGTGAAGTGGAGTGATAATTTATGTTTAACGTGATATGTGAACCGTGATATGGTTGAATGGTTATGGAAAGGGCGTTGTGACTTGTGTAGAGTGATTTACATTTAGTTTGGATGCCTTAATTATGCCATCATCCGTCATTTGTACGTTTGGTTTTATACCTTACTTATGTTATCATGTGTCGTTCATATCATATATATGCTAAGTCATACCATACTGATATAATATTGGTGTATACTTATTTTTGGGAGATGTACCATAACTCGTATTTTTCTTATCTTTTGATTTGAAATGATGTAATATCAAACTCATTCGTATGACATTCCTTACATTTGGAACGGAATTGCCCCTTTTATAGGTGTTTCACATGGAACTCAAGAACTTATTGGTATCAAATGGATGTCTACTTTGGGGTTTATTGGTGAGTATTTGTGAGGTTTCAAAATGTTATGTTATAATTTATTATGTTGCAAATCAAAAGCGTGACATAACTAATGCTCTTATGATCTTGAGTTCAAAGTTAGAAACCAGGAGAGAGAGAGGAGTCTTCGATTTTTAGAATTTTGACAAGAATTTTGACAAGAGAGAGTAGTGAGAAAGGAGTCTTACCCTAAAGCGCAGATAAGGTGTAATTTGGGTAATTTATTTAGTTTAATAATTTTATACTCTCTTAATATATATAAATTTGATTAATAAACACCTTTATAAATTAAAATAAAATTTAAAATAATCAAGCACACTCTCATTGACACGAACAAACGAAGTGAATAATGCCTCCTTTGAGCTAAATTTTTCAGAATATTTAATTGCGCTATTTTTTTATTTTTATTTTTATTAAATTTGCATTTCTCAAAATAGAGTTATTCATTGTTTTTAAAAAAATTTGTATTGTTTTATGTGTGTGTGTTTCAATTTTGGTCCATAGTTTATTTTATCTGAATTGTAGAGTTCTTGTGCGATTTGTGGTCTGTAGTGATCATGATTGTTGGGCCATATTTATTTCTTTTTATTATTATTTTTCTAGTCAATAGAACCGTATAGCTTTTTTCATTTTTGACAGGACTAGATCCTTCCAGCTTAAATCCAAATGCTTTGATGCTACACATTGTAATATTTTAATTTAATTGCATAGTTGGATCAATAAAGGGGAAAAAAGATTCACAAAGAAAAACATTCTTTTAGGTACAAGCAGCTAATGCACGTAATATCATTGTTATAACAGATTTAATTATCAAGACAAACTAATACAATTAATTACTTCACTCAAGCACGCTACTCCCATGTCACCATACATATTAAACTACACACATACAAACAGAGCATGTGCCCAACATCTTGTGTTAGTAAAAGATTCGATCACTTTGCTTGCCGGAAATTCCAAGACCATATGTCGATGAAATGAGATCCAAAAGAAGGGGAAATTGGAGCATAACAAAAGAAGTGACTGGTAAACTGGCTAATGCGACCACCGGAATAAGTGTCCATCCGTTATTGTGTCCAAACACAAGATAGAGTGTGGCACTAAAGGCCACTACCATAGTTATTAGGGATAAGAGCAAAGTGGACAAACCGATAATCAATCTCATGGGAAGAACATAGAGAAAATCTCCATCAGCATAGCGTGAAGCAAGGATGGATAAAAACATCAACAAAGAAGTCGTGGCCGCAAATAGAGAGATTGCATTTGAAACTGCAAAGGTAATAAATGCTGTGTCTTTAGAGAAAATGGGGAAGCCTGTGTCGTCGTTGTTGCCACCGGGAACGGTGATTGCAGCTGCAAATACCACGGTGACTACGAGAGCTGCTGAGATTGCACAATAGTTTGCAGTGTCTTTCATCCATTTCTGTCCTTTGTCTATTAACTTTCTGTGCTCTTCACTAAATACCATTTCAGGTGTTTCTCCATCTTTGTTCTGCCACTCAATGTAAGAGGGCCTTACAAGTTTCTTCACTTCCTACATGACATAGCCCATGGATCTATAATATGTAATGTGAGAGTTAAGAGAACCCCACTCAAAAATTATTATCAATTAGTGGAGATATTGTCCCCAATCGTATACTAGTCAAAAAGTACTATGTAATTATGTGAATGGTGAACAATGGATGCATGCAACAAATATCACAAGCAAACAAACTACAATTTTGGCTAAAACGGAGCATCAAACAACACCGATAAACTAGAGTCTTCTCCAAAACCTTAACAAACGTATCTCTATGACCATAATCCAATTGACAATGAAGGTGAGGCTATTGTACAACATCAAATACTAGTTTTAGATGTGTCATTGAGCTAAGTAGGACAAGCTACTACCAGTTTGTGCATACACGTGGCGTGTGTGTATACACATATGTAGGTTTGCCTACAAACTTTTTAGGCCTACATGCATGTTGAAAGGATTATGTATGTTGGTAATTGATCTCTAGAAAATTTAGAAAGGAATATGTATTACCACAAACCATTGTAACTCACGCTGCATCTGCAAAGCTGCACCAGGAACTAGATTGAGCTTTCTTTGAGGTGCCAATCTTCCAGCTAAGTGCAACATAGTGTTCTCACGATCGTCTCGGATCATTGTCATGTACCGTTTATGATCACCCATCTGATGTATAAGATTGAAAACATTTTCATGACGATCTAATACTGCTCGTTGAAATAAACTATAATTGTCGTTGTCTCTTGTCCATACTAACATTGGAAATGCCTCCACAATCTCTACTATAACCTCGCAAATCCCTAACCTTGTCGCAATAATAATTGCATCTTTGGCAAACGATACGTAAGCTTGTGAGTCATTTAAAGATCTAATTTCCTCACATAAACGTTTGACTAGTTTAACTGCTTGAAGATGCATTTCTTTTTGCTCTTGGATGTGTTTGATGTGAGGCACTGCAATTGAGAAAAGTCACGGTTATGATGATTCTCAAACATAGTTAGTGTAAACTGGAAAAAAAAAAAGGAAAAAAAGAGAGAGGATTCATTAATGGAATTTGCGTGTAAATTAATAGGGACATCTCGTCAATTACCCGATAATTTAAACATCGTCCAGAGTATGGTCTGCAATTTTTGGCACACTGTGTATAACAATTCACAAAGCTTATAGATTAATTGAAATAAATATGGAAGGAAAATGTCGGCATTAATCTCAAGACATCCAAATTAGCGTGTAATTGCTAGGTCAAAGAAGATCAACATGTAAATAAACTGAATACTCAACAAATTGGCACTAAAAAAATGTCAAGGTTCCATTTACAGTAGGGTCAGGTAGAGGTGAGTAAGTATTACATTTTTTGTTCATTTTTTGTGTGTAAAAAAAATCGACTGTAATAACCCAAAGTTTTTTTTAATTTATTAAATTTTAATTTAATTTTTATTAAAGGATTAATTTATGTTTACTGTTAATATAGTCATTTATGCATTTATATCCTAATGGACGGATGAGATCATGTGATGTCTAGTTTGAGGCGAGAATGTACTAGATAATTTCCTTTCTTCCTCTTTATTTTCCCCGACCGTTAGAACCCTAGGGTTATTAAAACAAGAGGATTCATTAATGAAATTTGCATGTAAATTAATAGGTTCATCACGATAATTTAAACGCCATGCAGAGCATGGTTTGCAATTTTTGACACACTGTGTATCACAATTCACAAAGCTTATAGATTAATTGAAATATATATAGAAGGAAAATGTCAGCATTAATCTCAAGACATTCAAATTAACGTGTAATTGCCGGTTCAAAAAGGTATAATTAACAGGTAAATAATTGAATACTCAACAAATTAGCACTAAAAAAGTCAAGGCTCCAATTATAGTATGGTCAGATAGAGGTAAGTAAGTATTATATTTTTTGTTCATATTTGTGTGTAAAAATTGACTGTAATAACCCAAAGTTGTTTTTAATTTATTAAAAATGAAATTTAATTTTTATTAAACGATTAATTTATGTTTATTGTTAATATAGTCATTTATGCATTTATATCCTAATGGACGGATGAGATCGCATGACGTCTAATTTGAGGCGAGAATGTACTAGATAATTTCCTTTCTTCCTCTTTATTTTCCCCAACCGTTAGAACCCTGGGATTATTAAAAAAAAGAGGATTCATTAATGAAATTTGCGTGTAAATTAATAGGGACGTCTCATCACGATAATTTAAATGCCGTTCGAGAACGGTTTGCAATTTTTGGCACATTGTGTATCAGAATTCACAAACCTTATAGAGTAAGTGAAATAGATATAGAAGGAAAATGTCAGCATTAATCTCAAGAATCCAAATTAACGTTAATTGCTAATTCAAAGAAGTACAATTAACATGTAAATAAACTGAATACTTAACAGATTTGCACTAAAAAATGTCAAGGCTCCAGTTACAGTACGGTCAGATAGAGGTGAGTAAGTATTATCTATTTTGTTCATATTTTTGTGTAAAAATCGATTGTACTAACCCAAAGTTTTTTTTAATTCTTAAAAATTTAATTTAATTTTTATTAAATGATTATTTTATGTTTATTGTTAATATAGTCATTTATGCATTTATATCCTAATGGACGGATGAGATCACGTGACGTTTTTAGACAAGAACGTATTGAATAATTTCCTTTCTTCCTCTTTATTTTCCCCAACCATTGGAACCCTAGGGTTTTTAAAACCAGTTTTTAGGCAGCATAACGGGTTTTCATGCCCTTTTATGATGATGGCTATGGAGGCGTATGGGGGGAAATAATGGGGATTGATGAAAGAAATTATGAGGTTGTATGTGGGATTTCAACCCTTGGAGTCTATAAAACTCCAGGTGTTTCTTCTTTTCCCTCACCAACTTCGAAATCAACAATTAGAGAGAGATTGTAATGTTCTTGAAGTTTTTGAGAGAGAAAGAGAGAAGGTTCTACCCGATTCGAAGACCCATCAATTCGCTTATATTCTTCTTTTTAATTTTGCAGTTGCGGTAGTAATTAATAACTACAACCCTTAGTGTCGTACTTCATTTTCAATTGCATGGTTTTTGGTCCTAATCCATGACTTTCAACTCTAATTTTTCGAAAAAGAAAAAATTTAGATTTCGGACAAATTCATGCTTGATCGGTCAGGATTGATATGATGACTGGTCAAGGTGTTCTATTAAAAATGGGCAGAAACCTACGGTGACCGGTCAGGGTTTTGGAGTGTGACTGGTCAGGCAGCTCGCTCAAGCAAGCTAAGGTCGCTTGAGTGGCCTGTAAAGAATTACATGAAATTCTTAAACCAAAAGTGCGAACAAGAGGAACACCAGTGTATGAAGAACTGAACATGAGAATTTGAAGGTTTTCATATTGCATTTCATGCCTGATCTTGCAGCAGTGCTGCGTGCTGGACGTTTACAAGAGAAGGCCCTATTTATGGAACCAAGGGCTCAGCTAACAAACCAGCTAACAGATAACAAACAAAAACAAACTAACAGAATTTGTTCTAACAGACAGAAGGCTAACAAACTCAGCTAACAGACAAAAAGGCTAACAAACTTAACCACGCATCAGAAATATTACAAACTTCAAGATCACAAACTAATCAGGTATTATCTTAACATCCCCTGGCAAACTGATGGGAGGATCAACCATTAGTTTGGATTTAAAACCCAAGAAAACAGAAACCGGTAGAGCTTTAGTAAACACATCAGCCACCTGCTGATGAGACGGAACATAGTGAATAATCACATGCTTACTGAGAACCTTCTCGCGAACAAAGTGGTAGTCAATTTCAATATGTTTGGTGCGAGCATGAAACACGGGATTAGAGGCAAGAGCAATTGCACTTTGATTATCACACCAAATATGAGCAGGAGAGGAGAAATTAAGGCCTAGATCCTTAGCTAAATGAGACAACCAGGTCAGCTCAGCAGCAACATTGGCCAAGGCACGATACTCCGCCTCAGTGGAGGAACGAGCCACAGTGGGCTGTTTTTTAGCAGACCATGAAACCAAATTAGGCCCAAAGTAAACACAATAACCAGATGTGGAGCGTCTATCCACAGAATCACCTGCCCAATCAGCGTCTGTATAGGCCGTGAAGGTAAACTCTCCAGGAGAAAAGTGTAAGCCATGTTCTATTGACCCTTGAATATACCTCAGAATCCTTTTAACCGCAGCATAGTGACTATCAGTAGGACAATGCATATGTTGACACACAGTGTTAACAGAATGAGAGATATCTGGTCTTGTTATAGTCAGATACTGAAGAGATCCAACAAGAGTTCGATACAAACTAGGATCATGGAACAAATTATCAGAAGTATCAGTTGGTTTGACAGAAGCTGGAGTCTTACTTGGCTTACAATGTAACATACCAGCTTTAGAGAGAAGCTCAGTGGCATACTTATGCTGAGACAGAAACAGATGCTTGGGTGAACGAGTGATTTCAATCCCCAAAAAATAATGTAAAGGCCCCAAGTCTTTCATGGCAAACTTTGCATTGAGAGTATCAAGTAACTGAGACATGAGAGCATCATCGTTACCTGTTAGAATTATATCATCCACATAAACCAACAAGAGAAGGCAAGAGGATCCCTGCCTTAGAACAAATAGAGAAGAATCTGCTGTACTGTTAACAAAGCCCTGACCAACAAGGAATTGACTAAAAACAGAATACCAAGCACGAGGTGCTTGTTTTAGGCCATACAAAGCCTTGTGAAGCCGACAAACATGATGAGGATGTTGAGGATCTTTATAGCCTTGAGGTTGACGCATATATACTTCTTCGTCAATAACACCATGAAGAAAAGCATTGGATATGTCAAGTTGACGAAGAGGCCAAGAGTTTGAGAGAGCTAGAGACAACACCAAACGAACAGTAGTCTGTTTCACCACAGGGCTAAATGTTTCTGCATAGTCAATCCCTTCAGTTTGTTGATTACCATTGGCAACTAAACGAGCTTTGTAACGAGCTATGTCCCCATTGGAATGACGTTTAACTTTAAAAATCCACTGACAACCAATGATATGACCATGAGGAGGTAAGGGCACCAAGGACCATGTCCCTTGTTTTAACAGAGCAGAGTATTCCTCATCCATAGCTGTTTTCCAAACATCAACTTTAACAGCCGCAGAGAAAGTCTTAGGTTCCAATGTACCATCTGGAATTGTAGCAGACAGAGACATAGGAATTCTAGGCTTGGTTATACCAGCTTTAGCCCTTGTAATCATGTTATGAGTATTAGGGAAAGAATTAACAATGGGAGCAGGTAAATGAGAAACAGAAGTAGGAGAAAGGGCATTGGAAACAGGAGCATGAGAGGTTGGTGAAGCTGAAGATGCCCTGTTGAAATCATGAGAGACACTTTCTGCAACAGAGGACCTTGAGATATCTCTGGAAAGGTGTGAGGGTGTTTGTTCAAACTGAAAGGTAGGAGTCATGCTGGCTGGATTAGAAAAACTTGATCCAGCTGTTGATATATCAGAACCAAAAGTCACAACCACAGATCCATACTCAGTAAGAGGAACGGTAAACTGAGATGGAAAAGAGAAGACATTATCATCCGAATCAGACACCAGAGTTTTGTAGGGAAAGATGTCCTCATGAAATTTAACATGACGGGAAACATAAACCTTGTTAGTTTTAGGATCATAGCATCTATATCCTTTTGTGTTAAGACAATACCCCAAAAAAACACACTGGACAGACTTGAAATCCAATTTGTTGGAAGTATAAGGCCTAAGCCATGGAAAACATGAACATCCAAAAGGCTTCATTAGATGATAATCAGGCAGCTTATTAAACACAAGATGATACGGAATCTGATTCTTGATAGCAGAATGAGGTAACCTATTTATCAAATATACTGCAGTCAGAAGACCCTCAAGCCAGAATGAGCTTGGCACCTGAGCTTGATGAAGCAAGGTCAATGTGGTTTCCATGAGGTGACGATGAGCTCTTTCAGCTCTACCATTCTGCTCAGCCGTATGTGGGCAAGACGTCTGATGAACAATACCAGATTGCAAGAAAAGGTTACACAAATAGGTGTTAATAAATTCTCCTCCATTGTCACTCCTCACTGTTCTGACCTTGGTTTTAAACTGAGTTTCAACATAAGCTTTAAAGTGAGTGAGATGATCCTTGACTTCAGATTTGTAAAACATAGGAAAAATCCAAACATATCTTGAATAATCATCCAAAAGTAGAAGATAATACTTGTATCCTTTATTTGAACAAACCGGGGAAGGACCCCATACATCTACGTGAACAAGCTGAAAAAGAGCTGTAGATTGAGAATCAGACAAAGCAAAAGATAATTTGTGACTCTTCACTATGCTACATGAAACACACTGATCATCAGTGAGTTTAGTAGAAGTGATCAGTTTCTGCTTAACAAGGTGCTGCATCAGACCTGCACTGGGATGTCCAAGACGTTTGTGCCACAAAGAGCTGGAGAAAGTATGAGAACTCACAAGGGCAGTACCAGATACTGCATTAGACCAATTCTGAAGTGGATATAGCCCCTTCTGACATAACCCCTGATCCAATATGTGATTGGTTTCCTTGTCCTGAATAAGAAAGCCATTAGAGTCAAAGATAAGTCTACAATTGTTGTCCTTTGTGAACTGATACACTGAGAGAAGGTTATGGCTAATTTGAGGAGTGCACATCATGTTAGTCAATGAGAAAACATTGGAGAGAGTAGCTAACTTGCCTTCTCCAGTGTGTGTGATAGGAACACTGGTCCCATTTCCAACTAGAATACCTTGTGCACCAACATAAGGTTGTTGATGTAATGACAAATTGGACAAGGCATTAGTAACATGTCCTGTTGCTCCACTATCAAAGTACCAAGGAGGAGCAGGACAAGGATTTGATCCTGATAAACTGAGATTGGAGCCACTGACCACAGGATGAGCTGCCATGTGTGCTTGGTTCAGAACTGGTTGACTAGGAGACTGAGAATTTCCAGGATAACCTGGATGAATTCCTGATCCGGAAATCAAAGGAACATTGTACATAGGTAAGTTTGTCATTCCAGCTGAAGAGGAGTTGCCATAAGAACCATATCCATTTGAGGTAGACTGAACAGGTCTATAACCAGGATACTGATTTCCAGGATTGGTAAATGATGGAGGCTGATATGAAAGATTCTGTCTATAATGACATGCATTAGCCAAATGATTATCTCTTCCACAAATTTGACAAGTAGGCTTGGGAAAACCAAAACCTGATTGTCCAGCATTATTAGGAACAAAAGGGACAAAACCAGTATTTGAACCAAAACCCGAATTATAGCCTCTGTAGTTCCTTCTTTTATCTTTTGAATATCCTCTTCCTTGATTGTTATAGGAACCATTGAAAGACTGAGGTTGAGATGCCATGTTTCCATGTTGATTAAAAGAAGGATACACAGTATTTGAAGGAAAACCAGAACCAGAAGGTTGTAAAGGTTGAGTACTGACTACTGACTGACTATTCTGATTTTCAAAAGTAGAAACACCATTACCTGCTCCTTGAATTTGTGCCACATAAACTGAATTAGATTGATTTACGTGTTTATGGTTTTCTGCATCTAGATCCTCAGACTGAAGGAGAGAAACTAAATCATCAAACACAATTGGTTCTGTTCTAGCTTTGAGGGCTAATTTGAGACTCTTGAATTCATCTGACAGCCCATGCATGGTATGAAAAACCAAATCATCATCCGACACTGGACACCCTGAGCTGGCTAACTTTTGAGCACAATCCTTAATGTAATCAATGTACTTGTCCATTGAAGAGTTTTTGGTTGCATCAAAGAGTTTTCGTTTGAGGACATGGATGTGAGATCTGGATAGTAAGCCAAAACGATTTTCCAAGGAATTCCACACCTCATATGCATGGTTGCATCCAAGAACATGTTGCAGGATAGAAGAAGTTACTGAAGCAGTAAGGCAAGATAAAAGATGACCATCTACTACACTCCAGTACAGAAATTCAGGATTTGACACATGTTCTTCATTTATGAGGTTTGTTTCCTCTGGACATTTGATACTTCCATTTATGTAACCAAAAAAACCATTTGATCGTGTGGCATTTTGAACTTGTGTTTTCCATAGGATGTAGTTATTTGAATCAAGCTTAATCGTAACTAAACCATGAAAGTTAGACACTAAGAACACAAGAGAAGACGGCACACTTACTGATTTATTACCTAAACCAGAAGTAGGTTGAGATTCCATTACCCTTCTTTTGAGAATTTTTTTTTTTTGAATTTGATCAGCAGTTACCTAAATTGTCTGAGAGAAAGCTTCAAATCCTCAGAGTTAGGTCTGGATCTTTGATGTACGCCAAGTACTTGAATAGCTCTGATACCATAAAGAATTACATGAAATTCTTAAACCAAAAGTGCGAACAAGAGGAACACCAGTGTATGAAGAACTGAACATGAGAATTTGAAGGTTTTCATATTGCATTTCATGCCTGATCTTGCAGCAGTGCTGCGTGCTGGACGTTTACAAGAGAAGGCCCTATTTATGGAACCAAGGGCTCAGCTAACAAACCAGCTAACAGATAACAAACAAAAACAAACTAACAGAATTTGTTCTAACAGACAGAAGGCTAACAAACTCAGCTAACAGACAAAAAGGCTAACAAACTTAACCACGCATCAGAAATATTACAAACTTCAAGATCACAAACTAATCAGGTATTATCTTAACAGCCTGATCAATTTTCTGACTTTTGGGCTTTCATCCTCAAATGGATCAAACATCTCCCAGACCCCACATACACTCTGTACATGCATACACTTGTACTTTATTTACGTCCACAGATTCCCATGGGATTCCATGAGAGCAGAAATACCCTTGTTGACCATATTCTGTTATTATATTCCATGTTGTCGTTGTTATGCTGTCACAAGGTCAGTAGCAAAAACTATGAGTTGGTGGAAAGATCACAGGTTTGAGAGAGGGGCTTCCACTTTAAATGTATCATTATGGTATGCCCTCCCATTAGTTCTTCTATACTCTCTATGGAATGCAAGAAATAAGGTAATCTTCAAGAACCATGAAATACATTGGGAATCGATCATTGGCAAGTGAAATCAGGTTTAGATGGGTTCAAGGGGTGTGTGACCAGTTAAAAAAGGATCATCTCCCTGTTTCTATAAGAGGAAGTTTATCCCTTTACTAACTGGTATGGTATTGTATTGGCTTCAGGATAGTTTAATTTGTACTGGTCCTAATGCTAGACTGATTTTTCTAGAGTATGTATCATTACTGTATCTTTGTATTTGGAGGGCTTGGTGATTAGAATCTTACTAACCCTATGTTTTCCTCCCATTTTCCTGTTTATATTTTATTTGTCTTAAAGAAAATTGAGTAGCAACGTTGTGCCATTGGGAAACTAATTGTGTTGTTGTCGAAATTCAGGAAATGTTGGTTAAACCCGAGTACAGTTGTTATGCTACCCGATTTTTTGTAAATTAATGTTAACTGTAGATTTGGGGAAAAACCTAGATTATACATTAGGAATACCGGTTTGAATGACACTTGGACAAGATAGCAAAGGGTGTCGAATATGCATTGTAATTAGTTTCATGTGTAGAGACACCAAGGTGTACATAAAGGATAATATAAACTGGTTTGGGTGGCTCCGCCATGGCGATTTGATGCTAGGGGTCGATCTGGTTTTGGCTATCGGGTTTAAAGGACCCTAACTAGGAGTTATTAGAGACAGTTGATGGTGACTAATGGGATATCTAGCTGCTATAACAAGGAGTGGAGCTGGAAGAGGCGTCTGCTCCTAGTCGCTCGGACTCTTGTTGTAGTGTGAGTCTTGGAAGTACCTGAAGTTAGGCAATCAGCACGAATTCCTTTTATGTCTTCGAGGGCAACTCCAAACCCTTGAAGAGTGGCTACTAGTGTCTTGGGCGTCCTTAAACTGATAAGGAAAAGTAGTTAAGGTTCCTTTGTACCTGATCTGGTGATGTCACATTCATTGGGATCTAGGTAAAGTAGTTACTGACCTGAGTAGATGATAGAAGGTCCATTCTTTGCATGAGTGTCGGTATTGAAGTCAGTTACATAACCTCTGACTCTGAGCCCGAGGTATGTAAGGACCAGTCAATATCAACTAAGGGCCATATGCTAGAGTCAATGGGTAAGATTGAATTCCCTAAGTGGTGAATTCTAGAAACTTGAATGCAAGAATCAAAACACGCCTACGTGTTCAATTTCAGCTGTTTA
Source organism: Arctostaphylos glauca (assembly GCA_019985065.2). Classification (NCBI taxonomy): domain Eukaryota; kingdom Viridiplantae; phylum Streptophyta; class Magnoliopsida; order Ericales; family Ericaceae; genus Arctostaphylos; species Arctostaphylos glauca. Next base: position 10,260,403 of record JAHSPW020000005.1, read on the forward strand.
ATTTATTTCCGTTGTTGTTTACTCTGTTTTATATATCCGCTTACGCACATTTTTTTGGGTTTGGTTTTTAGATATGATTTCCTATTGAGTTTCACCACTCATGGAGCAACTTCTTGGCTCCTGGTGTTTGATGCCAAATAAAGGAGATTAGATAGGGATTCCACCAGAGTAAGAAGAGTCGGGCCTTGCCGACAAGGACTTCAACAGCATGTGGTTGCCTTATCCCTAGAAACTCTGTTTATTATATTGAAATCACATTGTAAATCCAGAAGAGTACTTTTTTTCATTTTAGTACTGACGACACAACAAAGTATTATTTGGTATTAAATGTTGAATTACTTTTAATTCTAGTTTTAATTATCAAAATGAGATTAAAAAGAGTTTAATTATATTCCAAGAAATCGGGCATTACATTGACTCCGTAACTTGATAAATTAATTAGGACTCATTTTGAAAAGGGTGCACAAGAAACTTCTTAACAATTCTGATTTAAAATGACACAAATAGCTAATTTTCTTGAAAGCATTATACACACCGATGGTTTATTTTATCTTAAATGATAGGTGAATTATAAATTTCCATAGCATTCTTCATGTAATTCGCATTATGTGCTCAGTTTTACAATACTAATTATATTGAATTGTTACAATTACTTTGGTCCAATATTGTTAAAATCCTATGACAGGCAATACATACTCTATGACGCCATACGTCTAGATGTAAAACCAATACGTATTTCTAAATGCATTTTACATCTTGTGGATCAATAAATCTTATGAATGTATATGAGGATATCTCTAAAGGATCTTTTTTACAAATAACGATAGAATATGGTACGATACGTATCTTACAATTCAACACGTTTGAAGATAAGACTGATACGCATCTCTTAATTGTGTAGTTTATATATAAGTAAATATACATTTGATGTGACACTCTAGCCAGGCCGTGGTGCCAGCTGTGAGGCCGACGTCCTGGAGATGGTGTCTTAGTGGGACGTCCGGATGGGTGGTCAAAGGTTCCACATCGCTTGGTGGATGTAAGTTCGGTAGTATTTATAAGATTATATACATTCCTTGTACAAGGCCTTTTAAAGCCATGATGGCGCCAACACCAAATGGAACTTCACAGTTAAGCGTGCTCATCCTGGAGCAATCCTGGGATGGGTGACCTACTGGGAAGTCCATAGGGTTTGGGCGACAAAAGCGGACAGTATTGTACAAGGCGAGAACGGGTCGTTACATTTGATGTATGTAATCTATGATGCGGTCGATATTGACTATACAAGTTGCGCGGATTTTTTGTGACAGTAAATAAAATTGTCGCAAATAATCATATTTGCGACGGTTATGGCAGTCGCAAACTTTGTGGTCGCTAATAGTAGTTTTTGCAATGGAATTTTAACAATCGCAATTAATCCGTTTTGCCGACATAAACGAAAGGTTTTTTCTCATCTCGAAGAGATCTCTTTCATTTATATCAACACTTGTTAATATATCTTACGATATAGATACGTATTCTGACATGATACATAAAAAAGGGGAAAAAAAGAATAAGAAATATAGATGCTCACAAACCGGAAATGGAGAATTCCTTCAAAAGTATTTGTGGCCAAATAGCCCAATTTTTCTTTTGCATAGTGACTTGAGAGTTGTGAATTTGATTCTCAAGGTCGCCTCTATTGGATTCTTTGATAGAGTTCTCCAATTCCACAGGAATATCTGCAAAAGAGAATGAAACATATGTAAGATTCAATTATATAAAATTATGCTTAATTGTGATTGTGTATTTCGTATTATTATTAAAAAAAAAAGAAACAAAAAATCATTTTTAAAAATGTGGAAATGATAAGTAGCATGCACAGATGCTTGAAAGTGAATAAAAATAACAACACTAATCATGTATCAAAATCAACAAGAGGCTTTCAGAACAAGCGAAGACTTAAACTCTTGTTTTCAATTTTCATGGTTTTTGTATAATCTATTTAATTAGGAGGGAAGGAAAAGAAAAAGAATTACATAGATTAGGAAAATACCAGGGCTAAAGTATTTTCTCAATAAATCCTATAGGGTTGACCTGATGGTCAAAACTTAGAACTTGGGGTTTGCTTCCTTCTAAGGTCTCAGGTTCGAAATCTCCATGGTGTTATATATGGGGTCAATTTACATAAGGTTTTGCTTTGACTTTAATTGGGATCTCCAAGTGGGTGGAATTGGTCCCCAGAGATTAGTTGAGATATGTTGGGGTCCACCCCTAGTGGGTGGAAGGGTATTTTTGTAAATGCTTTTGTGGGGTTGTAACCCTACTCTTGTAGTATAAAAGAGTAGGGATGTTTTTTGTGGAGGGGAGAGGGAGAGAAACAAGAGAGGTGGAGAGGATTTGAGAGGTTTTTGTAACTATTGTAGTGGAGACAATAGTGAAATTTTTCCTTCTCACTCGTGTGTGTTTTCTCTCTCATTACAATGGCTTGATTGTGGTTGCGTGTTTGTGGTGTTGATCTTGGGCGTTCCACAACAGTGGTATCAGAGCGGAGGTCGCCGGAAAACACGGTTCGGCCATTGTTAGGCTTGGAAGAGGAGGTCCGAGCCAAAAGTGGTTAGATTCAAGATCTGAGCATGGGGTTGTGTTCGTCTTGAAGAGAGGAGCACGGATTGGGGTAGCACGTCGCGAGAGGAGCGCGGACGTGGCCGGAAATCGCGTTTGAAGCGGCGGCGGCGGAGGCGCGATCTGGTTCGAGTTGGGCTCAGTCAAAAGTGATTGGTTCGAAGTTTTGAGCACAGGGGTTTGTTCGTCTTGAGGAGACGATTCTGGATCCGTAAAGCTCGTCGCCGGAAGTTGAGGGGGTGAGTCACACGCGCCGGTGGAAGGTGGCGCGTGGCTGGCGGTTTTGAACCAGTCCGGTTTTTGGGCGATTTCAGTCCGGTTCCGATTTTGGTTCGAAGTTTTGAGCATAGGGTTTTGTTCACCTTGAGGAGACGATTCCGGATCTGTAAAGATCGTCGCCGGAAGTTGCGGGGGTGGGCCACACGCGCCGGTGGAAGGTGGCGCGTGGGTGGCGGGTCCGGTCAGCGTTTCGGGGCCGGTTTGAGGGGCCGGTTCGGGCCGGTTTTGGGTGATTTCAGTCCGGTTCAGACCGGTTCCTGCATATTTTCAGCGTTCCGGAGCTTTCTGCGGGGTCGGTTTGAGGTGGTTCGACTCCGGAAGTGCCGGTAAGTACAAATTTTGGGCGGTTTTGGGCGGTTCGGTCCGGTTTTGGGGGATTCCAATCCGGTTCAACCCGGTTCCTGCGTATTTTCAGCGTTCCGGAGCTTTCTGCGGGGTCGGTTTGAGGTGGTTCGACTCCGGAAGTGCCGGTAAGTACAAATTTTGGTGGTTTTTTGTACGTTTTTGTACTTTGGTGGATTTTGGAGCATTGTGGGCTCATTATTTTGTTGATTCTTGCTTATTGTGGATTAAGTAAGATGTCGGATTCAAGTATGACTAGTATGGTTCACTTAACGTCTTCTAACTATGCGATTTGGAGACCACGAATGATGGATTTACTGTCGTGGAAGGATTTATATGAGCCGTTGGAGTATGTAGGGGTCAAACCAACGGAAATAAAGGCGGATGATTGGAGGAAATTAAATCGCAGGGCGTTAGGATTGATCCGACAATTTATTTCGGAGGAGGTGTTTTATCACGTATCCGAGGAGACCGATGCCTATGAATTGTGGAAAAAATTAGAGGACATGTATCAACCGAAAACTTCTCGAAATAAGGCGTTATTGATGAGGAGGTTAGTGAATTTGAAGTTGAGGAGTGGGAAATCGGTTGCGGCACACTCTAGTGAATTCCAAAACTTGGTTAATCAACTTGGTAGTGCGGGATTGAAGCTTGATGATGAATTGCAAGCCTTATTATTGCTTAGTTCCCTACATGAGGATTGGGATATGCTCGTGATTTCTCTTGGCAATTCGGCACCGGAGGGTAAGGTGTCAATGTCAATGGTTAAAGAAGCTTTGTTCAATGAGGAAGCACGACGAAATGCGGGAAAATGGGAACCAAATGAGGATGGGCAAGCAATGATTGCAAGCGGAGGAAGAGGAAAGAACCAAGGAAGAGGAAATGGGCATAAAGGTGGCGGTCAACGTGGAGGTCGAGGATACGGTGAAGGTGGACGTGGCGGCCGAGGTGGAGGTCGCGGCCACGGGGATGGCCAAGTTACTTGTTTTCATTGTCATGAGGAGGGGCATACTGTACGGAATTGCCTCAAGTTTAAGGAGGCGGGGGGTCGTGGATTCACTTGCCATTATTGCAAGGAAGAGGGGCATGTGATGCGGGATTGTCCCAAGCTCAAATGCCAACCGAAGGAGGGTACAATGGTGGTGTATGGTTCGGATGGTGAGCTTATGGTTGCGGTGGAGGAATCTACAAATTGTGGGGAGAAGGATTGGGTACTAGACTCTGGGTGCTCATTCCATGTTTGCAGGGACAAAGAGGAATTTTGGAGTTATGAGGCGGTCGATGGGGGGACCGTTCGGATGGCAAATGGCTCGAGGAGTCGTATTGTGGGCAAAGGGATAGTGAGGTTCCGTTTGCCAAATGGGAAGCATGTGAGGTTGACGGACGTTCGACACGTGCCGGATGTGAGAAAGAACCTAATCTCACTTGGGGTGCTTGATGAGAAGGGGTATAGCTTCTCGGCTAGAGATGGTGTTCTTCACATACGCGAGGGGGAGCGCGACATGCTTGAGGGGAGGATGATTGGCGGATTGTACAAGCTTGAGGGGTTTGTTGATCCTTGTGGAGCATCCCGTGTGAGGAATGCGAGACACCCATTGGAGGGGGTGCATGGAGAGTACCCCGGTGGAGGGGGTGCTTAGTTGGACTTGCTTGGCGATCACCCACTCGGGGTGGAGGGGGTGATTGTTGGGGTCCACCCCTAGTGGGTGGAAGGGTATTTTTGTAAATGCTTTTGTGGGGTTGTAACCCTACTCTTGTAGTATAAAAGAGTAGGGATGTTTTTTGTGGAGGGGAGAGGGAGAGAAACAAGAGAGGTGGAGAGGATTTGAGAGGTTTTTGTAACTATTGTAGTGGAGACAATAGTGAAATTTTTCCTTCTCACTCGTGTGTGTTTTCTCTCTCATTACAATGGCTTGATTGTGGTTGCGTGTTTGTGGTGTTGATCTTGGGCGTTCCACAACAAGATACGCATAAACTGGTCTGGATATTTTGAGTTATCAAAAATATATATTTTCTCAGTAATTTGTATTTGGTCCAATGAACCAATCTTACCGTCTACTAGATGAGACCCAGTTACAAATGTGGTGACATTTTGTACGGACTGCCCCAACACAAATTAAATAGCACGACAAAATAAATCGAATCGGAAACCCAAATACTTTATGAGATTCTTAGTCGCCAGATGACTTCCGCTGTGCCAAGTGCCCCGGGGATTGCCAGATCGATTGTATGCGGAGAGGAAATTCTCTTTAGGATGACCTTGCAATTAGTGCTAGCTACTTCAAATGTTAAACATCGATAATTTCTGTGGTATTTATCAAATTTATCAATCTCGTACTGGCGTACTATTTTTATACTGGTATGATATATATTGGTATTGTGTATTTTGGCGTATCATTTTGGATTTATCGTTAAAAAAAATATTATTTGAAAATAAAAAATTATATTTGACATATAAAATAAAGTCTCACAATTTAAAAATAAATAATCAAATATAAAAAGGGTCAATTTATGTGTAGTTACCCAAAAAATCATGAATTGAAAATTTAAAAAAAAAAAAAAAAAGTACAAACAATCAAGTACTAGTACAGCCCAATACGTTAATCAAAATGATACAAAGGTAGGCAGGTATCACTATGAAGCCGATATACGAGACAGATAACTTCGGTGCGTATTCCTCAATTATGTGGCCTCTGATCATATACTTCATGCGGACATTTTTTTTATATTAAAAATGAAATAGAGATATGCAATTTATAGATGAGTAAACATAGTTGGACTAGGTCTAAATTACTATGCGTAATGAGTGTTAAGATTGTATATCTTTAATTCTAAGGATATAATACAAAAATAAACTGCCGTCCATTCCATAACCGGTGGAGGAACAACAAAAAGTCAATGCTTGTTTTGGTAGAAAATAAGTCAGGCTGCACGATACGACAAAAAGCAATTTGCATAGTGAATGCAAGATCTAATAGAGGGTGAGTAGAGAAGGAGAAACATACAATTATATATTATTTGTTGCCAAAGTGTGAGACGAGTGCTACTTGGGAACGCAGCCGGCTTTCTAGCTATATATAGCAAAGCACAATCATCGCCCTCATATTTTGATTTAGCTAATTCGGGATACCGTTGCACCAGATTGAATGCTACGTCTGTTTGCCACCAAAGAGGAAGGAAAAAAAACAAACATTGTAAATCAATATTCCTTAAACAGATCTCCTCAAGATTAATGCCTCTGACACTTACCGTACAATCCGGATGAGATTGTCAAATTGACAAGGTGAACACCAGAACGGTTGTGGAAAGGCATAGACACGTGATCATCTTGAGTGACATGCAATAGATACAAAAGTGTGTCCTTACAAGGATTCACAGCCGCAAGATGGAGGGGTAAATCATCACGATAGTCACGAATGTAGACCAAATCCGGTCTTTTTTGGACCAACACCATAGCGGCCTTGGTGTTTCCAATCCATGCAGCGGTATGAAGGGCAGTCCTACCGTCAAATTCTCGTAGTGCCAAAGCCTCCTCCGGCATCAACTCCACCAAATTCGCCACAAAATGGATTGCTTTTTCTCCGGTCCTAACTGCTACAATCAACACTGTCTGCAAATAGTCGTTGATTGGGGCTGTGATTGCACTTTCATCTTGTTCAAAGAATCTTTTGGCGGTGTTCCAGTTGCCCGAGAGTGTTGCTTTAAGCAGTGGTATGTATCTCCAGTATTCATCCTTCTCGTGAATCTCATCCAATCTTTTGTTGTTGTTATTCTCTGCAATGAATGGAACCTAACAACATTAATCATCACTAACCTAACTTTATTTTTTTCAGACTTATTATTTTATTGTATGAATTTCTATTCGTTTTTCATTAATCTTATTGTAGAATTATAATTCATCTAGAGAAGAAAAATAGAAAAAGAAAAAAATTATGTCTGAAAATTAGAAAAAAATTCTTTGTTTTCTTGACAAGAAGAATTTAAAAAAAGATTACATGCAAAACTTTGACATAGATAAAGCTAATCCAAATTAAATAATAGAACATCATGCTATTTTCGGTCCAACTTTCAAAAAAAATTTAGAGTGGTTTATTTACAAAACCAAAAACACTGGTTTTAACATACAATCAACCCATTAATTGAAGAAGAAATAAAAATAAATTACAAAACTTAACTATCTAAGAATGCCAGGTTGCATATATCCCAGTATTTCATAAGAATGCTTCGTACCTTCTATTACTGTCCTTACTCGTGAGGTGCAAGTCTGCATATCTTGTGGTATTCCATAAGGTGAAGGTGAAGGTGACGCGGGAACTGAATGATCCATGAAACCTGAAATGCAGTACTCTCTGAGATTAATCAATCCTTGTTGGACTGGTGTGTGTTGAGCTCGCTATAACTTCATGCATGTGTGTGTGTGTATATATAGACACATGCATTACTAGAGTACTAAGTTGAGTGTTTGTTATGCAAAGAAGGAACAAACAGCCTTCTTTCTCTTTTGGAAATAAAGAAGGAACAAATACCATTCCTAGTGTTCTTTTGGTGTTTCTTTTTCTTTCTTCTCCTTCCTTGGGTTGGTATCTTGCTAACCTTTCACTGTATTTGCACATTCTTCTCTTATCAATATATTCTTCTTTGCCTTAAAAAAAAAAAAAATACATATATATATATATATATACATATATATATATATATATATAGTCTCCTTCTAATAAGGGATCCCTTATTTTGCTACGGTGTGGACCTCCTATTATTTGACCAAATTTTGATGATCCGAACCATTCAATGTGTTTAAAACATATTTTTAAGGGTACTTGCAAGAAATCGGCTTAAAATAATATCGAGAAGGGCTTGATCTAAATAATTTTTTATAAATGCTGACATGAACAGTTTTATGAAAAATTGAATGGATCAAGTCTTTCTGGATATTATTTTGAGCTGATTTCTTGCGGGTACCCCTAAAAATATGTTTTAAACACGTTGAACGGTTCGGATCATCAAAATTTGATCAGAAAATAGGAGGTCCACACCGTAGCAAAATAAGGGATCCCTTATTAGAAGCTCATTCCTTGTTTCATTGTTTGGTTTTTCTAATGCTGGTCATCAAAATACAACTTTAGGGAATTAGGCTTGTGGAACACAAAAGAAGCAAAAAAACAAACACATAATACTTTCATGCTTCAATTTTTTATATGGAAACTGAATTAATATTGTTGTTCGGTCCAGGGATACCAATGTGTTAATCTCAAGTGTTAATCTCTTCAATCCGGTGCCGATCCAAGCTATTAAAGTAAGTATGTGTATTATATTAGGATAAATTACAATAACCTCCCTTTAGTTCTAAAAAATACTCTGACCTTTTTGTAGTTTAAGAATTTTTTTTTTGCTAAGCAAATCTTTTTTGTTAATCTTTAAAATAGATTACAAAAATTAAAGAAAAAACCAGCAAAAGACATCACAATGAACGAACGACATAGCTTCTCAAAGTTCTCATCTGCAATTTCGTCAGCCAAATGAAACACCTTTCCTTGATGTGGAACATTGATGTAACCAAATGTTATGTGGGTCTCTGTTTTCGTGTAGTTAGTTGGGCCCTTGCCAACTTTGTACGTATGCTTATTGTTCATCTTTAGTGAATTTTTTTTAATTTTTAGATATAATTTTATACTTTTTAGATTTTTTTTGTCGAGAGTGGACCAATAATCCACAAAAATTTAAGACAAAAATATAAAATGCAAAAAACAAATAAATAAAGACAAGAGAAATTTGTAAAAAGAAAGTTAAGGCTCCTTGAGCATGAAGAAAATAACTTGTAGTTGCTTTTTACTACTTTTTTTTTCTCAATAACCAATTACATTCAATATGCTATCAAACAAAGAAAAAAGTGAGGAACAAAACATTAAGAATAGTATTACAGCTTTCTTTAGGATATTTTCGCTTTGCTTTCTTTGTTTCTTGCTTTTACCTTTAGTTGTAACTAGTAAGTATTCTTAAAAGTAATAGTCTTAACCTAGTTGCAATTCATGTTATCCGTTGTGATATCAATATGCCTGGTCCATATTTATTTCTGTAACACGTACAACGTGCACGCTATATTTATTCTCATTATGTTTTGTACTTGATAGCGTTTATGCTTTAGCTGTAAGTAGTCTTGACAATAATATACTTTCTTTCATATTCTAATAAGTTCTTTTTTGCAGATAAAAAAAAAATAGTATTCTCATTATGTAATTTAATTCGATGTTGTCAGATCCTATATTTATGGTGTCATATTTATGTAACTTTCTTTATTTATCGTTGATGAAGTTCTCCCACTTTCTCAAAACAAAAACGAAAACCTTAATGGCAAAACACACAATGAGTCAGAGACAATGTAATGTTTTCCCCTCTCTTTTTTTTTTATCGGCAAATTAAAAAAAAAATCATTAATGGTAGAAGATCAAAATATTCAAATCAATACAATAGAAAAAGAAATGCATTAGAAGAGCTTCAAAGAAAACATAGACACCATCTCTGTTTCTCGACCATTGTCTCGGCCGTCTGGTTCACTTCAGCCGCTACCACAACCACCCAGCCTCTACCTGAAACCTCCGATACTACCAGAGTGGTTGTATATATCTATGTGCTAGTAGCCAATTACTTAATTTTGGCCTTATCTTTTCTATTTTTTCCTCCTTTACCTCATCTTGGGCCCTGGCCAAGTGTCTTGTATTAATTGTTGTACTACCTTCGAGAATCAATACATGATTTTCTTTGCCTTTGCATAAAATAAGGGGAAACAATTCACAAAAAATATATCTAGAATCCGAATTAGACTTCTCGAAGTATATGGTGAACCCTTTGGGTGAATCTATAAAACACTCAATACTGAATTAGTGCCAACCTCTGATGGGCATTCCGACGATCAAGTTAGCCTCTAATTAGAGTGAAAGCAACTTAAAAGTAAGAGCTAGTGCGAGTATATGAGCGTGTACCTGCAGTAGGAATACCCTTGGAGTATTTATAGAGTAAAGATCCAACTGCCTAACGGAGGCTTTGGTCGAGAATATAATGTCGTAGTCTAGAAACCATGGTAGTACAGCCACATGTCCCACACCGTGCAGATTGGGAGGGTATGTCCGTTTTTCCCTCCACGTTCATCCGCAATGTGGGGGACACGTCCCTACGTGTCATGGCCGAGCGTAGTACCCTCAGTGTGAGGCCGAAGGTTGAGAAACTCTTCTTCTTCAGTGTATGATTATTATGCCGAGGAAAAAGGCCGAAGTATGCATGCCGAGAGCAAGTAATGTCTCGTTCTTGGGCCTAGCGTTCTTTGGCCTAGCGCACCTTTTGGCCCAGAAGAAATGCGCCGAAGATGATCGTGAGCCGAAGGCCCACTACTGTGTATTCCGACCTACTACAATAGCCCCTCAATTCCTTCGTTTCAAAGTTGATGATAAGGAGGGATTGAACTCCCAAGAATCGAAGCCGAACCTTATAGATGCGGAAGCGTGGTAGATTTCAAAGCTTGGAAGTGACGATCGATACAAACCGTTATCCACAAAGGTGCTTCCACGCATCGTTTGATCCAACAATTGAGATCGAAAATGCTTCATTTCCCGCGTGCGACACTTTGAAATATGTGCCTTGGTATAAATAGGCCAGAGTTAAGAGAGAGAAAGTTATTTCTCATTCTCTCTCGCGACTTCCAGAATTTTTACTTTTGATCCAGCGACTTCAGCCCCTTCGATCCTCAAATCTTCGTTCATTGTTGCAAAACAGGTATGGTTACTTAATTCTTGTACATGTCCTTCATTTTTTGGTTTTCAGCCATTTTCACACATTTTCTGTACATTCGTAGAACATTTTCGCACATTTTCTGTACATTCGTAGAACATTTTTTTGTGTTTTTCCACGAGACCATTGCCTGGGCTGTCATGTCAGCCTAACTTAGTGGCTGAGGGCTTTGCCCTTGGCCGAACACCACCCAAGTCGTATACTGAGCATCATGCCTTACTGACATTTTAACACCCATGCACTTTTTAATAGGATGTCCGAGTCCAAAGTGGATTCAATCTAGATGTTGTCCTCTAATGCCGAAGAGCCCGGACCGAGTAGCTTTGAAGGGTTACCTGACGTTGAAGTAATACCAAAGGCAGTGGAGCTGTACTCGGGCAGGACTCGATACACACGTTTCTTCGACGATCCTGAGAGTCTAGCTGACTTTTGCTAGACTTATGGCATTCTCAACAATGTTTCCATAGACTTAGTTCGGCCGACCAATAATCCCATCTCCAACGAGTTCCAAATCATCATGCCACTGATGGCAATTATTGAAGGAGGAATACTCTCCAATTGACCCTTCTCAAGTCACAATAAACTTTTATTGTATGATCATGGGGGTCATCGAGTTAAAGGAGAGATATCAGTTGGCTTTCGAAATTGAGGATTTGTTCGACCTTTATTTCATTAGCTAGAACAAGGTAGCTTAGAGGAAGTATCTTAGTTGTCAAACCAGATAGAGAAGATTGATCAGAGGGCTTCCAAACTTTGACAAGTACGCGAACGACTTTGTTGTCATAAGAGGGGAGTTCGAGTTTGCCCTCAACGAATATCGTTTCCATCCGATCCCTAGGGTTATCGGGTATGTGGGTAAGAATTGCATCTCTTTTTGTTTTCGTATGACTGTCGCGCCTGGAAATTTCCTTGCCTTTTAATGCGACGTTTAATGAAAATTGTTTAACAGCTGAGACTTATTTAAAACTCAGAGTCGCCACTTGACATGAAATTCAGGTGTGTCAAGTCACCCTCTAAGGCCATTTTCAAAGAAAATGCCCTTAGAAAAATAATTTTATTTTAACGTACAAATACGAAAAAATGACTCCTTCAAAAGAAATCTGGTCTTGAAAAATAGAGATGGGTTCGGGGATTTACTGTTACGAGTTGGGAAGGTGTTAGGCACCCAACATCGCCCTTTCGGTACTTTATTTTCCCAATTAATTTTATTTTATTATCCTTGGTCAAATTTAAATAATATCTAGTGATTGCTATACAATTAGATTAAAAATGAAAAAACGGGTGTGAGAACAGGACCCCAGTTTATGCAATTTAGCTTTTGGTGGCAAAAAGTTGGAACGAATATATGTTAAACTTTGACCGAAACATGGTATGCAAACTGGTATCTGCACGTCATGTTTCTATTCCCGGAGTGCCAGGTACCTTAAATTCCTGGCAGGAATTTTCAAGTTTAACAATGACCCGATTCCGTTTTATCAATGGATTATCATGTTAACCTTTTTTTTGGTTTTATTTATCTGTAATTCTTCATCCCGACAGCTACACAATCATTGGCGGTCCAAATTGTAGAATTTAATAAATGTCACTTCAATCACGATATTCTGTCGTGAAAAGATAACGTGCATTGCCCGTTAAATTTTCATCCCAAAAACACTAACATGGGCTACCTATGTCACCTGCGTGTTTATGGAATTCCGAGATTATCGAGATCTTTAACCAAGTGATATGGATAGTGTGTCAGCGTGAACTAACAGTACTATTCATATAACTTAGCTATGAAATAACGAATTTTTTTCCTTTTATTGATTTTACGTGAAATAAAAATACAAAGAAAATTATAGTGATATGTACTTGTTTTAACTGGTTTGTTTATCTGCAATTCTTCATCCCGACAGCTACACAATCACTGGCGGTCCAAATTGTAAAATTTAATAAATGTCACTTCAATCACGATATTCTGTCGTGAAAAGATAACGTGCATTGCCCGTTAAATTTTTATCCCAAAAACACTAACATGGGCTACCTATGTCACCCGCGTGTTTATGGAATTCCGAGATTATCGAGATATTTAACCAAGTGATATGGATAGTGTGTCAGCATGAACTAACAGCACTATTTATATAACTTAGCCAAGTAACGAATTTTTCCTTTTATTCATTTTAAAGTAAAATAAAAATAAAAGAAGATAGCGGTATCTGTTACGGGAAAACGGGAAAGGGGTAAAAAAAAGAAAAAGTTACAGGATCTGGGAAAGGATAAAAGTTAAAAGTTAGTCCCGACAGGGGCCGACGCAATCGAGCGATATGCCGGGGCGTTGATTTTTATTTTAAGAGATTTTTGTTTAAATTACGAAAAGTACATTGGCATAGGCCAACACAGACTTTCGTGATTAAAACGGGCTAAATCACGAAAAGTACATTGGCATAGGCCAACACCGACTTTCGTGATTTAGCAGGCTAAATCCTGACATTCTAGAAGTGCAGACTAGAAATTTCTAGAACTGCGGACTAGAGATGCGGATGCCCAATTGATATTTACATAAAAAAAGCAGAAAGGATAAATAAAAGTATTCTAACATTCTAGAAATGCGGACTAGAAATTTAGGAAAAGGACTAGAAACTTCTAAAACCGCGGACTAGAGATGCGAACATGGCTTATAAGCCTAACTTTAATACTGATAACAAAAAAAAAGAATTTACAGAAGTTAAATAGACAGAACAGAGGCAAAAATATGTTGAAACGATTACCTTATATTTACTGAGCCGAGAATTACAGTGGAGTGGTCAAAAATACCTGAGGGCCTAAATAAAACCATAACCTGGCATAACAAGAAATTCTTGTTATCCCGAGCTATACTGATATAAACGGCCGCTCAAGCTTCACCGGAGCTTGAAAAGAAAATTGGGCAGAATCTCCTCTTGCTAAAACTGAGCTTAGCAATCCTAAATTTGAATATCGTTCTCTGTATCGATAGTTCGAAACTAAAAAGTTAGAACGTATCGGATGAAGAACGCTCAACCTCTCTGAAAATTCTGTTCCTAAACTCTCGGGTTTTATTCCGAGTATTTGTTTTCTCTTTCTAAAAATCTCCCTATTTTCCTCTCTCAGAACCCTTTCCTCTTTCTCTAGTTTTTCCTTTGATTTTTCTGATCCTCCTTTTCCTCCTTGGAAACCCGGTATTTATAGGCAAACATTTTGCCCTTTCGACGAAGTAAATAAGTGGCGGTCGCCCGTGTAAACCAATCACATCCAAGCCGGATCAAAAACCAATTACAGCCCTGGAAAAACGTTGCACGAACCAATCAGCCCGGAGTCGGCCGCCCAAATCGCCGCAATGCGTAAAATTCAGCCGAAAACCGTTCAGCTGACCAATCGCGCATAGCCCAAACCGGCGGACCGCCTCAATAAACCAATCAAAATCGAACCAAGAAAAACCGGGCCTGGAAGCCGGGCACGGCCCGCTTGCCGTGAGAGAGAAGAGAGAGAGAAGAGAGAGAGAGAAAAGCCGTGAGAGAAGAGAGACAGAGAGACGACACGTGTCGCTCTGTGGAGAGGAGAGAGAGAGAGCTGTGAGAGAGAGACGCGGGAGAGAGAGGGAATCGTGTGTGGGTGAGGCGCTGCGCAGGACACGTGGCAGAGAGACAGACCGACACGCGGAGGAGAGAGAGAAAGGCGGTAGACAGACACCAATGGAAAGTCGCCACGTCAGCGATATACCTGGGAGCGTCCGCACTGGATCAGGCCCAAGCCGTGCACGACATTCAAGCCGGACCCGGCCCACGCACCGGCCACGGCATTTCCGCCGGCCACGGCATTTCCGCCGGCCACGGCGTCGGCACGTGCTCCCCACACGCACGTGGCTGTGCGTGTGGCAGCTGACATCAGATTCTTCTTTAATATTTACGAAAATGCCACTGGGTTTAAAAATGCCTTCGCGCGCTATTTCTTATCTTCGAATGTCCAAACGAACTCGGATTTGACCACGGATACAGCCAATGGACTCGTGTCGTTGAGAGGATTATTTTGAGCCTAATATTTGATTTGTGGACGTGTCGGCTCGCAAACCTAGCTCCCAAATAATCACCGGTACACTACTACCATTCTTTAAAATGTCGTTTCTTGAGTTACCGAACTCGGATTTGACCGTGGATATAGCCGATGGACTCGTATTTCTTTGCTGATCAATAACATATGCCTCTCGATGTCTGAACATACCAGCTCATAAATTGTGCTTCCGAGACCCCATTCTAAACAATCAAAAATTGTCGGCGTTGTCCGATTTCACCCCAATCACTGTCACTGGACTCGTCTCGTCGTACTGATCAATAGTATGAGGTTCTCATGACTTGATGAAGTGGTCTTGTGAACAGTACTCCCGAACCCCGGACTGTGCAAGGGCAAAATAGTCTTTTGTGCACAAATCCTTTCGAACCCATTTTGATGGCATTTTTCATAATAAATTGAGCGGTGGGGGCAAAATCTGGTATCAACAGCTGCCCCTCTTTGTCTGCACTTGGCGAAATAGAGGGTAGACAAAGAATATGAGATGCGGGATTTTGTCTTACCGCGATTGAAATTAGGTCATGCTGCTCTGTTTTGGAACTGACATTGACGACTGCTCCGCTCTAAATATCCAAGATAACATCTGTGTTATCTCGAGAACTGATGTACTTGTCTTCTCTCTTTCATGCCTTGTTCCGAGTTCGTAGAGGCGGTGAATTCTATTGGCATCTCCGTAGCATCCTTCGAGGGAATTCTGCCCTGAAAATAATAGCTTGGATTATTATTTGAAAATATCGAAATTTACTAAAACGAATTTCAAAAATTCGATTTCATAAGACTACTTGTAAATCAGGAACTTTTGACTAGAAAATCCTTGGAAATTCGATTTCAAGGTTTATAGCTTATGAACCTTAAAATTCAATTGCAAAACAATGATAAAACCTGAAAATTCTTGAAAATTTGATTCCAAGGCTTGTAAGAGTGAGATTTTTGAAAATTTGAATTCAAAACTTGAGTAACACGGAAAGTGCTTGAAAATGTAAGAGTTCCCTGGAACATTCGAGTCCATGGGATATATTGAAAATGTAAAACTTTATAGAACGTGCGAGTTCATGAAAAATACTAAAAATGTAAAGGTTCACTGGAACATGTGAGTCCAATGGGATATACTAAAAATAGAAAGACTTCCCAAAACATACGAGTTTATGAGAAATGCTGTAAATGTAAGAATTTTCCTGGAACATCCGAGTCCGATGGAAAATGCTAAAGAAGTAATGGCTCCCTTGGGACATCCGAGTCCAATGGGGGAATACTAAAAATATAAAGACTTCCCAAAACATACGAGTTTATGAGAAATACTGTAAATGTAAGAATTTTCCTGGAGCATCCGAGTCCGAAGGAAAATGCTAAAGAAGTAATGGCTCCCTTGGGACATCCGAGTCCAATGGGAGAATACTGAAAATATAAAGAGTTCCAAGACATATGAGTTTATGAAAAATACTGTAAATGTAAGAATTTTCCTGGAGCATCCGAGTCCAGGAGACAATGCTGAAGATATAAAGGTCCCATGGGTCATACGAGCCCATGGGAGATGCTGAGAATATAACAACCTCCTAGAACATGTGAGTTCATGGGGAATATTTAAAATTCTTGAAAATTCGATCTCAAGGTTTGCATGATGAAAACTTTTGAAAATTCGATTTCAAAGTTTATATGAGAAAGAAGTTTTGAAAATTCAATTTCATGGTTTTGTTGGAAGTTAAAAGCCTGACTCCAGGTTTTTAAGAAATGTTCTGACAATTATGATTACGACTCCAAGACTTTTGATGAACATCCTTGAAAATTTGATTTCAGGATTTGAGAGACTCGAAAATTCGATTCTAAGCTAAAATCTAAAAATCCTGTAGAGATTACGCCTCTAGGGCATTTGATGAAAATTCTTGAGAATTTGATTTCAAGGTTTGAGAGACTTAGAAATTCGATTCTAAGCTGAAAATCTGAAAATCCTGTAGAGATTACGACTCTAAGACTTTTGATGAAAATCCTTGAAAATTTGATTTCAAGGTTTGAGAGACTTGGAAATTTGATTCTAAGCTAAAAATTTGAAGATTCTATAGAGATTGACTCTAAGACATCTGATGAAAACCCTTGAGAATTTGATTTCAGAGTTTGAGAGATTTAAAAACTCGATTGTAAGTTGAAAATTTGAAAATTCTTGGCAATTCAATTCCAAGATTTTGTTTTATAACTTGAGTAGAGTCTTTGAAAATTTGATCCCAAGACTTTCCATGCTGTTTGTCTCCTTTAACATAGGAAATTTCCTTTGGCTCTTTGCCCATTTTGCTCTCGCATAAATTCTGCTTGTCTGTCATCTTTTGGTTGACTTCTGGGATGTCGCCTTGTTGGCTGGACAATGAAAATGCTTTATCAATTGGACCCTGTAGGTCTTTGTGTTTGAGAGATTCGTAAGCTCTGTGGGATTTTCCCCTTTAGGTTTCCCTTCATGCATGTCATACTTTTGTAGTCTGAACTTCAATGCGAGCTTGATATCAGGTTGTTGAGGACTGCACTCAAGTGTATGCCTTATCATGGGGTCAGGACTTTCAAGCCCTTTTGATCCACTTCTGAGTAGCAGCAAAAGAAATAGCGACTGTAGCTAAGCGAGTCTGACTTTCTGTTTGCAGATTGTTGTTTCTTTTCTTTCTCTTGAACATCTGCATCTTTCAATACATGTATCCTGCATGGTTAGGTAGCTTTGTTCTCTTTTCAAGATTAGCATGTACGTAAAAGAAGTGTTGTATGAACATGTATGCTTCTCTATTTTTAAAAATCTATTTTGAAATTTGTACTTACTTGCCAGTAGATTATCAGAAATACTTACTGGATAGCAAATAACAGTTTATTGGGCTTTGCCTCTTTCGATCCATGAAACTTCACAATCTTAGCACAAGTACATCGCATAGCTTGACTCATGATTTTCAATCTCTAAGCTCATGGGAACATCAATTGAGTCTGCTCCAGACAGCCTTTCAGATTTCGGTCTTGCTGACTTATGCGGACAAATGGCTTCAGCTTCTTGTTGTCGTTTTCCATTCCCTTTTTAAGCCATTTTGCCACCACTGCCCTTTTGGGTTTTCACCGATGCCGGCTTTTTATTTTTTTGCGCTCCAGCCCCCTTTCGGGTTTTGACTGTGCCTTGATTGTCCATTTTTGCCATAGCCCCTTTTCAGGTTTTCACTATGCTGGACTTTTGTCGATTTTGTCATAGCCCCCTTTCAGATTTTGACTATGCTGACTTAGCCGATTTTACCATAGCCCCTTTTCAGGTTTTAACTATGCCGGCTTTTTGTATTTCTCTCTCGCTTTTTTTTTTTGAGAAATTCAACCTAATTTCAACTGAAACAAATATTCTTTGCGCATTTTGATCCGTCGAGCATTGACAGAAATTTTATGAGAAAGAGGGAGAGAGAATA
Source organism: Arctostaphylos glauca (assembly GCA_019985065.2). Lineage (NCBI taxonomy): Eukaryota > Viridiplantae > Streptophyta > Magnoliopsida > Ericales > Ericaceae > Arctostaphylos > Arctostaphylos glauca. The sequence goes on from JAHSPW020000005.1 coordinate 10,278,882, forward strand.
TCAAATGGCCCTTTATTTTTGTTGGCCTTTCTGCCTTTATTTTTGCCTTTTGGTTTCTTTTCTTTTTTCCTTTTCCTTTTTTTTGGCAGTGGGGTTATCTTTTGTACCCCTTGTTTTTAAGAATATTCTTATGAAAGAATAGATATAAGAATTTCAATGCTCGAGAATCAAAATAGCCACTCGGAAAAAAGTGTTTCAATTAAAATTAGATCAAAACACGTGTTTTGCTCACAAATTGCTCATTCTTCTAATTGCCCCAGTATGTAGCCTACAATACCTTCAAGTATTGAGACGTCATCCATGACCAATATGAGTTTGTGGACACATCAGGTTTTGTGAAATTCCTTTGATTGCTATGTAACAGTCAAACTCCAGCCCTTCGGTGCTTCTCTTTGGAGTAGCTGATAGGTAGACTCATGAATAGGCATCATCTGCACTTGATCTTTTAGAGTTCCTCTTCGGTGAACTTGAATGTCATTTCTTTGGAGTAGCTGATAAGTAGACTCATGAATAGGCATCATCTGCACTTTGATCTTTCAGAGTTCCTCTTCGGTGAACTCGACTGTCATTTCTTTGGGATTTTTCTGATCTTTCTTGATTATCCCAAGTAAATGATTGCTTTTTCTCTGCTTAGATCTGGATGGTGATTCTACCCATTGCTTGTTGATTACTCAGGATAAGAGATTGCTTCTTGCTTCATGCTTCTGAGCTTTTGGTTTTTGAATTTTGCTCCTTGCATGTTTTAGGACCAGGAAACACATCCTTGTGTTCTTCTGATAATGAAGTGAATTTGTCCTTCTGCCATTTGTCCAAGTCCAGTCATTCTTGCTTCTTCCAAATGGCTTCTGTTTCTTTGGCATTCGAGATTTTCCAGTTATCATGTGATTCTTTTTGTTAATTCACTTGCTTGTTTGGAAATTCCACTGTTGGTACAGACCAATCTCAATTCCCATGAGTTCGAAATGTAGTCTGAACACAAGGTCATGCTCGTCTTATGCTTAAGATTGTTACGCTACTTGGATTGAAATGACAAATTTTAAGATCCCTGAAATAGCAAGTTTTGCAAGAAATTAATTCTTCTGATTTGACAGAGAAGCATATATGAAAGCAACAACACAAATTTTGTCCATCTGCTAAAAGCTAGATAACCATTGCAAGATTTTTCATGGATTTGAAAGAAACAGATTTTCATAGTGAAAGTTTAAAACAACAAAAGCAACATAGAAAGTGTGAATATAGACTCTACTCAAGCAAGTCTACCAAAACTTGAGAACTCTAAACAATCTCATGGATCCTTCAGGATGATTTGAGTTGGCATTACTGAGTCTCTGTACTGTCTTTCGTTTTAAAATGGACTTCCCAGTCTTTCACGCTTTCTACGAAAATAAATTGGTCTTTTCTTGATTTAGCAAGATCTGCCCCAGTTGCAGTGACTCTTGTGGAGAGACACAGTTAGGATTCTCCTTGATGGGCCCTCCGTGGTAAAGTGACCTTGGGATGGACCGGTAGAGTAACCGGTTGTCGAGGTACCGTTGGAATAGTAGTGCTGAGGCTACTTGGAGGGCGATTCTCTCGATATATTCCTTTTTTGAAGGTCCTCTGATCCTGTCCATCAAAAATTGTCATGGCTATAAGTGGGTTATTAGGAAGCCGGACTGGTACAATGATTGTGCCCGACGGTCCTATGAGATGACTTTGATTAACGCCGACATCTTCTGAAATAACATTCACTCCATGATGGTTAGGGAGTGGGTTGGTGGTAACTGACCGGACCGGCAAAGTGTGTGTCGTTAGGGTGTCGGCCTCGAGGTCAGTGGTTTAATTTCATAAAACAGGACTTTTCCTCAAAATATGTAAAATGAGTATAATGGATAGTCCGGAGTATCGATCCACAGGGAAACGAACGTTGGATTTAAAGAATTCGCAAATTGGTGTTTTCGACGTTTCGGACGTCAACCTCAAATTTGTTTGGGGATTTTGTTAACAATTATACTACTAAAAGACGGAAAAACTAGATTAAGGAGTGGGGTTAAGTCCTAAGGTTTGGTCTATTCCAATTCTTCCGTCGGTCTATCTCTTCTCCTTATAACTCAATCTATCCCCCGTGTCGGGTTTTAGATCGGAAAATACTTCGATGAAAATCAGGATTTTACTTCACAAAATGGTTTGATGGATCCTTTCAAGTTCAAGAAAATAGGATTAAAAGATGAAGGACATCGATTCAAGTATTAGATATACCAACTCTAAGGATGGCTATAACTAAGCAAGAACTTAACACTTCATTTTTGTTTCAGTATGTAAAACTTAGAAAGATCCATCAATGGCATTAATACATATGGAAAAGATTTAGACCAACATGGTTTTGAAATAGACTTCACATTTAGACTTAACCCACACTAATTTAGCTACTCATATTAATCATGAACATGATATAAGTAAAGGAAAACATGATAAAACAAACTTATCTAAGGACAATAAGAAAGATTTAATCAAAACTATACTAGAAAACACTAAGAACAATCAGATTTTAAGGTAAGAAAAAATACTAAAATGGAACTATATGAGTGAAACTTACCCAAAACTTAAATGATTCCAAGAGAGTACAAGGATCTTCAAGCATAAAACAATAAAGATTAACAAACTTACTTCAAAACTTGAAGAACAATGAAGAACAAATATGAAAGGCAAAAAGGGAGGCAAGAAAAGCTCTCAAGAAGTTAATAATCTGGTATATTCTATATGATTGTTGTGAGAGAGAGAGCCCCCTTTGCCAAAAGTAAACAACCTAATTAAAATATCCTACCAAAAACCTAGGCTATTACAAGACTACCCTTCAAAAAGGCATAATGGAAGCTTCTTATTCCTTTCCCCAGGCTGAAAATCCCTTTTGTCCCCTGATTTGGCACACAAATCAAGGCAAGGTGGTCCCCAAAGGTCAGCCATCCCAAGGCAAAAGTTTGCTTTTGTCGAACTTGATACACCGGTGTCAAGGTATTGAGGCACCGGTGCCTCTGGTGCTCTGTATCTGGTATTGTTGTGAAAGGGGTGACACCGGTGTAAAGGAATTGAGGCACCGGTGTCACTATGGCTCTGTATCTTGATCTTCTTTGCATTTGGCAGAGACACCAGTGTAAAGGATTTGAAGGCACCGGTGTCTTGGACACTCTGTATCATCCTCCTTTCATTGCTATTGGCAGAGACACCGGTGTATAGAACTCAGAAGCACCGGTGTCTTGGACACTCTGCATCTTGGCCTTCACTTGGAATAAGGGGGAGACACCGGTGTCACTGGAATTGAGCACCAGTGTCATTTGGTCTCTGTATTTTGGCTTCATCAGTGGAATAAAGGGGAGACACCGGTGTCAAGGTATTGGAGCACCGGTGTCACTGAGCCTCTGGACATTGCTTCTCCCAACCAAGTTCGGCTTCGACCATTCGGACCTCGTTTGAATTTTGAAGAGTTGATTTAGGCACATTAGGGTCCTCTTTTCTCTGTTTGACCTGCACGGGACATGAGATACCTTTTCGTGCAATTATCGAGTATAAACATGGAATAATACACGCACGCAAGTTAAAATAGACGTGTTGAGCCGTATAATACACAATAACATGCGCTCATCACACCCCCCAACTTGGAGGTTACTAGTCCCTAGTGACTAATCAGGCAATCATGTCTCCCCAATGATGCAAGTGAACGATCATATGCTTTTTGTAGTTTCCCAAGCGATTAGGATCATCGGCTAACACATCCAACTCGTGCATAGTGTTATGAACCTAAGTTGAACAATTCCGATCATTAGATGTGTGCAAAGTGTATGGTTTCCAATCTCTCTCACTCTCATAAAAGGGATTCTCTCCAGAATATGGCAATAGTCACTTCCCCTTAGTGCGCACAATGATGCAAAAGCGAACAAGAGGCTAAGCATTCCACAGAATTCAATAGGCAAACAAGAGAAGTATGTACGCACACAATTCACAAGGAATAAGAGAAGAAACGGTTACCATACATTCTACACTACAATGCATATAATTGGGAATCCAAAACACGCTTAAGATCAAAAAAGACTTTAAAGCTTATATTGATTCGGTTTTCAAAGAGATGTGTACAAAAACAGTGCCGGCATACAATGAATGGTTGAGGTCATAACTACCCCAAATTTTTTGCCGGCACTACCCACTACTCAATGCTATATATGTGATAACGCAAAAACAAACAGGAAAATGACAAGTAGAAAACCACCGACTCCAATCTGGCATATGAACCTAAGCTATCTCTCCCAAAACCAAGTCGGGTGTGTGTAGTAAGCAATCACTGCTCCGGTGGTGGGGGCACATACACAACCAATGCCTTTTCTAACCCTGCATCAGCTTCAATAGACCACCCTCTGCTGAATCACTCAAATAGATCACATCAGTACCGGCAGGAGATTCAGAAGCATGGGTGGAGGGTGGATTAGTGGCATGTCTCACAGAAGGCCCAGTGGGTGTATCATCCCTAACCTCTTCAGTCTCGGATAGCACCGGTGTCATCACTTTCTTCTTCCCTTTTCCCCTTTCTCTGTTTTTCAGCTCTAGAGCGTCATGAGAAGCCTTGGTGCGATGCTCCGGGAGATTTCTAGCAAAACTCTCCCTTTCTCCCTCTTTATCACTCTCATCTCCACTTTCACTGTCACTCCTTTCACTGCCCGTCTCGCTTTCATTCAATTCATCTTCCTCCTCCTCATTCTCATCATCTTTGCTTTCTTCACTCTCCTCATCCGAGCTTTCCACAAATTTCTTGCCTGCCAACTCGCCCATATACTTTGCCGTGAACCGGGCAATGCTCAAACACTTCCGGATCTTCCTATCCGCCTTGTCCTGCCTTTTATGCACCTTTTTAAGCTCGTCCAAGATTAAGGCTTGGTGTTGGACAATGATTTCATTCCACTGTTCTTGTCTTTCTCGAGGGTTTTTGGATTTCGGTGCTTTCACACCGGAGTGGAAATCAGGCTTGGAGTGTTTATTGGATAGTGCATGACTTTTGGCTTTGGAGGTTTCAGTGATTGGCCCGGGCACTCCCTCAGTCATCTTTTCACCCGCCCTTTTCGGCACCTTATGTTGTAAACAGAAATGAGTAACCATGGCCGAGAAGATTAAATTTGCTGTTGCACTTGCCCTTTCTCTGAAGTATACCATCTCTTGGAAGATGGTTCAGCCGAAATCTATCACTTTGCCCAACATAAACGCATGCATGAAGGCTATAGTTTGAGGGGGTACCCTTTTGTCACTTGCCAAAGGGTACACATTGTGCTTCATGATTTTGTTGAGTAGCCGGTAATCCTCCTTTAATCCCCCGGGAAAGAATTTCCCCTTATACTCCTTCGGATTTGTCATTACCCTCTTGGCAAACATCTTCCCATCAAAGGATGCCGAATCAAAAGCATATTTGGGAATGATAATGGTCTCCGGGTCGGGTATGGGGCATTGCAAGTAGTCAGATATCCTCTCGGCTGTGATCCATACGTTGACTCCCCTCACCTCCGCCACCATTCTTGGTTCGGAGGTGTTCACATTTTCTAATCTCACTGACCGATAGAACCCTTCAACCATTCCTCGAATATATCCCGGGACAACTTCAAAGAACCGGGTCAATTCCCTTTGGTCCAATCTTTGGACAATCGCATTCGAATCACCCAAACTCTGCCTTAAGACTTGCCTTTCGCAGGTAACATTCTTCTTCTCAACCTTTTCTTCCCATTCTTTCTGTCCCTTATCCCCCTCATCTGTGATTCTCTGTTTCTTGCTCCTAGACCCACTCTCTTCCCCTTGATTTTTTCGTTTTGAACCACTCGGGGTCTTCGAAGCAGGGGATTTCCTAGGAGTTGGCTTAGTTTTTGATTTAGAGCGGGAAGTAGAGGACATAGGGGCTTTCCCCTTGCCCTTTGGAATGGCCATGGATGCGTTCTCAAGTTCCTTCCATATGGGATCGTCATTATCCGAGTCGGATTGTGGCGGGGTATCATTCGGATTGGGCTCTCTAATGGAGATCCCCTGATTCTTACGTCTAACCATTTTGAAACACAGAGGGAGAAGATCAAACTTACCCGGAGTGATTCACACAAAGAGATGGAGCCCTGGTCACTGTTGAAACCAAAACCCCAACACCCAAACCCTGAACTGCTCTGTTGCACCCGAACCAGGAAGAGGAGAGAGAGAACCAGGCGGTGGAGAAGGAGGAGAGGTGCGGTGGTTGGTGGGAGAGAGATGGACGGCAGAGGGAGAGAGAGAGGTGCGGTGGTTGTGCGGTAGTTATAGGAGAGGGAGAGGGATGAACCGGTGTGAGGAGAGAGAGGGAGGCGAAAAGGTGGGAGAGGAACCGGTGTAACCCTCCCCAATCGTTATAACGATTGGGGTTTTATAACCCTGATATTTTTTTTAAACTTTTCTCACGAGACACCGGTGTAATGGTTTTGAGGCACCGGTGTCATGGAGACTCTGTATCTCAGTGGGTTGTGCTTGGGTAGAAGAGACACCGGTGTCATGGTTTCTGAAGTACCGGTGTAATATGCTCTCTGTATCTCAATTTTTCCTGTTTTGAAGAAGAAGTACCGGTGTAACCATTTCAGGGGCACCGGTGTCTTGACCTCTCTGCATTTCAGTTTCTCTTGTGGAACAAAGCGAGGCACCGGTGTAACAAATTGGGGGCACCGGTGTCTTTACCATTCTGTATCTCTTAAATTCTGATCTGTAGTGGAGAGCACCGGTGTCATGGAAATGAGGCACCGGTGTCACTTGAGCTCTGTAAAATTCCTTTTTCTGAGATATTTCCTCCCGATTGCAATACAACACACACACCAACAATAAAACCCCATCCGACCTTATCTCATCCGGTTTCCTAAGCTTGTTTCAATGGATATAAATTGGACAAGGATCAAATTAAGGTCGATGAGACTCATATGTGGTACGGAGCATGGAAGATGGCCTTTTATCATTTCTCAAATGTTTCATGGATTCCACAATGATGCACACAAGTGTAAAACATGAGTAAACACGCAGTTGTAGAAACAAGAGATAGATGAATTCAACTCTGTGGCATAGAATGGTTTAACATTGGATCTCCGCTCACAACTTATGATTCCAAATTGTTCAACAAAGTTCATGGTTAATGCACGTGTAGTGAAATAGCAATTCTTGTTCAATGGTTTGCTTATGGGAACATATGTCAAGTTACTTGCAAGCATTTCAGGAGAGGATTGCCTAATACAAAGATATGCCAATTTGTATTTATTTTTTTCAAAATTTTTCAAAATTTTTCATGCTAAAAAGGGACTAAAACAACTAAAACAACAAAGGGCTAACACACTAATGAATCTTTCTCTCCCCCCCCCCCCCAACTTAAAGTTTGCATTGTCCTCAACGCAAAGAGATAAGTCATCTTAAAGCATAAAGAGAGGGAGGATCATACCCGTGAGGTGGAATGTCAACCACCGTATACCTCGACCAAGTTTGAGGATTTCTCGTCACGTGCACTGTTTGTCATTGGGAGGGCTTCCAAGGTGTACTCTTTCAGTCCAACTTGTGGACCATAGCTAGTCACATAGGATCATCGTCGGAGCTTTGTTGGACTAACAACCGTAGCACATAGCTACACCCATGACTTTGGGCTCTTGAATGCCGCAGTCACCCCGTACTTAGACCCAAACTACCAAGGCTGATGTGGTAGCGTGTACACCTTGCGGAGACTGAACCACCAACTACCTACTAAGAGCAAACATAACTTCATGGAACACAAAATTTCATTAGCGGGTTAGTCCAAAAATGACAATAAATGAAAGTAAGCAATAAATCCACCAACTTCTTCACGCGAAGGACACGAGTACTACTTTTCTTCCTTGTCGAAGGCTGTGTTTCCCTATTATTGGAAGGACAGTATGCGTGGGGTTCAACAATATCTTGAGAAGTAGCGCCATCATCTAATAGGCTACCACTCCCTTTGGAGGGCCCCCTCCCCCCCCCCCCCCCCCCCCCCAAATTCCTTACCCCTTCATTCCGCTTTGAAGCAATCTCCACGGAACTTGACACTAAAGCCGAAAGGGTTCAGACAGATTTCTCATTGTCCACGCGCCTGCCGTCAGACCCAACCTCAAGGTACTACATACGTAGCTTGACAAGGTGGCTATACCAGACCGTCGGATGCCGTTCGAGCACGGCAAACACTGGAGGTATCACATACTCTAAGGATTTATAGTCTCCTAGACTTTAAATAAAGCTCACGGACCCAAAGGATTGGGGTCCACATGGTCGACATTGGACCCATCATAGACCGGGTCTCTCAATTCCTCAACGGATTCCTCAGGATCAAATTTCTCAATGTAAGGCTTTAACCGGTGACCATTCACCTTAAAAGTTGTTCCATTCTTGGGGTTCTCAAGTTCAACCGCTCCATGAGTGGAGACGGTTTTCACAATGTAGGGACCTCCCCACCGGGATCGCAATTTACCCAGAAATAAATGCAACCTCGAGTTGTACAATAAGACCTTTTGGCCCGGGGTGAATGTTTTCCGGACAATGTTCTTGTCGTGAAAGGCCTTAACCTTACACTTGTATATGTGGGCATTGTCATAAGCATCCCGGCGTATTTCTTCAAGCTCATCCAATTGGAGCTTGCAGTGGGCACCGGCTTCGGGCATCCGATAGTTTAACTGTTTGATAGTCCAAAAAGCCTTGTGCTCCATTTCTACCGGTAAGTGGCAAGCTTTGCCATATACCAAGCGGTAGGGAGACATGCCCAACACGGTTTTGTAGGCAGTACGGTAAGCCCACAAAGCATCAATTACTCTAAGAGACCAATCTTTGCGATTCGGGTTCACCGTTTTTTCTAAGATGTGCTTGATTTCACGGTTGGCCAATTCAGCTTGGCCATTGGTCTGTGGGTGGTAGGCAGTGGACACTTTGTGGTTGACCCCATATTTCTTGACTAAGGCTTCCATAGGGCGATTGCAGAAGTGTGTGCCTTGATCACTAATAAGGGCTTTAGGCATCCCAAACCAGGAGAAGATGTTCTCCTTAAGGAATCGGACCACAACAGAGTGGTCATTGGTTCGGGTTGGAATTGCTTCCACCCACTTGGACACGTAATCCACGGCTAACAGAATGTAAAGATTCCCAAAAGAATTGGGAAAATGACCCATGAAATCGATGCCCCATCAATCGAAAACTTCAACGATTAAGACAGGTTGGAGGGGCATCATGTTACGCCGTGATAAAGCACCCAACTCTTGACAGCGCAGGCAAGCCTTGCAGAATTCAAAGGCATCCTTGAAGACGTGAGGCCAATAGAAGCCACACTGCAAAATTTTAGCAGCTGTCTTCTTTGAGGAAAAATGCCCGCCACATGCCTCGGTTTGGCAAAAGGTCAAGATTGACTTTTGTTCATCATCGGGCACACACCGCCGCACAATCTGGTCCGGACAAAATTTAAAGAGATAGGGATCATCAAAGACGAATCTCCTCACCTCAGCCAGAAATTTTCTCCTATCTTGAGGAGTCCAATGTGATGGGAGTTGTCCCGTGGCCAAGTAATTGACAATATCAGCATACCACGGGCAACTTGAAATGGCCAAGAGTTGCTCATCAGGAAAGGAGTCGGGAATGGGTATGTTAGAGGTATGATCCTCAAACTCGAGGCGAGACAAATGGTCCGCCACGACATTCTCAACCCCCTTTTTGTCTTTGATGGTCAAGTCAAACTCTTGCAACAGAAGTACCCACCGAATGAGCCGAGCCTTGGCATCGGGCTTAGTGAGCAGATATTTAAGAGCTGCATGGTCGGTGTAGACTATTATAGGTGATCCGATGAGATAGGATCGAAACTTGTCTAAAGCAAAGACAACCGCCAACAACTCTTTCTCAGTGGTCGTGTAATTCATTTGAGCATCGTTCGAGGTCTTGCTCGCATAAGAGATTACACAAGGAACTTTGTCTCTCCGTTGGCCAAGTACAGCGCCTATAGCATAGTCACTGGCATCGCACATGAGCTCAAAGGGCAGGTTCCAATCGGGTGATCGCACAATTGGAGGAGTAGTGAGGCTGATTTTTAGTTGTGAAAAAGCCTCCTCGCAATCTTGTGTCCACTCGAAAGGTGTGTCCTTTGTAAGTAAACGACACAACGGACGAGATATGGCGCTAAAGTTCTGAATAAAGCGCCGATAGAATCCAGCGTGTCCAAGGAAAGAACGGATATCCTTGACACACTTAGGGGTAGGTAACTTAGAGATGAGCTCTATTTTTGATTGATCCACCTCAATTCCCCTTGAAGAAATGATGTGACTGAGGACAATACCGTGAGTGACCATGAAATGGCACTTCTCCCAATTTAGAACCAGATTTTTCTCCTCACATCGAACAAGAACCCTCTCAAGGTTCTCCAAACAAGACTCAAAGGAGTCCCCGAACACAGAAAAATCATCCATGAACACCTCTACAATTTTCTCAATCATGTCGCTAAAGATGCCCGTCATACATCGAGAGAAGGTGCCAGGGCATTACAAAGCCCGAAGGGCATGCGACGATATGCAAAGGTGCCGAATGGACATGTGAAAGTTGTCTTTTCTTGGTCTTCCAGAGAGACCTCTATCTGATTATAACCTGAATACCCGACTAGGAAACTGTAGAAAGCATGGCCAGCCACCCTCTCTAACATTTGATCAATGAAGGGAAGAGGGAAGTGGTCTTTCCGGGTGCCGGCGTTGAGTTTTCTATAGTCGATGCAGACGCGCCAACCGGTGACCACTCGAGTAGGAATCAACTCCTCACTCTCATTAGGCACAACAGTGACGCCAGACTTTTTTGGCACAACCTGGATGGGGCTGACCCATTTACTATCGGCTATCGGGTATATGATACCCACATCCAGTAACTTTAGAACCTCATCTCTCACCACATCTCGCATGATCGGGTTCAAACGCCGTTGAGGTTGGCGAGATGGCTTAATATCATCCTCGAGATAGATGCGGTGAGTACACAATAGCGGGCTGATCCCGTGGATATCAGCAATTGTCCACCCTAAAACAGATTTGTGGGCCCTCATAATTTTAAGTAAAGCAGCTTCTTGGGAATTGTCCAGGCTGGATGAGATCACAACCGGGAAAGTTTCAGAATTTCCCAAGAAAGCATACTTCAAGGTAGATGGTAAACTTTTGAGCTCGGGCTTGGGTGGTTTAACAGAAGATGGTAGAGCCCGAGCTGTCGGTGGTGGTAGTTTTTCAAAGGTGGGCACCCACTTTTCAGTACCCAACACCTCTTCTTCATTCAGGAGGGAGTAAATGTACTCAACCTCGAGAGAATCTAAAAATTCAGTCTCTTCCACAGTAAGCATAGCCTCTAGGGGGTCGGAAAAGAGATGACAATCGACGTGTTCTTGAACAAGTGCGTCAATAACGCTCACATCACGGATGTCATCATCATCCCCCATTTGGCTCCCAATGTTAAAAATGTTGAGCTCAAGGGTCATGTTCCCAAAAAATGCCTTCCAAGTATGATCCATTTCGACAATGGATCACTGCGTTGGATGTGGCCATGAAAGGCCTTCCAAGTATGATGGGCGTTTGGGCTTGAAGATTTGACGTGGGACAAGTATCAAGGACTATGAAGTCCACCGGGTACACAAAGTTGTCCACTTGGACAAACACATCTTCCACCAATCCCCTCGGTACCCGGACACTACGGTTGGCTAATTGGAGGGTCACCGAGGTTGGTTTCATATCCCCCAACCCAAGTTGCTCATATACCGAGTATGGCAACAAATTCACACTAGCCCCCAAGTCAAGCAGGGCTTTCTCCACTATCTTCCCCCCAACCCTCACAGAAATTGTAGGACAACCGGGGTCCTTGTACTTAGGTGCAATGGGGGTTTGGATAATCGAACTCACTTGCTGAGTCAAGAACACCTTCTTTTGCACGTTGTGCTTGCGCTTGATTGTGCACAAGTCCTTCAAAAATTTGGCATAAGAAGGTATTTGCTTGATTGCATCAAGCAACGGGATATTGATTTTAACCTGCTTAAAAAGTTTAAATATCTCGTTTGAGTTCGTCAACTTGGGTAGAGGCCTCAATCTTTGTGGGAAAGGGGCCGGCATTGGGCAAGTTGAGACCATGGGTTCTCCCATAGGAGCAGATGTGGATGCGGAATTGGGGGGAGATTGAGGCAAGACACTCACCGGGTCATCATCTTGGGGTTGTGGAGTAGGCACTAGAGGAGGAGTGGGGATTGTTTTCGGGAGAATGGTCTTATCGACCTCTTTCCCACTCCTCAAAGTGGTGATGGCCTTTGCTTGTTCCACATTTGACCCCGAAGGAGAATCTCCTTGTACAAAATGTTGACCTTGGGGGTTTGCTTGTGGTTGGGCTGGAAACTTCCCTTTTTCATGTTGCATGGTCCCCAATGTGGTGGTCAATTTGGTGAGTTGGGAGCGGATGTCCCCAATGGCTTGCGTGTTCTGTTCATTGACATTTGCTTGCCCTTGCATGAACATTTGCAAGGTATCCTCCAAACTTCGCCGGTTAGGCGGTTGGTAAGAGTTGGGACCCGTGGAGGGACCCGGAGGATTGTAGAAATTTGGTGGATACCGCGGTGGTACCGGCCCTTGTGCATTTTGATGGGCCGGATATTGTCCTTGAAATCCCGGGGGTCCTTGGGGTTGTGCACCCGCCTCATTGTTCCTCCAACTAAAATTGGGATGATTTCTCAATCCCGGATGGTAGTTGTTGTTGTTGAAGGGCACGTTGGTAGGCTTTTGCCCTTGGTGAAGGGCGTGGACCTCAGCATGGTCCGGACCATGCAGTACCTCTTTGAAAGCAGGTATAGTTGGACAAATGTTGGTGGTGTGGTCTGTGGTGTCACAAATGGCACAAGCCTCCCCGGGCTTTGAAATAGAAGAGACCTCGTTCACCCTATTGATTTCCAATTTCTCTAGTTTCCTAGAGAGGTGGTCGAGGCGTTTACTGATGTCCTCCTCGTCCCTAGGCACGTATTTGCCCATGGTTCCGTGACTAGTGGGGGGTTTGTAAGAGCGATCATTGGGATCCGAATAATCCCATGATTGGTTATTCTCCGCTAGCTCATCTAGATAAGCTAGAGCCGCGGAGGCTCCTTGGTTCAGAAATTCCCCACTAGTCATTAGGTTGATGAACTAGCGATTGCGGACCGATATGGCTTCATAGAAAAATGCCACAATCTGCCAATCCTCATACCCGTGATGAGGGACAGCGAGGAGACGCTCCTTATATCTTTCCCAACATGTACAGAAGGATTCGTTGGGTATTTCTTCAAAATTTTGAATTTTCTTTTTCAAAGTGGTGGTGCGGTGAAGTGGGAACCATTTTTTGTGGAATTCTACCTGCATCTCCACCCAACTTGTCACCGAATGTGCTCTCAAGGAGAGAAACCATCGCTTGGCCTTCTCCTTGAGGGAAAATGGAAAGAGTTTCAAACGCGCCATCTCAAGATGAGCGGACACGTTGGTGAAACTGTTCACCACCTCCTCGAATTCTTTGATGTGCACATAACAATTCTCCGATTCCATCCCATAGAAGGTAGGTAACATGCCAAGCATGTTAGGCTTTACATGGAATTGTTGCCCTTCGGGAGTATCGGTAGGAAAGTGAATGCATGAGGTGGTGGTGGTGTGAGTGGGGTGCAAGTAATCCCGCATGGTGCGACCCATGGGTGCGCCATTTCCCTCATGGTGTTCGGCCATTGGATTGAGAGGAGGATTGTCTTGGCGAATTAGCCGATGTGTCGCGTCACGAGTGTAAACACTCATACACCAAAGACAGTCTCCTAACAATCAAGTGTGAGTTAAAAGAAAATAAAATAAAAATCTGCAAATTACACGTCCCTTTGGCTTGCGTTACACCTTAGGTTTACCAATATGGGTAGGTTAAAGGTTTCCGCCAAAGAAACTTGCACTTTGCAAAATCTGCGATTATTTAAAAACAACTATTCAGTTCCCCGGCAACGGCGCCAAAAACATGACCGGACCGGCAAAGTGTGTGTCGTTAGGGTGCCGGCCTCGAGGTCAGTGGTTTAATTTCATAAAACAGGACTTTTCCTCAAAATATGTAAAATGAGTATAATGGATAGTCCGGAGTATCGATCCACAGGGAAATGAACGTTGGATTTAAAGAATTCGCAAATTGGTGTTTTCGACGTTTCGGACGTCAACCTCAAATTTGTTTGGGGATTTTGTTAACAATTATACTACTAAAAGACGGAAAAACTTAATTAAGGAGTGGGGTTAAGTCCTAAGGTTTGGTCTATTCCAATTCTTCCGTCGGTCTATCTCTTCTCCTTATAACTCAATCTATCCCCCGTGTCGGGTTTTAGATCGGAAAATACTTCGATGAAAATCAGGATTTTACTTCACAAAATGGTTTGATGGATCCTTTCAAGTTCAAGAAAATAGGATTAAAAGATGAAGGACATCGATTCAAGTATTAGATATACCAACTCTAAGGATGGCTATAACTAAGCAAGAACTTAACACTTCATTTTTGTTTCAGTATGTAAAACTTAGAAAGATCCATCAATGGCATTAATACATATGGAGAAGATTTAGACCAACATGGTTTTGAAATAGACTTCACATTTAGACTTAACCCACACTAATTTAGCTACTCATATTAATCATGAACATGATATAAGTAAAGGAAAACATGATAAAACAAACTTATCTAAGGACAATAAGAAAGATTTAATCAAAACTATATTAGAAAACACTAAGAACAATCAGATTTTAAGGTAAGAAAAAATACTAAAATGGAACTATATGAGTGAAACTTACCCAAAACTTAAATGATTCCAAGAGAGTACAAGGATCTTCAAGCATAAAACAATAAAGATTAACAAACTTACTTCAAAACTTGAAGAACAATGAAGAACAAATATGAAAGGCAAAAAGGGAGGCAAGAAAAGCTCTCAAGAAGTTAATAATCTGGTATATTCTATATGATTGTTGTGAGAGAGAGAGCCCCCTTTGCCAAAAGTAAACAACCTAATTAAAATATCCTACCAAAAACCTAGGCTATTACAAGACTACCCTTCAAAAAGGCATAATGGAAGCTTCTTATTCCTTTCCCCAGGCTGAAAATCCCTTTTGTCCCCTGATTTGGCACACAAATCAAGGCAAGGTGGTCCCCAAAGGTCATCCATCCGAAGGCAAAAGTTTGCTTTTGTCGAACTTGATACACCGGTGTCAAGGTATTGAGGCACCGGTGCCTCTGGTGCTCTGTATCTGGTATTGTTGTGAAAGGGGTGACACCGGTGTAAAGGAATTGAGGCACCGGTGTCACTATGGCTCTGTATCTTGATCTTCTTTGCATTTGGCAGAGACACCGGTGTAAAGGATTTGAAGGCACCGGTGTCTTGGACACTCTGTATCATCCTCCTTTCATTGCTATTGGCAGAGACACCGGTGTATAGAACTCAGAAGCACCGGTGTCTTGGACACTCTGCATCTTGGCCTTCACTTGGAATAAGGGGGAGACACCGGTGTCACTGGAATTGAGCACCGGTGTCATTTGGTCTCTGTATTTTGGCTTCATCAGTGGAATAAAGGGGAGACACCGGTGTCAAGGTATTGGAGCACCGGTGTCACTGAGCCTCTGGACATTGCTTCTCCCAACCAAGTTCGGCTTCGACCATTCGGACCTCGTTTGAATTTTGAAGAGTTGATTTAGGCACATTAGGGTCCTCTTTTCTCTGTTTGACCTGCACGGGACATGAGATACCTTTTCGTGCAATTATCGAGTATAAACATGGAATAATACGCGCACGCAAGTTAAAATAGACGTGTTGAGCCGTATAATACACAATAACATGCGCTCATCAGTAACATTTGGAGTTGCTGGCCTCGCCTCTTCTAGACTGATTGTGTGGGAATCAATAAGGTCTTGAACCCTATTTCGGAGAGTCCAGCAATTTTCAATATCATGGCCAATCTGCCCTGAGTGATAGGCACATTTGGTATCTGGCCGGTGTGCAGGCGGTAATGGGTTTGGCAGTGGCCTTGCCGGGATTGGGTTTAAGTGACCGGAGACAACAAGCCGGTTTAGGACCTCAGCCATCGGTATGGCAATGGCCGTATAATTTCTTCTTCTAGGAGGAGCCCTCCTTTGTTCAAGTGCGGGTGCCCGATAAAGATTGGGTTGGTTTGGGCGGCTTCGCGCTAGATTAGGGAAATATGATGAGGACTGGTGTGTGGCGTTTGGGTATGGTGGAGGTGATGGAAAAGGTGTTTGGAAGTTTTGTCGGTATGGGAACTGATATCGTGGTAAAGGATTTTGGTTATATGGGGAAGGATTATATGGTGGCGGTTGGTTGTTTCCTTTGTCATATGGGATGACAACAGCAATTTCGGATTCCTTTCCCTTCTTCGGAGGGAACTTCTTAATAGCGGGGGTGGATAAGCTGACTGTGTCGGCTGCCAGCTTTGCATAAGGATCGAGAATCTTTCCCGTCCTTATGCCATCTTCAATCATTTCTCCCTTCTGGATTATCTCCATAAAAGACCGGCCAATGGAAGTACAGAACTTCTCATAATATATCCCTTTCCAAGTTTGGACAAAGAGATGAACATATTCGGTGTCCGGTGTCAACCAGCAGGGGGTCCACTTGGGTGGCCAAATTTTTCCAGCACAAGGCATATGCCCGGAATGACTCCTCGGGCTCTTGCTTCATTCTGATTAAAAAAAGTCGGTCAATAACCAACTCAGCGTTGTGGCGATATTGCTTTACGAACTCTTGGGACAACTCAGTCCAAGTTCTGAAGCGACGGACATCCAGCCTAGAGAACCATTGGGCTGCTGGCCCTACAAGGCTGTGCTGGAACAGTTGCATCATTAGCTTTTCCGGGTGGGGATATCCACATAATGCCCCGGCATAGAGCCGCAAATGGGCCATTGGGTCGCTTGTTCCATTGAACTTGTGAAAGTCGGGTATCCTGAACTTTGGTGGGAGCTACATCTCTGGAAAGAAGCATAAATCTGAGAAACTGGTAGAGTTGTAAGCATTTGTACCCTGAATAGCTCTCAGGGTCTCCTCCATTTGTTGCATTTTTTGCTTCCAGGCCGGGTCCGGTTCCCGAGGGGGATTAGGGTCCCCCTGCTGACTTTCACAATCTTCATGAACCGGTATGAATGGTATAACTGGAATGGCTGATGTTTGTTGCTGATGTGGTCCTTCCGAGGATCCTGCTGGCACTGCCCCAGACGGGAGTGCTGTGGCAATAGGATTAGGCCCACCAGGTGCTGCATGGTTCAGAGTGACTGGAGTCCTGACCCCCGGCTTGGTGAGTTAGAGAGGGGGCTGCCTTTTGGTGGTACAGTGTTGTGAACATCATCTGTAGGTTCTCCATATCCCGTTGCAGAGCATTGAAATTCTCGAGGGAAACGGTCTCCTGAACAGGTAACTGCGATCGGTTGGCCTCTTCTGCCATGGCCCTAGACCTTGACCTTGTGATAATAATCCTCCTGGGGGAGAGAGAGAGCAAGCCGTGCTTCTTTATATCACCTTATATTCACTGAACCACAATTCCAAGTTAGTTTGGTGTTCTCAGCATGGGTAGGTCCAAAATGTACTATCGATTAGCAGTTCCACCACTCATATGGGCTTTATATACTTTTCGAAGTTTAGCCGGCATTTCGGCATGACTTTGGTATATAATCTAAAATTGTGAGAGTATCTAGCCCATATGAGGATGCTTCTGTACCCTGACAGTACGTTCTGGACACTTAGTCTAAAATAATTTGGAAATGGAAGTTTGAAAAATTTTGCCTTTTAACATAATTAACGAGGACTCTCTCCAATTTTCATGAATGTTCCTATCAGGGTTTTGGCTTGACTCTTTTTTGAGGGATACTACATGCAGCATGACGGCTTGGTTTTTGGCTAATGCATTTCTAGCATGGTTTCACGGTTCCCAAATCTTCAAACCTCCGGCCCCCTTGAAGGGTACCATCTTTGGTTGGTGATTTGGTTGGAGTGTTCTTTTCAGTGAAAAACCATCTTTGGTTACAAAAAAGCACCATTGACGATCGTCACGTACTTCGAACCCCCTCCTAATCCTATGGGTAAAAATAAAAGGTAGAATGGAGATTGAGAAGAGATTTGGGTATGTTGTGCTAAATGTATGCATATGCTGAAAATATTTTTTTTATTATTTGTAAATATTTGGAGAGAATCCTTTCAGAGTAATGCAATGCCCTGCAAAACAGATATTAGTAACAACATATTATGCATGTTTTTTTTTTTTTTTTTTGGCAATAGCGCACCTAAAAGACAACCACAAGAATGATGTTAGTAACAGGCCAAGGATAATTCGATAAAATTTTTTGGGAAAATTTGAAAAGCCGAAATCCACTGATAAGGAAAAATAAAAGGTTTGCAAATAGTACCATTCCTTAGCTTGCGTTACACCGTAAGTTTACCCAATGGGGTAGGTTAATGGTTTCCGCTAAAAAGAGTTACGATTTGCAAATTCATTTATTAATCCCTAAAGTCCCCAGCAGAGTCGCCAGCTGTCGCGCCCGGAAATTTCCTTGCCTTTTAATGCGATGTTTAATGAAAATTGTTTAACAGCTGGGACTTATTTAAAACTCAGAGTCGCCACTTGACATGAAATTCAGGTGTGTCAAGTCACCCTCTAAGGCCATTTTCAAAGAAGATGCCCTTAGAAAAATAATTTTATTTTAACGCACAAATACAAAAAAATGACTCCTTTAAAAGAAATCTGGTCTTGAAAAATAGAGATGGGTTCGGGGATTTACTGTTACGAGTTGGAAAGGTGTTAGGTACCCAACATCGCCCTTTCGGTACTTTATTTTCCCAATTAATTTTATTTTATTATCCTTGGCCAAATTTAAAAAATATCTAGTGATTACTATACAATTAGATTAAAAATGAAAAAACGGATGTGAGAACAGGATCCCAATATACGCAATTTAGCTTTTGGTGGCAAAAGTTGGAACGAATATATGTTAAACTTTGACCGAAACATGGTATGCAAACTAGTATCTACACGTCATGTTTCTATTCCCGGAGTGCCAGGTACCTTAAATCCTTGGCAGGAATTTTCAAGTTTAACAATGACCCGATTCCGTTTTATCAATGGATTATCATGTTAACCTTTTTTTTGGTTTTATTTATCTGCAATTTTTCATCCCGACAGCTACACAATCACTGGCGGTCCAAATTGTAGAATTTAATAAATGTCACTTCAATCACGATATTCTGTCGTGAAAAGATAACGTGCATTACCTGTTAAATTTTCATCCCAAAAACACTAACATGGGCTACCTATGTCACCCGTGTGTTTATGGAATTCCGAGATTATCGAGATCTTTAACCAAGTGATATGGATAGTGTGTCAGCGTGAACTAACAGCACTATTCATATAACTTAGCTGTGAAGTAACGAATTTTTTTCCTTTTATTGATTTTAAGTGAAATAAAAATAAAAAGAAAATTATAGTGATATGTACTTGTTTTAACTGGTTTGTTTATCTGCAATTCTTCATCCTGACAGCTACACAATCACTGGCGGTCCAAATTGTAGAATTTAATAAATGTCACTTCAATCACGATATTCTGTCGTGAAAAGATAACGTGCATTGCCCGTTAAATTTTTATCCCAAAAACACTAACATGGGCTACCTATGTCACCCGCGTGTTTATGGAATTCCGAGATTATCGAGATCTTTAACCAAGTGATATGAATAGTGTGTCAGCGTGAACTAACATCACTATTCATATAACTTAGCCAACTAACGAATTTTTTCTTTTATTCATTTTAAAGTAAAATAAAAATAAAAGAAGATAGCGGTATCTGTTACGGGGAAACGGGAAAGGGGTAAAAAAAAAAAGAAAAAGTTACGGAATCTGGGAAAGGGAAAAAGTTAGAAGTTAGTCCCGACAGGGGCCGACGCAATCGAGCGATATGCCAGGGGCATTGATTTTTATTTTAAGAAATTTTTGTTTAAATCACGAAAAGTACATTGGCATAGGCTAACACCGACTTTCGTGATTAAAACGGGTTAAATCACGAAAAGTACATTGGCATAGGCCAACACCGACTTTCGTGATCTAGCAGGCTAAATCCTGACATTCTAGAAGTGCAGATTACAAATTTCTAGAACTGCGGACTAGAGATGCGGATGCCCAATTGATATTTACATAAAAAAAAGCAGAAAAGATAAATAAAAGTGTTCTGACATTCTAGAAATGCGGACTAGAAATTTCAGGAAAAAGACTAGAAATTTCTAAAACCGCGGACTAGAGATGCGAACATGGCTTATAAGCCTAACTTTAATACTGATAACAAAAAAAAGAATTTACAGAAGTTAAATAGACAGAACAGAGGCGAAAATATGTTGAAACGATTACCTTATATTTACTGAGCCGAGAATTACAGTGGAGTGGTGAAAAATACCTGAGGGCCTAAATAAAACCATAACCTGGCATAACAAGAAATTCTTGTTATCCCGAGCTATGCTGATATAAACGGCCGCTCAAGCTTCACTGGAGCTTGAAAAGAAAATTGGGCAGAATCTCCTCTTGCTAAAACTGAGTCTAGCAATCCTAAATTTGAATATCGTTCTCTGTATCGATAGTTCGAAACTAAAAAGTTTAGAACGTATCGGATGAAGAACGCTCAACCTCTCTGAAAATTTTGTTCCTAAACTCTCGGGTTTTATTCCGAGTATTTGTTTTCTCTTTCTAAAAATCGTCCTATTTTCCTCTCTCAGAACCCTTTCCTCTTTCTCTAGTTTTTCCTTCGATTTTTCTAATCCTCCTTTTCCTTCTTGGAAACCCGGTATTTATAGGCAAACATTTTGTCATTTCGACGAAGTAAATAAGTGGTGGTCGCCCGTGTAAACCAATCACATCCAAGCCGAATCAAAAACTAATTACAGCCCTGGAAAAACGTTGCACGGACCAATCAGCCCGGAGTCGGCCGCCCAAATCGCCGCAATGCGTAAAATTCAGCCGAAAACCGTTCAGCCGACCAATCGCGCACAGCCCGAACCGGCGGACCGCCTCAATAAACCAATCAGAACCGAACCAAGAAAAATTGGGCCTGGAAGCCGAGCACGGCCCAAATGCCGGGCACGGCGCCGTGAGAGAGAAGAGAGAGAGAAGAGAGAGAGAGAGGCGACAAGTGTCGCTCTGTGGAGAGGAGAGAGAGAGCTGTGAGAGAGAGACGCGGGAGAGAGAGGGAATCGTGTGTGGTTGAGAGGCGATGCGCAGGACACGTGGCAGAGAGATAGACCGACACGCGGAAGAGAGAGAAAGGCGGTACAGACACCAATGGAAAGTCGCCACGTCAGCGCTATACCTGGGAGCGTCCGCACTGGATCAAGCCCAAGTCGTGCACGGCATTCAAGCCGGACCCGGCCCACACGCCCGCCATGGCGTCGGCTCGTGCTCCCCACGCGCGCGTGGCAGTTGACATCAGATTCTTCTTTAATATTTACGAAAATGCCACTGGGTTTAAAAATGCCTTCGCGCGCTATTTCTTTTCTTTGAATGTCCAAACGAACTCGGATTTGACCACGGATACAGCCAATGGACTCGTGTCATCGAGAGGATCATTTTGAGCCTAATATTTGATTTATGGACATGTCGGCTCGCAAACCTAGCTCCCAAATAATCACCGGTACACTGCTACCATTCTTTAAAATGCCGTTTCTTGAGCTACCGAACTCGGATTTGACCGTGGATACAGCCGATGGACTCGTATTTCTGTGCTGATCAATAACATATGCCTCTCAATGTCTGAACATATCAGCTCATAAATTGTGCTTCCGAGACCCCGTTCTGAACAATCAAAAATTGTCGGCGTTATCCGATTTCACCCCAATCACTATCACTGGACTCGTGTCGTCGTACTGATCAATA
This sequence comes from Arctostaphylos glauca, assembly GCA_019985065.2. Taxonomy (NCBI): domain Eukaryota; kingdom Viridiplantae; phylum Streptophyta; class Magnoliopsida; order Ericales; family Ericaceae; genus Arctostaphylos; species Arctostaphylos glauca. The sequence goes on from JAHSPW020000005.1 coordinate 10,300,815, forward strand.
GTATGAGGTTCTCATGACTTGATGAAGTGGTCTTGTAAACAGTACTCCCGAACCCCGGACTGTGCAAGGGTAAAGTAGTCTTTTTGTGCACAAATCCTTTCGAACCCATTTTGATGGCATTTTTCATAATAAATTGAGTGGTGGGGGCAAAATATGGTATCAACAATGACGTTTGATCTTTAGCTTTCATTTCATAATAACTTTGTTGTTCATCGCAGGGAAGAAGGTTGTACACCGTTTAAAGAACCGGGCATCAAAGGCACGAATCGGCCGAGCACTCGCTATTCGAAGGAGGCACAGAGATTGCACGGTGCTGCTCAGGTATGTTGAATCGCATTAAATCAATACTCAAATCTCAAGGGGACTCCAGCAATAGTGATAGTGCCGTCGGCAAAGGGGGCTCACATAACCCTAAGGCTACTATTGATTATCGAGCCCCAGAGCCAGTCAACCCAGCAAACCAATTAGAAAATATGAGTGGGTGCTGCTGATGGACTGACCTCCCAATCGTTGATGGACCAAGAGCCGTTGGGTTTGACATTCGTCAGCAGAACAACGTTCGAGAGGAGGAGAGTGAACTCACTGTCGGCCCCTTGTCCCCTCATTTTGTTCAGTTGTGATATTGCCCCCCAAGTGCTCCAAAGCTGGGCGCTTTCGGTGTTCCCCTCGCTCAAGAGAACGTGTTCAGTGACGCCTGAGATGTCAAGCTGGAGTCACTTTGCCATTTCGATGGAGCCTGATAGTTGGAGAAGCAGATCCTTCTCGGCCAACTGAGCTTCCATGCACTCAACATACACTCTTCCATAAGCTCGACAGGAATCTCCGCAGGTGGAGGGTGAGGAAGGATCGACAAGGCTGTAGGGTCAGTAGCACCAATACGCATAGCTGCTTTCCCTGCCTTGATGGATTCGATCTAATCATTCTCTTAAGTTGGAGTTTTCGCCATGAGACTGAATCTGAAAGAATTTAAAAAAGTGATGTCAAAGGTTAAGGAGTGAGAAGTCGAGCGGATCTCCCACTGTGGTGGCCAAAATGTGGAGTCTGGAATCCGAATTAGACTTCTCGGAGTATATGGTGAACCCTTTGGGTGAATCTATAAAACACTCAATACTGAATTAGTGCCGATCGAGATTGGGTCTCTAGCGGGCACTCCGACGATCAAATTAGCCTCTAGCTAGAGTGAAAGCAACTTGAAAGTAAAAGCTAGTGCGAGTATATTCGCATGTACCTGTAGTAGGAATGCTCTTGGAGTATTTATAGAGTAAAGACCCAACTGCCTGACGGAGGCTTTGATTGAGAATATAACGTCATGGTTCGGGAACCACAGTAGTACAGCTACGTGTCCCACACCCATGCGGATTGAGCGGGTATGTCCTCATTTCCCTCCAGGTTCATCTGCAACGTGGGGGACACGTCCCTACGTGTCATGGCCGAGCGTAGTACCCTCAATGTGAGGCCGAAGGTTGAGAAACTCTTCTCCTTTAGTGTATGATTATTATGCCAAGGGGAGAGGTCGAAGCACACATGCCGAGAGCAAATAATGTCTCGTTCTTGGGCCTGGCCCACCTTTGGCCCAGAAGAAATGCGCCAAAGATGATTGTGAGCCGAAGGTCCACTATTGTGTATTCCGGCCTAGTATAGGTACATGTAGCTCTTTTGGATCCTAATCATTGAGCGACTAAAATTGTCATAAAAAAAAATCACATCCAATCATTTTATTACATCAGAAATGCACGTAATATTATTATTATAAGTATCAGGACAAATTGATAAAATTACTCAAGTCAATTACTCAACTCACACACTCTACTCTCACATCACCCTACATATTTGATACACAGATGCAAACAGAATATGTGCCCAACCTCGTGCTAGAAAAAGGGCCAATCACTTTGCTTGCCGAAAACTCCAGGACCATATGTTGATGAAATGAGATCCACGAGTAGGGGAGATAGGAGCTTAACAAAAGAAGTGACCAGTAAACTGGCTAATACGGTCACTGGAATAAATATCCATCCCTTATTGTGTGCAAACACAAGATAGAGTGAGGCACTAAAGGCCACTACCATAGTTATTAGGGATAGGAGCAAAGCGGACAGACCGATAATCAACTAGAAGTTGTGGCCGTAAAACGTTTTCAAAGTACTGCGAAGCCAGGATCAATAAAAACATCAACCGAGAAGTCATGGCCGTAAATAGAGAGATTTCATTTGAAACCGCAAATATAAGGAATGTTGGTACTGTCAAGAATAAGTCAATGCATGAATGTAAAATCCAAACAACTGCAGAGATCATTGAAAAACTGATAACTTGAACTTAAACAAAACAATTCATAGTTATTTAGATCGAGTTGGTACTGCCTAAATTTTTCTTTTTTTCTTTTTTCTTTTTGCCTTTTTCTATTGTCTTAACCTCCCTATGATGAGGTAGGACCCTAGCATGGCCATGCTAGATGTATAGGACCCAAAGCAAGAAGCCCCTTAACTAATTGGGATAAGATGGTTCAAAGTCGTAGAATGAATGATTGTGGTAAGTAAAGGTAAATACACGTGTGGATGATGATATATATGATGATGATATATATGTTATTGTTATTTTTTTTTAGTCGAAACAAAAGTAATATATTAATCTTTGAAAAAAGAGGCACAAAGATCAAACATAAGAAACAATCCCCACATGCATGGACTCTCAGAAAAGAAAAAACAGATAAGAGACAAAATCATAGTGTTGGCCAGCAGCCAACTGAGAAAAGGAAAAGAAAGAAGAAAGCTTGAAAAAAACATCCAATACACAACGGTCACAGAACATAGTCTAGCAAAAAAGTGCTGCTGGTAACCATTTTCCAATTAGCCCACTAACTTTCTACTCCAAACTGATTTGTTTCCTTAATTCAAGAGAAATCGATCCATATCAATTTTATGAAGATATAGGAAATAAACCAAACCAAACCAAACTGAGCCTTATGTCCCAAATCAATTGGGGTCGGCTACATGAAGATATAGGAAATAACCAAGATATAGTCGTGAGAAACCGCACTTTGTTTCCATAGTACATGGTATTTCAAGTCAAGGATCCGCTATTCCAGAATAAAAAATAATAATACAAATGAGAGAATAATATCCTAGTATAGGGTATGTTTAATGGTGGAATAGAAGGCCGCTGGACTTGGCTATATGTTATATACAGTCCCTTGTTTGCTTGCCAAACATCAGCACCGGCATAAAATAAAATAAAAACCAAGCAAGCCCTATAGGCTATACAGGTGGGTCGGTTTCTGATTCACGTGATTGACATCATGAATTTGTGGGGTTTTTTTTTTTTTCTTCGAAACCACTTCATGCTTGGAGCTTTTGACCTTGTTTTTGTTCTCAATGAAAAGGCCGATTACTTTACTTGCCAAAAATACCACAAGCATATGTTGATGCGATCAAATTTACAAGGAGGAGAAACTATGGGGTTGCAAAACAAAATGATTGGTAGACAAGCTAATGCAACTACTGGAACAAGTACCCCTGCCTTATGGTGGCCAAACACAAGAACATTAATAGAGTAGTGATGGACGTGAACAGAGAAATATTGCATGAAAATCAACAAAGACATTGACCACCAAATCTTTGGAGAAAATTGGGAGGCCATTTGCACAATTACTTTCGCCTCGAACATGTTAAGATAGTTAGCAGTTAGTTAGCTTGTTGATTAGCTGGCTGTTAGTTTGGTTGTTAGCTGGCTGGTAGTTGTAACAGATTCTGTTAGAGGTTGTTAACAGGAGTTTAGTCAGTTGAGTTAGTCGGTTAAAAGGCAGCATAGAACTTTGCCTATAAAAGGCGTGTTCAGTCCTCAGTTGTAATCAATAAAGAAAGATGACTTCAATCAATATTTTGGTTCCCTCAGTTCTGTGGTTCAGTTTATTCCTAGCTTAGTTCCCTTAGTGTTGCCGGTATTTAGCATGAGTTTGCTGTGTCTTTTATCCACCAGGAGATGATGTGAATGGGGGTGCGACCGACAACTGGTGCTTCCACACGCATTAGCTCCACCAACTTCCACACAAAATGGATGCTTTCCTTTCATGTCCCCACTGCTATGTGGAGGGCTATGTTCATGCATGGTTTCTCCAATGATTGTTGTCACTGCGGATTTATCCTCGTCGAAGAATTTTTCTGCTGTTTCCTAGTCCCCTCGAGGCCTCGTTTGATAAACCTCTTAGGAAGTTGGGATTCGTAAGGTGGCGGGATTAGGATGGGATTCGTAATACCGAGGAATTATTAAAAACTGTGTTGTATGTTTGGTTATACTCGGGATAGGATTAATAGTGCTGAGTTGGTGTTTGTTTGCAAAAAGGAAGGATGGGATTAAATTATATATTTTTCAAAATTGCCCTCACCTAAATTGTTTAATTATTTATCTTGGTCATTCTGAAAGAATTAGAAAATAGAGTTCATAGTTAAAAAAATTAAAAATGAACAATCTTCTAATTTTATTTATATATTTATCTCCTTGGAAATAAATAAAAATAGAATATGGGCAATCTTGTTTGTCATGATTATTTGATTATTTTTTCATCCTTATGTGAATTTTTTTTGTAATTTTTTATTTTTTTATCATTTTTTATGAATTATTAGTTTGTCTCGACGGGTCGAATCTAAAAAAAGTTCAGAAAAGACAATAATTAATAAAAATAAGATTTTTTGTACTTATTTATTCGTCATTTTTAATAACTTTTTTTAGCTTTCGATATAATTTTATACTTTTTAGATTCGTCTCATGGAGAAGGACTAATAATCCAAAAAAAATTAAAACAAAAACGATAAATATGAACAAAAATTGAACAAGGTTAACAAATGAATAAAAGATAAAATATAAGGGCAATAAGGTCACTCTCTACACAATATTTTCATCCAACTTCCATGGGATTGCTAATACCTAGTTCCACATGGTATTGCTAATACCCCCTAGTGAGGGGATTAGAAATCCCATGGCTTTGTTTATCCCACCCCTTTTTGCAAAACAAATACACACTACTTATGCCCATAGGATTATTAATCTTATCCCAAGTCCTAAGAGGTTTATCAAATGGGGCCTCTAAGGGTAGCTTTGAGAAATGGAATGTATCTTTACTAGTCATCATTCATTTTCCCCCAATTGATGTTCTCTGCTTCTACATCTATGGATGACCATACATCATCAGACTCCCAGCAATTTTTGGAGGCTTAAAGATCATTTTTCTTTTAAAAGATCATTTTTCTTTTATCTTGTATGTACCAAAAGAACTATTGGATCAATTAAAATCTTATTTTTCATGCCGATACTTTGTATATATTAAACAGATGAAGATCCTAGATGTTGAAAAAAATGAATTTTTATCCATGTTTTTTGGTGACTTTGTCCAAAAAATTAAGGGACTCTAAGACCACTTGAGATGGCTCTTAGTGGATTTGTATACTCCTAAGTAAGGAATTTAAACCTTAAAAAATAGACAAAATCCATTAAGATTTGATTGAGAAATTTATTTCAAAATATACACTATGTGTAGTATGCGGGAAGGTGATAAATCACCTAGCCCCATATTGAGAAGACATGGTTTCTGTGTTGAGTATACAAGTTTCAAGTTTGCCTAAGGATTTAGACTCTTTGGGGCTACCAAAGTATTCAAAAGGAGGGATGACTTGGTAATGTGGGCTTTGGCTCAAAATTACAACACGCACGCTCGCCGCCTGTCGGGGGTCGAGGCTTGGTCCTTGGGCCTTATAGCTTATCTTTTTGTTGTCCAAGAGTTTGGATGTGTTGGTTTGGGCTTCAATCCATGTTTATTAGGCTACGTAACAGGCTTGAGCCCACGTGGCCTAATAAATCCATTAAGATTTGATTGAGAAATTTATTTCAAAATATACACTATGTGTAGTATGCGGGAAGGTGATAAATCACCTAGCCCCATATTGAGAAGACATAGTTTCTGTGTTGAGTATACAAGTTTCAAGTTTGCCTAAGGATTTAGACTCTTTGGGGCTACCAAAGTATTCAAAAAGAGGGATGACTTGGTAATGTGGGCTTTGGCTCAAAATTACAACACGCATGCTCGCCGCCTGTCGGGGGTCTAGGCTTGGTCCTTGGGCCTTATAGCTTATCTTTTTATAGTCCAAGAGTTTGGATGTGTTGGTTTGGGCTTCAATCCATGTTTATTAGGCTACGTAACAGGCTTGAGCCCATGTGACCTAATAAACATGAATACAAAGGTATGAAGATATGAAGGTCAATCTTGAAAGGTAACTGAGTTTTTTATGCTTATTTTAATGCCTCGAAAGTGTATTATTGAAATAGGAAAATGGCTCATAGGTAACAAAGAGCACGAATTATCTTGCTTGGTCTCTGTGTAGTGTATATGTCGACCTTGGACAGAATAAAGGGAATCTGTTCTAGACTTTTTAACTCAGCCGGCCACCCATCCGGCTTGGTGGCCGGCCGCCTATCGGAAATCCGGACCCGCTTCCGAGTCCTCTATCGACCGTAAATCCGGATGATCTTCTGGATCGATTTGCTTCTATAATCAGTCACTATTATTTGTTTCCTTCTACGAATTATTGCAGGAGCGTCAATACACATATCTATGTGTTGATTGCCCAAATCTAAATGAATTTTTCCATGTGCTAAAAGAATTTTTACCCGTTGAGATTTGATTACCATGGTGAACAAGATCAATATGGAAAGCGAATAATTCTAGAACGATGTTTAACGCTCTGAGAAATTCACTCATGAACAAAACACAGCTGCATATATACTGGGGTATTATTCCCTCAGAGTTTTTAGCAACTTACAGAGGAAGAGTTTTACACAGAGCAAAAAGGCCGGCTGTTCTCTACATCAGACATATTCTTCATCGACTGTGATTTACTGCTTAGTCTGTCTCCAAGCCAACACATGTAATTCTGAGAGATTTTATCACACACCATGTAAAGACCCGGAAAATTTTGTACTTTTTATAAATAAAATAAATTTATATTTGGGGTTATTCGATTGATTGGTTATCATGTGTTTCGCAATTTTAGTTATAAGACCCGAGCCCGGGGTCTTTGGTTTTATTTCGCACGGGTTACATACATAGTATTTTTTATGTGGGAGCCCATGTGGGGGCTTAATATCAGATTTTTTTTTTGGGGGGGGGGGGGGGGGGTTTAAGGGGGGAAGCTACAAACACAAACACCCACTTATCTCTCTCTCTCCCTCCACCATATCTCCCTCCACCTTCTCTCTACCACCACCACCAAAACATCACGCCATTTTCGAATTCCTTTGGGATAGAGCTTGCTTGGGTCGTGCTTGACGTGGAATCGAAGACGGATCGCGATTTGGAGCTCGGGAAGAAAAGATTCGGAGCTTGGAACTTGGGGTTTTCATCTCTTCGCCAAATCCTTCGATTCAAGACTTGAGGTAGGGATGTCTCACCTCTATTATGTGTATATGTATGGTATTGGTAGTTGATTTCATACTTGGATTGGTTTTTGTGGTGTTTTTGGCCGAATCGATCGAGAGACGAACTTCTGTGCGAACTGAGATCGACCAAGTCGCTTGAGCGATTTGGGCGTCGCTCGAGCGACCTTGGTAGTCGCTCGAGCGACTGTCCAGCGACCTTTACTGATTTTTGGCCCGTCCAGCGACTTTTTAGCCGCTCGAGCGACTTGTCGGGCGACTTGTACTGATTGTTTTCGCTCTAATTTGGGATTTATGGACATTTAAGAGTACTTCCACTCATACATATGGTATGTGGGACATGTGACACAAGCGGGACCATATTGTGACGATAAATTTCGTAGGGCTCGATGACGTTGAAATTATATCCTTATGCCTTTATTCGTATTTTTCGTTTCTCTTTCACCATGAGATTGAATTGTGATTGGCGTGATATGTGTATGGCCGGTACAGGGTCAAACTATGAATTTGTGTTGCATTGACATAATATGATTTCTAGCCTCCGACGGGAGTTGAGCTAGTTATGTGATTTCTAGCCTCCGACGGGAGTTGAGCTAGTTATATGATTTCTAGCCTCCGACGGGAGTGGAGCTAGTTATGTGTTGTCTAGCCACCAACAGGTGATGTGCTAGTTGGAATATGATAACTGAATCAGTCTGGAAACCTCGAATTGATCAAAGTGGTTGTCGTGCAATATTGGTTATGGACTAATGGATTGCCTGTCATACATGTGTTATTATGAACTGTTCATGAAGCATGCCATATCATTCATATTCATGTAATATTGGTGTAGATATCTCTATTGGGCTTTTAGCTCACCCCTTCATTCTTTCAGGTACCGTTCCAGAGACTTGACATGGATTGCATGGATGCATGGTGGTGCATGTTTTGAGGAGGCTTTCATATAGGAGTTACATAGCATCTTTAGAACTACTTTTGAAAGATGTAAACTAATTCCTCTTTTGTCCCTTCATTGTATTTGAAAGCAAATGGTATCGAATTTTTTCAAACTATATTTTGGGGTGATGGGCCGGGAGTGCCACCCATGAATTGTGATATTTGAAATATTTTATCAATGAGGGATTTTAGAAATTGTAACTTGGGCTATTGTGAGGTTTTAGAACGATGAATATGATTATGTTATGTATCTGGAAATCAGGGCGTGACAACTTGGTATCAGAGCATGAGTTAGAATACTTTGAAACCGTGGGGAGACTTAGAGTCTCATGGGTTCAAAACACTGCATCTTAGAAAGACATGTGTGTGCTTGTGTGCATGGCATTCATTTGCATTGCACCTTTTATCGGTTATGAGTATTATAGAACTGATGGCCCGTGTTGGGGATTTGTGTGAGACGTTGTCTTTGTAAAGTGTTGTTATTTGACATTGTTAGTGATTTGCACATTGTAGAGATATGCCTCCTAGACGTGGTGTGAGGTTGGGCGGACCCCGAGGCCGAAGTCGAGGCCGTGGTCGCTACCGTGAGATACCGTTAGAGGATGTTGTGAGTCAGCAAAGAGAGGTTCCTCATGCGGAGGAGGTGAATGAGGAAGTGGAGCAAAGTGTTGAACCGCCGGTTGCTCCGGGCGTGTTCGCTAGGGAATTTGTGGCGGCGCTTGCCGAGGCCAATCTGTTGAACACGGCTGCAAGGGCAAATGTTGGGAATCGAGCAATCGATGCCATGAGAGAGTTCCGACGTTTGAATCCACCCCAATTTAGCAGGGAAGGTGGTGATTTTCTCGCGGCCGACTATTGGGTATAGTAGAGGATGACATTAGGGTCAAAATTGTGGCATGCCAATTGACGGGAGAGGCCAATGAATGGTGGAAATCGATTCTCGAGTCACGAAAGGATGCACAGAGGGCTGCGAGGCAAACGGCTAGGACCAATGAGTCAGATGTGGAAACGTTGACATGGGCAGACTTTGAGGTTCTCTTCGAGAACCAATACTTTCCGGAATCTTATCGTGAACAGCTACGTGAACAGTTTGAGAGATTGGAACAGGGGACAATGACCGTATCTGAATATGCTGCGAAGTTTCAAACCTTATCCCGTTTTGCACCGGAGCTCGTGGCTTCGGAAGATCGTAAGTGCCGGCGTTTTGAGAGGGGTCTTCACTCCTCAGTTAAGAGGCTCGTGGTGAGCCAACGCAAGATGAGTTTTGCGGATGTTGTTGAGTGTGCAAGAAGTGTCGAATTGCCCAAGGAGGCACAACGAGGTTCCAGGGTTTGGGAGCCAAGGCGATCGAGTGTGGTGCCTAGTTATTCTTCGTCATCGGGAAGTTCGGAAAGTCAAGGGCGTAAGCGCCAGAGGGAGCAGTTTCAGTCCCAACGGAACCATTCCAATCTTAGACCACCTGTTTCGTCGAACTCGCGGAGCACTACTTCGAGGCCCCAGAGTGTATGCTTTCGATGCAATCAACCTGGTCACATCCGTAGTCAGTGCACGGCACCTCCCAGGGTTTGCCATACATGTGGTAAGGAGGATCACATTTCGAAGACCTGTCCCCAAGGGGGAGGAATACATAGTGAGGTTGGCTCGGTGTAGCAACCGAGGCAAGGACTAGGGCAACAGTCTCATAGGGCTCCACAACGACAACAACAATCCCATTTTCGCCAAACCACTTCGGTTCAAGGTTCTCAATCTGAGAAAGGGGCTAGTTCTTCGGCACCAATAAACTTTGCTCGGCGTGGAGGTGGGTATATGCAAGGACACCAAGTTCCCGCTAGAGCTTATAATATTACCGCAGCAGTGGCACCTCCTACTTCTCAGGGTCCAGACACGTCGGTTGTGAGGGGTACATTTCTCGTATTCAATTCCTTTGCGAGAGTTCTATTTGATTCTGGAGCATCGCATTCATTTATTGCTGCATCATTTGTTTGTGCTTTGGACTTGGAGACTGATTTGTTAGACCCACCATTGCATGTTGAGACACCCATTGGAGGGAGGTCACTACTTGACCGTGTGTGTAGAGATTGTGAGCTTGTCATACTTGACCGACGTTTTACTTGTGATTTTATCGTGTTGAGCATGACCGGGTTTGATGTTATCTTGGGTATGGACTGGTTGTCTACCCACTATGCTATGATTGATTGTTTTAAACGTCGGGTCCGCATTTGTTCACCTGTTGATGGTTGCTTTGAATTCTTTGGAGAACGAAGGGAACCGTTAGAACCTTATTTGTGTCAACCTCGAGCGCGAGATTCTATTTATGCGTTGTTGGCTAGTTTGACTCTTAACGAGAATGTGCATGCGCATGGGGAGTTACCATTGGTGGTTAGAGACTTTCCGGATGTATTCCCGGAAGAGTTACCCGGTTTACCTCCCGAGAGAGAGATTGAATTTACGATAGATTTGATTCCGGGTGCCGCACCGATTTCTATGCCCCCATATCGTTTTGCGCCAGCCGAGCTGAAAGAGTTGAAGGTCCAATTGCAGGAGTTGCAAGATTTGGGTTTTATACGTCCGAGTACGTCACCATGGGGAGCTTCGGCCCTATTTGCACAGAAGAAAGACGGGTCTTTACGATTGTGCATCGATTATAGAAAATTGAACCGTGTGACTGTAAAGAACAAGTATCCAATGCCGAGAATTGATGACTTGTTTGATCAACTCCGAGGGGCAAAGTGTTTCTCGAAGATTGATTTGAGATCGGGGTATCACCAGTTGAGGGTTCGGAGTGAGGATATTCCGAAGACTGCTTTCCGTACATGCTATGGGCATTATGAGTTTGTTGTGATGCCATTCGGGTTGACCAATGCACCGGCAACGTTTATGGACCTTATGAACCGTATCTTCCGCATGTACCTTGATCAGTTTGTGGTGGTGTTTGTTGACGATATCTTGATCTATCCGTCTACGGAGGAAGAACACCAATCACACCTTGCCATTGTTCTTCAACTTTTGAGAGAGCATCGCCTTTATGCTAAACTTAGCAAGTGTGAGTTTTGGCTTTCCGAAGTCAAATTTTTGGGACATGTCGTTTCCCAAGGTGGAGTTTCCGTTGATCCGGGAAAGATAGAATCGGTTATGGAGTGGCAACGACCCAAGAATGTTTTTGAGATCCGGAGCTTCTTGGGCTTGGCCGGGTATTATCGTCGTTTTGTGCTTGATTTCTCTCATTTGGCAGCGCCTATGACTCGATTGACTCGTAAGGGGACGCGTTTTGTTTGGGATGATGCCTGTGAGGCAGCGTTTGAGGAGTTGAAGCAGCGTTTGACCAGCGCACCGGTGTTGATTGTGCCCGAGCGAGGAGTTGGTTACTCGGTGTACTGTGATGCATCGAAGGAAGGGCTTGGGTGTGTGTTGATGCAGACAGGACGGGTTGTGGCCTACGGGTCAAGACAATTGAAAATACACGAACGAAATTATCCAACTCATGACTTGGAACTAGCTGCAGTGGTGTTCGCTTTGAAAATTTGGAGACATTACCTCTATGGTGAGAAGTTTGAAGTCTTCTCCGATCACAAGAGTTTGAAATACTTATTCTCTCAAAAGGAGTTAAATTTAAGACAACGCCGTTGGATGGAGCATATTGAGGATTATGATTTTGAATTGCAATATCACCCGGGGAGGGCGAATGTCGTAGCGGATGCCTTGAGTAGAAAACCAACCCAATTGGCGAGTTTGGCCATTCGTGAGTGGAAGGTGATGAATGAGTTGGGAAATTATGCGACACATTTTGAGGAGGATAGTGATGGAGCAACATTGTGTAATTTGACCATCCAATCCACCTTATCCATCCGAGTAGTGGACGCTCAACAACATGATAAAGAGACGGAGCAATTGCGTTGAAATTTCTTGAGTGGAAATGCACGAGATGGATGGATGATTTGTGCAGATCGAAGCCTTCGATTTCAAGGAAAGTTGTTTGTACCCGTTGCTTGTCGGGAAGAGATTTTACGAGAGTTTCACCACTCTCCTTTAGCCATTCATCCTGGTGGGACGAAAATGTATCACGATTTGCATCGACAATTTTGGTGGTTCGGAATGAAGAAAGATGTAGTGAGATTTGTGTCGAGATGTTTAACATGCCAACAAGTGAAGGCCGAACACCAACGACCTGCGAGGGAGTTACAACCATTGCCAGTAGCGGAATGGAAGTGGGAGAACGTGACAATGGATTTTGTTACCGGTTTGCCGAGATCACCGAGAGGGCATGACGCGATATGGGTAGTAGTGGACCGTTTGACCAAGACCGCTCACTTTCTACCGATTCAGGTTACTGATTTAGTTGAGAAGCTCAGTCGGTTGTATGTACGTGAGATTATCCGATTGCATGGGATTCCAGTTTCTATTGTGTCCGACCGAGACCCACGATTCACAGCACGATTTTGGCAGAGTCTGCAAGCAGCGCTGGGAACGAACTTACTATTTAGTACTGCGTATCACCCACAGACCGATGGACAATCCGAGCGTACGATTCAGATTCTTGAGGACATGCTTCGGGCATGCGTCCTAGATTTTCGGGGGAGTTGGGAGGATCACTTACCGCTCGTTGAGTTCGCATATAATAATAGCTATCAGTCGAGTATTGAGATGGCACCGTTTGAGGCTTTGTACGGTAGGCCGTGTAGATCGCCAATATGCTGGACCGAATTGGGTGAGGTAACGTTTGTTGGGCCGGACTTGATTGGTGAGACTTCTGAGAGCATGAAGTTGATTCGTAAGCAACTGTTGTTAGCTCAAGAGAAGACTACCGAGCTAGTCAAGGTGATTCGCCAACGATTACTTACCGCTCAAAGCCGACAGAAAAGCTATGCCGATCGACGTCGTCGTCCGTTATCGTTTAAGGTGGGAGACCATGTGTTTTTGAAAGTGTCACCGCGGCGAGGCTTATCGCGTTTTGGACGAAAGGGGAAGCTATCTCCGAGATATGTTGGGCCATTCGATATTATCGAAAGAATTGGAGAGGTTGCGTACCGTTTGGCCTTACCGCCAAAGTTGGCGGGTGTGCATGACGTGTTCCATGTTTCGATGTTGAGGAAGTACGAACCAGATCCTTCTCACATTTTAGAATGGTCCGAACTAGAACTTGAAGCCGATGCGTCCTTTGAGGAGCAACCAATACGTATTTTGGACTCTCGTGAGCAAGTGTTGAGAGGCAAGACTATACCTTTGGTCCGTGTACTATGGGGCAACCAAGGCAAAGAGGAGTCGACTTGGGAACGTGAGGATGAGGTTCGGGAGAAATACCCACATTTGTTTACTCCTTGATTGCTATACCTTTGTTAGCGGAATGATGGTTTGGGGCGTGTTTGCCACCATGTTTATGTGTGTATTGAATGTTAATGGGATATGAATTATGTGTTTCCGTAGAGTGTTTTCTTGAGTTTGTGGATTATTGATCGTTTATGCATACCAATATCGTGAATATGAGTTGTTGAATTTGAGAACTTGATTGTGCATTGGTTGTTATATATACTCATTGAGCATGGTGTATGCATGAGTTAAGTTTATGTGCTTGGTTGATTTGGTTTGAACATGAAGACTTGATAGTTGGCATCCGTTGAGCTTGGTGAAAGCACGGATTAGTTTATAGTAAAGATTGAGATAGTAACGGTGTGTCCGTATCTGGAGTATCCGTGTCTGACTGGTTGATTGTGTATAGAGGTATCGATGTCGACTTGTTGTTTTAAATTTCGAGGACGAAATTTCTTTAAGGAGGGGAGGATGTAAAGACCCGGAAAATTTTGAACTTTTTATAAATAAAATAAATAAATTAAATTTATATTTAGGGTTATTTGATTGATTGGTTATCATGTGTTTCGCAATTTTAGTTATAAGACCCGAGCCCGGGGTCTTTGGTTTTATTTCGCACGGGTTACATACATAGTATTTTTTATGTGGGAGCCCATGTGGGGGCTTAATATCAGATTTTTTTTTTTTTTTTTTGGGGGGGGGGGGGGGGGGGGGGGGGGTTTAAGGGGGGAAGCTACAAACACAAACACCCACTTATCTCTCTCTCTCCCTCCACCATATCTCCCTCCACCTTCTCTCTACCACCACCACCAAAACATCACGCCATTTTCGAATTCCTTTGGGATAGAGCTTGCTTGGGTCGTGCTTGACGTGGAATCGAAGACGGATCGCGATTTGGAGCTCGGGAAGAAAAGATTCGGAGCTTGGAACTTGGGGTTTTCATCTCTTCGCCAAATCCTTCGATTCAAGACTTGAGGTAGGGATGTCTCACCTCTATTATGTGTATATGTATGGTATTGGTAGTTGATTTCATACTTGGATTGGTTTTTGTGGTGTTTTTGGCCGAATCGATCGAGAGACGAACTTCTGTGCGAACTGAGATCGACCAAGTCGCTTGAGCGATTTGGGCGTCGCTCGAGCGACCTTGGTAGTCGCTCGAGCGACTGTCCAGCGACCTTCCAGCGACCTTTACTGATTTTTGGCCCGTCCAGCGACTTTTTAGCCGCTCGAGCGACTTGTCGGGCGACTTGTACTGATTGTTTTCGCTCTAATTTGGGATTTATGGACATTTAAGAGTACTTCCACTCATACATATGGTATGTGGGACATGTGACACAAGCGGGACCATATTGTGACGATAAATTTCGTAGGGCTCGATGACGTTGAAATTATATCCTTATGCCTTTATTCGTATTGTTCGTTTCTGTTTCACCATGAGATTGAATTGTGATTGGCGTGATATGTGTATGGCCGGTACAGGGTCAAACTATGAATTTGTGTTGCATTGACATAATATGATTTCTAGCCTCCGACGGGAGTTGAGCTAGTTATGTGATTTCTAGCCTCCGACGGGAGTTGAGCTAGTTATATGATTTCTAGCCTCCGACGGGAGTGGAGCTAGTTATGTGTTGTCTAGCCACCAACAGGTGATGTGCTAGTTGGAATATGATAACTGAATCAGTCTGGAAACCTCGAATTGATCAAAGTGGTTGTCGTGCAATATTGGTTATGGACTAATGGATTGCCTGTCATACATGTGTTATTATGAACTGTTCATGAAGCATGCCATATCATTCATATTCATGTAATATTGGTGTAGATATCTCTATTGGGCTTTTAGCTCACCCCTTCATTCTTTCAGGTACCGTTCCAGAGACTTGACATGGATTGCATGGATGCATGGTGGTGCATGTTTTGAGGAGGCTTTCATATAGGAGTTACATAGCATCTTTAGAACTACTTTTGAAAGATGTAAACTAATTCCTCTTTTGTCCCTTCATTGTATTTGAAAGCAAATGGTATCGAATTTGTTCAAACTATATTTTGGGGTGATGGGCCGGGAGTGCCACCCATGAATTGTGATATTTGAAATATTTTATCAATGAGGGATTTTAGAAATTGTAATTTGGGCTATTGTGAGGTTTTAGAACGATGAATATGATTATGTTATGTATCTGGAAATCAGGGCGTGACACACCACAAATCCAACCTTGTGTGATAGAGAACCTCTTTTAATTTAAATTAGTCATTAATAAATACCGTCTAAATTAAAATGAACCATTAAATGTAAATAATTACGAAAAAAATTCAAAAATAATTTCATCAAAAACTTAAAAATTATTTATTAAATATTTAAAAATCTGATCGTTACAATAAAGAGATATCAATAATATAGAAGGCTCATTCAGTATAGTTACAGAATATGTAAAATTTGAGTTGCAGTAGTACTACTTCGAATATGATTAGGTATTCCCTGGAACACTTTAGTCACAAAATCCAAATTTTTCTGTTATTGTTTATTGTGGTGTAGAGTCTGGTGTATTGATATGTCAATAGATGTAAGGCCTTGTCTGTTAGGTGTCAATGAGAATGAGAATAAGAATGAGATATGTTATATATCATAGTTTGAGATATGCTATCATCCCGAATATAATTATTCAAGTTTGTCATGTTTATATTTTTTAACTCCGAATATGATATCCAAATACTTGTTATGGGATAAATTGACTCAACCTCACTCCCATCGATAGCACTTATCCCCTCTTTTTTTGAAACGTAATTATTAATTATAAAAATATCATCTACAGTATTTTTCATATCACATTCTTGTATATTTAAAGAAAAGTCATATCTTCTTCTATCATTTTAAAATTGTAATTGCTGACAAATGATAGTGAAAATATATATATATGCATTGGTGGGAGTAAGTTGGGCTTATTTTAGGCTAAGATAAGCGGTAAACTTGGGTTGGGTTATCTTCTTCAGCAAGTCTGGTCCAACTAACAAAGCCCATTAGTTAAGAGGGGAGTTACCATACGCTTAAGGTGGCTGCAAACCGAGGGTGATCTTTCGCAAGTTCGACACACATTTCAGGTTTTTCAGGCAATGATTCTGCGCTCTCTCTCTCTCTCTCTCTCTCTCTCTCTCTCTATATATATATATATATATATAGATAAACAAAAAATCTTGTCTTTATCTATAATGCTCATGTTGATTTAGAAGTGTCAAAGTTATTCATCCTTGGCGAATTGAATATGCTGCTGCATTCTGTAGGGTACATGAATATGGCACTGTTGCTAGATGCCCTTTATTTGGATTTTGATGTTTGATGTAGGACAGTAGGAGTATTTGTTAGGCGTCTCAAAATTTCTCTTGTTTTTGGGTTTCTCTTTTTTGGAAATTGGAATCTTGTCTCTGCATGTCTGATGGTTTGCTCATTTCTATGTAAAATTAGTTCGATATCATTATTGGGGGAATCTTTGTCTTTTCAATTCTTTCAGTGCTGTGTTCATGTGTTTTGTTTTTTCATGGACAGTGACAAAATCCCTTCTGTCCGTTCCACTGGGTTTTGACCGGCTTAGTTGTGAGCGATGTGTAATTACGCCGGTCTAAGAGTAATCAAACAGGCTCGTAGGACTGCTCAACTTACTACTCCAAGACATCATGTACCAATATATGGAACTGGAATGGAGAACACCCTCTTATGCTTTCTTTTTTAGCCATGTCAAATGTGGGTATTCTATAACACCCATATGCTTTTCGATAAATGTCAGTGATTCTAATTTCTTAAAGGGATAGCAAAAAGATGATTTCTAATCAATATTTTGTTAAAATTAAAATTCAAGGTTCATGATAAAGTATAAACACAATAGCATGGTGAAACGATGATTGTTAAAACAACTTAATTTTGCATCTTGTCACGGAAGTTGAGCTCTTGTTTGAGCTTGTCTGCCCCTAATGCGACAGAGGAATGCAACTTGTACCATGTAAACTCCGAAGCCACCCCTGTTCAATGCTTATGGAATGCGGCTGACTTGCTCCATGTGGTATGCAAGAGCATAACATAAAGTTTTTCTTTCTCCTACTATGAAATAGATGCATATGGAGACATGTAACAAGAAAGCACAGTTCACAGCAAGTCCATCTTCCTTTTCTCGAGTTTTGCTCAGCAAATTTTAAAAACTGAAATGGAAAATTTGAGAGTTCTTCTAAACATTTGCCCCGCTTCTTTAATTCTTTTTTTGTCTTTTTCGAGATGATTATTGATGGAATGTCAAATATTACAGTTTAACAAATTAAACCTCAACATCCTTGTGTGATTGTGTAGTTTGATGGAGACAGTTGTACATTTTGCATAGTATTTCCATTGGTTGATGCATGTTTTATTTTTCTCTTCAGCCTCATATGCAATGCTAAAATAGCTGTATAGAGATGATTATTGATGGAATGTCAAATATTACAGTTTAACAAATTAAACCTCAACATCCTCGTGTGATTGTGTAGTTTGATGGAGACAGTTGTACATTTTGCATAGTATTTCCATTGGTTGATGAATGTTTTATTTTTCTCTTCAGCCTCATATACAATGCTAAAATAGCTGTATAGTTTTCTTTGTATGTAAACTGCGAGAATGTGTTTCCATCGTTATGGTTGGATTATAGAATATGGTTTGCTATGAAGATGAAGTTTTCGTAGAGATTGAAAAGATCAAGGGTAAACACACCTAAACGGAAAGGAAAGAATTGTTTGAGTGAGGACTAAATGTTCATGTGACGAAGAAGATAAATTAAATCAAGGATTCTACATTTGGGCATTGCAATCAAATACTTTGTTGATAAACAATTGTTTAGATTTTTCCCTTCCTTTACGTTGATTAGCATTAGCACTGTCCGTGATCCTTCTTTGAACTGCAGAAATTGATTCTTGACAATTAGAAAGTTAAAATGGCTGGCCATAAGGTTGTTCATGCCACCATGAAAGGTCCAAGTGTGATCAAGGAGATTGGTTTGGGAATTGCCCTCGGAATGATTTATGGTGGCATTTGGAAAACGATGCAGTGGGAGGGGCAGAGAAAAGCCAGGACATTCTACAACTTGCTTGAGAAAGGTGAGATCAGCATGCTTCCTCAAGAGTAGTAGTTCTCGCACGTCGTACCCTCCTCATGTTTTTTGTTTTTTTCTGGTTATAAGTCTTTTGGCCCTACTCTTTTGTTGTCCACGTTTGAGTCTGTGATGATCTGTTTTTTTGGTTTCAAGAGAAATAAGTTCTGTCGATGAAACCTGAGGGCAGATCTCTTATATTTATTTAACATTTTCTTATGCTATTACTGTGATGATGTTATTCGTTTTTCCTCAGTTTTGTTGAATGTTAAAATTACTTCTCTGTTATAAGTATGATACATCATACGTGTTCATCAAAACTGTCATTTGCTTTGGTAATTACCTTGTAATACCATCTGGCACTATAAAATTTGTCCCTTAAATTCCTTGGATATCTATACAAGCTCAACTCATATGTATGGGCTCCGCTCGTTTGTAGAGACTCTTTGGTACTAGAACCAAGCTCGAGTTCTCAAATATTAGTCAAGCGGGAACACTTTTGCAACCCTTTGCAGGCCATTGCTTCGTCCGCTTGCTAAATGGCAAGCAACCAAGACTAGCACCACCAAGGGTGCATACTCGTGCCAGTATCTGATAGCCCACACAGAAGCACCGTAAGAATCACACTCACTCGTCAAAGGGAAAGCAAACTCCAACTTATGTGGTACAAATTAGAACCATATACATATTTTAATTCAAACACATTTTCCTATTGTAATGTTAATGTAACTAAGAAATGCATCTTAAGATTTCTTATGTGTTTCTGGTTTTCTTGAGCCCTCCTGCCAGAAAAGTCTACACGTTCGCTTGTACATATCAAAAAAAATTTCAATTGTCCCCGAGAACTCTCACGTGTGTTCATGGGAAACCGCTAACCTTACTGATCCCTTTACAGTTACAAGTTCTCTTCACACATTGGATCTCTTAATGATAACGTGGGTCAGAACACAAGCGAAATGCAAGACAAAAATAGAAACTATATATAAGCTTGTACTAAAAGGCAAAAGACACAAAAACATGGATGACAACGAATCTGGGAAAATACCAGTGAATTAGGGGTGCAAATATAAACTGAATGAAGTGGACTCTCGGCCAACGATCACACTCGACACATTTTTGCTGGGCTTGAGCTGGCCAGACCCAAGGATGAATCAATCGTCATTGGGCCGAGGGGTTCGACAAGGCCGCCCGGCATGCCTCGATCAATGCCAAGCACACGACATGCCAGGTTCGGCCAAACCTCCTTGGTTGGCATTCTTCAAGTGGTTGAAGATCTCTCAAGTTGCAACCTCTGGTTATGCTGCCAAGAACTCTACACTTGACACAGCCACGTGGAGGCGTATCCCTCATGTTGTGGGCAGTTGCCTGGGAAAACGTGGGGGAGAAACGAGTACAAGACATGCGGACATGTCTGTTCGATCCACACAGATGTGGAGCACGTGGTAGAGGTGCTGCGATTTGCGGCTTAGAACACGACATCCTCGACCGGTGTCTCACGCAGTCTGTTACAAGCTCTCTATAAATACCCCGTGGGCACTCAAACCTCAAGTATGTGTGCACTATTCATTCAAGATCTTAAGTTGCTTTATCACGCTACAAATGCTAACTTAAGCATTGAAGTGCTCGCTGGAGACTCAAACACGATCGTCACTAATCTAGTGTGTAAAGTGTTTTGCAGCACAATGATGGGTGATTAGAATTCAAGCGAGAAGTTCAAGATTGGATTCCAGACTCTACATTATGGCGACCATAGCGGGAAATATCTCAAGCTTCTCGCCTGAGCTATTTAGTTCCTCTTAACCCTTTCAAAGTGATGCTAAAATAATAAATCATAACATCGATTACGTGGATCCCATTCGAACAAGAAAAACAATTATGCATGTTGGATTGATTGAGCCAACGGTCTTGCCAATGGTCTCACCTACGAAACTACCTATCGAGCTCCACACTCGATCCTGCGTTGAGTTTTTGGAGGCTTGGCTAGCAGATAAAGACCAACTCCTTCAGCTTGTGAGGGAGGAGGTAGTACAATTGAAGGTGGCGATCTAGCGCCTTTAAAATGGATAAACCTCTCGCAATGGGAGACACCAGAGATGTTGCCGAATGCCCTTCCTAAGAGAAGGGGGCATGGTACAAAACGGAGGTGTGCTGCCTTGGAGCAGTTAGGGAATCAATGCGAGGCCAAGCATCGCAAAGGAAACAAGGGTCGAGAACATGCCCGCACTCGTCCTCCTAAGCGGCGTTTAGGTGACAAGCGCTAGGTTTCGTGAATCTCAGCACATGAGAGGTTTGGAGCCCTCTCAATCAACAATAACAACTCGGTATTCCCATCGAGCACAGCCTTCTCCGCGACACAAATTCATGAGATGCAAATGGACAAGAGAGACAGAGGGTGGAGGGATTGATCCCTTCGGCATTACATCTATCGAGAACGCTCTGTCGACCAAGCAAAGGAGATCTTAGGCATTAGCTTGCCAACAGGCGCAAGAGACCGACCGAGCAGGAGGCCCGACAAGGTCTCACTGCGACATTATTCACGATCAACTTATCTCCTCCCCATTCACCAAAGAGATTGATGTGAGGGCTCAATATTGGATGGTTTGTTCTGGGTCGTTGGAATCTTTCATGCTGCTAGTTGGCACGACTGTTGGACTCGATCCGAGCTCTTAGTGTGGACTGATAAGACTTGACATCAAAGTTGTGAATCCCGTCTCGTACCGCCCTCATAATGGTACCAGACCATCGGAGTACCGTTCTGGCGATTGTTTCAACATGTTCCGGGCAATACTGGCCGATACTGTACCGTACCGGCCGATATTTAAAAAAATAAAAAATCAATTAATATTTTTTTTAGATAATTAGACATAATTTGATGCTAAAATCATCTTTTTTTATATTTGGTAATTTATTTTTAAATTGTGATGCTTTATTTTTATGTTTAGTATGATTTTTTGTTAAACTATATTATTTAAAATATGTATATTAATTTTAGCAATAAATCATAAACGGTACGCCGGTACACACCGATACCGATACGTACCATACCAGTAACAAAACCAGTACTCTCGTCGGTACGAGATTGATAACTTTGATTGACGTAGCCCAGTAATCGAGTGCACATCCTCTCCTTCCTTGGTATCTCAAGCACTCAGTCAATGTGCTCTTGATTAGCCCTCTTCTTCAAACATTCCACCACTCAAGCTCTCGCAATAGGTAAAAATTATCAGAAAAGATGGAGCATCGAAAGTTGCATAAAAATTAAATAAGGAAACAGAGCCAACTTGTCTACCCAGTAGCCCTCGGCACATGGTACAACCTAAACTCATCAAGGGCAAATTCAAACTCTCCTCTCATCGTAACGAACTCGTTGGCATATTTGTTAGGGTCCAATAGTTTTCTAGTTAGCTTCTTCTTACTTGTTCGGCAAGCGAGGTACCTCCTATGCGAGGCTTAGTTTCTGCTTACGTAGTAAACACCGAAGAGGTTTTCTACTTGGAAGGAAATACCGAACTTTTCCTTCAATTCAACAATCCCCATGACCACTCGTAGAAATTGATCGTAAGTTGGGATGTGGACAGATTGAAGATGTGGAGTACCTGCCAAAGTAATGGATGAAGGGGGAAGTGAACCCCCCTTTGGTGATTACTATTAGTGACATGATAATCTGCCACTCATTGGCATGGGGCTCCTCGCCCGACAGGATCATGTTTACGTGAAAGTTGTCTGGAATATCGTAGAAAGCTCGGAAGTCAGCCAAGCACTTGGCACTAGAAACGAATTTCGTGTAGCGCGTCTCTTCAGCATCTAACTTCTCGAAAGGAAGACTGGACCCTGACCCATTGGTTTCAGATGATAGCACTTGTGCAGAGTCAATCTTAGGCTCGGACATTCTATCAAACAATGCACGTGTGTCGTGAGAAACATAAGAAGCTAAGTCATTAAGGTTTGATCTAATGCCAAGGGAGCTTGGCCAAGGGACGAGAACCTCAGCCAGTTTCGGCAGACTGATGTGACTTCCCCAACAATAGTAGTTCGATGGTTTTCATCAGAAACTCAGAGATCGCGTTAAAATGCGTAAATAGGGTCAAAATAAAGCGATCAGCAGTTTGAAATGCAAGGAAAGTTAGAGTTTCATACCTGGAACTCATGAATGATGCTAGAATGGAGGATGGATCGCAAAGAGAGTTGATCGAGAATGCAAATGAAGAGAGAGAATTTGAACTTAGAGAGAGAAAGTATGTGTGGCTTTCTCTCTCTAGGCTCATCCCTATTCATATTATGACACAAATTTCGAAGCGGTTGCGTAGGAAGTCGAAGTGTTTCATTTCTAGACGCCTGATTAGGGATGCGTGACATCATCTAGCAAAGCGACGTTTCATGTGACTTATCCCACTTGCCGCCTATTGCACTTTAGAAAAATGAGCTAGAAGCAACCAACTGAATGGTGCCACGAGGATGCCAAACATTGGTACATGATAATGGGTTCCGGCCTTCGATCATTCAATTCCTCTAGTTAGTCAGTACCAAGAAGAGAAATTAAGGGCCTATTGTGCTAGGCCGGATACGCAATGAAGTGGACTCTCAGGTCACGATCACGGTCGGCGCATCTGTGTTGGACTTGAGTTGGGCGAGGCCCAATGTTGAATCTATTGTCATTTACAACAATTTCAGAATCAAAATTCATTGAGGATAATTTAAAACAATTTTTGTATTTGCATTTTTTTCATGAACAATGATAAGCGGTGTACATGCACAGATTTATTTGGCACCGTTCAATGCACATGAATTCATTCATGTGGTCGGCATACATATATCGGATTATTTTTGCAAATATGCTTCTTCTTTTCTTTTTTTTTTTGGCCTGAAGCCTTAACTTTGGATGCTTTTTGTATTTTGTTTTGTTTAGTACAATTGTGGTGAATCCGTGTGTGTATTGAACTGTTGCTAGTTGCAGGCTAGGGCGTGCCTAGATTGATCCCTCTGAGTCTATATTTGAGAGACGTATAACAACGTTGCTTCATTATTATTGCAAGATTAATGCAAGTATGGGGAAATGACAGTACCAATGCCAGACTTCCTTGTTGAGAGGGTTGGGCACCATTCAAGTTTGAACCCAAATGGTGAAGGTAACATGCTTTTCTTTCTTTCACACAAGTACCTGAAAAACAAGAGGTCCAGAGTTATTTTCTGATCCATGAATCGCGGACAATGTCTGTCCCATTCCACGTATTGTCATAAATCCATTCCCCTGTTTAGCTTTCACCTCCTCCACGTCTTTACTCCTTCAACCATGCATTGCTTCAAATGTCATGTGGTCAAAATTTAACTCCAATTGCTATCTACATTGTACGAATGCTTGGACCTGTCATATCTGTTACGCCCCTCTTTGTTGATACCATATTATCAGTGCCTATAGTACTACGAATAACATTAAATTCATGTTAAGATATTATTTAAGTTATTATCATGTTGCCTTGTATAATTTTTTCTTTATTGAATATCAGCTGTTAGATCAAAACAATCTCTATTCTTGTGAAAAAACATTTTGAAGAGCCCCATGCCATTATGTATTGTATATATGTACTATATATTGAAAAGTAAATATTTATCGAAATTAATTAGTTTAGGAACACACACACACACACGTGTGTGTATATATATATATATATATATGGGATTGGATCTGGAAACACATAAAAAAACACTTGATCTCAGTTGTTAAAATGAACAGATGAGATTAAAACACCTTCTCCTTTCCCTCTCCCTCTTTATACTTTAATCCCCCCCCCCCCCCCCCCCCCCCCCCCCCCATCTTGGGATTTCCATTTGTTTTGTAAGAGGACATACTGCACATATAAGTATAGGTAAATTAGAAACAAAACCGCCTTTCCAAAAAAAAAATTAGAAACAAACTAACTAAATTATGGTCGGAGATGGGGCGGCTCACCCACAACATCACCCCTTTGACGAAAATATGAATTACCCTTTACTCACGCTAATCACAACACAATTTACACCTATTGTGGAAGAAGGGTCGGAGTTGGGTTCACTGGAGATGTGGAAGAAAAATGTGTAAAGAGAAGATAGAGTTAGAACGTCAATTGGGGAGGGAAAAGAGAGAGTTAACGTGTAAACAATGAGAGGAAGGAGAGAAGACGTTTTAATCTCAGCCATTGATTTAAACGGTTGAGATGGAGTATTTTTTTATGTATTTTTTTACGTGTCTCTGAATACGGCCTATATAGATAGATAGATAGGTAGGTAGGTAGAGAAGGGAGGGAGGGAGGGAGCGAGGGAGGGAGGGGGAGAGAGAGAGAGATGATGATGATGATAATGTTGATGATGAGCATTAATGTATATTTTTGTTATTTTTTTGAAAGTTGCGTGACTAATAAATACTAGTTAAGATTATTGTGTATATATTTTCAGTGAACCTCGACTATTAAATGAAAACGATCTTAACCGTTGTGAAATATCGTTTTGAGAGTCCAACACCGTCTTGATTTGTATTATAAATTATGGTTATAGTTCCGGACAAGGGCAGAACCATGATTCAAAGTTTGGAAGGCTTATATTTTTTACTGGGAAGGGGAAGTGAATGTAATTTAAGTGGCCAAAATATTTTTTTTTTTTATAATTTTTAAAATTTATACTTAGCCCTAAATTTTTTTGAATGACGATTCCAAATATGACTATTAATTCCCTTTATATTTGAGATTTGCTTACGTTCTTAACATTAATATAATAATTCGGTGAACTATTTTGTCACATTCTACCCGGATAAAATATAAGCTCTCACATGTGTTCCTAATTAATAATTTTCTGTCTTCTATTTAAAAGAAAATCAATAATAATTGCGCAAAATCACTATTGTACCTTTTATCCAAACAAATTTCGTAAGTAATCAACTTTATAATAATCATCCCTTATACTTTCAAGCCCGGCCTTGACATAAGCCCTGCAAGTCCCGGGACTGTAACCCCTTAGCGCGGGGCAACAATTTTTTTTATATATATATAAAAAAATAATAGAAATTTATTGAAAAAAATTATTATCAGTACTAAGTGGATAACCAAAATGAGATCGGACTTAAGCAATTCAAATATCGAAGCCGACACTGTATATCACTTCCTATTAAATTTGCTTATATTGTTCCAAAATTTATCTAACTAAACATTAGGACGCGCGGGATAGCATCTCCTCTACAAGCTTCATCTCTTCATTTTCCTCTCTTGTAGGCCAAATACGCAAAGTCAACGGGCTTGCAGCCGATACGCACGTCGGTCTATTTGTGTTAGGATTGAGCTAAGCGATACACAAGGATGGATCTACTTGTGCTGGGCAGAGAGATTTGAGAAGGCCACCTGGCATGCTTCGATTAGTGTCGAGCATATGCACGACATGCCAGGCCTGGTTGAATCTCTCAGCAACGATCGGTATTTCTTTTATGGTTGAAGATCTCTCGAGTTGCAGCCTCTGGTCATGCCACCCAGGGCTCTACGCTCGGCACGGTCACATGGAGATGTACCCCTCACATCTCAGGCAGTTGCGTGGGTAGACGTGGGGGAGAAGCAATTTCAGGACATACAGACATGTCCCTTCAATCCACGACGTGATATTTTCGCCCGATGTCCCCAACAATCCGTTACAAAATTTTATCTCGTAGACCTCACAATGATGCCTATCAGTCTTCTTATTTGAAATTAACTTGATTGCTATATTATAAATGAATAGTTCGAACAAATTACATAAACTTGGGAATAGTGCCACAAAGACAGGAATTCTATTTTGTTCACCCTTCTAAAAAGGGAGGTGAACATTACCTCCTCACCTTATTGGTTATTCCTAACTTGTAGGACCCACCACACCAAACCACGGTTACCATTAAAAATTGCAAAACTAAAAAACACGTGGGGAGACTTGTTTGAGAAGATTATCCCATGTATTTTGCACAATAAAAAATAGGGTTTGGGTCAAATAAGCTCCCCCACTCTCTCAGTAGTTCTATTCCCCTTCTCACTCTGTATGTATGTCTCAAGCCTCTCTTCATCAAAAAATCAGTTCTCTATGTCCAAAAGTGGGGAAGATGACAAAAAATAACCAATATGATCGGAAGAAGACTAATTTATATGATAACGTGTCTTTTTTAAATTTTTTGGGTAAACATTGCCGAATATTTTTTAATACTGTTTTTGCTATAATTTATTACGGTTCAGTATTTGCATCAATTCGATTAGCAAGTAGGTTGCTAAAGCTGCGTTGATTTGACATACTTGACACTTATCTATTCTAAATTTTTGGTTTAGACTTCATCCGTTTTTACTAATCAGTCTCTTTAAAACTTCTCATGGAGATCTTCACATTACAATGGTGCAACCCAAGGGAATATGAGCTATGGGCTATAGTCCAGGTGGAACTCATGCGGAATTTTTTTTTTTCATTTTTTTATATGCAAAATACTAGTTCAAGTAATTTTAGTCCGTCCTATTATTTACTGTTCAACATATTTTTTTAGCCCGTTTCATTTTTAACTCATGGTAAATTAAATTTTTGATTCCACCCTTGGTACAGCTACCTTAAAATTCAAACATTAAAGAATGCCTGGTGGGTCGAAAAAACAGCAAAAAAAGCAAAAAAGAAATAGTAATTAATTCGGAGCCAAAAATCCGTGTGCAAAATTGAATACCCTTTTAAGTAGAGATCATTTGAAAGAAATATGGAAGAGAACTGATTTGTTGATTAAGAGAGGCTCGTGAGTGACAGCAGGGGGAGGGGATCAACAGAACTCCTGTGAGAGAGTGAGAGTGAGAGAGAGAGAGAGAGAGAGAGAGAGAGAGAGAGAGAGAGAGAGACTTGTTTGAGAAGATTATCCCGTGTATTGCACAACAAAAAATAGGTTTTTTTTAGTTTTGTAATTTTTAATGGTAACCAGGGCTTGGTTTGATGGATCCTACAAATTAGGTATGACTAATAGGAGAGGAGGTAATGTTCACCCCCCCGAACTCCTAAGACAGGAGAAGAATCCCTCGCTTTGTTCAAATGAATATATTATTGTACATGGGACGAGAGAAAGCTCAGTAATTAGTGCCTTTTTTTTTGGCTGGATTAATTTTGATTGGCAAATTCCACTATTTGTAGTGATACCTGTACTAACTCTTCGATATATTTCTTGTTGGAAGTACCCCTGGTTTCATTGGCTCATTTATAAAATAATAATAATAATAATAATAATAATATGAGATTTTCTAAATTTTAATTTTTAAAACGCAGTTGTAATAATTTGTTAAAATCTTATTCAGTAGATTTGAGATATTAGAAATTTGTAGAAGTTGAAAAATGATTTGAAATCTAATTCAGGAAAAATTGGATTGAGGTTCTTTTGGATTCTACGTATTTAAAAAGTTGAGTTTTAACTTTTTGCAGTATACACTATAAGTTTTTACTACAGTTTAATCATAAAAAATTATTGTAATTTTACAATTATAGTAATCGTATTTATTATTTTTATAAAAATTGATAGTGCAAAATGAAATCTTAAAAGTATAATTTAAGTGAGATCTATACACCAACATAAAGTCTAGAGTAGGAGTACTCGAAAGTCGAAATATCATTCAGGCTTTGATTGGTGAAAGGTAATAGAAGCACGGTTTTGCAGTTGTAAACAAGTTATATACAATGCTAGCAGGTTGTTCATGCCTGAAGAAACTTGATCGAAAATAGGCATTTTGTAATTCTTTTAAAGATTTACACTAAGCTAACCAATCTATTGCATAGCTGATTAGATTCGTAGAGACCAATCATTGTAACAAAATTCATATTGTAATTTTAAGTCAAGCAAAATAAGCACCACATTATTTTTTAATTTTTTGTAATTCTTTAAGAAAAGTACATCAATATGTAACATCTAATTGAGCACTGCTATTTGATAAAATTTAAAATTGTAAATTAAGCACTAAAAATTGAATACTGAATTTTTTAAACATAAAAGTTGTTTATTATGTATTGAAATTTAAGCACTAAATTTATTAAATTGTTTGATCTGCACAAGCAGCTGAAGTTTAAAGTTTACTGATTTTTTAACTTATTCCACAATAAGCCTTATAACACACCAATCCCACTTGATGTTGTAGGTGTGGTGGTGGTGGTGGTGGATGGAGGCGGTGGATCGATAGTTGGTACAGTGGTGACAGATGGCAATAGCGATGGTGGTTAGTGGCAGTGGTGATTCATGGTGGAGGTGATTAGCGGCACTCGTAGTTAGTAACGGTGATCGACAGTGTGGTGGTGGTGGATGACAGTGTGGTAGTTAGCAGCGAATGGTGGTGGTGGTAGTTAGTAGCAATGGTGGTTAATGTGGTGGCGGGTGACAATGGCGGTGGTGGTCAGCAATGTGATGATTAATGGTAGTGGTTAGCAATGTGATAGTTAATGGCGGTGGTCAGTCTTATGGTGGTTAGTAGCAGTGGTGGGTGACAATAGTGGTGGCAGGTGAAGGTGATGGTCAATGACGGGTGCTGGTGGAGGTTAGGAGCAATGGTGGTTAATGTGTTGACGGGTGGCATGGTGGTGGTGGTTAGTGTTGGGGGTCGGTAGTGTGGTGCTAATGGGTGGCGGGTGGTGGCGAGTAGTGGTTAGTGTGGTGGTGGCGGGTGATGGCCATGGTGGTCAACAATGCGATGGTTAGTGACGGTGGTCAGTGATAATCTTGGCTAGTGTGGTGGCAATGGCAGTGGCAGCGGCGGTGGTAGTTAGTGCCGATGGTTGACAGTGTGGTGGTAGCGGGTGGCAGTGGTAGTTAGTGTGGTGGTCAGTGGCAAGTGGCGGTGATCAGTAATATAGTACACAAATTTTTTTAAAAAAATTATTTTGAGTGTGTTCAACTTTTTAAATTAAGTAAAGGGATAGCTACTTAATTATTTACTCTTTATTTTTTATAAAAATTTAATGTATTAAGTTTCTCAAAATTTCGTTATCAAATCGACTTAATACCTTTTTGTTTAACATATTCTGTTTTAAGTGTTGAAAATAGGTTATCAAACAACCCCATGTAACATTTAAGAAGACTAATACATACATTATCAGTGTCTTTAAAAGGAATAATATTTTGTAACCCAAAAAATAGGATTTCAAGATATGTAAAGAAATGAATCTTTTGTTAGCTAAACAAATATCCGCTACAATTATGATGAAATTTGTTCGCTATAATCAGTGATGGAAAGCATAAAAATAGAAAATAAGTATAGGAGATATTGGCAAAGAAACAAAAGCATGCATGGTTTAAAACTGCATGCAAACTTCAATATGAAACTCAATTCATCTAAAGAAATTCAAAATATGCACAATCTAACTCAAATCAATTGTGGGGAATGAAAATATGATAAATTTAGTAATATTAGTTTGCACACACAATTTTCCAACTAAAATGTAGGAAAAGTTTACAAAAGACAAAAAGTTTTTTTTTTTGCTAAACACAAACTTGTATAAATAATCAAAGTAAGGATTACATTGATTATTCGGGATTCCAATGTGTAACAAAGAATCCCTGGAAATTAAAAAGCAGAGTCTAAGAGTTAGACATTGGATTATACATTCCTATTCCTTCCCAACACCTCACTATTTGGGATACCGAGTATTGTCTAAGGTCTAGCTTTGCTTTTTTCCAGGTTGCTGCTCTTACTTTGATTAATTCTACCAACTCTTCTTCGCTCGTGGTGGTGTTATTGAAGATCCGGTTGTTCCTGGCTAGCCACAGTGACCAAATTGCTGCATAAACCGTTGCTGACCATAACGTTTTTCCAGCTTTGTTGAGTCGAAGCATTGGGCGTTCTTCGAGTAAGAGCTTCAGGGATCCTGGAATTGTCCATGAGATTTTCCACCAGTTCATGATGCGGTTCCAAACATTTCGAGTGTAATTGCAATGAAGTAGTAGATGATTTGTCGTTTCCATCTCTGAGTTACACCAAGTGCAGGTTAGGGCTCCATTCTCCACTGATACAATTCCTTTCTGTAATAGGGCAGATTTCACACCGATTGCATCTTGAGCTGCTCTCCATACGAATAGTTCTACTGATGCAGGGAAGCGTATGAATTCGAGAACGACCGTGAACACAGAGAGGAAACGAACAAGATAAATCTTAGAGAAACTGTTCTCTAGACGTTTTTCATTCAATAATAATCAAAAGCTACTCTCAAAAACCTATTGCATGCCCTTATATAGGGAAAATCCCGAAAACATTAGGAAACCCTAATTTCGGGGCCAAAAAAAAGAAAGTTCCCAAAAATTGGGGAAAATACCAAATCCGAAAACTAGAAAGGGAAATAAGAATATTCCCGCAAGAATCAACCCTTTTGGAAATACGAGCTAAAAGTAATTAGGAAAAAGATTATTTCCTAATCCGCAAGAATCAACCCTTTTGGAAATACGAGCTAAAAGTAATTAGGAAAAAGATTATTTCCTAATCGGGCCAGTAACGAGATTGGACCAATTCCACCAATTAAGCCCGTCCGGGTCTTAGGCCCTTTTAGGCCTACGAGGGCGCAGCCGGTCCAGCCATGTGGACGCAACCCGGTCTGCATCATCCTCCCTTGCTTGAAAAGAATTCGCCCTCGAATTCGCCCTCGATTCCTACTGATTTTCAATTGCTGCCACCAAGCCGCAGCTCTACTCCGGAATCGAGTAGCCACCAAGGAAACCCGTTTGTCACCCGGTGTGAGACCCCGACCCGAAATAAAGAAAATAAAAATAAAAAATATATATATATATAATTGGTAAATTTGGAAATTCGGTCGAATTAATTCCGAAATATGTTAGAACGTGTTTTAATTCCGGAACTTGCTTGGGTGTGGTTAAAACACGGGTGATTTTAAAGAAATAATACTAATAAGGGAATTGTGTGTTTTGTAGAATTGGTATAAGTTAATACACCATATAAACATATTTGTTTCTTAAGGGGCTGGATATTTTGGACGTGGATAGAGGTAAGTTGGGGTTAGTCATCTTTAACTCCTTCTATTAGAATGACACCAAGGAGCTTGCAAAGTTACACCTCCTGCTATGGTTTTTGTGAGATATTTACCCTACCAAGCTGCTCAAACCTTCTGTATTTCTCCAATAGAATAACGGGGGATTAGCCAAAGGAAAACAGAGAAGCAAAAATTGGAAGAAAGAGAAAAGGAGAGGAGAAGAAGAAGAAGAAAAGAGAAGAAGCCATTGAAGAGGTACTTGAACTTTGGGTATACTCCCTTGTTCTTCTTAGTTTAATGGTTTATATAGTAATATAACTATGAAATAAACCAGTCTAGACTTTAGATAGTGATTATGGAGGTATATAATGAAGAAAACAGAGGTGTTAATGGAAATATTAGAGAAAGCCATAGCTGAAATTGAGAGGAAACCCAGCTGCTATGCTAAGGTCCAAAATCCCGTTTAACACATTGATTTCTGGTAGTAGGGACTTCTTGCCTCTATGATATGTTTATGACTTGTTTTTGGTGGTTAGTGAGCTTGGTTGTTGATTTAAAGCTTGAAAATGGAAGTTAGAAAATCTGTCAAGAATCTGGAAATTTCGCCCAGAATGTTTTATTACCGGTAGTAGGGTCTGTATTACCGGTAGTAGTTGTGGTAATACTTGTGGTAATTCTGACAGTAGGTTTTACTACCGGTAGTAACGCTGGTATTACCGGTAGTAGTTGTGGTAATACTTGTGGTAATTCTGACAGTAGGTTTTACTACCGGTAGTTGTGTCTTTACTACCGGTAGTGCGGGGCACTGATGTGAACCTTTGCCTTCTACTACCGGTATTTGCGCATCCATTACCGGTAGTCTGGGATTTATTACCGATAAAATATTAGAATTTTTATTAATATCATTGACCGTTAAACATCGATATTAAATAAGATATCATTGATTTATTGTAGGAGTTTGGCAAGATAGTTAATTACTCAAACAAGACAGAAGGTGAGTTCAAATATGACTTGTTACGTGTATAATTTTAAAAGCATGAAAGCATGAGATATTTTAATGTTATATGTTGTTTTAAGCATGAAAATGCCATGCTAGATCATATTGAATTGTTCATACTTAGACCATGCGTTAATTAAGAAAACATTGATTAATACGTGAAAAGTGGTTCAAACGGTACCCCGACCGCTAGGGGATTAGAATATAGCGAGAGGTGTGAAACAAAGTTGTTAACCACGGCCAATGTGGTTTATGGATGACGTCATTCCATGTATGCGATGATGCATAAGGGGGTAGCTCCCACCTACGAACAATTGGCAACCGTTACATTGAACTAAATGAGATAAGCTTGAACAAAGTCCTAGGCTTGACCTTTTGGACTATGCTGTTGATTATATTTATCAAGATCATTATGTTACGTGCATTGTGCATATGGATAACATGGCAAATACGTAGAACTTCATATTTGAATTCACACTAGCGATGTGCTAATGATGTTGTTAAACAACATACCAGGTTCTGAGGAGGCGAGCCATGGACAGTAGAGAGATAAAGGACTCTTTGTTGTATATATTGCATAGATAGTATGTTTAATTCTGTTTGACCGTTGGGATTTGTTCAGCCACCTGTTAGGCTGACATTTTTGAGGATGATGTTATAGGATGTCTGTATGCTTAGTTTAACACGTACACTTCCCTGGTGTTTGTTTTGAAGTTGTAATACACGTTTCCATTCACTCTGATTAGTTTGGCTTAGATTTTTGCGTGGCAGATTGGAGATCCTTAACTGTATTCGTTATAGGCCTTAACGGGATTAGCTCGTTGGCCGGTCACTAATCTATTCCAAATTGGAATGGGTCGTGACAGTTGGTGGTATCAGAGCAGTAGTTTAGGATCTGCAATAGATTAAAAAAAAAACCCAGGGGATAGGTGTCAGTATACGTAGCTGCACACCACATGCGTAATTTATATGTTACTTATTTCTGACTTATGGTCTATAATTATTAACGTTGAATGATTTTGATGGCACTAACAAGAATATATTTGGTGTGTTGTAGGTATGGCCAATAATTCATATAGTGAGGATAGTATGGGTACTTACAGGTTCGGACCGAGAGGAATAGAGGATGTAGATGGAGAATGTTTCCAAAGGAATATATGTCATAAAGCGGCAGCTAAAGCTTATAAGGAACTGAAAAAGGCAGTAGATAACAAACCATTCTATACGGATGAAATGCGAAGACAGTTAGCTATACGTTCTCTTCGGACCCAGCGAGTGGCACTTGATAGGGGTATTTGGTGGCTGGAGTTGGATATAGGTTATCATAGTACTCTCGCAGAGATGATGAGAAGAGGAGATGTGGGAAATTGGCCACCACTTGCGTTTTCATCTACACGTGAGGTAGGAGAGAGTTCACATCTACTAGGGGCAACTATGGAAGAGGAGGTGGAGTCATCACCAGCTCCACAGGAACAGAATTTAGAGCTAGATGCTCAGTCGGAGCATCCTGTGGAATCTGAAAATAATGTGAACTGGGTTGATGAGGATGAAGACCCAGAAGACCCAGGGACTCCGCAAGCCCCAGAAGAATATGTGGTGGAATCTCGTAGTGATTCGGAAGCTTCTGTGAACTGGCTCGGAAAGTGAGAGTGTTCTTGGGGGTGAAAGATTCTCTTTTTGGGGTAGTTGTGTTTATATAGTGTGAAACTTTATTTTTGAGTATGAATAGAAAGTTTCACACGGATGAACAATGTATAGTTTGAACGGTAATGGTTAGTGCAGTAGTTTGACTTATATTGTACATAGTTAGGTAACAGTATGCTAGTGGTTGTATATGTTGGTTGAACGATGTAACAGTTTTTGGCAGTACATGTATATATATGTAATGTGTTTCTTTTGTGCAACGGTTTCTTTTACTCCATATTATAGTAGTGTTTATCCTGTGGTTTTATGAACATTAATTTTAGAAGTTGTACTACAGATAATCACTATGGTGATGACACGTTCAACGGAAAGTGAGGGTAACGAGACTAATGATAATCATAATAGTAATACGGGTGCACAACTGGCAGAACTGAGAGGTATGATGCAGACCCTAGTTGGGACCATGCAGGCACAACAACAACTACTCCAGGCACATTTAGTGCAATCACAACCAGCTGCTCCTCAACCTGGGATAACCAATCCGGAGGCTACAAATTTGGGAGAACATGAAATAAGACGAGAAGAGGAGGTTGTGCGGCCAGTGCCTCCCGTGCCGGATGTGACAGTGGTTAGGGAGTTCTTACAGTTGAAACCCCCAACGTTCGAGGGAGGGATCAACGCGGTGAAGGCCAATGAATGGATATCGGAATTAGAAAAGAACTTTCGATTATTGGGATGCAATGAGTATCAAAAGGTTGAGGTGGGATCGTATCTCTTAGTGAGTGAGGCTAGCAGATGGTGGAATTTGAAACGGACTAGTGAGCCGAGAATGAACTGGAATCGATTTAAGATAGTATTTCAAGAGAAGTATATGCCTAGGGCGGTGAAAACCGCTAAGTGCTCGGAGTTCGAGCAGCTGAAGCAAAAAGGGACAATGACAGTAGCTGACTATGAGGCTGCCTTTACAAATTTGGCAGAATACGCACCGCATTTGGTTGTGACAGATGAATTAAAAGCAAGAAGGTTCGAGGAGGGACTAAGGCATGATATTCGGAGGGTAGTGCGACCTTTTCTGTTGTCCAGTTACGCTGATGTTCTGGATAGAGCACTCATGGTGGAGCAGGATGTGGACGAGACCAGAAGGTACCAAGATAGCAAACGACGACAAATTGTGCAGGGTAATACTTCTGGGGGTCAAAAACGTCAGTTTACTGGTGGTTGGAAGAAAGATGGAGGCAATCAGCCAAGGTCTGTACCGAGGTGTGTAATCTGTGGAAAAGAGCATGCCGGGGAGTGTTGGAGGAAGGAAGGGTCAGGGCGATGTTTTAATTGTGGTCAAACAGGACATATAAGGAGAGATTGCCCTAAGTTCAAGACTGGAGCGAATACTGTACCCGTTGGAAATCAGGGGGGACGGAATCGAGGACAAGAGTATGTACGAAACACGGGGGCAGGACCCAGTAACTTTAACAACCGTCAGGGGGGACAAAAGAATCAAAATGCAGGAGGTCAGAGACAGGGAAAGGCTTTTGCAGTAGTACCAGGTGATACCAGGAACAATGAGAGCGTGGTAGCAGGTAACATAACTTTGTGCTCATATCCTGCTTATGCTTTATTTGACTCTGGTTCATCGCATACTTTTGTGTCGAAAACTTTTGCGGATAAGTTTGATAAGAGAGATGAACCACTGGGTTATGAGTTATTAGTGACTCAACCCCTAAGTAGAGGCGTGATATGTTCCACGATATATCGAGACTGTGATGTTCGGTTTGGTGACGTAGAAATGAGTATGGATTTGATTCCATTGGACATGGGACATTTCGATCTGATCATCGGAATGGACTGGTTATCCAAGTGTGGAGCAAGTATTGATTGCGCTCATAAACGAGTAACATTCAAGAAACATGTCAAGGATATTGAATTCAAAGGAGAAGGGGTTGTGACTCCCCCATGTTTTATATCAGTGGCGCGAGCCCGTCGACTTTTGCAAAAAGGTTGTCGTGGCTACTTATGTAGTGTGTCGATATTGGAAGTAGGTGAAAAGTCAGTGAAAGATATTCCAGTAGTGCGGGAATTTCCTGAGGTGTTTCCCGAGGACTTGCCTGGTATTCCTGTTACAAGGGAGATAGACTTTGTTATAGATGTTGTACCTGGAACCCAACCCATATCTAAGGCACCGTATCGTATGGCTCCAGCAGAGTTGAAGGAGTTGAAAACTCAACTTCAGGAGTTATTGGATAAAGGGTTTATTCGATCTAGTTCATCTCCATGGGGCGCACCAGTACTATTTGTGAAAAAGAAAGATGGAACAATGCGGTTGTGTATTGACTATCGAGAATTAAATAAGGTCACTATCAAGAACAAGTATCCTTTACCTAGGATTGACGATCTGTTTGACCAGTTGCAAGGGGCGAAGATATTCTCAAAGATTGACTTGCGATCTGGTTATCATCAACTTAAGGTAAGACCGGAAGATATTGAGAAGACTGCGTTTCGAACTCGGTATGGCCATTATGAGTTCTTGGTAATGCCGTTTGGAGTTACGAATGCACCCGCTGCATTTATGGATCTTATGAATCGAGTTTTTAAGGAGTACTTGGATGAGTTCGTCATTGTCTTTATTGATGATATCTTGATTTACTCGAGGGACGAACAACAGCATGAAGAGCATCTTCGAATAGTGCTACAAACATTGAAGGACCAAAAGTTGTATGCCAAATTCAAGAAGTGTGAATTTTGGCT
The DNA here is from genome assembly GCA_019985065.2 of Arctostaphylos glauca. NCBI lineage: Eukaryota > Viridiplantae > Streptophyta > Magnoliopsida > Ericales > Ericaceae > Arctostaphylos > Arctostaphylos glauca. Next base: position 10,337,922 of record JAHSPW020000005.1, read on the forward strand.
AAAAAGTGTAGCGTTTTTGGGTCATGTTATCACTGAAGAGGGAATCGCAGTTGATAACCAGAAGATCGAGGCAGTTGTAAATTGGCCTAGACCGACGACGGTGACCGAGATTAGGAGTTTTCTCGGGCTGGCTGGTTATTACCGAAGGTTTGTTCAAGACTTCTCCAAGATAGCAGTACCGTTAACTGAGTTGACAAGAAAAAGAGAGGCTTTTGTGTGGACAGTAGAAAGGGAGGATTGTTTCCAGGAATTGAAGAGAAAGCTAACGACGGCACCAATTCTTACTTTACCGGAGGGACTAGAAGGCTTTGCTATCTATAGTGATGCCTCACACCAAGGACTTGGGTGTGTTCTGATGCAGCATGGTAAAGTAGTAGCCTATGCGTCAAGACAACTTAAACCACATGAGAAGAACTATCCAACGCATGACTTAGAGTTGGCAGCTTTGGTATTCGCTTTGAAGATTTGGCGGCACTATTTGTATGGTGTGACGTGTGACGTTTACACTGATCATCAGAGTTTGAAGTACATTTATACTCAAAAGGATTTGAATTTGAGACAACGTAGGTGGTTGGAGTTGATGAAGGATTATGATATCAATATCCAGTATCATCCAGGGAAGGCAAATGTGGTAGCGGATGCGTTAAGTCGAAAGGCAAAAAGTGAGCTAAATGGCTTATTGGTGGAATGCCAATGGTTGACTAGGGAACAAGGCGGGATTTGTTCAATGGTAGTCGCTGAACCTGCCATTTTGGAGGAGATAAAAGTAAAGCAGTTGGAGGATCCCAAGTTAAAGAAAATTTATGAACAGTCTTTGGTTAATGTTAACTCTGAATTTAGTATGGTGAACGGATTGTTCAAATTTCGAAATCGGATATGTATACCCAAAGATGAGGAACTTAAACAGAGAATTTTGGACGAAGGCCACAGAACAAAGTTGGCTATTCATCCCGGAATGATGAAAATGTACCAAGACTTAAAGAAAACCTATTGGTGGATGGGGATGAAGAGGGACGTTGTTAACTATGTTAGTCGTTGTCTTCAGTGTCAACAAGTCAAGGCTATACGACAGAAACCAGCAGGGTTACTTCAACCTTTGCCTATATCCAAGTGGAAATGGGAGGACATTACGATGGACTACGTTTTAGGATTTCCCCGGACAGTGAAAGGAAATAATTCAATTTGGGTGATCGTTGATCGTTTGACTAAGTCAGCGCACTTCTTGGCAATTAAAAATACTTATTCAATGGACCAGATGGCTAGTCTCTATGTGAAGGAGATTATAAGGTTACATGGTGCACCAGTTTCGATTACGTCAGATAGAGATACGAGGTTTGTCTCTAGATTTTGGCAATCGTTGCAAAAGGCTATGGGTACTAAATTGAATTTTAGTACAGCCTTCCATCCTCAGACGGACGGACAATCTGAGAGGACTATTCAAATACTAGAAGATCTGTTACGAGCTTGTGCACTAGAGTTTCAGGGAAGTTGGGAGGAACATCTACCGCTGGCAGAATTTACTTATAACAACAGTTTTCAGGCTAGTATCGGTATGGCACCATTCGAGGCTCTATACGGAAGGAAGTGTAGATCGCCGTCGTGTTGGACAACAATAGGAGAAGTGGAACTTACAGGACCTGAAATAGTACAAGAAACGACAGAAAAGGTTAAGTTAATTCAGGACAGGCTTAAGGTAGCCCAAGATCGTCAGAAAAGTTATGCAGATGCAAACCGACGTGAACTTGAGTTTCAGGAGGGTGAATTAGTTTTCTTAAAGATTTCGCCAATGAAAGGAGTGGTACGGTTTGGGAAGAGAGGAAAACTTAATCCCCGATATATTGGACCATTTGAGATTGTTGAAAGGGTTGGTCCAGTAGCGTATCGGTTGACCTTGACACCTGAACTGGCCAATGTGCATGATGTTTTCCATGTATCCATGCTTAGAAAGTATGTATCGGATCCGAGTCATATACTAGAACAACCACCGATTGAATTAGAAAAGAATCTACGATATGAAGAACGACCGGTGCGAATTCTGGACACCCGTGTCAAACAGTTGAGAAATAAAGATATTCCATTAGTTAAAGTCTGGTGGGAAAATCAGATAACTGGAGAAGCCACATGGGAAAAGGAGACAGATATGCGTCAGAAATATCCGGAGTTATTCGATTAAGGTACGATCTTCGTAGAATTATTATTTTTGTTAGTATTGATCTTTTTACTAGTTAATTATTCAGAATAACAATACCTAAGTTTGGCGGTCCAAACTTCCTAAGGTGGGGAGGATGTGAGACCCCGACCCGAAATAAAGAAAATAAAAATAAAAAATATATATATATATAATTGGTAAATTTGGAAATTCGGTCGAATTAATTCCGAAATATGTTAGAACGTGTTTTAATTCCGGAACTTGCTTGGGTGTGGTTAAAACACGGGTGATTTTAAAGAAATAATACTAATAAGGGAATTGTGTGTTTTGTAGAATTGGTATAAGTTAATACACCATATAAACATATTTGTTTCTTAAGGGGCTGGATATTTTGGACGTGGATAGAGGTAAGTTGGGGTTAGTCATCTTTAACTCCTTCTATTAGAATGACACCAAGGAGCTTGCAAAGTTACACCTCCTGCTATGGTTTTTGTGAGATATTTACCCTACCAAGCTGCTCAAACCTTCTGTATTTCTCCAATAGAATAACGGGGGATTAGCCAAAGGAAAACAGAGAAGCAAAAATTGGAAGAAAGAGAAAAGGAGAGGAGAAGAAGAAGAAGAAAAGAGAAGAAGCCATTGAAGAGGTACTTGAACTTTGGGTATACTCCCTTGTTCTTCTTAGTTTAATGGTTTATATAGTAATATAACTATGAAATAAACCAGTCTAGACTTTAGATAGTGATTATGGAGGTATATAATGAAGAAAACAGAGGTGTTAATGGAAATATTAGAGAAAGCCATAGCTGAAATTGAGAGGAAACCCAGCTGCTATGCTAAGGTCCAAAATCCCGTTTAACACATTGATTTCTGGTAGTAGGGACTTCTTGCCTCTATGATATGTTTATGACTTGTTTTTGGTGGTTAGTGAGCTTGGTTGTTGATTTAAAGCTTGAAAATGGAAGTTAGAAAATCTGTCAAGAATCTGGAAATTTCGCCCAGAATGTTTTATTACCGGTAGTAGGGTCTGTATTACCGGTAGTAGTTGTGGTAATACTTGTGGTAATTCTGACAGTAGGTTTTACTACCGGTAGTAACGCTGGTATTACCGGTAGTAGTTGTGGTAATACTTGTGGTAATTCTGACAGTAGGTTTTACTACCGGTAGTTGTGTCTTTACTACCGGTAGTGCGGGGCACTGATGTGAACCTTTGCCTTCTACTACCGGTATTTGCGCATCCATTACCGGTAGTCTGGGATTTATTACCGATAAAATATTAGAATTTTTATTAATATCATTGACCGTTAAACATCGATATTAAATAAGATATCATTGATTTATTGTAGGAGTTTGGCAAGATAGTTAATTACTCAAACAAGACAGAAGGTGAGTTCAAATATGACTTGTTACGTGTATAATTTTAAAAGCATGAAAGCATGAGATATTTTAATGTTATATGTTGTTTTAAGCATGAAAATGCCATGCTAGATCATATTGAATTGTTCATACTTAGACCATGCGTTAATTAAGAAAACATTGATTAATACGTGAAAAGTGGTTCAAACGGTACCCCGACCGCTAGGGGATTAGAATATAGCGAGAGGTGTGAAACAAGGTTGTTAACCACGGCCAATGTGGTTTATGGATGACGTCATTCCATGTATGCGATGATGCATAAGGGGGTAGCTCCCACCTACGAACAATTGGCAACCGTTACATTGAACTAAATGAGATAAGCTTGAACAAAGTCCTAGGCTTGACCTTTTGGACTATGCTGTTGATTATATTTATCAAGATCATTATGTTACGTGCATTGTGCATATGGATAACATGGCAAATACGTAGAACTTCATATTTGAATTCACACTAGCGATGTGCTAATGATGTTGTTAAACAACATACCAGGTTCTGAGGAGGCGAGCCATGGACAGTAGAGAGATAAAGGACTCTTGGTTGTATATATTGCATAGATAGTATGTTTAATTCTGTTTGACCGTTGGGATTTGTTCAGCCACCTGTTAGGCTGACATTTTTGAGGATGATGTTATAGGATGTCTGTATGCTTAGTTTAACACGTACACTTCCCTGGTGTTTGTTTTGAAGTTGTAATACACGTTTCCATTCACTCTGATTAGTTTGGCTTAGATTTTTGCGTGGCAGATTGGAGATCCTTAACTGTATTCGTTATAGGCCTTAACGGGATTAGCTCGTTGGCCGGTCACTAATCTATTCCAAATTGGAATGGGTCGTGACACCCGGGACCTCCTTAAAATCCATTGTTTCCTCCATAGCCGTGAGCCAATCCAAAAACTCCTCCGGAGTCACGCCCCCTTGGAATTCTGGAAGCTCGATCTTCAACCCGGTTTCCCACCGACGAGGATGGGGTTCAGCCTTCAAATTCAATTTTCGAACTACCTCGTCCGAAATAACATTCTCACAACTACCAGAATCGATCACAAACCGGCACACCTTCCCTCCCATCGTGCAAGTAGGCTGAAACACATTAGTCCGTAGCCAAGAATCACCATCAGCCTCACGAGGTGCATAGCACGCCCTGCGGATGACCAGCAGTGACCCACTATCTCCCGCCACCTCTTCCACCAATTCTGCCTCATCAAAGGACGGGTCTTGCTCATATCCCCCCTCTGAATCTTCGAAAACCTCATCAGATTCCACAAACAAAGACTTTCCCACACGATCACTCTTCCGACAATCGAAAGCACGGTGACCCGGTTCTCCACACCGACGAGACTCTTGGCGTTCAGCCGCAATCCCGCAACCCCTTGGACGGCAATAACCCGTCTGATTATCTTCGCCAAAAGGATTTATGGTAGAATCCTCATCCAGAAACCCTTCCTCCTCTTGACGGTGAGGACGGGGTACCGCATGAGGGCGAGAGAGATTCCCCCCAACAGTCATGGCAGCGAACATCTCTTCCATGCGCTCCATGCGCTGATCGAGCCGCTGTTCCATCCGTTGGAACCTCTCCTCTATTCGTGCATCTCGTGCAACCTCATCTCGTTCATAGATCTCGTCAACACCGGCTGTACGACCTCCTCGTCCACCTCGACCTCCAGCGCGTCTCGCGGCCATAGTCAGGATTGGAACTTGGGCTCTGATACCAACTGATGCAGGGAAGCGTATGAATTCGAGAACGACCGTGAACACAGAGAGGAAACGAACAAGATAAATCTTAGAGAAACTGTTCTCTAGACGTTTTTCATTCAATAATAATCAAAAGCTACTCTCAAAAACCTATTGCATGCCCTTATATAGGGAAAATCCCGAAAATATTAGGAAACCCTAATTTCGGGGCCAAAAAAAAGAAAGTTCCCAAAAATTGGGGAAAATACCAAATCCGAAAACTAGAAAGGGAAATAAGAATATTCCCGCAAGAATCAACCCTTTTGGAAATACGAGCTAAAAGTAATTAGGAAAAAGATTATTTCCTAATCCGCAAGAATCAACCCTTTTGGAAATACGAGCTAAAAGTAATTAGGAAAAAGATTATTTCCTAATCGGGCCAGTAACGAGATTGGACCAATTCCACCAATTAAGCCCGTCCGGGTCTTAGGCCCTTTTAGGCCTACGAGGGCGCAGCCGGTCCAGCCATGTGGACGCAACCCGGTCTGCATCATCTACCTTTGGGGGACTGATATTTTTCCATAAACTTTGTAATTGATGCTTCTCTGTGTATGTGATTTGTTCCCATTTTGCATATGCGGATGCCACTGTGAATGTTGAACCCCGATTCCAAGTCCAGGTTAAGTAGTCCTGGGATGAACTTATTGGTATTTGATTTCTGATTCTGTCCGAAAGTTCCACAAGTAACTCCCTTTCCCATTCAAAATGAGACCTTCTGAATTGTAGGTTCCAACTTCCATTGATGACCAAGTTCGATACCTTCTCCTCCTTTTGAGTGGAAATAGAGTACAACCTAAGGTACTGCTCCTGCAAACTTGTGTCTCCTAACCATATATTCTCCCAGAACAGAGTTTGGTTCCCCGAATTTATCATGATCCTGAAGCCTTGATTTACCAGATTTGCAAAATCCTCCCTTTTGTTGTGATCCCCTACTGAACATATATTTTTCCACACTTGTGATACCTGGGTTGGGTTAGTGTTGTTTGGTAAAGACGGTAGCCAATTGTTGAGGTGTAGTCCATATTTTTTCTTCACTATTCTTGCCCACAATGCGTTTGGTTCATTACTATATCTCCACCACCACTTCAATAATAATGCTAGGTTATGAATGTCCAGCCTCTTAATCCCCAGACCTCCGAATTTTCTGATTCTCCTCAACGTATCCCAATTACACACAACTGCTATTACCGATGGAAAAACAATAACCGAATTATGATAAAAAATGGACATTGCATATCATTGTAGTTAGAGACAAGTATGAGAGATTATTCTATAAAGGTGAGTAGTGTGTGAAGAATTAAATCTAAATAGACCACCACAACAGCATACCTTGATACTCTAATCTAAATAATTGTTCATAGTCATAGACTTTGAAAATACTAAGATAAATATTTTTCACCTATTGAATGCGCGAAGACAACAAAATAGAACAAAAAAGACTTCTCCTCGCACTTACTTTGGCTATAAAAGATGCATCAAAGTATTAGATAAATATTTTTTACCTATTGGTGCATTTTTCACAAACACAATTATAGTCATAGACTTTCGGCAATTAAACAAAAGCATTGTAATGGCCTTAGGGCCCGTCATTTCGTTCGTATCTTCTTCACTTCGGCTTCTAACTTAATTGATTTTATGGCCTTGTCGCCCCGCCGCCAGCAGAAGCTAAGCGCTTGGAAAACGTGCTAAAAAACATTACTTCTATCGGCCGCACCCTGGTCTCCCGGATGGTGAAAATGCCTTAAAACTAAAGAAGAAAAAATGATATTAGTAAGCCTAACACTATATGTGAATTCAACTTTTCAGATAATTGCTCATTAGGGCCCAACCCTACGCACAAAAAATAGTTAAAACTATAATTCACTTGTTAGTACCTCCCGACAATAGATGGGGGGAAGTACGACAAAACGTAAACATTTGGCGGAGCTTCTCGTTTTTGTTTACTGTTTTATCAACAATCAAACAATTGTCTAAAAAATTATGTCGTGTTCATTCTCTTTTTTGAAATACTATAGTCGTTCCCATCACCGTGCTTCCAAAAAAGTTGTACAAACAGATTTTGCCAAACTACAACTATGTTTGGGATTGGATTCAACACATCTGTTATTAATCCTTGGACCATAGAAAGGACTAATCTAATTCATTTCGCGAATAAAAATAGAGTAAAAGTATATAGAATACCCCTAATTCCCAATACATTTAACACTTGGCCTCATTACTCCACCTACTTAAGAAACACACAATAAGAATGTGAAAACTTTATGTACTTATAAAGTGCACCAACAAGGAGAGTCACCTAGATTTGTGTAGACACCTCCATAGGCATAGGTTTCCCATCCAGTCCTCCATGCTCAACAATCATTGCTTCAAGTAAGTCGCAAGACTCGCAAAATTCGAGATTAATCCCAAATTTACAATTTTAAACTTAAATTTTGTTAATGGTGTGTGCACAATACACAAGAAGTGTTTTATTTAAAATTCAAAACGGTATTGATTCATTTAAGCTACATTAATTTGCTCTCATTATATTGCATTGTGAATTCTAAAAAAAAATTTAAGTGTATTTTAAATAAATGATCCTTCTGTATGAAATTCTTAGATCCGTCGTTGTATCTAGGTGCATGCATTATGGGGTGTCGTGCCTTAGGGCGATACGGGAACCCTTGTCCCCATGGAATGAAGGGTGATCATAGTGCAACGGAAAAGTTATCTCAATATATTTTGGTGGTCACTAGTTCGAATTACAGAAATAATTTATCTAAGTAAAACTGAGTGCATCCAACCTTTAATCCAAAACTTACAGTAATAAGTGATCCTCGAGCACTGACAATTTTTTTTAACATATCGTAAAAAATTTGACAACAAAGGAGGTGTTTGGTGACCACATTATTGCATTTTTCATTGTGCAGTTTTGCATTTTTAATTTTCAGGACTATATAATTAATTGGAGAATACGTAATTCCAAATCACCTCCGGATGAATATTTCAAATTCTCTATAAGAATTTACACACTAGCATCCTACAAAATATATATTTGCAAACACTTTCGCATAAACTGATTTTATATAATTAAAAAATCTAAAAAATAATTAACTCCCAGTAAATAGAAATTTAGAATCCTATAAGCTGGGAGCCATATCTCCGATGCAGTCCAAGCTAGCATGCATTCTTAAAAAATTGAAAAGTGTTTTTTATTCTAATAACGTATTTTAATGGATGATGATTAAGGTTAGTTTAGTTCACATCCGAATCAAAAGAACAATCATTTGGTAAAGTAAAGGCAGCAAAATATTATACCATTTGTTCGGCTTTGTTACGACAAAAGCTGTATTATTTAATTGGACTGATATTCAAATATGATCACATAGGATATGGAAACAACCTGGTAGTGGGAAAAGATTTCATTTTTTTTTTGTTCCAGTCAAAGATTTGTTCAATTGGCTTCTGGCTCAAACATTTCTTCGGTGTTTGAAACTTGACTTCAAATATATATTTCTTTAACAAATCAAACGTGATTGGATTTCGAGGTGAAATAGCATTAAATAAAATGCAAACGTTTTCATGTGCGTTTTGGTGTCATTAATTACGGAGCCGTGATCTTACTCTTAACTTTCAAGAGTAATCGTAATCATCTTTATGAAATAAACACAATTGTTTTCCTTATATATATTTACTTGGAGAAAAAATAATCCAAAAACTTTGAAACTCTGACGATTTGTGTTCCCGACTGCACACAACTTCATCTGTTGGTAGAGTCTTGATCCCAGTGGTTCCATTCGATTTTTTCTGATCTAGAATCTGAACTACTATATATGGGACGATTTACTTAATCTTCAGTCATTTGGATTCAATATTCTTGAGCTTGAGCTGTTTAAGATCGGGTTAAATAAAACCTTGCAAATTCATATGCCAACCAAAAATATTTACTTCCATTCAAAAAATGGTGCCACTTGATGACGTCTATTTTCTGGTTTGCACCTCTCCCTATTTAGGAATAAGATAATTTACATAAAATCTTCTTCATCTATCATTTGATTTCACTTAACTCTTCATTTTTCAACTATTTCAATTTACTCCCTGATCTTTCCAAATATAATAATAGACCCTTTTTGAATTAACGCACATGACTGTATACGCTATTCTGCTCTGACTGTGTTAATCCAAAATGGCTCGATCGTTATATTTGAAAAGATGAAGGAGTACATTGGGACAATTAGAAGATAAAAGGGGTTAAGTGTGATAGATGAAGGGATTTTTATGTAAATTACCCTCAAGAATATTGAAAAAGAAAGACTTAGAAGGATAGGTTGGTGTCTTCAAGGATTCTCCAAAAGTTAAGTTGTCACGCCCTGATTTTTAAAAACTTCAAGTAAATATTTACATAGTTTCAAATTACAATGATATTAATTCTAAATTATAGTGTTGGATAAAATAAAGTCACATTTCAAAATAACTTTCAAAAAGGGTTTAAAGAGCCATCTATTATTTAAGTAAATTAAGGTTCAACAGAGTTTTCAACTTTGATGCCAACCGGATAGTGCGGGACTTCAATCGTGTCTTCAATACTTAATTAGCATCAAAAGCCAAGGACAATAGTAACATCATGAGTGATAAATCTCATTAACAATCGTACTTGTTATCCTCTCATGTATATGGAAAGTATAATGATGTCTAGTTAAAGAAAAATAGTAAAACATGTAAGTGCGGGATTTAAAAGAACATAGTTAGGTAAATAGTCACACCCAGACATCAATTCCATCTAATCAAGTTCATCCATGATGTTTTCGTTCACTATGATCCCAATTCCTATGTTCCCAATCACTATGTTTGCAATCGTTAGTTCTCGTTTGTTGTGTTTCCAATCACTATGTTCCTTTTCATTGTGTCTGCACACCAATTTGCCTATTAAACAACCAACTTTAATGACTCTAGACTTAATGAAAAGAAGACACGACACAACTCAAAACATAGCTCACTCAAGACATGACCCCACCTAACCCCCTTATAGATAAATGACAAGTCCCACTTAATTAGGTATGGTCAAATAAGTCTTCCTTTTGTGGTCATTCCGCAACTATTGTAAGTGATGATCTCCTTTTTCTCAATCCCTTCAATTGGCTTTCAGAAGGATGTTTAACGAAGAGCTTAGAGATAGGATTAGGGAGGTATACACCATCCTCGATGATGTAGTGGTTCACCTCTTAGAGGGGGATGATATTCCCACCCTAGTTGCCATTGGCAACTTCTTGTATTTTCCACTCGTAGCTACAGTAGAGGGAGGCATTAGGTTCTCCCTTGATCCTTTGATTCGCCAAGCCCTGTGCTACTAGGGAATAGCGTCTTTTCAGGCTACGAGAAACTTTTATAGGATGATTTTAAGTGTTTTGGCCTTAACGGGATTTTAGGTATTAATATAGGTAAGGCAGTCATTCGCCATTATTATACCCTAAAAAGCTCTGCGCAAAGATGACGGGGAGGGTGAATGGACGCCTCAGAGATATTATCTCGAGGCCCAAAATTCTACTAAAGACCTAATTTAGGGTCTTCTATCCTCGTCTAAAGGCAAAAATCCTATAATGGTCGAAGTGTCAAGTGCATGGGAATACCTTATCAGTGGTGAGGGACCGAGCATGTTTCACGTGTTAAGGGGTCTTCCGATGAGTTTTCTCTATGTGGCCTTTTGTTTACTTTTATTCTGGGGATGATCTTTGCATTGACATGTTTATTCTAGGGATGATCTTTGCATTGACATGCCTTTTCTTCTTGACAATTGGTCGTTGTTGCTCAGAGCCTTTTGAACACTGGCCTTTTTGTCATTGGTGATGTCGATTGGGCATTGCTTATATTGGTCATGATGACCTCGGGAGTATTAGACGTGGCAATCATAATCTGCTAAACTACTTCCCCACCACCTCTTCCTTCAGTGCTAAACACGACCTTCCTACTGATGATGACGACGATCTATTTTTCTATTATTGGCATGGTTGCATGCAACTAGACCTCACCCCTTACTATCCTTCCCCTACTCCCGAGCCCTATGATTCTAGGGATTCTTCTACGAACCAATCTGACAGGGAAACTTCCTCAACAAATTCTGATCTGGAAGCTTCTGGTAGTGGCTCTAATTTGACGAATAGTTTGTTCGAGAACTCCCCTCTTGCTCGATAAAGGGAAGTTCAGAGCCCTTAATAACCATCGTCCAAGAGCTCTCAAGGGCAATGTTCTGAATACCGGATCGGTTTGCGTACCGGTTTTCCTACTGATACGGTACGTACCGGTACCGGTCATGTACCGGATACCGTATCGGATTTATCGCAACTATCAATATATATATAAATTATAGAGAGAAAGTCAAAAAAAATTAATTTTTTTCGCAATTTAAAAAAAAAAAAAAAACAAATCCGGTACCGGCCGGATACCGGGCCGGTATCCGGCCGATACGGCCGGTATCCGACCGGTACGGCCGGTATCCGGCCGGTACCGGCCGGTATTGAGAACGGTACGGTACTAGAGGTACTTGGTACCGTTTTTTTGCCAAAACGGTACGTACCGGCCGGTACCGGCCGGTACGGTACGGTATTAATAACTTTGCTCAAGGGTCCCATAAGAGTTTTGGTTACACACCATCTATGCAAGAGATCCCTCATATGTCAGACTCTAAAGGTGATGATGGGATGCAAAATGCTTTTCCATGACTCAAATGATGAGAAAATAAACAAGGAAACTTTATGCTACAACTTAGGGCAGTGGAATGGCACCTCAATAGGTGGAGGGATCTACTCGCCTTGCCCCTTCTCTTGATGCCAAGTCAATTGCTCGTGTAAAAGCCTTCCTACTTGTTACGCCCGAAAATTTCTCAATCCCCCTTGCAGAAAAGAATTGTGAACGGAGCGCAATGATTTCTTGACTTGAAATGTGATGGAATATGAAAATGGTTTAGCAGCTGGGACTTATTTAAAAATCAGAATCGCCACTTGACATGGAGTTCGGGTGTGTCAAGTCACCCTCTAAAGCTATTTTCGAAGAAGATGTCTTTAGAAAAACATTTTGATTTATGAATCAGAAATCTAATTCTGTTTTATAAAATGACTCTTTTTAAAGAAAATGAGTCTCAAAAACAAAGAAAGGTCCAAAAATTTATTGTTACGAGTTGGGAAGGTGTTAGATACCAAATATCATCCTTTTTGTACTTAATTTTCTTTTATTATCCGTACCCAAAATAACAAACATCTCGTAACTGAATGTACAATAAGATAAAATATGAAACAAGTGTGAGGGCACGGCCTCAGCTTGCACATTTCTACTTTCAATGACAAAATGTCGAATCGAGCATTTGTTAATTGATCGAAACATGATATGCAAACTGGCATTTGTACGTCCTATTTTTGTTCCCGAGATGTCAGGTACTTTAAATCCCCGACGTAGAAACTTTCAAGTTTAACAATAGGCCAATTCTGCTTTATTGATGAATTACTATATTAATCTTTTGAAAATATAATACATCATCCTGACCTAAATCAAGTCGGACATTATCACATTTTCATTCATTTTTCACTAGACTACCTAAATCACCAGCGTTTCAAAAATTTGAAGATTAATATGGTACAAAGTGTCAGCATCATTTTGATAATCTTTTAAAAAAGCACGACACGCAAACCGATAAAAACTAACGATTTGTATGACATACTTTCATTTGAGATTATCTAAACTAAAGACCACAAGGTTCCATGAGCCCTATCTTTGCTGATTCTCATCCAAAGTATCTGCTTAGCTGTACCCAGATCTTTCATAGCAAATTTCTTTGCGCTTCAACCTGTTAATCTCCCTAACACAGGAACCTGCTATAAACATATCATCTACGTAGAGTAATAACAAAATGTAGCTACACTCAAACCTCTTGAAGTAACAACAGTAATTTGCGTTGCACCTTGTGTAACCACAAACCTGCGTGAAACTGTCAAACTTTCTATTACACTATCTGAGAGCCTATTTCAAACCATACGGACTCTTCTTGAGCCACACACCATCTCTTCCTTACCTTTCACATTGAAGCCAACAGGTTGCTTTATGTAGATTTCTTCATCCAAGTCCTCATGAACAAAAGCAATTTTGACATCTAACTGCTTAATGTGGAGATTCTCAGCAGCAACCATACTTAGCACCACTCGAATAATGAAAATCTTCATAACCAGTGAAAATATCTCTATATAATCGATTCACTCCTTCTGTTAGAAGCCATTTATAATCAATCTTATCTTGTACCTTTTCTTGCCATCACTTTCTTACTTGAGTCAATAGACTCATTTGTTGTGTAAGGCTTTGGTTCCTGCTCAAAGTTGAGCTTACTACCAACTGCAGCTAAAATAAAGAGAATCCATCTCTTCCTGCATCCATTTAGCTGACTCAGGAACCTGCAAAGCCTTGTCATAGCTTTGTGGTTCTCCACTGTCTATGAAAAGCAAGTAATCAAGTAAAGAAATATATTTTAGATTTGGCTTGGGTACCCTAGCTGACCTCCTCGACTGTTTGACTATTGAACTAGATTTTGTCTCTGGAGCTACCTCATATGAAACTATCCCCTCTAAAACTGTCTTCTCCGTCTGACTATACCTCTGCTCAGTTCCACTGTGAAGTGAAGAATCCTCGGACCAAAAGTACTTAGACGTGTCTTCATTTGAAGTGGTACTCCCACTGCTCAGTTTGTTGTCTCTATCTTTGTACATAAGCTTTTCATTAAACACAACGCCTCTACTTTTGATTATCTTCCTGTTCTTGTCATCCAAAAAATAATAACCAAACTTATCTTCGTTGTATCCAAGAAAGGTGCACTTCTATGACTTAGCTTTAACTTTATCCCTGCCATGATCGCTAATATACGCATAGAAAACATAATCGAAAACATGTGAATGCGATAAATTTACCTCTTTTTCACTCCAAGCCTCCTCTAGTATGCCAAAGTTCAGTGGAATCGATGGCCCAAGATTGATCAAGTATACTGTTGTACTAACTGCTTCTTTCCAAAACTATTTAGGCAACCCTGCGTGTAATCGCATACTCCTAACACAGTTTGTCAAGGTCCTATTCATCCTTTCTGCAATCCCATTGAGCTGCGGTGTCCCTCGAGGTGCCTTCTCTAAACGACTTCCATTCAAAGTGCAGGCTTTTTGAACTCCCCTAACTCATACTCTCTATCATTGTCGGATCTCAACATTTTTACCTTTCAGATTTGTTTCATTCTCAATCATGGCCTTCTATTTCTTGAAGATTTCAAACACCTTTGACTTATGCTTCATGAAATATACTCATACCTTCCTCGAGTGATCGTTGACAAAGGTAACATAGTAATACGAACTACCATGAGAAGGCACTGTAGGTGAACCCCAAACATCTGTATGGACAAACTCTAGCTTTTAAGCCTTGAGAGGCCTGTCGCCTTTTCTGAAAGCTAATCTGTTTCTGTTTACCAAAGATGCAATTCTCACAGATGTCAATATCCACTGACCTTAAATTTGGTAGCTTTCTTTTTTACTACAAGACCTTCATTCCCTTTTCATTCATATGTTCCGATCTATTCTGCCACAGATTTAAACTTTTCTCGCCGTCTGCAACTACGAGTGTAGCACTACCATGTGAAATTAAGTAAAATGTACCAATTTTTTGCATTTTGTTGTCACCACCGTATCGTTGGAGACTTTCCACGGTCTCTTGTGAATGTAGAAGTATAACCTACTGTTGCAAGTTGTTTGATTTGAAACAAGATTCATCTTCAAATTCAGAACGTGCATCATAATCTGAACATCACCTTTTCCTAGAATACTACATGGCTCATCGTCACCGAAATATACTTTCCCAAAATCCACTGCTACATAGTTTTGAAGAACCTTCCAGTTAGTAGTGGCATGGATTAAGGCACCCGAATCAATCACCCATGACTTGACATCGCTATTCATGGCAAGAATAAGTGCATCGTGCAAACCGTGAGTCTCTTGTTCACCCTTATCCTTCTTCGATACTTTGCAAACTTGTGACATACAGCCTATCTAGCTACAATTCCAACATTCACCTTTGATGCCCCAAACCTGAGACTTACCTCGATTTCTCTTGTCGCCCTTCAATTTCGACATGTTTCTGTTTTGATTCTGACCACCATTTATTCTGGTTTTTGTCCTCTACTGCTCAAAACAAAGGGGTTAACCTAAAACCTCGATCCAATGCCTTTTGACCTCCTCGGTCAAAATCAAACTGACAACCTCTCTGAGTTTCAACTTTTTTTTTTCAATCAAATTACTGATTGCAATAATCGTACCTTGCCAAATCTCTAACAAATGAGATTGAATCAACAAAACTTGAACCTCATTGTCAAACATGATATCGACAGAAGTAAGTTTGTAAAGACCCGGAAAATTTAAAATTTTTATATTAATGTTCGGGTTAATAATCATAATTAATGTGGGGTATGTGAAAATTGGTGTTAAAACATGATTTGGGGTCAATGTGATATAAGGTGATAACCTTGGGGGCTTGTGGTAGCATGTGTCATACTTGAGGGGTGTAAGTGTAATTTGGGTGTTGGATTTTGTTGAATATCAGACATAGGTTTGCCAAACCCATTTCCCTCTCCTTCTCCCTCACGTTGCTCTCCTTCTCTCAAAACCCATCCGACAAACTTGCTCCAAACCTCGATTCCTTCGAGATCCCGCGCTTTTCTCTCCTCCTTAGGTGATATCCGGGGTTGGTTAGCCACCATTTGCTTGGAGGAGGTGTATTTGGTCTTTCTCACCATTTGGGAGCTAAAGCTTGAAGTTGGAGCTTTGTTTCTTGCCTTCGGAAGTTGAGGTAGGGATTTCTCACACCTATTACGCGTGTATAACTTGATTTGGTAGTCATTTGGTGTTTAGAAATGATTTGGAAAAGCCCTAAAACTTAGGGTAGAAACCTGTTAGAAATCTGCTTTGTGCGTGCTCGTTACACCGGTGTCAAATTTTGGTGACACCGGTGTCTCTTGTTCTCTGGATCTCTGTTTCTCTAAGTTTTGAGCCTTGACACCGGTGCTTTGATTTTGTTACACCGGTGTCACTTGTCCTCTGTATCTTAGCTTCTGACTTTTGTGCCTTGACACCGGTGCCTTGTTTTGGTGACACCGGTGTCTCCCTTTGAACTTCCCAGACTTTGGACCTTACACCGGTGCCTTGTTTTGGTGACACCGGTGTCAAAAGCTCTCTGTAACTTGTTATTTGGCTGAGCACCGGTGCTTTGTTTTGGGGTACACCGGTGCCTTCTCCCTTGAAACTTTCCATAGTTTTGGGCTATGTTTTGGCACTTGATTTGGCGTATTCTCTAGTCAACTTTGGAACCCCGTGAACCCTAAAATGTACTTTCCTTGGACATAAATTGTTGTCTTTTGTTTAATGATTTAGATTGCGTTAAGCGTTGTATCACGCCATAAATGAGAACGTAAGAAGTGAATCATGTGACACACTTCGAGATTGAACCTAATGGATGAAAGTGGTGAATTTTATGACTTGTGTGCATGTTTTGACGACACGGACGTTATGAGACACATGACATATGTGGACAAGGTACTGGAATGTCTCCGGGAGTGCCAGGAATGTACTAGAATGCCTTCGGGAGTGCTAGGAATGTACTGGAATGCCTCCGGGAGTGCCAGGAATGTACTAGAATGCCTTCGGGAGTGCTAGGGATGTACTGGAATGCCTCCGGGAGTGCCAGGAATGTACTGGAATGCCTTCGGGAGTGCCAGGAATGACGCTTGACACATGATACGGACATATTGGATACACATGACAGTTGTGGACTTGGAATTGAATGAATTAGGAAACCAAAGTACATAAAAGAGTTACTTACATGTTCTCTCATTCGAGTATTGCTTCCATTGACTATATCTCACTTGGTGTTGATATAATTGTTTGTGTGACATATCGTAGCTTGTCATATGCATGTAATATTTTGTGTAGACTTTCCTACTGGGCTGTCGAGCTCAACCCTTCCTTCTTTTCAGGTACAACCTTGGAGTGATAGCATGGAGTGCTTGGCTTGCATGGACCGACATGCATATTTTTGAAAGCTGCATCGGATGATTTACTTAATATCTTTTATTTGTCAATTTTTGAAAAGATGTAATGTAAATCGTACCTTACCTATTTCTATTCAAATGATGTAAACCATTAAACTCCTTTTTGGCTTTGGAGATGATTATCTTTGGTCGAAGCGACCACTTTTGTAATGTATTTCGAACTTATTTTGATTCACCTTATTATTAATGTATTTTGGGGAATTTGGTGAGATTGTGAGTCTTTATTGATGGTAAATATATTATTTAATTATGTTAAAAATTGAGGGCGTGACAAAGTTAATCAACAATCGTATTGAACGCACTGAGATGTGACATAAAGGAAACTCTTTCTGCCATAGACAGATTGAAAAGTTTTTTCATAAGATGTACCTTATTTGCAATAGATGGTTGGTTATGCATCTTTTTCAGTGCTTCAATAAGATCATTCCTCGTTTTCTCCTTTAATATATTGTGAGTGACCGCCTTTGATAGAGACAGGCGAATAACCCCTAACGCCTTTCTATCAAAAACATCACAATCTTCATCATATTTTTCTGTCTTCTTCTTTCCTTTTTCTTTACCCAACAACAGCCGATAAATATTTTTTTGATACAGATAGTCCTGTATCTGTGTTTTTCAATACGCAAAATCTAACTCATTAAATTTTTCAATCCTCTGTTTGCCTTCTTTAGAACCCATAGCTCTCATTGAAACTCTAGGTTGTTCGAACAAGATTAAGTCCTAATCTATTAAACAGAACCCATGGCAACCGCGGCTTTGATACTAGTTGTTAGGAATTAAACGAATAACGTTCAATCCCATAACAACCCTACTGATCTTGGGAACAATGAATCACAGAACGAAACAAGAAAAATAATTGTGCATAGTAGAAAATAGAAAGAAAAGAACGAGACACAAAATAAATGTGAAAAATCTCAACGTGAGAAAAAATCACGAGAGTCACATTAGTACACTACGAATCAAATGAGGGAGTATAAATTTTCTCACAATCACTCTGAGATGTGTTTTTTTTGTCTCTTTCTACGTCTCTCAATGTTATCTTTCTTAGGAAATCTCCCAAAAGTATATATAAGCAACTAATTCTAATCCTTATATATCGATAATTAGAAAATGACTAAAAAATAAATTTAAGTAAGGTTGGACTTCAATCCTAACACATAATTGCAGGAGGAGAAGAGAAAGGGAAAGGGGCGACTAAGTCAGTCTATTTTAACTCAAAACTACGTCATTAATTTAGATCTCTAAGGTGGTTGTCTTGTTTGAACCAAAACGACGTCGTTTTGAGTACTAGAGATTTTGTAGAGTTTTGTTCACTACATCAATCATGTTGTTTTGAGTGTTGGAGATTTGCAACAATTTGCTTGCCATAGCAATTTAGGGTCCCACAAATACCCCGCACAAATAAGTGTAGGGATTGTCATACAAATTGGATTGTATATGGATCCGGGGATTTGCTGTGCAGGCACGCACAGCAGTCCCCACTGCGCGCCAATACTAAATTTAGTATTAAATGACGTCATTTTGTTTTAAACTGTGAAGGGTGTGTTTGGTTGAAATTTTAAAACACCCACTCAAAATGGTGTCGTTATGAGCGGAAAAAAATACATAAAAATGTAACAGCAAACTTAACAAATGAAACATAGTTAGGGTCTATTTGAACGGTGGTAATTCTTGGATTATTGTTTCATTTTTTTGGTCCTTATTTTATTTTTTTTCTAATTTTTAATTTTGCGTCAATTTTTTTATACTTATTAGTTTGTCTCGACAAGAGATTTCCAAAAAAATATTAAAATATTTCGGAAAACTAAAAAAACTCATAAAAATAAAAAAAAATAAGTCAAAACAACATCTTATTAGATTTATTTTTTGTGCTTAGAAATTCTTTTAAATTTTTGAACATAATTTTCTACTTTTGGTTCCTTTCGTCGAAATGAACCAATAAACTATTAAAAAAAATGATGAAACACATGAAAAAATGAGATGGTTAAGTTTGTGGAGACTCGTTTTGGCCTAGCTTACGTACATTAATTATTTTTTATCTTTATAGTAAATTAATTTATTATTGTTGCATTATTTTTTTATAGTTTATTGGTTTGTCTCGATGAAAGAAATCTAAAAAAATAAAATTATGTCCAAAAGTTAAATTTTTTTTACTAAAGATGAAAAATAAAGCTAAACAGATGTTATTTTGACTTACATTTTGTCTTTTCTATTTTTTTTTAGTTTTTCAAATATTTTTATACTTTTCTGAAATATATTGTCGAGACGAATCAATAACGAAAAAAAATTAGCGCAAAATCAAAAATAGAAGAAAAAAATAAAACAATAATCCAAGAATTGCCATAGTCTAAATAGACCCTAAATACATTTCATTTGTTAAATTTGTTTAACGTTTTTATGTGTTTTTCACTCAAAATGACGTTATTTTGATCTGAGGGAGTTTTAGAATTTCATCCAAACACACCCTTCACAGTTTAAAACAAAACGACGCTGTTTAATACTAAACTACGCAGTATTAGCGCGCCCCGGATCCATTGTATATAGTGAATTATGCTAATTTCTAAACTAAAGGATCTAGTTCAAATCTATTTTTGACTTTTTTGGCGCTCCACAAAATTGTTCATTTTTTAGAGTTTGCGAAGAACATCAAGTTTGATAGAAATCACATACAATTGATACGTTATATGAACAAATTTATCTTGAAATGCATAAGTTCTAATTCAGTCAGATAAATATATTTCAAAAACATATCATCTAATAAGTGACAAATATAATTTTCGAAATGTTTGATATATTAAAGGAAATATAGAAAATGCGATTGTAAAAATGATCCAAAGAAGCGAAAGTGTAAAACGGAGTTGAACTGAAGTCGTGAAAGTGGATGATCCAGTTGGGAAAATAGGAGTAGGGAATTAGAGCAGAGCGACAGCGTTTTGAGATTGCATTAAATGCGGGGTTCAGGGACTTCCCCGGTTTTAGGGCTGTTTCACAGAGAGAAAAAAAAAGGGGACTTGTTTAAAAGAGGGGGTGAAATGAACAGAAAAAGCTAGGGTACAACAGTAGTTTACTAGTGATAGTAGTCTTAAGTCGTACACACCTCCACCAATCACTATCCGAAACATGGCAGAATGTCATATCACCAGTTCACGAGAGGCCACTCTCTCACCTCGACCCCACCCCCTTCATACATTTGCCTTTACGGATTTTGATATGTGGGAGTGGTGCAGGTTTTCTCATCCTTCCCATGGGCCCCCATCCTTCATCTCTTCTTACAACATTTGCACTTATTTGTATAATTTCATTTGTATTCATAGTAAAATTTCACTTTTACCCATCTTTGCCAATTAAGTACTTATAAATTTTTAAAAAATACTAATCATTGCTCATTAGGTAATAAATAATGTGTAAAATATACATTGATATTTGAGAAAAATATCTTAATATTCCTAAACACGTATTGATATTCGTAAAATATGTGTTTATTTTGTATTATCTACATATTATCTACTGTCTATTAGGCGGTGATCAATAAGAGAGTAAGGTTTTTACTATTTTAATATAGCCTAAGTTATTTTTTTAATTTAACTTATTTATTAATGCCTCACCTATTTTTATATTTCTTTATTTCCTTTTTGGAACCTTGAGAAAAGAGATAAACAAAAACATATATTGATAACAAATTCTCTATGATTTATCTATTAATTATTTATGTTTTTTTTTTTTTTTTTTGCAAATTCCTGATCTAAATGTTTCGTTGCTTTTATTTGATTATTTCACAATGAGAACGAGTCTGTTCTTGTATGGTTGCTCAATTTGGAGAGAATTTTACGCATTCTATCGACATCGAGAGAATTTTTGGATTTGTAAACGAATGGCAAACCCTTTGTGAGCTTGAATCAAATTGTGGGGAGATTTTTTCATGTTTTCTCAAGCTTGAATATTAAAATTTTGGTTGCCAACTCTTAAATAAGGCAAAAATATTTTTAAATACTTTAGTATCTTAACTACACATTGTAAAAGTTTTAAGGCCACAAATCAATAGGTAAATCAATGGCCTTCCATACAATTAACAAAAATAAATGGATTTTTATCATATTTTGCACAAGATACCTTGTAAAATTAAAAAAATGCAAATGCTAAACGATACCTCTAGGAAATCAGTTAAAGCATATTAAATAAGCTTAAAAATTAATAAAGACCATTTTAACTTGTAAGAATAATAAATTATATTGATAAATGAAGAGTTCTCAAATGACTTGCATTAACTGTCAAGATATCAAATATTTATAGATTCAAAATTATCATTATTTAAAGTGTTTTATTTTTTCAAGTCAATTTGATCTCACTTATTCATTCCTTTTTTTCTCTTCAGTAAAAAATAAATAAATAAATAAATAAGCTCTTTCACCATCTTCAACTGGTAGTTCTGTTGTTGCAACCTTTTTGCCTAGCTTTCTACTTATTTGGCGGAACCAGAGTCACGTGAGAGACATCTTTATCTGAGGAGGCAAACACCATTCGCTATTGAACAATATACTTTGTACGGTTCATTCCGAGTCATAAGAGAAATCTCTCTTTTTTTTATGAATTTTTCTTATCGTTATGGTAATGCAATACAAGAGGTCGGATAGGAACTTCTCGGATAGCTTCCTACTAGAAACTCATATAGGAATTCCAACTACAAGCAACCTCTTTCCTACAGATTCCGAGACTGAACCAATCTTTTTATATAAAGTATAACTATCAAAAAAGTAGGAATGACAGAGAAAGAGATGCACTTCTTGGACATAGGATCCAGAGTTTTTTCGAGAAAATGTCCCTTCTCTCAATATTATGATTGGGTCGACCTTTTGTATTTTTTTAAATTTTTCGCCTTTGTTAGTTCTTTGTTAATGTCTTTTATAAATATTAATTTGTCTTGAAATAATAAATTTAAAAAAGTATAAAATTATGATAAAAAGTTTGAAAAAATCCACTGAAGATGAAAATAATTCCAGACAAACAGATATTGTAGATTATTTTTCTGTTGTTTAGATAATTTTTATCTTTTCTAAAATTTTATAAAATTTATTTCATATTTTTTTATTTTTTTTGAAATTTATCATCAAGACGAATGAACAATCTACAAAAAATTAACACGAAAGTAATAAACACAATATTTTTTTAAAGTAATAAAAGAATAATCTAAACAAAAAATTAGGCAAAATCCAACATGCTCTAATTACTTATGTAGTTAGTTTTAAAATCCAATTTGGTGTCGTTTTAGTTTTTGATATGTTAAATAAGGTTCCAAATTGATGTGATATTTAAGGAGAATGTGTTAAATAACTCATTGATTGGATGATGTATTAAAATGAGTATGTTAAACAGTTCAGTGATTGAATGAAGATTTATTTTGGATGTGATAGATAAGGGGAATATGTATGAAACTGTCAAAATATATTTCTATCATTCGTCGTGGATTTAATATATTATTCTCAAAAATAAGTTTATAAAATAAATAAAAACAATTTTGTTGTAATATTTAGACAAAAAAATATTTGTAATTAATAACTTTAATTTTGGAGAAAAAATAAGTTTTTAAGAAAAATAAAAATCAATAATAAAAAAATCGACTTTACCAATTCATTCAGTTGTCAATACCATATATTATAATTATAAAAGAAGATTTAGAATTAATGCATAAACATTAGGGAAGCAAATTAAAATAAGGGGGTGGGGGTGGGGGTGGGGGTGGGGGTGGGGGTGGGCGTGGGCCTTTTAGTTATTTGCTACCCTGTGTTATTTAGCTTTAGGGGAAATAAGGCTAACAAAGACAATGAAAATTGTGTTAAATATGTTGCGGGCTAATTAGTACAAAAAAAAAAAAAAAATTGCCAATCGATGGATTAAGTGTAAAGCTAGCCTTAACTAAAGTATGTGTTACTTAACACAGCCCTTAAGACTGCATCCGATAAAATCTTAAAATCAAGGCCCTAAAGTCAAGGCTTATGTTTGCCTTATAGTAGATGTATAATAAAAAATAACAAAATATATGAAAAGTCTATAGAAAGTATCGCATTTAAATAGTTTATGCATGCAAAATTATTTGTAACGAGTTGATCGTTGATGATGATAATTTATTGACCTTGTTACTTGTTAGTTGTTTGTTGAGTTAATAAGGAACAATGCTCGTTCTATCCTTTTATTAAAAGTCTTTTTTTTTTTTTTTTCCACTTTGTTTATGGGATCTCACCCTTTTCAAAATTTCGGGCTTCTATGCGATGAAGGTGTTTTTCTTTACTATCTTCTTTCAAAGAAATATAAAAGAAATTTTTATTAAATTATGAAGGTATTAATATTGAAAAAAATTTCCAATGATGCATTTAGTATTGTTTTTTAATTTTTAAACTAATAGTTGTTGCTGAGTAATATTATTATGAGTAATTTAATGGGTGAGGTAAAAAATTGTATCATAGAAAAGTAAGGTTGCAGTGAGGGGTAAAGAGAAAATAGGAAAATCACTTCCCATATAACAAATACTCTAATGACTGACTACCCATTAGGGGCAAAAGTTACGTTTTCCATAAACGTATAGATACGCTCACGGCATGGCATGAAGATTTCAAGAATCAGGAGTTCGTTACTGTTTAAGAGCGTGCGAGAACGTGCGGTGCACCTATCCATTCATTTCTCCATCTCTCCCAAAACACAAAGCTCCTCTCTCTCTCTCTCTCTACTTTCTGCTTTTCTTCTCAACTGAGGTCTGGTCTTTGTCAACTTCAATTCTCAGGTGTACAAATTTTCTCACAGGTATTCTCAAGCTCCTTGCTCTTTCTCTCTCCAAATTCTGATCGTTCTGTAGTTCGGTTGAAACATCCTCTCTCTCTCTCTCTCTCGAATATTAAACTGTTAAAGTTTCGGTTCTTAGGGAATCCGAGTAGAAGCTGAACTTTCTGCATTAAAAGAGGCGAACGGATTAAGGCTAGTCTTGTCAGTTTCCACAAGCTGAAAATGATGAACAGTCAGCCAGGACCTGGTTACTGTTACCCCTTTGTGAGGGGTACCCCTTCTTCCTTCTTCTTACTAAATAACAGCCGTTGATTTCCGGAATTTCTTCCTTATAATTTTGGCCATATCAAGACTCTAATGAAGCTAGATCGGGACTGTATCTCACTGATTTGGAAGCTAATGTTATCCTTGAATTTCGAGCTTTTTGGACGCGAAATTGTTTATACTGCTCATCTCTAAGTTTAACTCGTCAAATGGACGAACTATATAGGCTTCATCCTTCGATTTCGTACTCGGTCGATGTCACTGGAGTCGGAAATTTTCCGACGGGATTTCACGATCCAATAAACAACATGCTCGGATTTGAGACCGCGGAAATGGAGGTCGCCGACGGATCGGAGATATCCGATCTGATAAAGGCTCAGATCGCCAACCATCCTCGATATCCAAACCTAGTATCTGCATATATTGAATGCAGAAAGGTAATACTCCTACTCAGACATACGTATATACATAGTCACATAATACATACACGTGTATATGTGCATATGCACGTCCATAAATATATATACTGTTGTTCACTACCTTGTATATCGTCACAGGTGGGAGCACCCCCAGAGATGGCTTCGGTTCTTGAAGAAATTAGTAAAGAGAACCTCGCTACTAGCAGTCACTGTGAGATCGGAGCCGATCCTGAACTCGATGGATTCATGGTAAAGCCGCTCTCTCTCTCTCTCTCTCTCTCTCTCTCTCTCGTAATCATCGCGCTGTAACAGCATGAATATCTTAACAAGATGTACCGAAAATCTTGTTTCGCAAACCTGAATTGTGTTAAATAATTGAAAAGCCAACTATTCCGCTTTGGAGTTTCTTGAATCCATCGTAGCGGTTAAGTTACTTTTGAACCGACCACGATTGTGGTCTTCATCGTCAGAGGCATACCAGGCTCTACCAACATCGATAAGTGGAAAGATGAATTGCATCGTCGATAAAATCTTATTAGTATTTAGGTATTACGTATATTATATACAACGTGCGGTGCGTATATAACACATAATCTTCTCTTTCGTTTTTTAGAAAAAAGTTTTCAAAATATGGGCATCTTTACCGATTCTCATTGCGTAATTTTCTCTTTTGTGAAAGTCTCCTTTAATACTTCAATTCTATCTTTTTTATTTTTCCCACCCACCTAGGAAAAAAATCTCAAACTTTGCTCATATTCAAAGTTATCTTAACATAATATCCATATTTAATGTATAATTATAATTTGATAAAGTATTTTTTTAGTTGTGGTATCGCCCTTGTTTATTTTACAAAAACATTAATTCAAATTTTCTCCTCTCTATTCGTTTTCTCCCTTTTGGGAATGATTAATAGATATCGGATAATACTAATATAGCATAGCCATGAATTGCGGACAGCCTGAAATAGTAACTCAATTTATTTTTTAAATTACTCATTAATTTCAAACTTATTCAGTATCCTGTAATCGTACTAGTTATCCAGTTGAATTCATACCAATTGTTTTATGAGATTTTGTAAGAGAACTATGAATCTAAACAGTCAATTAGATGAATCTAATAGGAATTTTGTGTACGAATATATATACGTATATCTATATTTAATTTTTCACTAATTTTTTGTTAATAATTTGATGTAGGAATCGTATTGTGAGGTTCTCCACAAATACAAAGAGGAGCTGTCGAAGCCGTTTGATGAGGCGACGTCGTTCTTAAGCAACATCGAGTCACAGCTCAGTAACCTCTGCAAGGATACGCTGACGGTGGCGTCGACGTCAATGACCTACGGGAACTATCATTCAGGTAAGTACTTGCTCTACCATTTCGCAAGCTTATCCTATTCCGTGCTTATCCTACGCAGTTCTGGTACCGAGTTTACAAGCTTTAGCATGGTAATTGTATGTTACCTGCGCACGTTAGTAAAAGTCGAACGAGTGATCCTCGGTTGGAACCAACCCTAAAGTGAGCACGGTGAGCTGTGCACCCGCTTCTGACTGTCTTTTCTTGGTAGCCTACTAGCGCAGATATGTCTTTCATCTGTGTGTTGTCTTTTCCAAATCTTTCATTGATTTCTTGGTTTGCCTTTTTCCTTCACATGGAGTGGTTTATATTCCCTCTACACGTTATTTATTCAGAATTGGAAGGGACAAAATAGAATACGAATCAGTGGAGATAAGTGTTTAAATAGCTCCCAATATAAAAGCATCTAAAACAATCACATTATGATGGAATTCACTTGTGGGCCGATTAAATGAAAGATAATTTTTAGAGGATAATTTATTGAGGGGATAAGATAAAAGGAGTTATTATTTTTGAAGGTTTGACTCACATTGATGTGATGTTTATAAATGAAGAGTAAAAAAAATAGATAGTTTGGATGAGGTATTAAAAAATAAAATAAAATAATATTTTGTTTAAAAGAAGGTGAACGTTGCTTTCATTCTCATTGGTTGAAAGTGGTCAAGTCTTACATGTGCACTAAGGAAGAGGGGTATTATTCTTGTTTATACTCAGGATAACTTTTGGACATGGGGGAAGGGTGCCCAATGGAATTATTTTTGAAGGGGTGAAAAGTTATTCTCTTGCATTTTTGTCTTTCCAAATCATGCTAAACCTGTCACATCAATTTTTATATCTCCTCTAAAGTTATCCCCTTTCCTTATTCTCCATCCAAATGGGCTCTTGGAGTTTACAATTTTGCCCATTCAATATAATAATTTGCTTCCTTAAGGAGTCGATTGGATAAAAGATTATTTTCAGGAAAATAAGTTATTGAAGGAGAATAACATAAGAGGGGGTATTAATTTTTGAGGGTTGATCCACATTAATATGATGTTTACAAATGGGGGATAAAAAGTAGATGGTTTAGACGTGGTATTAAAAGAGAGGGATAAAATAGAACTTGGTTTGGATGGAGGATAAAATGGGGGAATAATGTTGTTTTGTAGTTATAATAAGAAAGAAAGGGTATTATTCTTATCTAATACCCAGAGATAACTTTTGCGTAGGGCGGGGTTGCCCAAAAATTATAACCCTCTGACGGGGATTATTTTTGAAGGGAAGAAAACTTATCTCCTTGTATTTTTATCCTTGTAAACCATGTCAAATGTGTCATGTCAACTCTTTTACTCCCTCCAAAAATTATCCCCTTCTTTATATCCCATCTAAACGGGCCATAAAGATAGAAGACTTACAACAACAACACACTATTAGTGACTCATTTTGATAAAATGACTCCTTACAACTAGAAGACTTACATAAACAAGACACTATTAGTTGCTCCTATTGAGAAAATGACTAGCGCTTTAGCAGTAGGAAACCCTCACGAATATGAGAATAACACTTGCTTCATATGATTTAAATTGTTGGGAAAAAATCTCGAACGAACAACGTTCAAGCCCACAACGTCCCTTACGGATCTTGAGAACAATGGATCACCGAACAAAAAACAAAACAATCACACGTGCGTAATAGAAAAATAGAAAGAAAAGAACGAGACACGAGATATACGTGGAAAACCTCAACGCGAGAAAAAATCACGGGAGCCACACCAGTCCACTATGAATCGAATCAATGAGTACAAGTCTTCTCACAATCTCTCTAAGATTTGTGTTTTCTCTTGACTCTCTCTCTCTCTAGAAAGCTTGATTATTCTTCTCATAATGTCTTAGGAAATCTCTCTAAAGATATATATAACAAATCATATCTCTTAGGAAACCTCCTAAAAGAGATATATATTAAATCCCTAAACAATAGAAAAGATTTTATCCTAATTCGATTAGGAAAGAACAAATCTTGAGAGTCTTGCAAAGTCTCTGCGCATCCCCACACTATCGGTAGTACTAGTCACTACTTGACACTTATTACCGGTAATCCCAGGCACTGCCTAAAAAAGTCAGTGACAAACACTACCGGTAATTCCAATCACTACTTGACACTTATTACCGGTAATACGAGGCACTATCCCAAAAATGTATTTTTGTCTTCAAGGCACGAAATCAACACGGATGGACATTCCAATGGGGGGTCTTCACCTCCTAACATAAATGAAGGGGTAATTTTTATTACTCTTAAAAAATAACTAGTTCCCTCAAGCTGGAAGACTTGCAATAGCAAGAAAATATCAATTGCTCCTTTTGATGAAAAATGACTCGAACCTTACAACCATAAGATTTTTGCATGAACAAGACACTAGAAGATGTACATTAATAACACAATATCACGTGCTCCACATTATTTAAGCGGAGGGGTATAATGGTCTTCATAGGTAATTATTTTTAGTAAAATGCTAACCGCCGCCCATTGGCGATAGATAATGTATAAAATGTACGGCGATATTCTTAAATCCTGTATTGGTATCCGTGAATATAAATTGATATTCGTAAAATGTGCATTGATATTCAAGATTATTTGGCATTGTGTAATTTACCAGCAAGACCCTTATTTTTATACTTTGATATTGTTTTAGATGCCTAATTTACTGCATAATTATAACACTTGTCTCTACTGATTTGATACTCTTTTTGTTATTTCTATGAAAATGAGATTTTCCTTGTTTATTTCCATGATGTTTTTTTTTTTTTTTGATAAGAATTTCCATGATGTTTTTTACACTGTTTACAAATTCAATCATTTTGGTTTCACACCAATTTACACACAAACATAAACACACAACTGTGAGGATTTATGGGGCCCCACACCTGTGTGATTGAGTTTGAACTTTTGTGTATAATTGGGTGTGAAACTAGATTAATGTTTATAAATTTGGTGACGAGATGAACCACTTGAACCTAAAGGCTCATTTGATTATCCGGCTTATAGCTTATTCGTGTTAAATTATGTATTTTTTTAAAACCAAATATGTAAATAAGATGGTTTAACACAAATTTTGCTTTTTGATAGCAACTAAAGTTGTTTTGCTTATTATCATCTAATAGAATAAAACCATCAACTTTTTGGTTTGCTCATTTGTTTATTTAAGCAAAGAAGCTAAATAGTAACCAAACAGCCTTAACTTTTTGGTTTGCTCATTTGTTTATTTCAACCTTTTATAGTAACTAAAGTTGTTTTGCTTATTTTTACGATCCCATAAAAATAAAACCATCAACTTCATTTATTTCTTTATAACCAAACATGCCCTAAGTTAGAGTATCCACACCAACTTTCTCTAATCTCCTCTTTCCCTATTTTGAGGAGGAATTCTTTCAAAGAACTTCTACATCAGTCTCTTTCGATATGCTCCATATTTTATTATTACTGCAGTAACTCCCTATGTTTAGGAAGCCACTGTAGTTTCCTAGATTTTTTTTATTTTTTTAATTTCTTTCTCTTAGAACTGAATATAAAAAAAGAATATTTTAGTAAAATAAGGATAAAATAAAGAGTTCAATGCAAAGAAGGAAAAATTTCCCCCTAATTTGGTTTAAAAAATAAGGAGACCGGTGTAAATGCTCTTGGTTCTCTTATTTGAGGAGGTTTAGGGCATGCGAAAACGGTTACAAGTAATTTGCTTTGTTTTGTACTATTCCTCCTTTACCCCTCTTTAGTCTCTATTTTGGGAATTCAACCATTTAAGTAGACATCTTCATTGCACACTGAAAGTATAATTTTTCAAAATTACACTTTTTCTTGTAAGAGGAACCTATTAATCCACTCAAAAGAGAAATGGCAGAAAAGGAAATTTTATCAATTTTTTACTTTGATTTGTCAATTTGAATACGTATTAGGGGATATCCAAAAAAAGAATAGTATATTAATTACGGAACTTCTATATTTCATCTGTTGCCATTTATGTGAAGACTGCAATTGGTTACTTATCAAATAATCAGAAAAGAAACTACTCCCACGTACGCTGCTGATATATGATGGGTTCATTTGGACTGTGGTATTTATTGAAATTTTTTTTTGTTTTTATGTGAAATTTTTTTGCAATTTTTTATTTTTCATCAACTTTTTGTGATTTATTGGTTTATCTCGACAAGAGTTTTCAGAAAAGTTATAAATCATGAGCCAAATTTGAAAAAAGTTCAGAACAGACAAAAATAAATAAAAAATATAGTTTTTTTAAACTTATTCGTGGTCTTTAGTAATATTTTTTTAACTTTTGGGCATAATTTTATATTTTTTATATTTATTTCATCAAGACGGATCAATAAACTACAAAATAATGAAGAAAAAAACAAATGTAAAAAAAAAAATAGAGACAAAAAATAAATTAGAATAAATTAGTTAGGCCAAATTCACCCAATATGATTAAAAATCCCGATATGAATTGTACGATACCATGGCTCTATTTGCCTTAACTAGATTATTTGGATTGTCTGGATTATTCGGGAAATAATCTAGCCCCATTTGGCCTAAATTATTTACCCAAATAATCTGGATTAATCTAGCTCCAAACACAACATAACTTCTATATCCACAAATAATTTAGTCCAAACACTTTGAGCTAAATTATTCTGTCCGGCACCTAACATAATCCAACAATCTAATAATTCCATAATCTAGTTACGCCAAATGGACCCTATGTATTATATATTTCTCTGTTTCAACACATTTTACTGTGGTAAGTGTGTTAATAAATGTACTGAGGTGCTTTGACTCCTTGGAAAATAGCACTAGTGTAACATCTTGTCAGAAATCCCACTCTCCTTTTTAATGCTGTGGATTTGCATCCCCCCATGACTTTGGCTGGCTTTTCTTGAGTTTGTCAGGGGCATTTATTTGGAACTTGAAATTTGGAATGTTTAACAGCCAGGCTTTATATGGCACATACAGATGAACATTAACATCAGCGAAGTCTTTAGCATAATGATAACAAACGTGGCATGCCATGTGCTACGAATAATTACAGAGTATTTTAAATTTCTCAAGGTAGTCAATGTTTGACTAAGGATGAATTTTGGACTAAATTAATTATTCTTAAAAACATTTGGCATTTTTATGTTTGAAGATTTTTGTTTTTGGTATAATTCCTGCAATGAATCCTTATTCTTGACGAGAAAAATTGGCAAAGTAAAAAATATGAAATGAAGTTGAATAAAGTTCACAAAAAATAAACAAAAAGATAGTGGGCTAAATTTTCTCCAAACCATCTCTAAAGTGAAATCTATCGGCATAGATATCACTAAACTTTGTGTATTAGTGTGCAAAAGCAAACCTCATGTCGTTGTTGCGAAGGTCATAAACTTACAAGTCCATGTAAGTTTACTTCCAACTTCCAAGGTATTTTTGCTCTCTTTTATGGTGACCTAACATGCTGGTCGAATAACGAATATTGCTTGTTGATTGATAAATTTGGTGCTCAAATTATCTAGAAGTACTCATCTAGGACACTTAACAAAATAGCCTACAGATTTGAGTATTACATGATCTTATGCATAAAATAGATGTTAAAAAAAAAACACCTTTATGCATCAAAATTTGATACGAACGTGGAATGCTACATGGCCTTATAAATGCCATTTAACTTGGACAATGAAGTGAAGACATTGAGGAAGAGATATTCTTTTTGTAACATTTGGGGTACTTGCACAACTGGCGGCAACTACATGTCTTTCCAACAAATGGATGTCTCGGTTTCCAAGACAAAAATGTCTTGCAATTATGTAGTGATGGTTTGCAATACCTATGGGTGTGGGTTTCAATGAAATTTGAAGGTGTTTATTGTTTTTGGAAATGCTCATAGTATAGCTAGTTCCTTCCGAGCTTTTCCTTTGAGAAGTTTAGATGATTTTCGAGTTTGGAAATAGAAGGTGGTGGGTCCTGGAATTCTCTCCTTTTCGAGTTTTTCTAGTGCTTGTGGCTTAGCCTTCCAGGTTGTGAGAGGTATCTTCTAGGCTAGGTGTTTATTGTCTTGGATAGCTTTCTTAAATCTCAACTGCCTCTTGTTTACCCCTTGGTGGTGTGTATGCAGCCCCATTTTATATCGTTAGTTTTTTGTTAAATACACAACAAAAAAGTGCAGCTTTAGCATATAAAGCCTCATCCAACATTTTTGCAGGTGATCAAGTGCAAGTATTTAAACTCGAAAATGGTTCATCATTTTCTGTCCAACTTTGGAAAACTCTACGCACCCTTCTTTCTTAGCGTTTC
Source organism: Arctostaphylos glauca (assembly GCA_019985065.2). Taxonomy (NCBI): domain Eukaryota; kingdom Viridiplantae; phylum Streptophyta; class Magnoliopsida; order Ericales; family Ericaceae; genus Arctostaphylos; species Arctostaphylos glauca. The sequence goes on from JAHSPW020000005.1 coordinate 10,370,413, forward strand.
TGTACAGGCACCTTGTTCAAAGGTGCATTTACTCATATTTCCATTACACTTAGTTATTTGATGAGAATTTCGTATTGTGTTTAGATCTGAGCTGAAAATAACCTATTCCCCTACCGGAACATAGGAATGGAGCTATAGGGCTTAGTTAAGGAGTCATCAGTAGTGATTTTCCTTTATTCGCATTAAAATTGTCCGGAATAGCTGAAATCACAGATTAATCAAATCAAAACCATAATAATGTGAAATAGTAGATGGTTAACCATGTGGGCTACGTTTACTGTCACTGCAACTGGTGGACTATGATGGAGAAGAATTACAAAATATGTCCGAGGTGCCAAAAAACTACAACGTGTGTAGCTAGTTACAAGTCTATGGAACCTAGTCATGATTTACAGTACTAACAGGCTGCTCACTCCGAAAGAATTACTTTATAAACCAAAGATATCATTAGAAAATGATTAACGTAAAAGAAGATAATTTAATCATAAGAAGTAAGATCTTATTGTCAGTATGGGCTGTAAATAGCGTAGTGCTGTTACACATGGGATGTTGGACCTCTGATATCAAGATTTACCTATCGAACGAAATATGGCCATATAAAAGGATTAAGCTTTACAACTGAATTTGAGGTTTCAGGTTTTGAAAGAAATAAGGATGACTTTTAACTCAAAAAAATGTCAATTTATTATTGTCAATGGTTCTGATGGCAATAATTCTGTTTCTATCAGAGTAAAAAATTGTCTTGATTATTTCATCTCATAAATAGTGGTTTTGTCATGAATGGAACGCTCATTTTTTCCAGAATTGCTGAAGTAAAATAGTGTTATACAGAATGCAAAATCAAGAAACTTGCCACTGCGTGCTGTTTGCCGTTTGTTGCTTGTTTGTTAGACTTTCATATTGGATTGTCCAACCAATCTATCTTAGTGCCATTATGCTTGCTTTATGTTGTGCTAAACAACTCATTGGCATATTAACAGTCACCTTGAAATTGATAGTTTTGGTTTGTCGAGGAACTTATAATTAAGATGCCAGCGCTAGGTAATTTAGGAAGGGGTGATATTATAAGGAAGGCAGTCCAGCAGAGTAGAATGTACTCATCATCAAGCACCCATTTACGATTTAACGGGCCAGCATGAGTAGAATGTACTCATTATGATGATGCCCCTATTACACTTTAACGGAATCATGAGATACGGATTTCAAAGTTTTGGAACGACACTTGTTTCTTATTCCTAATGGCTGTTTGTGTATTGGGCCTATTGGCAATGCTTAATGAAGGCTACTAAGAAGAGCTCAAAAGCGACCGAATCTTTTGTCAGAAAGTCTCTCTACCTTTTTAGAGTTTAAGAGTTTCGTCCACCACTCTTTACCACCTTAAATCCGAACTTTAACAAACTAATATTGGTGGCTGACACACATTAACTTATGGTATGTGCTTCATATGAGGGGCACAGCCAGAATTTTGGCCTGAGGGAGGCCAACACCTGACAATGAACTTCTAATGTAGTACACTGGATACTGAAATTACTCTAGCCCACTCCAACAACCTTTACGTGTAATTAGTTTGTTCTTTTTCTTTAGCCAAATCAAACACCCATTTACTTCTTTTTTTGTCAGTGATAGAAGTTTAGATGACAATATAAAATAGCTTGAATTTTTACTAGATCATACCAAAATTATTTTGATCGCAGAAGACCAATATATATTATATTGGTAATATTCAACTATATGCATTGTTAACTGAATATTTCAAAGTTCAGTTGGCCCACCAGCTCCTGTGGTTCTTCCACTGCTGCGTATGTTAGTTTTAGGTAGTCGGAGAGTGCTCGATCTGGTTATTAGAATAATACACGATGATTTGTGGAGCCTAGAATAGCTTATGTTCTTATGTGAGATGACTGTTAGCAACTTAGCATGCTAACTAGATTTGGCAGTCGTGTCCCAAAGGCAAAGGGAAGATTTGTGCTGGCATGCCTTTCTTTATGATTTACACCTTGATGCCTTGTTGGTGCAACAAATCTCAAAATGGTGGAGCAGCTTGTATCTTGGTTATCTCTTCTTTTTCTTAGTTTGGCTCCAAGTGATATTTGATCCCTTGTATATGTTCGTGGTTAAAAAGTGACCTGCACGTAATTCGACATCTTTTTATCCTTCTATTTTGCTTAGATGAAGAAGCTGGTTCGTCAGATGAGGACTTGAGTTGTGGAGACGGTGAAGCAGCTGAAAGTCAAGAATCGTCTGGTGCCCGTCCAGGCGACCAAGAGCTGAAAGAAATGCTTTTGCGCAAGTACAGTGGCTATCTCAGCAGTCTGAGAAAGGAGTTTTTGAAGAAAAGAAAGAAAGGGAAGCTACCAAAGGATGCGAGAACCGCACTGCTGGACTGGTGGAATGCACACTACAGATGGCCATATCCAACAGTAAATCCAAATAAGACTTGATCATGACTGTATTTGTTATCATGCGCTGCGAGGAAGATGATAACTTTCAGATGAGAATACCAAAAGTGTGGTTAGCAAGATTCCTACTTAAATCTAAGTCACTGGAACCTAATATGACTATTTTTTTAAGCAGTCACTCAAAACTATTTTCATGAATTATCTTGCGTCTAAATGATGCAGGTAAATAATTTTAGTTCCAGTTCGATGTGATGCCACTCTTTCCACTGTCAAAGTTTGGATTGCAAGCTTTAAAATTGTTATAACTGAGATCGCATGTTAGCAATAATGCCTCTGTATAGGAATGTTATTATAACTAGGTTGTTGTACTCGGTTCTTTTGGCACTTATTGAAGTGTACGTTAAAATTATCTACTCAAATTTCTTTTGTTCATCCAAGAAAATAGAAAATGTAGGACTTTGATGAAGCTTCAGTTCAAATTTTGTTGTTCCCAATAATGATAGGTCTCTAAATACCTAGAATAATTGGCTGGTACAGGAAGAAGAGAAAACGAAATTGTCAGAAGTGACTGGATTAGGCCAAAAGCAGATCAACAACTGGTTCATAAACCAGAGAAAGAGGCATTGGAAACCGTCTGAAGACATGAGATTTGCTCTCATGGAAGGTGTCAGTGGCAGCATTGGAGGACCCATCTACTTTGACAATGCAGGAGGGACTGGAAGTGTTGATATATGAATTGCAACAAGGTATGTTCGCTTTTTGTTACTCCACATTGTTGGTGTTCTCTGTCGAGTATCTGTGTGTGTGTGTGTGTAATGGGAGAATGGGTTAGGTTGTTTTTGCTTTTAGTTTCTGTATTGCATGACTAGACTCTGCATGCAATAAGTTTGGTTCTTTCTCAGCTCTAAAGTTTGACATGTAGTTTGTGCACCTATTTTTATTAGCCAATTTTGGAAGTGAACATATGGTATACAACTCGGTCAGGTATTTTTCCTACAAAGCATCCCTTTCAGGAAAAGGCTGTTTAGCATTCACGGTAGAATAGAAGATCTTCACAAAAAAAGGGGATTATCTTTGACATGCAACATACGAATTATAGATACAAATAGCTCTTGTATGAGCAAGTATTCCAACAATGATTGGAAGTGGTGGGTTGTAGATAGATAATAGATTGAATGGGGTTCATAGTGTTGTGCATAGCTTATCATTTTCTGTATCCTGTGTATGCAAAAAAAGACGAGACTTTTCTGCGTTAATGTTGTCATTCAGTGTTTCTTTCCCTATAAAATGCAGATTCTAGTCAAGTCGTGGAAACTCGGCCCAGTTTGAAAATTTTCCAGATGACAATCAAATTCTGGATTTCGACGCTTATGGTCCTCCTCTGTTAAGGGATAAGAAAAAACTTTTCCTTTTATTTATTTGGAATTATTTATGTGGGAAATTTTCCTGTATAATAGGCAAACATTTAGTTGTCCTTGTAACTTTGATTTCATGTAGTACTCGTTACTTGTAGACCATAACAGATGTCATAAAAAGGCATGCGAAGTCCCAAAATCACTGGTATAATCTTTTTTTATTATATATATTTTTTTGTTTTTATTCAATACAAAAAAATAACGGGTATAGATTACAGCTTTACTATGTTAAACAGGGTTCAGAGGAGACGAAGGATTCTCTAAAACCGAAGAGTGAGTACAACCAAAAGCAAATAAAAGAGTAAAATATTTATTTTGTTCGTAAATTATACTCAATGTTTAAAATGTTCTTAAACTATCGTTTTGGATTTTATTTAGTCCAATTATTAGTATTCGTTTAAGATTCATTAAGAATCGTTAAGAAAAGAGTTTAATTGTAATTTTAGGCCGTTAAGAGAGAATTTAAGTGCAATTTCAATTCCAATTACAAGCTTTGAAAATGATATTTTTATTATAAGTGTCTCCCCTATAGACCACGGGATCATGGATTCTTCGTTTGATACATGCTTCTTATGAATTGGGGCCTGTACTATTTATTTAAAAAACTAGCTCATCAAAATAAAATAAAAAATTCAAAAGCCAGAAGTAGAAGCTGTCAGATATTTTTAGCATAGCTTGTAAGACCCACGATTTAAAAAAAAAAAAAAAACAGTAGTAATAAAAGGTAAAAGGTATTTAAGCCCCACCAAATACCCCCTTGCTCTTTCAATTCTATAGCGTTTTGATTATTCATTAATTTCTTCGAATGGGTCATTTTTTTACTTTTTTTGTCTTTATTTAATTTTTTTATATTTTTTTAGTCTTTCATCAATTTTTTTTTTGTTAATTATTAGTTTGTCTTGAAAAAATTACACTCAAATCCCATCCTAACGGATTGAAATTATACTTAAGCCTCCTCCTAATGGTTTCTAGCAGATTTTAGATAGATGTTAATAATTGGACTAAACAAAATTCGAATCAATAGTTTAGAAACTAAGTAAATAAAATTAATAGTTTATTAAAAGTTCTGAGCATAATTTAGGGATGAAATAAATATTTTACTCGTAAAGCAAATATCCTATTTAGACTATGGTTCCGTGGTGGTTTGCTGTTGTAAAGGAGAAGCAAATGAAGGAAAGGCAAACAAAATAACTAAAGTTATCTTCTCATTATCTTTTTTTTTTTTTCTTTTTCTGTTTTGATTATTCAAAGAAAAAAAAGTAAATGTAGAAGTTGTTTTGCATCTTTAAACTAGAGGCGGAACACACGCAATACTTGCGCAAGTCGATTATTATATCAAAAAATAGGTCGATTGTTGAATTCAAATATGTTAGTGACTGAAAATTTGAAAATTTAAGTGGGTGTTTGGGAGTAATTTTGTAGGTGTTTTTGAGGTTTTGAGATTCTCATTATAAGATTTTGAGGTGTTTGGGCTGTTGATTTTAAAATTCTGATTCTAGAATCTTTAAAACAGGCCTTTAAAGCCACAATATCAAAACTAAGTTTGGAGCTACTTTTGAGATTTTAGTTTTGAATTCTGATATTTTGTTACCATTCTACCCTCAAACTTTTTAATAATGTCCGGCGGAGGTAATATATTTTTTATGTCATCGTAATAGCAATGCAGTAAAATACAGTAAATAATTTTACACTTTTATAATTATTGTATTTTAAGATTAATTCAATTTCTAAATATAAAAATTATTTGACTATATTTTAAAATGCATAAGGAAAAATTGTCAAATACACAAATAAAAAGCCATAATATAAGGGCTTTATGGTCAATTATTTACCCACAATCTAATAATCTGATTATACTATCAAATACTTCACAAATTCATAATCTATTTTATACAATTTACCCAAAATTTTAAGATTCTGTTATGAATTTTTTAGAATCTAAAATTACAGAATCACAATTCAAAATTGGAAAACACCTCAAAAAACTCCTCCCAAACACCCCCTAAGAATGGAGAGAGAGAGAGAGTGCACGCGCGCCCAAGGGGGGGGGGGGGGGTATGGAGATGAATAAGTCAATGGATATGTATGTAGCATTACTCTAAGAATATAGAGTTATCAAATTACAAGGTGTAGTGATAAGAATAGATAGTTATAAAATAATTATTTATTAGTTCACTTGGTAGTTAATGTGAGAGTAGCGGGTAGGGTTAATGTAAGTCTAAATGGAAACGCAAAACAAATCAAATTGAATTGGCGGTTTAGTTTAATTTTTAAGCTCGATCGGTCTAGTTTAATTGGGTTTGGTTTTTTATAGAAAATTTTGGTTCACTAAGTCAATAGGTGTGCATGCAGCATTACTCTAAAAATACATAGTTACCAAATTACGAGATGTAGTGATAAGGATAGATAGTTATTAAAATAATTATTTATTAGTTCACTTGGTAGTTAATGTGAGAGTAGCGGGTAGGGGTGTAAGCCTAAATGGAAACACAAAGCAAATCAAATTTAATTGACGATTTAGTTTGATTTTTAAGTTCGATCGGTCTAGTTCAATTGGGTTTAGTTTTTTATAGAAAATTTTGGTTCGGTTTTGGTTTTTCAGTTTTAAACATCAGATCGGAATAAAAAAAAATCTAAACTTTTTGTTATAATTTATATTTTTTGTAAATTGTATTTGTTTCGTCATATGTTTTTTTTTATAATCTACATTCTCTTAGTTTTTTATAATATGTATTTTTTTTTACGTTGAGCTTAATTTTTTAATAGCTCAAATGATTTTTTTTAAATAAATCATATTTTTTTAAACATTTGAATTTATACAATTAAATCGAAAATCGGACCAAAACTGAAGAAACCAAACCAAATTAAATCAAAATAAATTCGATTCGATTTCTGTTTGAAAAATCCTAAATCGAAATTTTTGTTTTGATCTGAATTTTTCCTTTAAATTGGACTAAACTAAACCAGTTACACCTCTAATAACAAGTTTGCATTATAGTTTTAAATTACATTTGTGACATATATTCTACAATGTAAACATGTTACAAAATTATTCAATGCTCGTGCATCAAAATTATGTGATGTGCCAATTCATGTGACCAGCTTCTAACTCAACCCGAATCTACAATCAAAGAGTTACAGGAGAGTGTACATTAGCAACATAATAGAATGAAATAATTGATAAACATCTTAGATGGTTTGCAATTTAAACAAAAATCTCTTTCAAGTTAACAAAATAATATGATCATCAACCCTTCCTAAAGAATACATTTTCAAACGATTTAATAATCTTTTACAAATCTACAACTCCACCTCCATAGGTAATAAATAGATAAAATAAAAATAATTATGCTTTATTCTTAAACAACAATTTATAAAGTTACCAAATGTGCCAACGAGTCATTTGACCTCACGACCAAGAGTTAAGACGGCACTGTTACCTCATTCATAAGCTCATATATAGTGACGGTGATGAATGCCATTCTTTATCACCAATGGTAGATAATTGCACGCTAGATTAGTAATCAACCCATAGAGTTCGCAACAACCAAGCCTATGGGCAAACAACAACCAAGTTTGCCAATCAACTAAAAACAAGCAACAACCAAGCTTGCAAACTAGCACGTTGGCACAAGAGACATGAAAATACTTGGTGATTTTTTGCATCATTTGATCCATCCAAAAGAACATTTATCTCCAAAATAATTTTAAATTATAAACAAACCATCTCAAACAATAATAAGCAAAACATAGAATTTACTTACTTCAAATACATAGAAAATAATTATTCTAATCCATCATGAAATTGTACACTCTCACCTTACAACCGACTCGGCTATCAACTCTAATTTCTATGCACTGGAGACGCAACCATGGAAGTCCTTACAATATCTCCGTCTAGCATATGAATATGCTACACCCATAAGGTTTAAATCCAAAACATATATACCCAAATACCAATGAAATGCATGCAAATGCATAACTCAACCCGACACGACTCCAATCACTCATCCTTTTATAAATCTATTTTTACCCCGTAAACTAGACATATAAAGGAACACCATGTTAAGAGATTATAATTTTTTGACCTTAGGAAGTATTTTTAAACACTGAAAAGTTGGACTAAAAATCTGCACTATAAATTTAAAACAACATCTCGGTTTATTTTAAAACTTTCTACACTTCGAATTAAATTCTAAAATTTTTACACAATAACTAAACATGTAGACCTATCCACAAACAAATTGGCATAAAATTGGCCATTCCAAAAATATGCTTTTAAAATTCGTCAAATAGAGGGCAGATATAAGTTTATAAAATTTTTGAATCCTTATGTTCTCACGAATCTTCCAACACAAAACCCTTTTCTTTTTAAAATCTAATCATTATTGTAAATACAAAGAGATATATATAAGATTAACACAACCATTAACAACTCTTACCTTAGATCAAGAGTATCACTCCTCTATTTTTCTTGTTCTTGTCATTGTTGGAGTTCTACAAACTTCTACTTATTTAATTACTTCCTCTTCTAACTTTGACCTCTCTCTCTCTCTCTCTCTCTCTCTCTCTCTCTCTCTCAATCTAATGTAGCAAAAGAAAAATGAGACAATTTAATCTCTTAAACTCCCCTCTAATGTGATATGATTAAAGGAGTATAAGGTGTTAACGTTGTGTGGCCAGGAAAAATAGTAAAAAAAATGCTTTAATCATTGAGTTGGATATTTTATCAAAACTCTTCACTTAGCTCAAAGCAAGAAACTTCTAGAAAGTGTACTTAGCATTTAGTCACTACATTAGATGTTATTCATATACCACATCAATGTAAATCCTTAACAAATAAAATCTACACACAAACACATATGGACCCCATACTATAATTATTATGTAAGTAAACCACTCATCTTCCTAATTGAGTAAAAACATTGTCACTAACAGCACATCACATTTATTTGCTTTGCCATATATGATGAAGGAATTAATTGATGCATGCGTATCCATATGATCGGGTCTTATAGCTCTTCCCTCCTAATAAAATTTCGTCCTCGAAATTTGCTTACCTTAGTTAAATAGATGAGGATATTGTTGCCGTCTTTTATCTTCTCTTTCCCAAGTAGCCTCTTCCATCGAGTAACTACGCCACAATACCTTCACTAACTGTTATTATAAGCAAACTCTATTAGAGATATGTGTTCATCCCAACTGCTTTGAAAATCAATCACACATGCTCTAAGCATATCTTCTAGAGTTTTTAGCTTTCCCTGGGTGATAATGTATAGTACAATCATAATCTTTAATCAACTCCATCTATCTTCTTTGCCTCAAATTTAGATCCTTTTAAGTAAGTAGATATTTCAAACTTTGATGATCAGTAAAAATTTCACATGAAGTGCTATATAGATAATGCCACCACAACTTTACAACAAAGACAATAACTGCCAATTCTAAGTCATGTGTAGGATAATTTCTTTCATGAGACTTCAGCCGTGTAGAGGCATAAGCAATAACTTTACCATGTTGCATCAAAACACAACCTAACCCTTGGCGAGATGCATCACTATAAATTATAAAACCATCGTTGCCTGAAGGAAGGGTAAGTATTGGTGCTGTGACTTACCTTGATTTCAATTCCTAAAAGCTCTTCTCACACTATTATGTCCACTCAAATTTCACATTTTTCTCAGTTAATCAGGTTAATTGCCTGACCATAATGGAAAAGCCCTTCACAAACCTATGGTAATATCTTGTTAAACCCAAAAAACTACAAATTTCTGCCACATTGGTTGGTCTGTCCCACATCATCATTGCTTCAATCTTTTTAGGATCCACCTAAACACCAACACCTGAAATTACATGCCCTAAAAACACAACACTGTCCAACCAAAATTCACATTTACTCAATTTGGTATACAATTTCTTATCCCTCAAAATCTGCAAAGCAATTCTCAAGTGTTGAACATGTTCCTCTTCATCTTGGGAATATATCAATATGTCATCAATAAAAATAACAATAAACTTGTCTAAATATGCCTTAAAAACTCTATTCATCAAATCCATGAACGCGGCTGGGGCATTTGTTAAACCAAAAGGCATGACAACAAATTCATAATGTCGATACCTAGTCCGAAAAGTAATTTTTGGAATATCAGACTCCCTTACTTTCAACTAATGGTATCATGATTGACAACCCGGCAAAAGTGCGTCGTTAGGGCGCCAGCCTAAGTCAAAGTTTAATATTTATAAAACATAACTTCCTTCAAAGATTTAAAAGAGGTATAGTGGAGAGTCCAGAATATCGATCCACGGAAAAAGGTAGTTAGGTTAAAAGACTTCGCAAATTTAGTTTTCCAACATTTCAGACATCAATCTCAAAGTTTATTTTGGTGAAGATTAATAACTATATTGAATTAAACAAGGGAATAAAACAAGATTAAAGACATAAGTTTAATCTTCGGAATCCATTTAACGTAAACCTCTATTTTAGACAACATATCCTCTTGTGACTCAACCTAGATTCCGACTAGGATTTCTACATTGGAAAATACTCGATGAAAAATCAATCTTTTAGCTTAAAAGATGTGTTTTCAAATTTATTCAAGTTCAAGAAATATAATCCAAAATAGAGAGGACATAGGCTTAAGTATTAGATATACCAAAAATATGGCGATAACTAACCAAAAGCTTAACTCTATCTTTTTGGTTCTAGAAATGAGAACTTGAATATATTTAGGAGCAAACTTGTAAAATATTTAGGAGATATTGAATAAGAGTGAGTTTTAGTTAAACTTCATCCTAAGACTTACCTTATGAAAGTTTAACTATTCATGCTTGTGAAAGAGTTGATGAATATGAAGAGAATAAGAAGGATATGAAAAAAGTTTAAAAATAAAGATGAACTTACCAACTAGCACTAGAAATCTGCGGAAATATAACACACAATGTCAATAGCTAAGGTTTAATTTACTTGCCGGAGAAATAAAGTAATGGAATGAACACAAAATGGACTAAACTTGGGATTAACTTACTTCTCAATGAGACAATGTCTTACACTTTGAAGAAAATTCTCAGAAAAATGGAAAATTTCAAGAACTAGAGAAAGAAACTCTCAAGAACTAAAACTAAGTTGAAATATTGTAAATGTCTTAGTGTATGTGATCCATTTGTTTCTCTCATACACATGCAAAATATAAGTTGAAGGGGACAAAAACCATGCTCAATAAGTCCCTTTACACCCTCTTACAATTTAAAAGATGTGGGAGAAGGCATCCCAAAAGGTGATAATGAGCAAAACGCCAAAAATCAACATTTATTGCGTGTCAAACACTCTCTACTGATAAAGAAGTGTTCTAACTAAAGTGTGAACCTTCCTATACCGATAGGACTTATTCTCTACCGGTAGAGATGTTTTCTGACTTCTTGGACTTCATCTCTCTACCGATAGACTCTTTGAATGGTAGTGTTTTCTTCTTCTCTACCAATAGAACTTGATTCTCTACCGGTAGAGAAGTTTTCTGACTTCTTTTTCCTGGGCTTCTTCAAATTTTTATTCCGGCTTCTCTTCTATCACTTCCGGGCCTTCTCTTGGATCTTAAACAATGCCGTAATTGGTCCCGGACCTGTGGTTTGTACTGGAGCTTTTCGACATGCATTTAGCGCTCGAAAACCTGTAATGAGGCATTGACATCTCCTCGTGCAATATTAAATAGAACGATGATTATTCGTATGCCTAGATGCTAAAGTGGATGTATTGAGCTACATTAATCTATAATTTAATGCGGTCATCAATGATCACAAATCAATCTTAGAAAAAACTCTTGCACCTTGTAGCTGATCAAACAAATCATCAATTCGAGGTAAATGATACTTATTCTTCACAGTAATCCTGTTCAACTGCCTGTAATCAATACATAATCTCATTGGGCCATCTTTCTTTTTTCACAAACAAAACAGGTGCACCTCAAGGTGAAACACTTGGTCTACTAAAATTCTTATCAAGTAGTTCTTGTAGTTGTACCTTCAGCTCTTTCAATTCAGTAGGTGACATACGATAAGGTGAAATAGAAATTGGTGAAGTGCTTGACAAAAGCTCAATTGTAAACTAAATTCCCCATCCACTGGTACCCCTGGCAAACCATTAGAAAATATATCTAGAAATCCACAAACCACAGGTATATCTAAAAGTTCACTTCCTTTAAATCCAATGTCAATTACATGTGCTAAGTACCCCTGACAACCCTTCTCTAACATCTTCACATCCTTTATAGCAGAAATGACATGCACTGGTGTTCTAATCCTGTTCCCTTGGAAATAAAATTTTGTTTCTCCCGAAATTTGCAATGGTACTTTCTTTTCAAAGCAATCCACAACTGCGTGGTAGGTAGATAAAAAGTCCATTCCTAAAATCAAGTCAAAATCTTGCGTATGCAAAGGCATTAAATTAGCTAACATTTTCCTTTCTCCTATCTTAACATGCAATCTCGATATACATTTTCGATGGGGACTATCTCTCCAGTTGGTGTAGCAATAATCACTGTATGATCTAATGGTATCGATGACAATCCTTTTACATGCATTATGAATAATGGTGATATAAATGAATGTGCAGATCTAGGATCTATAAGTACTTGAGCATCTCTGTCAAAAATTATAAGTGTACTTGTCACCACATCTAGAGTTGCCTAAATATCGTGTTTAGATAAAGCAAATGCTCGGCACGTGGTTGTGGGTCTCCCAATTGATCCTTTGCTACCACCCGAAACTATTCCAGAATATCCAACACCCGCAATTTTTACACTACTCGCTGAATATGTAGCATTTGTTAACTATTGATTACACTGTACTACTATATGCCCCAACTGCCCACACCTATAATAAACTGGTCCTTTATTAGGTTGCGGACAATCTCTAATAAAATGTCTCGAGACTCCACATCGAAAACAAGTTGGGGCTCCAGCTCGATTTCCATTTATAGTATTACGGGATACACTTCTATTAGAGGTATTTCCCCTATATTTCATGCTCCTAATTTGAAAATTCGAGTTTTGATTACAAAAATTCTATGATCTTTGTCCACCATTCTCAGCCGTACTTATTCCGAACCTCCTTGGTTGTTGGCTACTGAACCTTTGCCTTTTAAATTGTTCCCGTATTCTTTCTCGTTTATTCACGTTATTTTCAACTAGCCTCGCTTTTTTACTAAGTCTGGATAATTAGTGATCCCTTGGGCTGTAAGCTCCTTTCAAACTTTCAGCTCTAAACCCCTTTGAAATCTTCTGCATCATACCTTGATAATTTTGTAATTTGGTCTCATATTCTGAAACACTCATTTTTTCTTGCCGAAGTTCAATAAATTCCTGCTCCTTATCATACTTATATGATTCATGTTTATATTGCTCATCAAAGGCTTTTGCAAACCATTCCCAAGTGACTCGCCGAGGTACTACTGGTACAACTCCTGACAATGGCACAATAAGTAACCTTTCAGTTACCTCCCACCAATGCAATACTTTACCCATGAACATAAACGTAACAAGATCAACTCTCTCATCTTCAGTTACCCCTATTCTATTCAAAATACATACTGCATCTTTCAACTGATTCTCTACCTCAGTAAGATCGATAGTTTCAGCAAATTCTTTAGCACCCAACCCCTTGAATTGTTTCACCAATGATGTGTTAGGCCTTCTTGCTTGTAACTCAATCAATCTGGCATTTTGCTCTGTCAGTCTCACAATAGCTTCCATCAATCCAGCAATTTGGTTAGGTTGGTTTACTTGATTCTGTTGTACTTCCTATCCCCCTACCTTAGCTGCTGTAGAAATATGGGATGCTTCACCCTCAAGATTTTTCATTTCTTAAACTGTCACGAAAATACTTATGAATGTATGTATAGGCAACAATATGAATGCATGTATGGGTCCACTATATGTTTATGTATGGAAGTCTTACTATCGTAACACTCAAACAATGCTAGAAGACTCAGCCTATGTAGCCTATGGTCCACCACAAGTGCCACATTCTAATAACTCTACAGAACCTATAACCTTGAGTTCTGATACCAAAACATGTCACACCCCATGCCGAGAATGCCTAAACCCTACCAACAAAAAGTGACCCAACCCAACAATGCTCTCTACTCACTATAGCTCAAAAAAATATGAATAAAGACAATCAAATAAGGATATAGCTTAACATCCAACCATACTAAACAAATTAGGTATCTAAAACACTGTACAAAATTACAAGTCTCAAATATTCTATTCTATCAAGTTGCCTCATGCACCCAAACTAACATCTATAAACCATGATGCTCCATAGATAAACAAAACAACCTCACGCCTAACCTTTGACTAGCACAGTAGTGGACCGACTTCTAACTCAACCCGAATCTGCAACCAAATGGTTACAGGAGAGTGTACGTTAGCAACATAATAGAATGAAATAATTGATAAGCACCTTAGATGGTTTGCAGTTTAAACAATAATCCCTTTCAAGTTAACAAAACAACATGGTCATTTTTCAAACAATTTAATAATTTTTTCAAATCTATCACTCCACCTCCATAAGTAATAAGCAGATAAAACAAAAATATTTATGTTTTATTCTTAAACAATAACTTATAAAGTTACCAAATATGCCAACGAGTCGTTTTACCTCCCGACCAAGAGTTAAGACGATACTGTTACCTCATTCACAAGCTCACATATAGTGGCAGTGATGAGGGCCATTCTTTATCACCAATGGTAGGTGCTAGAAAGTTAGATTAGTAATCAACCAAAATAGAAGCAACAACCAAGCTTACGAGCAAACAACAACCAAGTTTGCCAATCAACTAAAAGCAAACAACAACCAAGCTTGCAAACTAGCACATTGGCACAAGAGGCATTAAAATACTCGGTGATTCTTTGCATCATTTGATCCATCCAAAAGAACATTTATCTCCAAAATAATTTTAAATTATAAGCAAACCATCTCAAATAATAGTAAGCAAAATATAAAATTTATGTAAATACATAGAAAGTAATCATTCTAATCCATTATGAAAATATATACTCTCACCTTACAAAGGCCGACTACGCTATCAATTCTAATCTCTATGCACCGGAGACGCAATCGTGGAAGTCTTTACAATATCTTTGCCTAACATATGAATATGTTACACCCATAAGGTTCAAATTCAAAACATATACCCAAATGCCAATGAAATGCATGCAAATGCATAACTCGACCCGACATAACTCCAATTTTCAAATTTTAGAATTTTTCTGCTCATCCTTTCATAAATCTGTTTTTACCCTAAAAACTAGACATACAAAGGAACACCATGTTGAAAGATTATAATTTTTTGAGCTTAGGAAGTATTTTTAAACATTGAAAAGTTGGACTAAAAATCTGTAGAAAATCTACATTGTAAGTTTAAGATAACATCTCAGTTTATGATTTTTAAAGCTTTCTACACTTCGAATTAAATTCTAAATTTTTTACAAAATACACAAGACATGCAGAGCTATCCACAAAAAAATTGGCATAAAATTGGCCATTTTGAAAATATACTTTCAAAATTCGTCAAATCGAGTGCATATATAAGTTTATAAAATCTTTGAATCCTCGTGTTCTCACTAATATTCCCTTCACAAAATCCTTTTCTTTTTAAAATGTGACCATGATTGTAAAAACAAAGAGATATATGTAAGATTAACACAACCATTAACAAATCTTATCTTAGATCAAGAGTATTACCCCTCTATTTTTTCTTGTTCTTGTTCTTGTTGGAGTTCTACAAGCTTCTACTACTTTACTTTCTTTTCTAACTTTGACAACTCTCTCTCTCTCTCTCTCTCTCTCTCTCTCTCTCTCTCTCTCTCTCTCTTAATCTAATGCAGCAAAAGAAAAATGAGACAACTTAATCTCTTAAACTCCCTTCTAATGTGAGAAGATTGAAAGAGTATGAGGTGTTAACATTGTGTGGCCAAGAAAAATAGTAAAAAAAAAATGCTTTAATCATTAAGTTAGATATTTTATCAAAACTCTCCACTTAGCTCAAAGTAAGAAACATCTAGAAAGTGTACTTAGTGCTTAGTCACTACATTAGATGTCATTCATATACCACACCAATGTAAATCCTTGACAAATAAAATCTGCACACAAATGCATATGGGCCTCATACTATAATTATTATATAAGTAAACCAATATATGACTAATTGAGTAAAAATACTGTCACTAATAGCACATCACATTTATTTGCTATGCCATATTTGATGAATGAATTAATTGATGCATGCATATACATATGATCGGGTCTTACAGGTTTAGTCCAATAGTTCCTATACGAAGTTCACCGAGGGGTGTGCGACAGTCATGGGAGGGAGATCCATTGCCCACTGAGGAATATCCCAAGGAAATTGGTGGCCATACATGCAAGAGGATGCTAAGGTATGTTCGAGCATGCAAGAAGTGTCAGAAGTTCTCTCCTATCATCCACACACCTGCAACCGACCTGGAACCATTGACCAGCCCTTGACCTTTTGCCCAGTGAGTCCTAAATATTGTGGGTCCACTACCCAAGGCCAGGGGAGAAAGAAAGTATCGTATAGTCGACACAGACTACTTCACCAGAACCACTCACTAAGATCACTGAAAAAAACATTGAAAAGTTTGTGTGGTAGAACATCATCACCAGATTTGAGATCCCCTACTCTATTGTGTCAGACAACGAGATCCAATTTTAGAACAAATTCAAGACCTTTTGCTCCTAATAGAAGATCATAAACTACTAAGTCTCTGTGGCATACCCGCAAAGCAATGGGCAAGCAGAAGCATCCAATAAAACCATATTAAAAGGTATCAAGAAAATACTTGAGAGGCAAAGGGGAGATAGGTGGAAGAACTACTCCTAGTCTGATGGGCTTACAAGACAACACCGAGAAGGTCAATAGGCATAATCCAATACTCCTTAGCTTATGGCACATAAGTCGTAATCCCATTAGAAATGGGTCTCCCAACCATCCGAATCGAACTCGTTGAACAGGGAGGGAATGATCGAGCTGTAGCCATGGAAATTAACCTAGCCGAAGAGAAGTGCGAACATTAATGATCAAGCTGGCATCCGATCAAGAGTGTCCAAGTCACACAACAAAAAGGTGCACCTGAGATAATTTGAGCTCGGCGACCTAGCCCTTAGAAAGCTACTTGCAGCACAAAGGGTCCAGCAGATGGCAAGCTCAGGCCGAAATGGAAAGGGCCATACAGAGTGATCGGCAGGCTAGGCAAGGGTGCTTACAAACTGGAAGACCTAGATGGCAACAAGGTTCCAAGGACTCGAAATGTTTCCACCTTGGAAAGCTTTTCACTAATCGAATTTTGTTTTTAGCAGTGCTTACACATTCCTCTTCTTCAGGCATACATTGAGAATTATTTTTCATGAATAAAGACTACAATATTTTCATTATTTTCACTATGTGTTGACATGACTCAGTAAGGCAGTGAATGTCAAACCTTCACTTCCTTACTAGGGGCAAAGAGCTTTCCTAGTCAAGAAATAAGCCGTGGGCCGAGAAGTCCTGAGACAGGGGGAGAACCCCAAACTAGGGGTGAGAAATTCTTAACAGAATTCCTAACTAGGGAGCAACATTCTTGGATCTGTGATCCATAGCCATCCAGTTGTTTGGCTACAAACCAGCTACATAAGTAAATGTCCTAGACTAGGGCCTAGCAGGAGAACTTGAGAAAAGTTTCCATAGCATAAACTTGAAGGTTTCCTATGTAAAAACTTGAGAAACGTTTTCCTAAGTAAAACCCTAAGAACAGTATCACGTAATTCAAATCTGACATAAAAAATCATATAGCTATCCAGCTAAAGCCTAAAGGTCCAGGCTAAGGTCTAGAGGAAAACTTGAGAAAAGTTTCCTGAGTACAAACTTGAGAAAAGTTTGCCAAATATAAACTTGAGAAAAGTTTCGGCATGACTTAGTAGGTGATCTAGGCAAAGTGCCTAATAATACAAACTTGAGTAAAGTTTTAGTATGAGCTTCAGGCTTCCTTTAAAGTTTTTCCGGTATAGACTTGGGCAAGACCCCATAGAATAGACTTGAGAAAAATTTCTTAGAAACATTTTACTACTTGAAAGGGCCGAGCAGAGTGTGGAAACTAAGGCTCCAAAGCCAGTATCAGTTACATCAAAGCAAAAGAAGAAAGAAAAATGGTTCCTAGATGGCTCAAATAAGTTCGGCAAAACTTGCCATTTGAAGTTAAGGCGAACTAGGCCGACAACAGCACATAAGAAAAAGTCAAAAACAAAGATACCAACACTGGTGTCGGTAGAGACATCTTCATTATCTCCAACAATAGCTTTTTTTATCTCATCCACTAGAGGATCATCAGTGATGAGACCAATGATTTCCACAACATCTACATTCAGAGCAGCTCCATTCTTGTTTGCAACAACTTCTTCAACCTTAAACTCAGAAGAGTGAGGAATCTTTTTGAAGAGAGGTGAGTCCTCCAGAACGTTGCAAGTCATCAGGGCGGCCTTTTGACAGCAAAGTAATCTTCTTGGAGTTTTGGAATCTGGTTCTCCAAGAAGTCAGCAGTAGCTGCTTCTATACCCTCCAAGTGGGCATTAGCATGAAGCTTGTCAAGTCGCTCTTCATGGTGAGCTTTTAGTTGGGCTTCTTCTTCTACCATATCAGCGTTCTTCTTCTTCTCTTCAGCAAGTTGGAACTCTAGGGTGTCAACCTACTGAGTTGCATTCAATGCCTTCTTAACGTTGGAATCAGCCTCATCATTTGCCTTGGTGAACTTCAGTAGTGAAGACGTGTTTCTCAATCTTGGTTTTGGTTTTGGCCAAGGAAAAGCATGGTCTTCTGAATGGCTTAAAAATCAGAACAACATACGATAAGAAGAAGAAAGAAACAAGTAAAACTACAGAAGACGAAGGTCCCATACTTACAAAGATTGCATGAGCAATGGTTGATTGCATTAATGTGTGCTCGTTGGATCCATCGAAGGGCTCGATATCCTTAGCAGCATAACTTCTTCGGCCATAGCTTAAGCAACGTCTAATTGCCCTACAAAATAGGCAACAATTATCGGGTCTATTCTGTTGACCCGAGCTGTTGGGGCCCATATATTAGCTTTTTTTATCACGTTCACCTTCTCAGGAGATTTCGCCCTGTGGTAGGACAAGCGTTGCAAGTCATCAGGGCGGCCTTTTGACAGCAAAGTAATCTTCTTGGAGTTTTGGAATCTGGTTCTCCAAGAAGTCAGCAGTAGCTGCTTCTATACCCTCCAAGTGGGCATTAGCATGAAGCTTGTCAAGTCGCTCTTCATGGTGAGCTTTTAGTTGGGCTTCTTCTTCTACCATATCAGCGTTCTTCTTCTTCTCTTCAGCAAGTTGGAACTCTAGGGTGTCAACCTACTGAGTTGCATTCAATGCCTTCTTAACGTTGGAATCAGCCTCATCATTTGCCTTGGTGAACTTCAGTAGTGAAGACGTGTTTCTCAATCTTGGTTTTGGTTTTGGCCAAGGAAAAGCATGGTCTTCTGAATGGCTTAAAAATCAGAACAACATACGATAAGAAGAAGAAAGAAACAAGTAAAACTACAGAAGACGAAGGTCCCATACTTACAAAGATTGCATGAGCAATGGTTGATTGCATTAATGTGTGCTCGTTGGATCCATCGAAGGGCTCGATATCCTTAGCAGCATAACTTCTTCGGCCATAGCTTAAGCAACGTCTAATTGCCCTACAAAATAGGCAACAATTATCGGGTCTATTCTGTTGACCCGAGCTGTTGGGGCCCATATATTAGCTTTTTTTATCACGTTCACCTTCTCAGGAGATTTCGCCCTGTGGTAGGACAAGCGTTGTAACTCTTCTATATCTTCTTCTTTAAAGGATCAGCACCATCACCTTCTCCAATACCTGCACCCTTGGTCGGGGGGTGGGGGGGAGAGGATATGGAATGACCTCAACCCTGAGTGGATCGGTCTTCCTCTTTGTTTTCACGGGCTTCTTGCCTTTTCATTGAATCAACTCCTTCAGCTTCGAGATGTTGGGGTTTTATGCCATAATAGTTTGGTCTACCTCCTCTTCCTCGTTGGTGTTCTAGTTGTGAGGAGATCGAAATTATGGCTGACCCATTGTTGAAGAAGCAGAGGATGTACTGGGTATTTCTTCAAAGGCAACGATAGTAACCCAACTTGGTTCTCTCAAGTATGGGAGTAAGGTCTATGCTAAAAATGGCAGTGAACAGTACCGGAACGTAAGAGAGAGGAGAAATGAGGAAGACAGAATGACAGAATACGCAAAACCCTTTTTTGGAAAAAGATATTTGAAGTTGTTATGCACGAGAAGCGCGTCAACCCATAAAAGGTTGCCATAATGTCACGTCGCATTTAATACGACGCTACGGTTTCTAAACGATGGTTGAGAGGATATCTATCCGAGAAGAAAGTACTTACAAATGCGTAAGTATATAGCTTCACCTGTCTTGTCAGCTCGACAAGAAGCAGACGAAACTATAGGGCAATTGAAAGAGGTAAAATTTAAATAAGTATTATTAAACTTTTTCCTTCAATAATTCAGCCAGTTTGGCAAGAGAATTCTCTCAAATATAGGCATGTGTGCCGATCACGTGAAGGCATAACTGACCTAAGAAAGACAGTTCCTACCATAACCAGTTGACATGAGAAGAGCAGTCTGGTCTGTTGCCGACCTGAGAAAGTCAATCTAATGTGTTGTCGACTTGAGGAAAGCAGTATGAGATGTCATTAGCCTAAGAATGGCGATGGAATATCCCAAATCCAAGATAAAAAAAAAACTCTGAGTATGTCGGGATAATCTTTTAATTAGATATGGATGAAAAGTTTAAGGTCAATTCAACTTATATGAGGATAAGAGTCAAGTTAGAGTTATCTCATTAATGACCCATTATAAGGCAATCTAACTCTAATTCTGATTGGGAGTCATAATCTTAAGAGAATTAGAAAAATTAAGTCACAGAATCTATAAATAAAAGCCCAAGTCCATGAAGAAATGTTCGCCCTAATTCAAACACTAATAGAGAATATTAGCTTAATTTACAAATATTATAGTGAGTATTGTCAGACTTACTCATCGAAGTGCCTTTCCGCCACAGTGACGGTGAATTCTTTGATGAGGTAATGTCTTGCAAGTTACAAGTCATAACAAAGAAAACATAATTCTTGTTGGATAGTGCGAACCCTAGGAAGAAAGAGTATCTGTAGTGTCAACACTCTTGTATGCGTTCTTTTTTGGTGATGTGGACACAACACCCGATTTTTCTTTCACCATGACACTAGTTAGAAAGAACTTGAGAAGCCAGCTGAGAGGTCTTGTAATTCGATTTGAGTCTCTCTCCCTTATTGAGGTTATTAATTCGTTTACCAAGCCCTGAGAACATGACTCTTTACGGGCACACGGGTGGACTGTGCTCGTCTGGTTCCCCTAAAGGACTAGTCAATGCATCCCCCATACTATATGCTTCTCGGTCACAAGCATTTCAAACCCCACTGTCCTAATTATGCATGAACTGAACCAGACCTTGGAAACGGATGCCTTGTGCCTTCTAATTATTGATCAACCATAACAAGAGAAAAGTCTGGGGTTATCCTTGTTGATTGTAAAAATCAACTTACCTACACTAGTAGTAATAAAACTAACGCCACTCCACAGATCTCCAAGCTAATTCCAAACTCCGTCAACAAGACAACAACCAAAGTGATCAAGACATTAATTAAGCTGCGGGCAATCTGTTTTCCAAATAGTGGCAAAGAAGGGAATTTCTAGTAGTTGGATCCTATCAAGACTTGAGTTGTGACTAGTATACTATTAGTCCACCAACATACTTTTAATGTTTTCTTGTATGAGTTGTTTGATTACGTTCCTTCAAAGTTTGTATGAGCTGTATATGGCATTACAGAGGAGTTCTTTTATCTGAATATTTCCTGTTTCTCAATCACTCTTACCCTAATTTGCACTTATCCTGGTGCCAACATCAAGTTGACATGCATTTAATTTGTTTCAGAATTGGTCTCAATCATATCGATCTCCTCACTTTTATCACGGTAAAGTCCCATCCGTCTTACAATATCACTTTACCATTTACATGTTTTGGTTCTTAAGCAATAGGAAAAGCACAACAAATAAAAGCTCATAAACAAGAAAACATTGTTGAGTCACTCTTGTTCGTAACAAAATCAAACTTCAATAATATAAGAGCAATCAGAGCTAATCCTGAGCACAAGTCGAGGAAGCCACCACTTTTGGGCTCCCAAAAATCCTTAAAATAGGGGCCCCAAACACTTAGATCTATTTAGTATTTTTTGGTTTTAAGTTTGTCTTTATGTAAAATAGGCTCAATTTCCTAAGTACCCAAAGAAGTTTTGTGACAATATTGCAATAACTAAAAAGTTGAGGCTTACTTGAAAGTAATGTTATGTACTCTTCTTTGTCTACATTCCAGAACCTTCTATTTTGATGAATAGCCAAGTATCAAGAAAAATAAATATTGATAATGGTGTAAAGGAGATTATAATTTAAGAAGACTATTATTCATGGAAGTCTATTTAAGTATACAATTTCTTAGGTATTTTATGTTTGTTTATAAAACTCACGAACTCTTCAATTTCTTAGGGCCCTAATGAACAGTTTGCTTCAACCCCCCCAAAATCTTAGAGTTGGCACTGAGATTAATATTACTAACACATCACGTTGTATATCAAATTGTACAGCATGCCAGTGTGACATGTCACACAACTTACGAGATCCACTAATTTGAATACATTATCAAAATTTATGGAACCCGTTTTTATATTTTATGCCTAAAACCTAAATTGCATGGCATGCCACGTAGGCATAATGTATAATTTGATATATAACATGATGTGGTAGTAGACTTATTCATAATATAAACAAAAGAAAGTTAACAGTATATAAAATTATATTACTATGGTGAAAGGTAGCTAGTAGATGCATCTTGACCACTATCCTAACTTTAACTTTTTATAAGTAAGTTGACATTATTACTCTTTCAAAATTTTTAAATTCAAATATTCGATATATCAGGAGTGATTTTTGGGTCATTGACTTTCCCTTCGTATAGTCACATTCATCTTAGTCCTAGTATAAAAATTTAGAACACTGTTTTAGTATTTTTGAATTATTATAGAGAGAGGTAAATACTTAAAAATAAAAAAATAAAAGAAGAGACAAAAAAAGGAAGTACAATAATTTTCCTCCCTTCCCAATAGTTCCCATGTAGCCTCAATCGATCTCTCCTCTAATTGTACTCCGACCTTAAAACCCCCCTCTCTTTAGGTAAGTTTATCTTTCTCCTATCCTATTTTTTTTTTTTCATCTTTTTACCGCCGTTGTCGTATGCGGTGAAGTTGGCATTGGTAGGAAAATGAGTGATGGGATGGTCGACTATGGGGGAGAGGGTGAGGGAGACGAGGAAGATGAAGGGTGGAGTAGAGGGATGAAAAATAGTATGGGATGACAAATAGTATGAGAAGAAAAAGGGTACCGACTGATAAAAAAAAAGGGTTACCGGTGAGGTTGTCTTTAATTTCTTACTTTACGATTTGATATCAAGATAAAATTTGTTTCAATTTATTATGGTAAATCTTTTTCTTGTATCACCCACATTTTTATAGTAAATTTATCACAATTTTTGTGTAAAAAATTTATTATAATACTTGCATGATGAAATCTCCATTTTAGAACTTGATAGATTGTATCTTTATGGTTACTGTGGAGTCTGGAATCCACTCTAAACTTCTCGGGTTGTTGAATCGGATCTTCTCAGATGATCTGCAAAACACTCAACACTAAGTTAGTGCACACCGGGGGGGTTGGATCTCCGGTGCGCACTCCGACGATCAAGTTAGCTCTCTGGAAGAACGAAAGCAACTTTGAAAGTATAATTCTAGTGCGAGTGTGCATGTACCTGTAGTAGGAGTGCCGCCGGGGTATTTATAGAGTAGGGATCCAACCGTTGCCGGTGTGTTTGGTCCACTATGCAGGACGTGGTCCGAAGAGTGCGGGAACGTTGCCACGTGTCCCACGCCCAAGCGGATCGGAAGGATATGCTTTGCACGTCTTCTACCACGTGTCCCACGCCCGAGTGGGTTGGAAAGGTGTGTCTGCACGTCCCTTAGAAAGCGGAGAACGTGCGTTCGTGCTCTGGAAACCGAGATACTGGGTGTCTCTGAGACGACATGGTCAAGAAGCCGCCAAAGGGGATTCTGGCCGAATGTCGGTGCAGATAGTGGTTCCACTGTTCGGCAAGATCGAGATCCAAACCCGTTCGGAACGGCCGAGCAAGGGCTCCGACCGGTAGGTTGTTCGGCCCAATCCCAGGTAAGTTTGGGCTTCGCGGAGCCCCTGAATATGATGCAGCTGATCATGGGCCGGGGCCCATTAATGATTATTCCGGCCTACTACAATAGCCCCTCAATTCAGTCGTACGCGGCTCGCTACGGGGGAATTGACTATGTGGCCGAGGCCCGGCACGAAGGCAGATTTTGCTTGACGGCCGTGGAGAACCTGTGTTAGTTATTGATTCCCTGGGGCATCCTCTTCGGAACCGAACGAACCTGTGAGGTTGGCTCTGTCAGGAATCATAAGATTTTGAGAGGACGCTACATAGTCCTTGGTCAAAGGGCCTGAGCCGCACGTGAGGTGTCAGGAGCTGAGATTGCGACATGTGGCGTTCGATCCAACGGCAGAGCCGAAGCGATGCTGCAGAACGGCGCATGTGAAGCGTCAAGCGATGAGATGGTGACATGTGGCTTCCTCTGACGGCAGAGTCGAAAGGACACTGCAGAACGGTGGACGCGAAGCGTCGGGCGATGAGATGGCGACACGTGGCTTCCTCTGACGGCAGAGCCGAAAGGACACTGCAGAACGGCGGACGCGAAGCGTCGGGCGATGAGATGGCGACACGTGGCTTCATCTGACGGTAGAGCCGAAGGGGCGCCAAAGGGCGGCGCACGCGTAACGTCAGATCCTGAGATGACGACACGTGGCCCCATCCGGCGGCAGGAGGCGAAACGTTCGAAATCCTCGCGCGGGGGCGCCTCGTTTCTCACGCCGGCCGTTTCCCGCCTACTAGTTTTCTTATAAATAGAGGGCTTGGGAGAACTTAGAAATCTTCCGAGTTCAGAGCTTTGAGCCATTACCTCTCTCTAGCATTTCTCTTCCAGCCTCTTGCGCAATCGCCCAGAGTTTGAAGAACTTCGAAGTCCATCAAGCAATCACCGCATTTACTTGGGTAAGTCTCCTGTTACCTCTCCTTTTCTGATAGGTTTAGGTTGACCTTAGGAATCACTGTTGTCGCCTGGGCATAAACCCAGGATTCGGCCGAGCGACAAGCGTTCTGGCCGAGCGACGGATTTTTGGCCGAGCGACGGATGTTTTTTGCCGAGGACATCCTGAGGGGCTACGAAGCCCCGGCCCCATTAGTTTAGGCCTCAGCTGAGTCTGACCGGACCTCACCTTTTTATGTTTAACACCCGTGCACATTCTTATAAGATGTCCAGACCAGAAGTAGACTCAGCGGAGATGTCATCCACTAGCGCCGAACAAGCTGGGACCAGCGGCTCGGCAGGGACCCCAGAAGTGATGCTGAAGACTTCGGCCACTCACTCGGGGAAGAACCGTTACTCCCTCTTCTTCGAGGATCCGGAGAGTCTCGCAGACTTCCGCGCAACCTACGGTATTCCGGACAGTGTCTCAGTTGACCTCGTTCGGCCGGAGGAGAGCGTCACAACAAACGATTTCCAGATCGTTCTGCCCTTGATGGCTATCATCGAGGGTGGCGTGCGCTTCCCGTTCCACCCTTTTCTTCGGCAAGTGCTGAACGTGCTCCAGTTGACCCCTTCCCAGGTGACCATCAACTTCTATCGAATAGTGGTAGGGGTCATCGAGCTGAAGGAGAGATACCACCTCGAGTTCGAGGTTGAAGACTTGTTCGGCCTCTACTTAGTAAGCCAGAACAAGGTGGCTAGGAGAAAGTACCTGAGCTGCCGAACCGGACAGAGGAGGCTGATCAGAGGCCTTCCGAACTCCGACAAGTATGCTAACGACTTCGTCGTAGTCCGAGGGGAGTTCGAATTCGCATCCGGCGAATTTCGTTATCACCCCATTCTGCGTGTTCCTGGGTTTGCCGGCGAGTCTTTGTACTGTCTGTTAGCCTGTTCGTCTCTGCATTTAACTTGGTTCTAACTCTTTTATCTTTTTGCAGGAAAAGGAGTTGTCGACCGCCTACGGAGCAAGGCGGACTGGGACAGAATCAGCCGAGCATTCACCGTTCGGAGGAGGCACAGACATTGCTCCGTTCTGCTCGGCTACGTCGAGGTTTATCGGTCGAAGCTCAAGTGCCGAGGAGACTCCAGTAGCAGCGAGAGCTCCGAAGCTCTAGAAGAGAACCAAGCTGACACTGTTCCGCTCGGAGTGGTCAGAGAACCGCGAGAGGAGTCAACGCCGAACGAGGTCATTCAGATCTCCTCAGGTACCTGTTCTTCGACAACTTCATCAGGTTATAGTCATTGTTCGTCATTCGACTTCAGTGAACAAGGACTGAAGGCCTTTATCGCAGAAGCTGCCAACATGCCGAGGAAGGCTCCAGAAGAGGTGACATTGAAGCTGGCGGTTGGCGGAACCGCACTGCAGCCCCCCGTCCTGCCGATCCTCAGAAGAAGAGGAAAGGAGCGGATGAGAACGCCGCCGCCGCGAAGAAAACGAGGGAGTCCAAGGAGGATCCCCGACAGAAGGCCTCTGTGGCCGGGCACTCGAAGGGGGGTGCTTTGGCTCCGCCGAAGGCGAGCCAACCTCCGGTTTCGACCGAAGCAACGTGTAGTTCTACGCCCCCAGTCTTTGTGCCGAAGCTCACATTCCTCGGCAGATCGGTGACCGTTGCCGACACCATCAACGCCGACCCGCTCATGGCGTTGACCTTGGCTGAAGGGATGACACTCCCTAAGGATGCCGAGGCGCTGCCGACGACTTTGGACCAGTCATTCCTTCAAATGGCTCGGCTCATGGTGAAGGTATTTTACCTTTTCTTCTCTTTAGTTTCGCTAAGTCCTTTTTTTATATTCCGTACTGATTGCTTCTTCGGTCATGTTTTGCAGGCAACCCAACACTTGGGTCCGGTATCCGACGGGCTGATGCGGAAAGCCCACCAAATCCGCACCCTGAAGACCTCACTCGAGCAGGAGAGTGCGTCGAAGAACGTAATGCGAGAAGAGCGGAATGCCATCCGCACGGCCCTGTCCATTGCCGAGGAAAATGGGAAGGCTCTCGCCGTAGAGCTGGAAGCCTCAAAGGCAGAAACGGCCAAGAAAGTGGATGAGGCCGACGCCAAGGGCTACAAAGACGGCTATGCCGAAGCTCAGGAGAAGTTCCTGAAGCAAATGGAGGGCATCAATGCCCAGCTGGCAGAACTGCTGGAGGGAGCTTTTCGCAGCGGCTATTGCCGGGCTCTAAAGGCTGCTGAAGTGCCGGAAGGGTCAGCTCTGTACGAGGACATCCCGCCGTACAGAGAACCTTCCGCTGCTGCCGAGCCGGCCAGTGATGCTGCTGCCGTCGTGCAATCCCCGGCCCAAGAGACTGGCCTCCCGGATACGGAAAGAGTTCCTGACTCCTCCGTCGCCGAAGATGGTGGCCAGGCCGCTTAAGTAGGAAATTAGAGTAGGGCCTGCGCGCCAATTCTATCTTTATTTTGCTTCAGTAGTAGTAGACTTTCATGTAATGAACTTAACTTTTGAACATGATCAACTTTTATTTGCCGTACCGTGCCCATTTGTCTCTTCATTGTAATGATCACCGAAGTACCTCGGTTTATTTTCTTTTATGCGATTGCATAGTTAATACCGAACCGTTATGTAACGGATAATAGAGGGTCACAATGCCGAACATTTGGAGAAATTTCAAAAATTTCACAAGTATAGAACAAACCGAACCGTTCTGTAACGGATAACATAGAGGCACGTCGCCGAACCTTTGGAGAAATTTCAAAAATTTCACTAAGTAAACAATAAACCGAACCGTTCTGTAACGGATAAGATAGAGGCACGTCGCCGAACCTTTGGAGAAATTTCAAAAATTTCATTAAGTAAACAATAAACCGAACCGTTCTGTAACGGATAAGATAGAGGCACGTCGCCGAACCTTTGGAGAAATTTCAAAAATTTCACTAAGTAAACAATAAACCGAACCGTTCTGTAACGGATAAGATAGAGGCACGTCGCCGAACCTTTGGAGAAATTTCAAAAATTTCATTAAGTAAAAAATAAACCGAACATGACATCAACCGATAACAAGTCATGATTACAAGAATAAACCAAAAATAAATAAACTGAAGAGAATGAAGCCGTAGACCACGCACTTCTCACAACAAAACAAACAGAAAGAGAACTTAATGGAAGTACTTCCTTAAGTTGTGAGCATTCCAAGGTCGGGGACTAGGTGTCCCATCCATGTCTTCCAGTTTGTAAGAGCCGACCCCAACGATCTTGATCACTCGGTAGGGACCTTCCCAATTAGGACCGAGCTTATTTGTTCGTTTTGCGCTGACGACCTTTCTCAGAACAAGATCGTCTGGTTTGAACGATCTGGGACGAACCCTAGCGTTATAGCCTTGGGATATAGTCTGTTGATACGCTGCAAGCCGAATCCGAGCAGTCTCCCTCTGTTCCTCAGCTAGATCCAAGGCCGTCGTCAGGGCCTTGTCGTTAGTGTCCGGATGGAATCCTTCTGTCCGCATTGTCGGGAGGCCAGCTTCCAGAGGTATGACAGCTTCTATGCCAAAGGCCAAGGAGAACGGTGTTCGGCCAGTAGAGCGGCGAGGTGTGGTTCGGTATGCCCATAACACGCTGTACAGCTCTTCGGCCCATCTACCCTTTGCTGCCATTAGTCGTTTTTTGATTCCGTTCAGGAGGATTTTGTTAGAAGCTTCGGCCTGCCCGTTACACTGAGGGTATGACGGTGTGGAATTGAAGAAGCGGATTCTGTGCTCGGCGCAGAAGTCGGTAAATAGGTCTCCAACGAACTGCGTGTCGTTGTCTGATATGAAAGCATAGGGGATGCCGAACCTTGATATGATATTCCGCCATACAAACCTCTTCACATCTCTGTCTTCAATTTTGACCAATGGTTCGGCCTCGATCCATTTGGTGAAGTAGTCTGTAGCGGTGATCAGGAATTTAAAGCCTCCTGGGGCCACAGGGAATTTCCCGACTATATCCAGTCCCCATTGTGCGAACGGCCATGGACTGGAAAGGAGATTGAGTTGTTCGGCCGGCTGATGTATGAGCGGAGAGAACCTTTGACATTGGTCGCAGCTTTTTACCATCATATCAGCCTCTTTTTTCATGTTAGGCCACCAGTAGCCTTGAGTCAGAGCACGATGCAGGAGCGATCGTCCTCCCGAGTGATATCCGCAGCTGCCTGAATGTAATTCCTGAAGAATAGCCCCAGTCTGCTTGGGGTGCACACAAAGCAGATAAGGTGCCGAGAAAGCTCTCCGGTAGAGTTTGTTACCTGGTCCTAGCCAGAACTGGGCGGCTTTGTGAGTGATTTTATGTGCTTCCCTTCGGTCTTCGGGTAACGTCTCGTCCCGGAGGTACGCTACAATGGGGTCCATCCAACTGGGTTCCTGTGAAATGCAATTCACTGACTCGTCCGCAGATTTTTCGATGCTCGGCTGTGGGAGGATATCGATAGATACAGTCCTCTGCCCCCCAGCGTCCGTTGCCGACGCGAGTCCGGCTAAAGCGTCGGCATGGGCGTTGTGTTCTCTAGAAATCTGTTCCAATGAAAAACTGCGGAACTGTTTACTGGCGTGTTGTAAAGCGGTAAGGTAACGGGACATTCGGTCGTCGCGAGCTTCATATTCGCCTAAGAGCTGGTGAACTACCAACTGAGAATCGCTGTAAGCTTTAATGTGCTCCGAACCGAGGTCTGCTGCGAAACGAAGACCGGCAAGTACGGCCTCGTATTCGGCTTCATTGTTCGAGGCGAGGAAGTCAAGCCGGATTGCTAATTCATGGATAATTCCTTCAGGTGAAATCAGAACGACCCCGGCTCCGGAACCATGATTATTCGACGCGCCATCCACAAACATTCGCCAAGAGTTGCCATGGAATAGCTGCCATTGTACTGATCCCGCCGACTCTTTGTTCGGCAGTGTGTCCTCCGACTCTGCTGTGAATTCGGCGATGAAATCCGCCAGAACCTGCCCCTTGATCGCCGTCCTCGGCTGGTATTGTATGTCGAAGTTGGCCAATTCCACGGCCCACTTGGAGATGCGGTTGGAGAGATCGGCCTTTCGGAACAAACTTTTTAAGGGTTGTGCCGTCAAGACCGTGATGGGGTGTGCCTGGAAATACGGCGCGAGCTTTCTGGAAGCCGAGACCAATGCTAACGCCAGTTTCTCCAAAGGCAGATATCTGGTCTCGGCACTGACCAGTGTTTTGCTGGTATAGTAGATAGGCAGATGAGCTCGGTCATCCTGCCGAACAAGAACAGAACTGACCGCGTGCGGAGACACGGCCAGATAAATGACAGAGCTTCCTTGTCCTTCGGCGTTGAGAGCAACGGCGCCGAGGATAAGTAGGCCTTCAAATCCTGGAGCGCCTGATCGCATTCTGGGGTCCAATCAAAGCTCCTACGGCTGCACTTTTTCAGCAGCGCGAAAAATGGACGGCACTTGTCCGAAGATCGGCTGATGAACCTGTTCAAGGCGGCCGCCATTCCTGTTAACTTCTGAACCCCTTTGATACTGTATGGCGCCGCTAAATTGTTGATTGCAGTGATTTGATTCGGGTCGGCCTCGATTCCCCTTCTGGTGACAAGGTACCCCAGAAATTTCCCAGAACCGACTCCGAAGGCACATTTGTCGGCGTTGAGACGGAGCTTGTGCTCTTTCAGTATGTCGAACACCTCCTGCAGGTGCTTGAGGTGCTCGGCCTCAAATTTGCTCTTGACCACCATATCGTCAATGTAGGCCTCCATTGTATCTCCGATCTGTTTGCCGAACATTTTTGTGACCATCCGTTGGTATGTGGCCCCCGCGTTCTTGAGGCCGAAGGGCATGACCCTATAACAATACAATCCGCGGGGACTGACGAAGGCTGTCTTTTCCATATCCGGACCGTGCATAGCAATCTGATGGTACCCTCGGTAGGCGTCCATGAAGCTGAACCGAGCATGCCCAGACGTAGCGTCAACGAGGCGGTCGATCCTCGGTACCGGGAAGCAATCTTTGGGGCAAGCATCATTCAAGTTCGTATAATCGACGCAGACGCGCCACTTACCATTTTTCTTCTTCACAACAACGGTGTTTGCCAACCAGGTGGGGTACTGCACTTCCTTGATCGCCCCAGCTTCCAACAGTCGATCGACCTCCTCGATGACTGTATCAGTATGGATCTTGGCCGAGCGTCGCGGTTTTTGAATGATGGGTCGGCGGGATTTGTCCACGTTGAGGTGGTGACAGATAAAATCTGGATTGATGCCCGGCATCTCATACGGTGTCCACGCGAACACTTCAATGTTTTTCTTGAGGAAGCAGGTCATGGCTTCCCGTTCGGTCGGTGATAGGGTCGATCCCAACAGAAAAGTTCTGTCGGTATTGATGTCGTCGGCCTTTACCGTGATCAGGTCCTCAACCGCTTTTTCGGCAGCTGGTGTGCCAACGTCGTCCAGGAGGGGAGCGTCCGGCGCTTCTACCCATTGGACCTGTTTAGGACAGACTTTGCTTTTGATCGCCGCCACATAGCATTTTTTGGCGGCTAATTGATCGCCCAGCACCTCTTCGGGTCCCCATATCCCGTTGAAGCGAAGGACTTGATGATAAGTCGAGGCTACGGCCCCAAGTTTATGTAGCCAGACGCGGTCGACGATGGCGTTGTAAGGACTCGACACATCGACGACCACGAACTCGACCTCTACGGTCCTCATGCCCGTGCGGATAGGAAGTGTGATTTTACCAAGGGGCCAAACAGGAGCTGAGTTGAACCCTACCAACGGTACCTCGGTAGGTGTGAGGTCTGAGTCCCGCAAGTGCAGCGCCTTGAACAGGGAGTAATACATGACCTCAGCCGAACTCCCCTGGTCGACCAAAATTCGGCGGACCAGCGAATTACCGAGGGTGAGAGAGACGACTAATGCGTCATTATGCGGCATCTGGAGGCGTTGGAGATCTTGATCAGAGAATGACAGGTTGCCCCCAGACTAGCTGTCAAGATGCGGACGTTTGGTTCCCGCACTTACGGACATGACCTGTTTGCCGCACACCGCACGCCTGATCTCGGCCCGAAGGGTTTCCTCGGCTGCTGCATCCACCATACCGTGAATGAAATCGATCACCCGGACTTCCCCGCTGTTCTCCTTCTCTGGTTCTGTCTGGGGCCCGGCTTGTGTTCTTTCCTCGTTGATGAACTCTTTGAGGAGTCCCTGCGATACCAGCCGTTCGAGGAAATCCTTCCATGCTCGGCAGCGTGTAGTCAAGTGACCCTTCTCCCTGTGGTATGAACAACGGTATGGAGAGTCCGGCGTTTTTCGATGTTCTCCCAATGGCCGCCTCGGCCATTCAAAGTACGGCTCATTCTGTATCTTCTTGAGGATCTCGTACGTCGGGATTTTGAAGACCGTCTTCACCGCAGTAAACTCGAACGGCCGAGGTCCCTTATTCTTCCCAGAGGATACCACGTTCACACTCCGGTGCGAGCCGTGTGGTGTATGCTTGTTCCCATCCCCCTGACGGGGATGGTTTTGTTCGGCCTGACGCCGCTCGCTGCGTGCCTCCTCCAGTCGGCAGTGGTTGTCGATCCGGGCCATGAGGTCGTCCATATCCGTGGGATTGGATAACATGAGGTCCTCGAACAACCTGCTTCGGTGATCCAGCCCGAGTTTGAACGAAGTCACAGCAATAGCAGAGTCGCAACCCTGAATCTCGTTGAAGAGCTCCCAATACCTAGCAGCATACTGTCTGAGAGATTCATTTGCCGACTTCCGCAGCGCAAGGAGGGAGTCAACTCCCTTCTTCTGCCTGCTACTGGTGACGAATCGAGCTAGGAAGGCGAGGGATAGGTCCTTGAAAGATGGGATGGACCCCTTCGGCAGTTTGTCGAACCAGAGGAGCCCCAGTTCCCCCACTGTGGTCGCCAAATTGTGGAGTCTGGAATCCACTCTAGACTTCTCGGGTTGTTGAATCGGATCTTCTCAGATGATCTGCAAAACACTCAACACTAAGTTAGTGCACACCGGGGGGGTTGGATCTCCGGTGGACACTCCGACGATCAAGTTAGCTCTCTGGAAGAACGAAAGCAACTTTGAAAGTATAATTCTAGCGCGAGTGTGCATGTACCTGTAGTAGGAGTGCCGCCGGGGTATTTATAGAGTAGGGATCCAACCGTTGCCGGTGTGTTCGGTCCAGTATGCAGGACGTGGTCCGAAGAGTGCGGGAACGTTGCCACGTGTCCCACGCCCAAGCGGATCGGAAGGATGTGCTTTGCACGTCTTCTACCACGTGTCCCACGCCCGAGTGGGTTGGAAAGGTGTGTCTGCACGTCCCTTAGAAAGCGGAGAACGTGCGTTCGTGCTCTGGAAACCGAGATACTGGGTGTCTCTGAGACGACATGGTCAAGAAGCCGCCAAAGGGGATTCTGGCCGAATGTCGGTGCGGATAGTGGTTCCACTGTTCGGCAAGACCGAGATCCAAACCCGTTCGGAACGGCCGAGCAAGGGCTCCGACCGGTAGGTTGTTCAGTCCAATCCCAGGTAAGTTTGGGCTTCGCGGAGCCCCTGAATATGATGCAGCTGATCATGGGCCGGGGCCCATTAATGATTATTCCGGCCTACTACAGTTACCAATTTAACTATTAATGTAATTTTGCACACTTTTTTGTAAATTTTTTTTGCTTAATCTTATTATCTAACTTATTGTCTAATTTAACTTAATTTTTTAACAATAACATTTTGCATAATTTCCCAATTACAAGATAATGCATATTGTATAATTTATTGTGAATTTCTATATACTAGAATATTGCATAAATTTCAGAACGATAAATTTTGCACAACCTTTTTGAATTTTGTGTAATTTTATGTATCACTAAAATTTTAAATAATCTCTCTTTCATGTAATCTGTCACAATTTTTCTATATAACATTTTCATGATTTTCACATTTTTTTGACAATATATGTAGTGTTTTTTTTTTGGTAATTTGGTGTCACATCTATAATTTCGGTATGACTTGTGATAGATTTAGGATTTGTTTCTGTTTGAGAATTTAATTTGAAATTTAGGAGAGATAAAGATTTGAAAAATACACAAAAAAATTTGAGAGAGAACAGAGAATCATGAGTTTAAAGAGAGAGAGAGAGAGAGAGAGAGAGAGATTCCTGACCAAACACCAACAAAGGGAGAATTGCACACAATTCTACATCATCTTCACTTTCTTGTTAATTACAGAACTCTTACAAAGTATTTCCTTACGAAAAAATAATTGAGGCCACCCAACACATATCTGTCGATTGGAGTAGTGATTCAGAACTGTTTAGTACCGGAGATGTTAACAATCTGAATCTGTTTATATTAACATTACAAATGACTAATGCAAGTACCCATTGAATAATGAAATTGATGGAAGATTACAAGTGATCCAGAATTGTTTCCCATCCAACGGGCTTGGGCAATGTATCTCCTCTTGCAATCAAATTCACCAAAAGAAGACTACAGGGATGAAGTTTCAGCTTCTCGCTTGGGCCGATTACGAGTTCGAGGAACCGAAGGTTTTTCCTCTAGAGAAATCCCAGCTTCACCATCCCCTTCATCTGCTTCCATTATTGCTTGATTGATTGCAATCTGGTACATTTATTGAAAATTTAAGAAGTCAGTAAATAAATATTTTGCAACAAATATTATCACATCATGCATTCTCCAGTTTTTCTGAACACTCCACCATTATCCTGCTGCTCCTTGTAAGACGTAGAACAAGTAGCTAAGAACACATTCAAAAATAAAAATGACAAGAAACTGTTGTAAAAGGTTTCCTTAACCAAGCTACTGTCCGTAAATCATTGGCTCATTCTTCAATAGGCATGCGGTCAGAGCCCCGGTCTTCTCCCACTGCTTGGGAGCTTACAGTTTTATGTTCTATTTCACTACCCGTTAGGGGTGCTTTGCACCCTTCCCTCACGGTACTACTATGCTATTGATCACCCGTGAGCCTTTAGTCTTGTAAGTTGGTCCTTGTTGATTCATGGATGGTGACCAAAGAAGAAGCCGATAAACGCCCCCCTGCGGCCTATCATCCAAGAAGACAACTGCCAAGGGAGTAAAATGAGTAATCACTCTCACCAACAGCAGTTATGAACGATGGGCAGCCAGTCAAGCAGGGCGCTGTATCAACCAGAATGGCTTTAAGGATCTTGTTTCTTACTGCTTTCTAATAAGTGGCAATAAAGACTAAAATAGAAAGGCATCAACCATGATGCTACTCATGTAATGGCTTCAAATATTATATGAAATGACTCAAAGTAAATGTGATGCAGACCTGCCACTCCGAGTTGTACTAGTATTTTACATGACTCCATTAGCATATAGTGAGAAGGGAAAATATAATTTGTCACCAAGTTTTTGTGTTAATTAAACCAGTAAGAGCATCTCCAAGAAAAATGTCAAATTTTGGGGTGTCAAATTTTTTTGATGGCTTATGCGACAATTTGACATCTTTAAATTTGATATTCAAATTTTTTGATCTCAAACAAAGATGTCAAAATTGAGGCATTTGAGGCAAAAAGGCATTTGACACTTGATGTCAAATTTGGCATCAAATAGTCTTTTTCAATTATCACGTTGGATTTAACAATACCTTTGACGTTTTTGTTAAGAGTTAGTTTTAATGTCATTTATTACTATTTGAATTGCCACGTTGGATTTGATATCTTTGTTTGAGATGCTCTAATAGGGTTGTTTTGAACCTCGTACCCCCAGTTTTGAAGCCAAAATCTCTTAGTTTTTCATCTTGAAAACCCTGATATAGCCTGAACGAACGCAAAATGAGCAACAATGGCAGGGCAGATGGTGGCCCATAGCCGGGACAACGATCCCCCAAGGCTAGGCCATCAATTCAATTATGAATTTTTTCATTTTGTGTGCCCCGCACTTATCAAAATTTTCGTCATTTTTTCCTATTCCACATCGCCCAGAAAAGTTAATCACTCCGATTTTCATCCTAGATAAGTCCCTCACCCCTAGAGATACAGAAACACAAATATGCGATTCAAGAGACATTTCAGCCCTAACCGCTCTCTTAACTAGATTTTGAGCGAGTTAATAAGCTTTGTTTCGGTTTGGTTCGGTCTTGAGGCAAGCGTTCCTCACATCAAGGCAACTACGAAGGACACAAGTTTAGTTCAAGGTTCTTGGTCGAGTCCTGAAAGCATCCTGTGTGGTTCTACAACGGTCACAAGGAATGTCATTTTTCCCCTTACTATATAGTTGTCATGTCTAAGGTATTTTCATTTATTTGCATGCTAGATCCCTAGGTTTAGATTTATGCTTATTTGCATGTTAGCTCCTAAATTTCATTTATGTACATATTAGTCTCTAAGTTTTCTTTATTAATATTTTCACTCTAGCATACTAGTTTAGGATTTAGTTACTCTTATAGCATTTTAGTCTTAGGGTTACACATGTTAGTGTAGGTTTACGATTTTGCCTTGCATGCACCTTGCATGTGCAGATTTATTGTTTTGCCTCCACATTGTTAACATAGGGTTTCATTAGGAGTAGGACTCGCGTGTGCTAGAATAGTCCTTATTCCCATTGTATATCAGAGTGGTGTATTTAGTTAGTCATGTCCTCTTCCCTTCTTGCATGTGTTGATTCACAGTCCATATTAACATAGTGTTTCAATAGGAGTACAACTCGCGCATGATAAATTTAGTCCTTGTTCTCATTGAAAATCAAAATGATGTATATTTAGTGATGTTATACCTTGTGGTTAATCCACAAGTAGCTTGTTCATGCATTATTTCCTTATTTTGCATGATGGCTTTTAATTCAAGATGATTCTACATGCGTTCACCCTTAATTGTAGGGATCCACATTTGCCATGGCAACTCATTTGAAGTGCTAGAATGTAGATTTAGCGATCATATGAGAACTTAAAAAGGTAGTTGCTTATCACTTGCGGACATCCATAATCGGTTATTCATCTCCAAACTCTCATCCATAGGTTACATGCTTTTATTTTAGTTTTGTGTGCTGCACACAATGGAGGTAGCATTCTCCAAATATTTTTCCTTCTTGCAATAAACCTTGTTATAACATTTTTCCATACTACAACACACCTATCCATCTGCTTGTATATCATGCACAAATGAACCAACGATGACTATGGCTAATCGTCGGATTGGGTGAAATGGGTGTCTAACTCCTTCCAAGCCAATACCTTAGACACTGCACCTATCTGTGGTGGTTTAAGGACCGAGTCTGTCCATGGAATCAGTGTATGGTTCTTGGACCTAAACCAAGTCACAGCCGAGTTTAACCAATGCCTTCGTGTTACAAGTACTTGGTAGTTCCGCTTTGAATTTAGTATCGAGCAGATACAATTGGCTATCTAACCGTGGACGTCCCCAGGTCCCGCTTACAAGAAGTTGGGTCATCTCCCAAGTGAAGAGCAACGCAAACACTAGGAAAGAAACCTGGCTGAAAAACCCCCTTCTCATGTAGGCTGCCTTTCCATAGGGAAAATTAAAGACCCAAGATTTTTTCCTCCATAAGGAATTTTCTCTCCAGTAATGTCTTGGGAATCACGTAAGATTTAAAGAAATGACTCATTTAGAGGCAACATGGACCCACCTTCATGTCCAACTAAACGAATAAGATCTCAACCTAGGTAGCACAGACACGGATACGGAATACGAATATGACACAATATGAATACGGCGATACAGCAAGACCTAAAAAATAGAAGACAAATATATTGGGGATACGGCTGTAAAAATTAATTTTTTTTATAATTATCAGTTATGTACTGCGCATAAAAAATTGTCAAAAGACATAAAAAGTAGTTGAATTGCTAATACCATTATACCAAGCTTTAGCACAAATCAATTTTCAAAAATCATTCAAAGTAGAAAGAAAGCAACCAGAAAATACAACAAAGCATTCAATAAATGCCAAAGTAGTGAGAATTCCTATTAATTTCAACTCATATGAACTCAACATTCAATTGTATCCCCTTTACTTTCATCGGTAAATATCATAGCCTTCATATCCAGTCAGCAGAATATGTTTGCATTCAAGCACTATCTGTATGTTTATATCTACATTCCAAATTTCTAGTCCAGCAGAATGAAATGGGAGACAGAACTATAAGTGTGTGTGTGTGCGCGCGCGTTGAGTGTGTGTGTGTGTGTGTGTGTGAGAGAGAGAGAGAGAGCAGCACAGTGAGAGTGAAAGAGAGCAGCGGTAGAGAGAGAGCACCTTGATTCTGTGGTAATTGCAGATGTCGATTAAGAAGCTATGAAGGATCTGGTGTAGGCCCTGTAGGATTTTTTAGGGGTTTTTAACTCCTATCGTTGTAAACAATATGATGTGTATTTACATAGATGCATGTAATTACAGTTTGCCCCCTCATATATTCATTTTGTTTTTTTTTTTAATTTATTTTTATCCCCCGTCGTATCCCAAAAGTATCTGGTCGTATCCTAGAAGTATCCACTGTGTATCCAAAACGTATTCGAAATTAAAATAATTTAATTTAATTAATTACTTAATTGGCGTATCTGATATGTATCGAGATATCCGATATGCGTACATGACATGTTTCAGAGTATCTGTGCTTCACATATGTCAACACATGTCCCATAGAATCAAGTGAGAGCCGTGGGGGTCACATATTTGCAGTATCCCAAGAGTTCTACTATGGAACCACCTCAGACGTCAGACCCGCCTCACTCTTTCACCCACGAAGTCGCTAGATATCCCATGTTGTCGTATGGGTCAGGTCAAGACCTTGCTTAGTCTTGCCAATAGCTCGACCAAG
The DNA here is from genome assembly GCA_019985065.2 of Arctostaphylos glauca. Lineage (NCBI taxonomy): Eukaryota > Viridiplantae > Streptophyta > Magnoliopsida > Ericales > Ericaceae > Arctostaphylos > Arctostaphylos glauca. Next base: position 10,409,322 of record JAHSPW020000005.1, read on the forward strand.
CCTCAAAGGGCCTCTTGAGTCCTGCCAGTCGACTGGAGGATGACACTCAACTTTTCGGCCAAATTATCTGTAATGACTTAGGACCAACTGAGCCACTTCTTGGCGGCACTAGTCTCCTCCCACAAGGCTTGTTCATCTTACTATTGGCGTTTCTGCTATTTTATCCCTATCCTCCTATATTTGCTAGGCTAGTTAGTGCCACAACATTTTCCGATTGCAATGGTTATCATGGCAGCAACCTTCCTAGCGCCACTTGTCATTCATTGATTTCCCTCCCACGAAATAACTTATTTGAGACTTTACATCACATAAAGGTGTTCAATGCATCGTGTTACAATGGCTTTGCCCAATTATTTTCGTGCTCAACGCCTGTGTCGTGCCTAGTCTGTCCATACAGTCCATTTAGTAATATAATGTGTCGTGTTGTGTTATTTTAGACGACTCTAGGCCTAGCCTGACCCTTTGGCATGCCATAACTAGTGCTAGGTCAAGCCAATCCTTGTGCCCGACCCTTTGGCATGCCAAAACTACAGTTGGGTTGTGTCAGTCCTTGTTGTCACGGCCCAAGAATTTCAGCACTTGCGCACCGTGCGGCACTTAGGCAAATCACTCCTTTGATGCCTAAGTCAACCTTTCCTCACGAGCTAATCCTACTCAACCACCCAAGTAAGACACACTCACACACTCTTAAGACAAGAGATTTGGGTAAAGGAAGCTTTTTTACTATAAACAATCTCTTTACAAGACAAGATATATAAGACTCTCTCTCTCTCTCTCTCTCTAGCTCACATGCTTAGTTCTCTCAAGCTCTCCTCCAAGCTCTTCTAAGCTCTCTCATAAGCTCTCACCCAAGCTACCTCACAAATGAGGCCTTCCACCCTTTTATAGGCTTCAAGGAACTCATTGGAAACATCTAGAGCTCTCTCATTCTACTAGGTCCTAGAATATTTCCACACAACTCTAAGAACAAAGTAGAACACTCCATACAACTCTAGAATATTCCCAAACCTTCCAGCATCCTCTTGAGCCTTCAAGCAACTTCCAGCATATTCCGGACCTCTCCAGAATCTTCTAGTTGCATCTAACATCCTTTGTAACATTCTGGACCTTTCCAGAATCCTCTAGCTTCCTCCCCGACCTTCCGGACCTTTCCAAAATTCTCTAGGTTCCTCTCTGACCTTCCGGAACTTTCCGGAATTCTCTAGACTCGACTAGGACATTCCGGACCTTTTCGGACTCATCTTGAGCGTCTTAGAACCTTCTTCAAGCTTCTACCAACTTCAAAGGGCTTCCAATGTCACGAAAGTTGGCGGCCCGCGACATTGTGCCCATGCCCAATCTTGCCTTGTAAAGCTAAAAAAAAGCAATAAATTGAAGAGCTGACAAACAGTCACAACTAAAACACAAAAAATATAGACTTACAATACCAATCATTTTATTGACAGTTCGTTATTTTTCCCTTATGTTATATGACTCCAACACATGTGATGATAAACAAGGAAAAAAACTAATGGTGCTACGCATAGTTTTCAAAACGTGAATGGAATCGAGAAGTGAAATGGACCTTTTTCAAATCATTCTATCATGATTCTAGAGTATGTTGAGATATGTATTTATGCCATTGGATAAGAAAGATACATTTTACAAGTGATTATTTCAAGCCTAAATTAATAAGAAGTGTGTCTTAAGTAATGAATGGAGCATCATGTGATCTAACAGGGAAGACTCGTGCTTATATTAAAAAAGATGCGGGAGTTGATAAATTTGATTTTTGGCTTCTTTTTTATTGAAAAACAATTCAACAACTCTTTTAAGGTCTTTCAAGAATATTAGATGCCATATTTCGTCTATGTTTACATTATTTATTATGCAATGATTTAAAAATCCATACACACTAGATTTATGGAATCCAAAATCTAAGAAGCATCATAGAAAAGATTAACCAATTGATAGTCTTACTATATGCAACCATATACAACATTATTGTATGGAGAATAAAGATTGTATTTTGTACCAAAACTAAAGTCTATTTATACTTGTGTAAAAATACTGTTTAAGTGTTAGTCATAGAAATATATGTGTTTGGTATTAGGGTGTAAGGGTCCTTTAGTCATTTTACATTCTTGTACTTATTCTCCATATAAATCAGATGTGTATTAGGGATAATCAACTTTAATCTGTAAACACTTTTTCCACTTAATCTGATTACATGGTATCGGAGCACGAAACGCCCTATATCACCATAGCCGCCGCCGACGAGTCAATTGCCGTAGTCAGCAAGTCGGTCACCGGCAAGTCAGTGGATCGTATCGCTGCTTCTGGTCCCCTCGTGATCTGATCTCAGTCAGTGCTTCTGGTCTCCTACTGTTCACCTTGCGATCTCAATCTCAAGTGCTTCTTGATCTCGATCTGATATGATCTGATCTCAGTCAATGCTTCTAGTCTCCTACTATTCACTTGTGATGTCACTCTTGAGTTGATCTCGACCTCGAGCGCTGCTTTTGAACTCTCGATCGCGACTGCTGCTACTGTTCACCATGAGATCTGATCGAGATCTGGTTCTGACTCTGTCTTCTCGCGATTTGTTTCTGTTCTTCTCCCAACCCGAACACAAGAGATGTAATCAATCTCCTCTCTTCATTTGATTTTTGCGTGGGTATGCTGATTTCAATGATATCGATCTCAAGTATGAGTTGTTGGTATGTTGGTTTATTGTCGTTTTCTTGTCTTCTGTTGATGTTTCATTCATTTGATGAATAGTTTGTGGGTTTTTTGTTGGTAATATGATGATTGGTGTTCTCCTTGGTAGTGAAGTGTGACTTAGTGTGATGACTTCTAATTCTGCTTTTTTGGGTTCAGTTTGGTATTTGGAGATGTTTGCTATCACTTCCACAAGACTCAATGATAAAAATTTGTGCAATTTGAGCCAAGGCTATTGAGGTGTAATATATTGGGAAGTGCAGTATAGTTTTTGACTGATGATCCCCCAATAGTTATTGACCCTAAGTATGATACTTGGACTACGGAGGATGCTCAAATTCGTCTTCAGTGGTGGAATAGTATAGAGCCTCAGATATGTGGTACTTTGGTTTTCTTCTCCACAGCCAAACTTGTTTGGTGTCAGGCCAAGGAGCTATATTCAAGAATTAATAATTTGCGTCAAACTTATTTCTCCCTACCACTTGGTGATTTGTCTCTCAAGGATTATTATGCTAAGTTTCATGGTATTTGCGAGGAACTTAACATTTATCAACTGAGTTTTGCAGATTTTCAGGTTATTCAGCGACAGCGTGAGTTGATGCATGTGGCTCGGTTCTTATCTAGGTTACCATCTTGTGATCATGTTCATTCACAACTTCTGGGTGTAAGGGACTTACCTTCCCCCAGCAAGGTTTTCAACCGTCTTCGTCAAGCTTAAGTGTCTAATTCTATTTCAACTTTTATTGTGCCTACTGATCGATCAGCTTTAGCCACTATTGTTTCTAGTGCTTCTAGTCATAGTGGTCGTTTGTAAAGGGAAGGTAGCCGCAGTGGCTTTGCCGTGGAAGCCGTGGTTCAGGTCGTAATTCTGGACGTGGAAACCGTGCATCGCGGGGTGGTGGCCATGGACGTGGACATGGAATTCACCGTTGCACTCATTGCAATTGTGATAACCACACACTATTAGGATCTTCACGGTCGTCCATCTTCATAATGAGTTACACATTCAGAGGATGACAGTCACCGGCTTTTGCAACCTCCTACTGAATCTATCTCTAGACCTCGTGGGGTTGACATTCCAGAAGAAGAGTACCATCGCCTAGTTTCCACGCAGACATTCCAGATGCCCTTATCTTCTACTACTACATTGCTTAGAAAGATAAACCTCTTACGTGTCTTGCTATTCCTACTCCTTAGATTATCGATTTTTGTGCTTCTGATATGACTGGTGTCTCTACTGTTTTGTCTAGTCACCATACATCTAGCAACCCTTCTTGTGTCACCTTAGCTGATGGTTCCACATCCAATGTTGCTAGTCATTGTTCCATAACTCTGAATTCATTAGTTTTGTTAGACTCTGTTTTACGTGTTCCACTGTTTCCTTTTAATCTTATGTATGTCAGGAAAATTACTAAAGTCTTGAATTGCTTAGTCGCCTTATTCCATGGTGGTTGTGTTTTTCAGGATCTCAAGATAGGAAGGAGGATTGGTGACGGAGCTGAGCGTGGCAATCAGTACTACTTTGGTGAAGCTAACCTTTGCATGCTCAGCTGCTCTTCAGTCCCCTACCCTATCAACATCATTGCAAACTTGGTCATTCATCACTCCACAACCTTAAACAGTTGGTCTTATCTTGTGGTCAAACAAAGGTCCTCCCTTATGAAGTGTGTGAGTTTAGTAAGCATTGTCGTGTCTCATTTCCCAACAAGTTAGAAAGTCATGTGTCTATTCCGTCTCAGTTAGTTCATTATGATATTTGGGACCCCATGCATATTCCTTCACATTTTTATTTTCAATATTTTTTTTTTTAAGGATGATTATTGATTACTCTTGTACTACTTATGTTTATCTTATAAAAGAGCGATAGGAGTTCTACTCCATTGTTAAATCATTTTTTATGAAAATAAAAACTCAATTTGATGTTCCTATTTGTACATTTTGGTCTGATAATACTCGGCAATATTTTCGTTATGTTTTATCTACATTTTTTTATGACCACGGTATTATCATTCAAAAGTCCTCTTGCTCTCGGACACCAAACAAAATGTTGTTGCCGAATGCAAGTTGAGACACTAGTTAGAAGTCACACGGGCTATGTTATTTCAAATACAAGTACCCAAGTCGTTTTGGAGTGATGCAATTTTTATTGCCGGTTATCTTGTCAACTGAATGCCATCTACAATCTTAGGGAGTCAGATACCTTATAGGGTTCTTTATCCTAACCGCCCTCTTCATTCCTTACCAATTAAGGTCTTTGGGGGCACATGTTATATTCACGCTCTTGATCCCGGCCGGGACAAACTTCATCCTAGTCAATCAAATGCATGTTTTTGTGGTATTCTTGCACCCAACAAGGGTAAAAATGTTTCTCTCTCTCTCTCTCTCTTTGTCGTCATTTTGTCCGTGCTGACATAACTTTTAACAAGTTTTTACCTTTTTTTCTCAAGTTCTCTACCTGTTAACCTGTTTCACTACAAGCTCACCTCAGTTCCCTCCACGCCAGTGCCCTCACCACCTTGTCCGTTGCTGCCATTGCAAGTGTATATTCGCCTTCTACTCCACCTTCTTCACCGTCACCAGATACTCCTACAACTCCTACCTCCCTTCCTATCGCTCTTCTGTACTTGTGCTTCACATCCCATTGCTCACTATGTTTCTTATGACCACTTATCCCCATTGGTCCGTGCCTTTGCTACTTCTGTTTCGTCTTTATTTTTTCCTCACACTGTTCAGGAGACATTGTCCATTTCTGAGTGGCGACAGCTATGAAGGATTTATAATCCAACCTGGGAGTTCGTTCTTCTTCCTCCTCGTAAGACCAAGGTCAGGCGTTGCTGGGTGTTTACTGTCAAATATTATCTGGATGGCTCCATAAGGAGGTACGAAGCTTGGCTTGTTGCCAAGGCTACACTCAAACCTTTGGTGTTGATTTTGCTGATACTTTTTCTCCAGTGGCCAAGATTGATTTTGTTTGGCTTTTTATCTCTTACTGTCAATCTTGGTTGGCCTTTATTTCCAATTTGATGTTAAGAATGCCTTTTTACATAGGGATCTCACTGAGGAAGTATACATAAAACAACTATCTGGCTTTGTTGCTTAGGGAGTGTACTCAGGTATGTCGCCTATGGAAAGCTCTGTGTGGCCTCAAATAGTCTCCTAGGGCTTGGTTTGCCAAATTCAGTGGGGCTTTGTCAGATCAATCGGTCTTTTCTCTCGCATCTGATTGGAGGAAAATATTGTTGATTGTTCATGCGATGATATCATCATTACGTGCGATGATTAACAAGGCATTGTCGAGCTAAAGGAGTTCCTAGAACAACAGTTCTATACAAAGATTTGGGCGAATTACAATACTTCTTAGGTATTGAGGTGGCTCGGTCGAAGGATGGAATTAATTTGTCCTTACGCAAGTATGTTCTGGATATTTTAAAGGAGACTTGCTTATTGGCATCGAGACCTGTGGATACTCCTATAGATCCCAATGTCAAACTGTGTGGATTAGTGAGAGTTACTTTCCAGTCCAAACAATTGTCAATTCGTTGGTAAGTTGTATTAACTTACCATCACGCATCCTAATATTTCATTTGCAATTAATTTGTTGAATCAGCTCACGTTTGCACCTCGACTTCCTCATTGGGAGATTATTTTTCATGTTGTGAAGTATCTTAAGGCTCATCCACGAGGGGTCTAATTTATCAAGCCAGTGGCCAATAGCGTGTTAAGACATTTATTGATTCAGATTAGATAGGAGGACCTTCTGACTAAAGATCCACTACTGGCTATTGTGTTTTCCTGTGTGGCAATCTTGGTACTTGAAAAAGTAATAAGCAAACCGTTTATGCGAGATCTAGATTAAAAGCAAAGTACCGTGCTATGACCCACACTACATGTGAGATCATTTGGGTACGGTCCTTTCTCGATGAGATAGGTTTTGGTGTTCAGTTGCCCATGAATATGTACTGCGACAATTAAGCTGTCATTCACATTGCATCCAAGCCTATTTTTCATGAGAGGACCAAGCATATTAAGGTGGATTTCTATCTTGTTCGAGGAAAGGTGGATAGTGGTTTGATTGCTACTCCTTTTGTATCTATAGGTGCTTAGCTAGCCCATATCTTCGCCAAACTTTTGTGCAAGCTACAGTTTGAGCTATTGTGTAACAAGTTAGGTCTATGTAATATCCATGTCCCAACTTGAGGGGGAGTATTAAGTGTTAGCTATTGATATATATGGGTTTAGTATTAGGGTGTAAGGGTCCTTTAGTCTTTTCACATTCTTATACTCATTCTCTTTATAAAATAGATGTGTAGTAGGATAATAAATGTTAATCCCTAAACACTTTTTCATCTTAATCTGATTACAAATACCATTAAAAGACAAAGGCTATGAAAGAATAATTTATTTCAAAGCTTTTTATTTAAAAACTTTCATCGTCATCAATTATAAGAATAGTAAGTTTTTTGCATCATATAATCCTAATCCTGATACTCACCTCAAAAGGCTTACAATATCCAAATTCCGAAGTACCACGCATTTCCAAGAGAAACAAGTTGATAAAGTAAATTGATTTTTATGCATATCAAAACGAATCAGTTGATAGTATAATTTCGTATTCTAGTCAATCACCCACACATAGCTTGGTTATCAAATCAAATTCCACAATATGTATCATGAATCATATTGTTATGACCATAGAGGTCCTATGCTAAAACTTACTTAACTAATTGCATAAAGAACTAATATTACTTGTATACGATAGAACTAAATGATTCAATCTCACTTATACATCACTGCAAAATACTTATCCGCGTGTGGTGCTTGTGTGATGCCTGTGCTTTATCATGTCCTTCCGGTGGCTGTGTTGTGGACCCCAAAATGACTACCCAAGACAACTCGCCTTTAATGCATGCGTCGTGTCAGGCCTACCCATACTATTGCGTGTAGGTTTCTAAGTGTGCCATGCTCGTGTCGGCTCGACCCAATTGACACCTCTTTCATCACTCAAGTAACTAAACTTCTAGAATTGTGCAAATCGATGATCAATACACCTCTTTGAACTCAATGTGGATGGTTCTCATAGCAGTACAAGCCTTACAAGTGGTATGGTTTGGGACTCCGAGGATTAATTTTCATATTGACTTTAGGTTCATAGATTTCAAGAACTCCTTCCAGTGGAAGATGATGCTAAAATGTTCTCCCAAGTATTTAGTTTTTAAATTTCTATACTTATCACTATTTGACTAGCTTTTGACCTTATTTTCAATCCCATGCTAATGTTTGATAGTGCATATGATTCCTGTTAAAGCATCTAATTCAAAATCAATTAGCAATGAGTGAAGAGATTGCCTGAAATCATATGCCAGCTTTTCGATATTCTAATTAACTAATGTCAGACCAGATCTAGTGTGCACTTAAGGCACAACAAGGAAATCAATCAAGAGTCTTGCCCAAAAGCATTAGAAAGCGTAGCTCTAATCTATACTTTTTGATCCAATGTTATGCATCCAACAAAACCATTTGTCTATGAGTGGAGAGACTCTCGGGCTCATATACTTCTTTACGAAAGTAATAGTTAAACGGATGTGGGACAAACTCTAACTATTACTTTTCTCAACTATCACAAAGGTAACAAGGTTGCAGGCATTACCTTATCTTGGTTGTGAACATCATTAATAAAGCGTTACTTGCTTCTTCTGTCCAGGTATCTAAACTAAATATAGTTGAAAGAGCAACCGTACCTCTGGTCTCCGTGACATGAGAACCATCATTTTGTGTTCAATTGCAAGGTTATAGAGTTGTGTTTTGGTCTTTAACTCACTTATTTAAGAAGCTACAGTGTGCAAGTGTGTTTCACTCTACCTTCGACCAAGGAACCTACTAACCCAAACTTTAGCCAGCAAAATCCTATAGAACTTCCAATACCCATGAGACAAATCGTATAACTCACGATACTTATTCAAATGGGATTGCACATCGCATGGTATAGAAGCCATGTTACTCTATCTTCTGTAGGCATAAGAGATGAATATGTGAATTTGTTTATCTTATGGCAAGGCTAAAGCATATTGAACACTAATTTAGTACCAATTCAAACCAAAAAAATAATAAATACAACCTCATTTCTTCATGAGCCAAAGTTAAACTATAAAAATGATTGAAGTAGGAATGTTCCGGCTCCCTAATACAACAATCATGAAATGGCTCCCTAGAAGAACATAAAATCCATAGATGCATTCACTAGGAATAAATCCAGAAAGAGGTTACCTTATGCATTATAAGCACGCCCAAAGGTAACTAAAGTGACTATTGGGAACCCCTATGAAAATGTTACTGACCTTGAGAAGAGGAGAAAAAACTTCTCATAACTCATCAAGATAAACCACCATGGTTCATGAATTTTTAGTAAGTATGGATGCCAATAAATTGCACATACTCTCACCGGATTCCTCACCAAGAACACAGAGATTGAATACTACCGGAATATTATAACCACTATAAGTGATGTTGTGACTTCAAACTGAAGTATGATTTTAACCCGGTTGTGACCAACTGCAACCCAATTAGTCTGACCCAACTTATTATCGGGTATTTATCTGCAGTGGTTTCCTATACAAAAGGGGTATTAGGGCCTCTATGGTTCTATATGAGAGAATCAAAGACATTGACAGATCATTGCATTCTCCTCTTCCAAACTGAAGTTCCTCAACCAATCTTCGCCGTGGACATCAGCTTTACACTGAGCCACGTCACTCTTGTATATTTGAGTGATTTCCCTATTTCTTCCTTGTTAGTGATTCATCGTAACAGTAACTAACAAGTCATCAAGATGTTCACAGATCAACAATGCTAGCGTGACCACATTTTCTTATCATGATACCATCTCACGTGGCATACCCACATTTTTTGGATGTTAATGCAGTTTTGGTGGGATGTACGATTATAATGGGGGTACAAAACATCAGATCGTCAATAAACTAGTAGGAAAACGTTCTAACTAGTAACCATGATATTTAAAGAAGATAAATTACGGTCATCTACGTCTTTGGCCCTTTGTGAATTGCTGGAATAACGTTTGGACAAATAGGTAATCCTCAAATTAAAATTTCTCAAAATCTATTGAGCCCACGCCAAAAACAGGTATCAACATTCTAATTTGAACAAACCCACAAAATATAAAGAAGCGGGTATCAAGACTTAAAACATAAAGAATGTCCATAAAAAGTCTGGTAGCCAAACTAGGAAACACGAATCACTCCCGCATTCACGACCACGTCACCCGAGATATACCAAATTTATCTGAAGCCAAAAAACGGAAACAAGTACCTATCTTCCAAGAGCAATTCTACTAACACATCCAATTGTACATCATGACGACATGTCACAACTCATGATATATGATATGATGTGTTAGTAGGCTTACTCATATTCCAAGGGAAGCAAAAGGCTTACTCATATTCCAATGGAAGCAAACCCACAGAGATATAAATTAATTATCGGTAATCAAAATCTAAAGAATGTCCAAAATATAACAAATACATACCTCCTCCAGGAAGTCTCTGTCCAGCTTATCAGCGATTCTGATAGAAGTGTAGACAGTAACGGCGAGCAGAGAGAGAGGGAAGACGAATGCGAAAATGTAGGTGCCAGTGCCTGGGGCTCCTCGGGTCACCACAGACAGTCCTCTAGTAGTTTTACGGTGGCAGAAGTGAAGAGAAGGCGAATTGGGTAGAGAGGGAGGAGAGTTTATTTGAAGCAGGCGTAGGGGGGATTTTGGGGTTAGATTAGAGTTGCAGACGAAGAGGCTCGCCATGTCTGGTGGTATACCTGGATCATGTTGCTGCCTCTTATCCATCGATACTATCCCTGCATTTGTACCTATTTCGGATTACTTTTTTTTCGTCTTTTTCATTTTTTTCTTGAGGCCAATTGGATGGAGTATTGTTTTTAATAGATAAATTATAAATAAGGTATAAAATAAGAAGGATTATTATTTTGAAGAAATGACCTATATTGATGTAATATTTATAGAGAGGTATAAAAAATAAATAATTTAGATGAGAGATTAAATAGGGGATATATTTTGACTTGATTTAGATGATTTATGAAATAAGAGAATAAGAGTGGGTGAATAAAAAAAACTGGCAAATAACTATTTTGTCCTTGTGCGATATTAAACTTGATTATGTATTGAATAAAATATATAAATGCAAAACTCAATATATATAATTAATATTGGATAATCTGAAATATTAATTAATTAAGAAATTTATTAATGTATTATATTTAATAAAAAATGTTATTTAAAAAAATAAATAGTAAATGAAAAAATAATCAATTAAATAATAATAATAATAAAATATAAATTAATAAATATCTTTCCATAATTCAACAACTCTTAACCAAAATATTCCGAGCTAACGGTTAATCCCGAAATAATTTTTTAAGTAGACAGTAATTTTTTTGTATTTTTTTGAGAATAAAATTCGGAAAGTACAACCGAAAGGGATTCGAATGAGCGGTGTAGGTCACTTTTTCTCAAAAGTTGGGTCCATTAGGACACATGATGAATGAATATTTTTAAATAATTTAAGAAATTTCTAACTTTGTTTTATCAATTAACAAAAAAAAATAACAATAAAATATAAATTAACAATATCTTAGCATAATTCAACAATATTTCATTAAAATATTTCGAGCTCATGATTATTTCTGAAATAAGTTTTTAAGTAAACAGTAAATTTTTAGTATTTTTTCGAGAATAAAATTCGAAAAGCATAACGGAAAATGATTCAAATGAGCAGTGTCAACCCATTAAAACATGTGATGAATGTGAATATTTTTAAATAATTTAAGAGATTTTTATCTGTTTTATCAATCAATAAAAAATAAAATAAATAAATAACAACAAAATATAAATTAACAAATACTTTATCATAATTCAACAACTATTTATCAAAGTATTTTGAACTCACGGTTAATCCCGAAATAATTTTTTAAATAAACGGTAAAATTTTTGTATTTTTTCGAGAATAAAATTTGAAAAGCAAGACTGGAGGGGGTTCAAATGAGCATTATGAGTTACTTTTTTTTTATCCAAAATTGAATATATTAGGAGAATGTGAAGGGAATAAGGAGGGGTAAAATAAACAAAAAAATTTCCTTTACAACCGGATAATTTTTGGGCTGGTCCAAGGCTATCCAAAAGTTAAAAGGGAGAAGAGCTTTACAAGTGAAAAATTATGCCGGGTAAAAAATTATGGGGGAGGATTTTTGAGTTGCCAAATCATGCCAATGAGGAGAAACCCACCCCTAACAAGGGGTGAAAAATTATGAAGGACTCTTTTCCTTTATCCAAACGAGCTCTAAAGTAAAGCGCGATACAAAATCTCGACATATATTTTAAGAGTAAAACGCACTGACTCCCTTGAGGTTTGTAGAGACCTTCTTTCAAAAAATACAATTACCTCCCTTATTTTTGAACTGTTATACTATTACCCCCTGGTGTTAGTTTCTGTTAGAAAATTGTTAGTTTTTGATGAGATCGACGTATTCTTTTCTAAAAGGCCTAAAAAAACTGTCTCCAAGGTAATTTTTATTTTTCTTCTTATTTCACTAAAGGTGTGTAATTTTTTATTTTAATTATTTTTTTACAAATGCATTAGTTGATTGTTTCTTTATTTATTGATGTAATTTATTTTTTTCTAGTTACGGACATGTTATCTACTACCGGAACCTTCCTTAGAACTAAGAACAAAATGTGTCATTGTGTGACAAATGTCATTATTTTTATTTATCAATGTAAAATTATTTTAATCATATATGATTATGTCATCATCTAATATACGAGGCGTTCATGGGTCTAAGAATAAAATATGTCAGTGTGGATATTATATTTTGTTTCTTGATTTTTCATATAATTTTTTATTTTTTATTTTTTGTTCATCACAAGGATCAAAAAATCATAAAAGTATGAACTTAAATTATTAAAAAAATCTGATAAGACGATGCTAAATATATTTAGGCAGTGAAAATGTATCTTTTAAAATACATGTAAAAGACTTTAATTTTTCAGTCAATATTAATGATGGAAAAAAATCAAGTTCGATGGGTTAATAATGTATATATACTTTTCGTAGATAAAATACATGTAAAAAATAAAATTAATCAAACAGACGAAGTCAAAAATATTTATTCTAATTATTAAAATATAATATAGAAATAAAATTATACAAAACTAACTAATTGTAAGTTTAAAATTCTAATAACCAAAAACAATTATGTTAAGATAAGTTTTATTAACTTATTTTTAATAAATTCATGAGAGTTTTTTCTTGATATAATAGGTTAAGATGTATATGTGTTTTTTACTAGACAAAAGACACAACGATATTCATTAAGAAAAAAATTCTTTTATAAAATTAAATAATAATTACTAAAATTTAATATGCGTAAGTTATTTTACAAATTGACTAATATGACTCAAATTTAATTTGATTCATCATTTAAAGCTCGAATAAGAAAAAAAATTGAAACATTAAATAAAAATATAAATCAAATTAAAAGTCATAATAATTATTTAATGAGATAGACTAAAATATATATGTTTTTTCATAAATAAAATTATACATAAACAATACATATGTAACGAGATACATTAAGTGAAAAATATAATTTTTGTAAGAAAAAATAGTTATCAAGATATAAGATGCATATTTATTTAAATAAAATTTAATATTATAAATATAGTTATATTACACACACATATATCATATGTACATATTGTTGTACAATATATTATATACACACTCATAAATAAACTAAGTATATATAAAAAAGAGAAAAAAAAATAGTAATGAGATTATTCTGGTTTTTTATTCATAAAAAGTAATGGTATTTGTAAAAAATTAATAGCAGGAAAAAATTAATTAAATAGTTTGTAAAATATGAGAAATTATTGCATTTTTTAAAACTTCATAGAACGTCCTTGCATATATTAGAAACCTTAGGAGAAGTCAGTGCAATTTATCCTAATTTAAAAAAGAGTAAATTTCACTTATTTCTCGGTTACCGACAAATATGCTGCCCTCGCCCATAATTTTGATAATTATACTATCGTTTCTTATTTTATAAAATATCTCTCGAGGGGACCTTTGTCATTAATTTCCATCAATAGTCCATTTGGGATCGCTGATGTCATGGTATAATTCAAGAAAGGGGTTATCCATTTTAGCATGAACAAAAAATTGAAGTCGTTTCACAAAAATAATTTTCATTATTATCTTTAAAAAAATCTCAAAATAAATCACTCTTATTTTAACTACCATAGGCAAACAAGTAAATAGATATTTTAGTAAGTACCTACCTTTATCACTATACTTCATAATTTGGTAACTACCTATTTTTTATTTAATAATCGACTTGCACAGCATCGCATGTGTTCGGCCGCTAATTATTTAAAAAACTCTTACCCCCTCACTCACTCACTCACTCTCTCTTATATATATTCAGTCCGGTACATTTCACTCACTCCCTCCTCCCAATCTAACCCTATATACACACCATTTCCTACAGAAGGTGTAACAAATTTCCAGTTTTTTTTTTTTAATTTTACATTATTGATTAAATTATTTTGTTATTCTATTCGTATTAATAATTTTGTTATGAAATCTTAAGTGAACCCCATTATATTTTTTTTGTTTCTATTAAATTATTTTATTCTTATTAAATTATGCAACAACATAAAACAACATAGCATCACCGTTTTCAAAACAATTCCATTTCCACAACAGGTTCGAACATGTTCTGTAACAACTCGAATTTCAGAGACGTTAATAAAATAATTTAACAGAATTGTAGTGACATTTCATTCATAGCAAAAATGAGTTTGATTACAACATCTGGAATTTAAAGGAAATTACAATAAAATATGAAAAAATACAACTCAATAATATCTAAGTGAACCAAAGTGCAATAGTGTCTTTGTTGGTGCAAAATCTGGAATCTTCGGAATGTGAACAATATGATGAACTTGCTTCGAGGCGCGTTACGACGTCGCTTTCCGAAAAACAGTATTCGCCCCCACCAATTGGTGTGCACCGGGTTGCAGCGAATATGTTTCGAAGATACAACGAAGCCCGATCGAAAGATCTTCTGTCTGCGTACGCACAAACGAAGAACAGACAGAATACCGAATCAAAAATAAAATAAAAGAACCAAGGGACTGTTAAATCCGTTTCTGCAGAATAACGAATTAACAGCACAAGAAAAACGAATTTTGGAGTGAGAGAGTTTTCTGGTTAATTCAGTGTCTAAATGGCTGTGATCTGGGCTCTATTTATAGACCCAGATGCACCCACTCGCGCAGGGTTGTACCTGTTCGTGAACGGACACGCCCACACCCAATCGGTTCACCCGAACGGGTACGAACCATGGGTCGCGTCCAATCCAACAGGCGCACCCCGTGTGACTCAACCGCCACACGTACGCAACGCGTGTGCCACGTCAGCGCAACCTTACTGCCAAATCGCAATAAGAAAGGGCGCCTACTAGGCGCCTCACGCTAAGTGCAAAGTGCGCCATCAAAGCGCCACGCAGCCCACTGCCACGCGCACGAGCACACGCACGCATGTGCGAAGCACACCGGCTTTGCCGGTTGAAGGTGCGGAGCACCTTAATTACGGTGCGAAGCACCTATGAGCCAAGCCACTTTAGAGCTAAGCTATTAAAGTAAACTTG
Source organism: Arctostaphylos glauca (assembly GCA_019985065.2). Taxonomy (NCBI): domain Eukaryota; kingdom Viridiplantae; phylum Streptophyta; class Magnoliopsida; order Ericales; family Ericaceae; genus Arctostaphylos; species Arctostaphylos glauca. Next base: position 10,424,757 of record JAHSPW020000005.1, read on the forward strand.
ATAGGTGTGCTCCCTTATATAGACCATTAGACTTTCTCCCACCTAAGCAATGTGGGACAAACCTCTACACTCTAAAATAGGTTTTCTCAAGCACAAGGAAATTTTGATAAAACACCCAATTAAAAAACCCATTTTATTTTGATAATTTCAACAGTCTTCTCGAACGTGTTGTTGTTTGCGCCTTGAAAAAAGTGGTCTAAATTATCTTCGACATCTAACATGAAAAGTCAAGGGCAGAGAAATTACAGCATGAGCGATAAAACTTAATAAACAAAACCTACTTGTAACACAATCTATGTCATGTTGTGGAAAATCTATCTTCGGAATATGAACATTGGCGATGAAATCTATTGCAAATACACGAAAACAAAAATTCTTCGAGGCATGCTACGGTATCATTTTTCTAAAGATAATATTTGCTCACACCGAATGGTATGCACCGGATTACAACAAATTTGCTTTCAAGATACAATGAAAACAAACTTGTATTTTTTCTGTCTACGTTTACACAAACGGAAACAGACAAAATATCTGCATAGTAAAAATAAAGAAGAACTAGAAAAACCATCAAGTATTGTTTCTGCATAATAACAATACTTTGACTAAATGCTTCTAAAATATAAGAACTTTTTGAAAGAAAGTGGACAAAATTCAAATAAGTAATTGTGTTGGAAAATACTTATATTTATAAATGGTTTAAGGATACAACTGAAAAGTTACAACTTTCAATTAATAAAAGTTGTAATTTTTCAATTAATAAAAGTTACAACTCTTAATGTAGAATTACATTTGAATAATCACAACTATCCAATTATTAAAAGTCACTTGTAGTTTAACACTGCAATTGAATAGTCACAACTATTCATATAGTCATGTCTTTAATAATTAAACGCACCACTTAATTTGAAATTCTCAAATTAACTTTATAACCATCAACTTTAATTCACACCCCTTGGATAGGGTCACACCCAAATATTTCTTAAGTTTTCAATACAAGCATTCTAGAAATAATAAAGGTTTTACAAAAAATATCCAAAATATAAATCTATTTATTTTGAAAATCCTAACATGTCATAGATATGAAGCATGTTTCTGACATGAATATGAACAATAGAACAAACAAGAATTTATGTAAGTAGAATTTAAAATCAAAGTGCAACACAAAAGCATTTCATAAGCAAAAGCAGTACTCAAATAAGTACATAAATAAATCGAAGTTTATTGTAGGTATTTAATCTCTCTAAGTCAACCTTTGTGACCCGTTCTAAGTATTCAAACACGTGTCTGACAACATTCGTACGTGTCAACAATTCATTTCAAATTTTCAAGTTGCGGGTCAACACAAACATTTTCCGCAAGTCAAAACTTTTAATCTAGAGTCATGATGTTCCCGTCTGATATGATCCCAACCTCTAAGCTAGATTGTTACGCGACACTAGTATACCCAAACATTGACTCTTGTATCTCATGTTCACAATCATTATGCTCGCAGACGTCATGCTTCTTGTGCGTTGTGTTTGACATCAAACTTTAATCAACAATACTAGTCTGACCACTTTGCATATTTATGATCTCCTAAATCATATTAAATTATCGTAAGATGGGCATGAACCAGTATTTGGGTTGACCAGTATGTTCATTATAATCATCATATTGGTCTCTTTCTATGTGGTCATTAAAGGCATCATTCACTAGACTTATCTTTGTGGTTACTTGAACCTCAACATCAAAGGGAAGAGTAATATCTTGGTTTCTAATTTTCACTATACTCAATACTTCTGTCCCACTAGACATACCAAAAAAGTATTTAGCTCAAATATTCTCCAAAACTAAATTTGTGCGCGAACTTACTAGAAAAGACTTATAATTATTATATTCAAAAAAACTTTAAGTTGACAGTTGAAACCAATAACTATCAGGCCTTTGTGTTATTTGTTCTTTTACATTAGTTAGAAAAATTTTCTCAAGTGTTCACACGTGGATGTTCAAAACCAGAAATAAAAGATGAACAGTCATAAGAAATATGAAACGAACTAATTTTGAATAATAAATTTAAGGACAAGCCTACATTTGAAAATAATAAGGGATCCAATCTACTTCGACTACTGAACTACTTTTATTGTTATAGACTACGATTGAAGCTAATTAAGTACAGTTATGGATACAACTACTGTTACTGATACTACTATTGTTATTGCTATGACTATGCTAAGAATAAGAAAAGAAAAGACAAGTATAAAAAATGAATAAGTACTTTGAGGGATCGTCCCTTTTTTTTCTCTCAACTCTTGCTCATATTTATAGACCATTAGTACTTGGCGCTCTTTTCCCTTTGGAACTTCCCGCTCAAGTCTTCAGACATTATCTTTCCTAAGACTGTGATCATTATACTCGGTCATGTTCTCTTTCTCTTTCGCAACCTTAATTCACATGTAATGATTCGCTCCCACCTTATACAATATGTAAATTCCATATTTTATGGAGATTGGCATTATCCGGTGGAATTAGGATTATTATAAATTGTAATTCTTTTTCTCATTAGTTTAAATGACTTAGAGTTATTGTTGAAGACAAATTCGTATTGGATAAAGACCAGAGTCATGTTAGATAAAGCTGGAGAGTGGTTGAATCAGATTAGAATAAATCAGAAGAGTATATTGCGGATCTGAAGATTTGAAGGATCAGATTAGAAGATATCAGAAGAGTATATTGCGGATCTGAAGATTTGAAGGATCAGATTAGAAGATATCAGAAGAGTATATTGCGGATCTGAAGAGTAGTTGAATCAGATTAGAAGAAATCAGAAGAGGATTTTGTGGAGGATTTTGTGGATCTGAAGATCTGAAGGCCGCTCGAGCGAGCTGGGGGGCCGCTCAAGCGAGGTACTGAAATATCGAAGTTTTTCTATATATACATCCTATGCGTCCAATGTTTAACCTAATCATCCCAAGCTTCATTAAGAGAGAAAAAAGTCAGAGAGGGTTGATAATATTGTGAGTGGGTGATTCTTTGAGGAAATCAGTGATCTGTTGATCAAGATTGATGACCTAAACTTTCCTCAAAGTTCTGTGGTTTGATAAATCTTGCGAAGTCTTCTGAAGGCGTTCAGAAGCAAGTTTGGAGGAAGATCTAAGAAAGCGTCCTGTGATAGTTCTTAGGATTCGTGGAGTCGAATCTTGAAGAAGGCATCTATATGAAGTGAGCAGTTCACGAGGAGTCGACAAAAAGATTTTGAATCAACATAGAAGAATCGAGGATCTAGGTTTGATTGTGAGAAACTTTTTGTTCTGCGACAGTTTATAGTGCATTCTTCCCTCCCGTGGTTTTTTCCCCTCCTTGGGGTTTTCCACGTATATCTGCGTGTCTTGCTTTATTGCTTACTTATTTATCTTGCATGCACACGTAGATTATCTCTTTAATAAATCAAATAGATATTCAATAACCGTAAATCAAACTACGTTTCACCGGCTGTGGTTTTTCAATTGGTATCAGAGCGGGTCATAAATATTTGTGATATATATTCTTGATCCTTTGATTTGCTGTTATGGAATCAACCTCCTCTACTGCTAGACCACCTCTTTTAGATGGTCTTAATTTTGATTATTGGAAGTCTAGGATGAAGGCTTATCTAAAAAGTATAGACGACGATGTCTGGACCTCTATTGTTACAGGATATAGTGTGCCCACTATTCTAGAAGAAGGTGAGCGAATTCCTAAGCCTTCAACTAGTTTGACTGTTGTCGAGAGAGCAGCTCGTACTTGCAATAATCGTGCTCTTAATGCTATTTTCTCGTGTGTTGATACAGGAGAATTTAGAAGAATATCGAATTGTGAAATAGCTAAAGAAGCATGGGACATTCTAGTTAAGACTCATGAAGGAACCGATACTGTTAAACAATCTAAACTTCAATTTGTTGCTAATGAGTTTGAACTTATAAGGATGGATGAAAAAGAGACATTTAATCAATTCTATGCAAGACTGAATCATATTGTCAATACTAGTTTTAACTTGGGAGAGCCTATTTCTGATTTTAAAGTTATTAAAAAGATTTTGCGTTCTATGCCCAAGCGTTTTCGAACAAAGGCTACTATACTTTTGGGAAAGAAAAAATTACCTCTCATGTCTGTGGAAGAACTTGTTGGAATTCTTCAGACTTATGAGGCTGAACTACTTCAGTTTGAATCTGACTCATCAAGGTCAAAACAATCCAAAAAATCTATTGCTTTCAAAAGTTCTAAAATTGATGAATCAGAGTATGAAAGTGAGAATATTGAGTATGATACTGAAGCCATGGCTTTGTTTACCAAAAAATTTCAAAAGTCTTTCAAAAAGGGAAATTTTTTTAAAAAACCTTCTGAAAATTTTTCTAAAGATAAAAAGGGTATCGAAAAGTCAAAATCTGGATTTTCAAAAGGAAAAGGAATAGAATTTGTTAAAAAAAAAAGATCTGATAAAAATACTCCTTCAGGACCTAGATGTTATGAATGTCAAGGATTTGGGCATATTGCACAAGATTGTGGTAATAAACTCCTTAAAAATCAAAAAGTCTTGAATGTTAAAACTTGGGATGATAGTGATTCAAAAAGTTCACAAGACAGTGATGATAGTAGTGAGGAAGATATGGTAGCGCTAGCTGCTTCTCTACAAAGTATGTCTTCAAAATCTGAAGATGAATTGAGTGATAGTGGAGAAGATGAAGAAGATGAGATGTTGGAATTGGAGACTCTGAAAGAGTCATATCACAAACTCTTCAAGGAAAGTTTGAAAATCTCCAAAATCAATATCAAACTAGTGGCAAAAATCAAATCTGGTGAGAAAGAAAATACTTTGATTACTCAAGAGTTATGTAAGTCTCAAACTAAGGTAAGTGAATTAGAAATTTCTTTAAATTCTCTCACTGTAGAAAATAATGAATTAAAAGAGAAAAGTTCTATTCATCTCATGAAAATTGGTACCCTTTCTGAGAATAATGCAGCACTAGAGATACAGGTCAAAAAATTATTGGATGATTTGAAAAGTGCTAACACTACTTTTGAGCGTCTGAATATAGGGTCAAAAGCTTTAGATAGCATTCTTGATGTTCAACGGATGGTGGGAAATCGAGCAGGACTTGGATTTCACAATGCGTCAAAAAACACCGTCAACATAGGTAAAGGTAAAGAGGTAAAATTTACTGTTGCTCAACTACCTACAAAAATTGTTTGCCATTATTGTGGGGTGAAAGGTCACATTCGACCAAACTGTTTTAGGCTCTATGGTTATCCCACCTCATTTCCCAGAAGAACACAGGGTACAAGGTATTCTCATAATACTAATTTTACATACAAAACGAGAAAACAAGTTTCAATAGTGTCTAACCAAAAACAAGTCCACATGAGAAAGATTTGGGTGAGAAAAGCTGATTTATTTACAAAACCCTTAGATCCTCTTCGTTTTAAGTACCTTAGGAATTCTGTAGGGATCTGCTCCATTGATTGATTGTGTTCTTAAAATTTTTTTTAAAAAAAAATTCAAAAAGATTTTTGTTCTTTCTTCTTAAAATTTTTTTTAGCTCTTCTCTTTGGATAGTGTTCATATCAGGCTATTTTTGACGAGATAATACTCTTTCATGCTCTTTCCTGAAAATGTTCATCATTGTTGACATGTTTATCTATTTCATGACTTAACTGTCACAAGTATTTGGGCTAAGAACATTTTTACATGCTTGTTGAGTAAAGGAATTGTGTACACGAACAGTATCTCTTGTCATGGAATTTTTTTTTGGCATTAGGTCTTGAATCACATGGAATTTTGTTTTACTCTTGAGATAGTTGCATAATGATTGACCTAATACCAGAATTCCTCTTGTGTTGATTGAACCATTAATCCCCTTGTTTGATTATGATAACATCATCTTGACTCGAGGAAAGGGCTACCTTTGAGAAGCGCGTGAAAACTTCCATGTTTCGTTACTCTAAAGTAACTCATTTGTTGCTCTATTTGGAGATGGCTACCGCTCTCAAAAGTGTGAAAGCCACCAATGACAGTGCAAAATTCATAGTCTCGAAAAAGCCGATCCTCAAAAAGAAAAATTCGGATCCTTGGCATTTATTTGATATAAGGTGGTTTAAGTACTAAGGGGGAGTTTAATTGTTCATCATACATCTTGCAGGACTTGGTTTGGTTTGACTTCGTGTGTGACGTCTCCTTGAGTATTTCGAGTCCTTGTGATTTAAATGATTCTTGATCGAAATTGACCTCTGTGATTTAAGTAAACTACTGCACACACACACTCATTGATATTCCTTCATCACATCATGTATTGGTGTTCTAATGTCCTTGTATGTTTGAAAACGTTATGCATGAATAGAATATGTGTTGCATTGGTGATATCTTTTACGACAGGACATGACGGAAATATTGTTTTATCAATCTGGTCTTAATGTGTGTCTCTCTAATGCGTTCGAGCAAAATTTTCAAAAACAAAATCAAATAAAAAATAATTGCTTTCCATGACCAAAAAGGGGGAGATCTTTTGATGATTTTGATGACTGACTAATGACTCTGACATGTTTTGATATGATCTAGTATTTAGGGGGAGTTCACTTCTGTGATCTTTTGATGATTTTGATGACTGACTGATGACTCTGACATGTTTTGATATGATCTAGTATTTAGGGGGAGTTCACTTCTGTATGTGACATTATGAAACTCTGAAAATATGTTATCTCTGTTATAGCTACTATTAATTGTTTATCTCTAAATACTGGCTATATGGTTATTGGTTGAGTTTTGATTTCATTACAATGCTAATCTGGTTCCACAAGTTTTGGTTAGTCTTAAATGTGTTTACAGATTTCATGCTACCTTCTCAGCCATGTTGCCTTTGATGCTTCATCAAAATTAGATGTGATTTTGGTCCCGGAAATGCCAAAGGGGGAGATTGTAAATTCCATATTTTATGGAGATTGGCATTATCCGGTGGAATTAGGATTATTATAAATTGTAATTCTTTTTCTCATTAGTTTAAATGACTTAGAGTTATTGTTGAAGACAAATTCGTATTGGATAAAGACCAGAGTCATGTTAGATAAAGCTGGAGAGTGGTTGAATCAGATTAGAATAAATCAGAAGAGTATATTGCGGATCTGAAGATTTGAAGGATCAGATTAGAAGATATCAGAAGAGTATATTGCGGATCTGAAGATTTGAAGGATCAGATTAGAAGATATCAGAAGAGTATATTGCGGATCTGAAGAGTAGTTGAATCAGATTAGAAGAAATCAGAAGAGGATTTTGTGGAGGATTTTGTGGAGGATTTTGTGGATCTGAAGATCTGAAGGCCGCTCGAGCGAGCTGGGGGGCCGCTCAAGCGAGGTACTGAAATATCGAAGTTTTTCTATATATACATCCTATGCGTCCAATGTTTAACCTAATCATCCCAAGCTTCTTTAAGAGACAAAAAAGTCAGAGAGGGTTGATAATATTGTGAGTGGGTGATTCTTTGAGGAAATCAGTGATTTGTTGATCAAGATTGATGACCTAAACTTTCCTCAAAGTTCTGTGGTTTGATAAATCTTGCGAAGTCTTCTGAAGGCGTTCAGAAGCAAGTTTGGAGGGAGATCTAAGAAAGCGTCCTGTGATAGTTCTTAGGATTCGTGGAGTCGAATCTTGAAGAAGGCATCTATATGAAGTGAGCAGTTCACGAGGAGTCGACAAAAAGATTTTGAATCAACATAGAAGAATCGAGGATCTAGGTTTGATTGTGAGAAACTTTTTGTTCTGCGACAGTTTATAGTGCATTCTTCCCTCCCGTGGTTTTTTCCCCTCCTTGGGGTTTTCCACGTATATCTGCGTGTCTTGCTTTATTGCTTACTTATTTATCTTGCATGCACACGTAGATTATCTCTTTAATAAATCAAATAGATATTCAATAACCGTAAATCAAACTACGTTTCACCGGCTGTGGTTTTTCACAATATTATCCGCTTTGGTTGCCCAAAGGCCATGGATTTCCTAATAGGTTACCCATCCTTGAATTGCTCCAGAACAAGGACGCTTAACTGTGAAGTTCTAATAAGTTTTAGCACCCTCACGACTTTTTAAAAAGCCTTTTATAAGTAAAGTTCATAATTTTATAAATACCACCAAACTTACATCCACCAAGCGATGTGGAACTCTTGATCACTCATCCGGACGTCCCACTAAGACTCCATCTCCTAAACGTCAGCCTCACAGCTAGCACCATAACTTGGCTGGGGTGTCACAATCTCCCCCATTTAGGAACACATGTCCTTGTGTAGGGCTGAGATTTCTCACATTTTCGGTTAGTGCAGTGCTCTGATACCATTTGTAACGATCCGCTCCTGCCTTTTACAATATTGTCCGCTTTGGTTGTCCGAACTATGGACTTTGCAATAAATCACCAATTTTTGGATTGCTCTAGGACAAGCACGCTTAACTGTGAAGTTTCAATAGATTTTGACACCCTCATAACTTTTTAAAAGGCGTTATATAAAAAATATTTATAATCTTATAAATATCACTGAACTTACATCCACCAAGCGATGTGGGACCCTTGACCACCCATCTAGATGTCCTACTGAAACTCCATCTACTAGATGCCCGCCTCACAGCTTGCGCTACAGCCTAATTGGGATGTCACATCACGTCTCCTCACATTCCTCTTATTCGTACGTGGGCATGCATGACAGTTAGGATAACCGCCACGCATATGAAACGATATCACTTTCAAATTCTGCACATGTTAGCCCTCTAATAGTTAATAACATATCTTAGAAGTTCGAATAACACCGTTTGAGCTCTTTATGCTCATAATTGGGTGTGACCACCTTCATGGCATAGTGCCACACTCATATCCTTGTAGGCAACTTAGGGAGTCAACAAATGGATGTTAATCGTATTAAATGTAATGATATGGATTTTAAGTGACAATAAAGGAACATAACCGAGAAGAAAATATCTACTCCGTCAGCTTGGCGAGGAGCAGATAAAGTTGGGGACCCGAGAACGGCGAACTTGAAAAAGGCAGTTCACTGATTTGTCGACTCGAGAAAAGCGGTTAACAGTCTTGAGTTATGGATGGAACAAAATCTCGTTTTATTCGGGATAAGTTTTAATCAGATATAGACGAAAAGTTCTACGCCGATTCAATTTAGAATAAGGAGTTTGAGGTCGAATGAAATTATAACACTGAAAATAATTTCCTAAAGAGTCCAAACCGATTTTATCTCGTTAGTAATAGCTTAGAGAAATTTTTGTGATCAATATTACGAATTAATCACCAGAGTATTTTTTCTTCACAATGAGAAATAGTTCTTCAACAATTTTTTATCTTGCACTTCATAGGCTTAGGAAGAGAGAAAGTATTGTTCTTGTTGATTATTTGAAGTATTAACTTTTTATTGAAATCACCCACTTACCCTTACCCTTACCCTTACCCCTGCAATTTGAATTTATGCACTAAAAAAATTCATACCAAATGAAACGTACCTAAAATTTCGAGCAAGGGGTGAAGGCGCTCTTTAGAAATCCAAACCGTGTGATATCTATTCCCTTTGTCTGAGTTTGTTTTCTTTTGAAATTCCTGGAATTGAAAAGTAGTAAAATTTTGAGTAAGCACCGAAGATTCTCTATGCTATTCATCGTACGCGCGATAGAATCCCCATTCTCTGCATTTGGTTTCTTCTCTGTTGAAATCTCTTTCAACCCAAAGGGCTGTTAATAGACTTCTTCAAGAAGCAGAAGAAGAAAAAGAACCCCTGATGCCGCCTCAGTCCCAACCCTCTACCAACCCAAACAAGCTCTACTTCTTCTACGGCCACCGCAAGCCCTCCCAAAACCGCCCCACCGTCCGCGGCGGCCTCTTCTCCAACCGCCAAACGCTCAACCCAAAAAAACATCAATTCGACAAATTCTCCAATTTCGATTTTCAAAAATGGGACCCAGACTCAACCCAAAGCCTCTCAATCCCACCCACCAAAACCCCACCCGAAAAATTCTTCTCCATTGCCCAAACCCTCTCTCCTATTGCTCGCTACATCGTAGACACCTTCCGAAAGCACAACAACTGGAGTCCCGCCGTTGTCGCGGACCTCAACAAGCTCCGCCGCGTGACGCCGAAGCTAGTGGCAGAGGTGCTCAAGGTGAATTCTGATCCCAGAATCTCCTCCAAGTTCTTCCATTGGGCAGGTAAGCATGGGCGGGCCCACGCTTGCGCAAGACGACTCCATTCAGTTTTGTAATACTCTACTATTACATCTGCTTAAAAGAATTTTTTTTTTCAAATTGCCCAAAAGTTTAGAAATGTTACCTCGAAAATGTATCCCAAAAGCACCCGAAGTATGTGGTGTGGATTCCATTTAGTACGGCGCGGGCTTCACCTTAATAAATCTGGTCCATATACTTGAAATTCGGGTACTTTGCTGAGTATTGTAGATTATACTTTTTGAAAATATCCTCTCGGTTCCAAATTAATAGACTATCTTTTAGTCTTGTAATGTCCTAAATTCTGGGTCCTCTTTGAAAGGTAAAAACTATAGGAATTTTAGGTAGCCTGCTCGGTTCATTAGCAACTTTTCCATTTTAAAGGACCTCCCTTCTCTTTCTCTCTTTGCTGAGATTTCATCCGGAATAGTTGAAATGTTAATGCAGTAAATTGGGAGACAACATGAACAAATTTTGTGTAAATATTGGGTTAAGTTTTGCCTCCACTGAAAAATTCTTGGCTCTGCCCCTACAGGTAAGCAAAAGGGTTATAGACATGATTTTGCTAGTTATAATGCACTGGCTTACTGTTTGAATCGGACAAATCAGTTCCGGGCAGCTGACCAGGTGCCCGAGTTGATGAACATGCAGGGTAAACCTCCTACCGAGAAACAGTTTGAAATCTTGATTAGAATGCACTCGGATGCCAATAGGGGTCTTAGGGTGTACTATGTGTATGAGAAAATGAAGAAATTCAGAGTGAAACCTAGAATTTTTTTGTATAACAGAATAATGGACGCGCTAGTGAAAACGGGTCATTTGGATTTGGCAATGTCGGTTTATGATGATTTTAAAGGAGATGGGTTAGTGGAGGAGAGTGTTACCTTCATGATTTTAGTTAAGGGTTTGTGTAAGGGAGGGCAGATTGACATTGTGTTGGAGCTTTTGAGTCGAATGCGGGAGAACTTGTGTAAACCGGATGTTTTTGCTTACACGGCAATGGTTCGTGTGTTGGTTGCGGAGGGGAATTTCGATGGGTGCTTGAGGGTTTGGGAGGAAATGAGAAGGGATCGAGTGCAGCCCGATGCTATGGCTTATAAGACCTTAGTTATGGGGTTATGCAAAGGGAAGTTGGTTGAGAAAGGTTATGAGTTGTTCAAGGAGATGAAAGAGAAGGGTTGTCTGATAGATAGGGCCATCTATGGGTCATTGATTGAGGCATTTGTGGCAGATGGGAAAGTTGGTTCTGCTTGTGATTTGTTGAAAGATTTGGTCGACTCTGGATATAGGGCTGACTTGTCAATATACAATTCTCTCATTGAAGGATTCTGTAATTTGAACCAGGTTGATAAGGCTTTTAAGCTTTTCCAGATCACAGTTCAAGAAGGTCTTGAGCCAGAGTTTGTGACTGTGAATCCCATATTAGTGTCTTATGCAGAGTTGAAAAGAATGGATGACTTGTACAAGTTGCTTCTGCAAATGCAGAATCTTGGTTTTCGCGTCATTGATGATCTTTCCAGATTCTTCTTATTTGTGGTGACAAAAGGCGAAAAAATAGCTATGGCTTTAGAAGTCTTTGAATACTTGAAGGTGAGAGGTTATTGCAGTGCTTCAATCTACAATGTTTTAATGGAGGCTCTTCACAAGGCTGGAGAGGTGGATAAGGCGTTATCCCTCTTCCATGAATTAAAGGACTCAAAGTTTGGACCAGACTCGTCAACTTACAGCCATGCAGTTACATATTTTTCTGAAATTGGAGATATCCAAGAAGCTTGTTCATGCTATAACAAAATAAAAGAAATGTCTTTGGTTCCCTCTGTTGCTGCTTACTGCTCTCTTGTTAAAGGGCTCTGTAAAATTGGAGAGATTGATGCAGCTATGATGCTTATTCGCGACTGCTTGGCGAATGCTACTAGCGGGCCCTTGGAGTTTAAGTATACTCTCACTATTATCCATGTTTGCCAATTGAATGATGCGGAGAAGGTAATTGAAGTTCTAAACGAGATGATACAACTGGGTTATCCTCCTGATGATATCATATATTGTGCTATTATCTCTGGCATGTGCAAGCATGGAACGATGGAGGAAGCAAGAAAAGTGTTGTCAAATTTGACAGAGCGTAAGCTTCTTACTGAATCGGATTTGATTGTTTATGATGATAAACTGGTGAACCACATGAAGGAGAAGACCGCTGACTTGGTGCTGTCAGGGTTGAAGTTTTTTGGTCTAGAAAAGAAGTTGAAAGCAAAGGGTTGTAAACTTCTGCCGACTTGAGTGCAAATTTAGGTACTGCATAATTTATATCGGTTTTGCTGTTGGCTTGTTTAAAAGTCTTTAACACTCAAGTAAATTATGTAAGACACTAAATTGATTCAGCATATTGCTTTTAGAGTATTGATTCTAATGAGATCTAATCTCATTACGTTGGACCTTTTTTATTGAAATAAAAAAAAACTTTATAATCAACTCAAAATCAGAATCTTATCGAGTTGACCTCACAGGTCAGGGCTCCTTGTTTGCACTATTGTAGTCCTACATTTGATTTATACTTCCCCACATGGTCCATGTACATGGCTTCAGAATCCTCGTATCTTGTATAACTCTGAAGAAATCTCTCTCGAGTGGACAAAAGAAGAGAAGGTGTATTCTAGACACTGTATTTGATGTCATGTGATCCAATCCAAAAGAAGCTTGAGGGAAAGCAATTTTTTAATTTTAGGTAACCTTCAGACGGGTAATATTGGGATACTACGCACGGTTCTGCAAGACATCCACAAACACTGCAAAATTTCTGAACTGCTACTCCACTAGTAACACCGATGAGCTTTTCGGGTCTGTTGATACAACTTCCAACTAAGAAGGTTCCCCATGATAAGTTGGGAAGTTCAGGGTTTGTTCGAGTGTGTTTTTAGGATATCATGCATTGTCCATAATTCTGCCTCTATAATCTATTGTACTCCTCCATTATATTAGAGCTCGTAGTTTGTGAATTTTTTTGTGAAAACTTAATGTCCGGTTTTCTTGAACTGAAGACGTGGTCGAAGGGTGGGGACAAAAAAACGTAATACGGATAAATCTTGGAGTTGGTAAGGTTTGGATCATATGGGGACGAGTCCAAACTCGAAGAAAGTACGAAGTCCTTTAACTAACTGCCCGTTTACTAGTGCTTAAAATTATGAGATGGATATGATGAATATAGTAAGAGGGGAATATAACAGAGGAGATTTATTATAGATGAGTAAATAGTTGTAAAAGGTTTGTTTGAATATTTTTTGAAGAATAAGGGATATGGTAGATATGAGTATGTGGATGACATTTTTATAATTAACAATGTCATTCTTGTAATTAATAATGACATTTTTGTAAATAGAAGGGAGATATGAAGGGGATAAGATATGGATAGGAGGAGGGGTGTTCAAATTTTATCCCGCTTTATCCCGCTCTAGACGGATAAAATTTGAACCCGATAATATATTTGGGACCTAAAACCGATAACAAACTCTGGATATGACAACCCGAATTGTCATATCCGGGGTCCAAATTTTATACTCCTCTTTTGACCCCTAACAAACAGGGCCTAAAGGAATAAGGTTTCCTTTAGTTAAAGGACTTCATATTTTTGGACTCGTCCTCAACTTAACTTGTTCGGTACACCTTCTGTTATGTTTGGGTGGTAGCTGGTTTTTCCATGACTTGAATATCATCTGGGACCGAGCCAGAAAAAACAACTATCATTCCGGCAGAGGGGCTATAGTGATGTTACATAAGTTAGTATGTGTCATGTTGTCATGTTATTGGGTATTGATGTAGGCATTTCAGTAAGCTACCTTGATTTTCACTAGTGTATCCCCTGACATAAGGAGCTTTTCTTGATTCTTCCATCTCATGCATCCATTTTTGTCGCTCTCTGAGTCAATTTTTAATTGTTTTTTCCCCTCGAGTCTCAAAAGAATTAATAGTAACAGATATTTGTTAATGGAGGAGACACATCGTACCTGTTTACAGAATCTAGAACCTCGTTTGTCATGTTCACAATTATGGTGTTACTGATAAATTCTCTGCTGCTGCTGTTGTAGGTAATTGATAATATCTGTATGATTCAAATGGCGTAGGCACTTGTTCAATGCTTGAAAGAAGTTTTCAGCTGCTGATACAGTGCTGCTGGTGAATCCAAAGGGGCAGTTAAGATCACTTCTTTTTGGTCCCCCACAGAGATGTTGATCGATTTATGGCCAATGGTGATCAAATTTCAAAGAGTATAAGAAACGTAACTTATGATTGTTGACCTATTGGTGGTGCTTCCCCCGTGCTTTGGAGAAATCATTGCACCAGAATGGTATATAACGATACCTGGATGATGCTACCCAACAAGGGTAACTGACAATATGGCCGTTTCATTGGATACACAAATGAAGTCCATTTGTCTTATTCATAGATTAGTTCTATGAAGTTATAAGATTCATTATTGTAATCTTGCTCCTGCCTGAAAACCATAGATTGAGTTCATAAGATTTATGAGACTTGTTCCAAATAAGTATGATGCTTAGTGATTTGACACTTCTCTGGAGGCGTAGCACATAATTCCTTATGTTTGTACTTGGTATTCCTTGATTATTCAGAATTCTTTTTGTTGACGATTTGGTTGATTATTTTCCTTCAATTTATGACCACAAAAGTTGATGGCACTCTTGAGGGTGGATGATTTTAGGCATTACAAATGAGCTTTTTTATGGATGTTTCTGTTTCTAAATCAGACCTAACTATTACGCACTTACCCTGTAGTGAAAGTCATGCTGACAAGAATTTCAAGAAATTGTTCTCCCCAATATTTTTTCCTTCCCAAATCAGTTACTATTTTAAAACCCAGCATGTCCAAACTATTTGGAAAACTAATCAAACTTGACCAGTTCGGTTCTGTTTGACTGATCTATTCAGTCTAATGATTTTTTTTTTTTTTTAATATCCCCATACTCCATAGTTTTTTAAATACTCTCTTCTGTATTTCTCTTTTTTTGGTTGGATTGATAATGGTATGTTATCTTTATAGCTTTAAAAACCTTTTACCCTATGCAAATTCGCTATTTATTGTTTATGCACTATTTTATTTGTGGTTTATGCATTATTTTGTTCGAACCTTCAATTATTTATTCTCTTTTTCTTATTATCTCGTCAAATTTGAATTTTCGTTCTTCATAACATCATTTGGAGTTCTTTTTGAGTGTTGGTTACACTGGACCTTTCATCCCAGTAAAGGCACCTGGAAAATAGGCACAGTGTGTGCCAAATAAGGAAAACACCATTAACAGACTTGCCATAAAAATTGAATCTAATGATCTTTTCTATCCGTTGGATTGTACGCACAGTGATCCATTTGTTCAAGTCTAAGATAGTCCAGCTGCATTAGATCACGAAAAATGGCAATAACCGCACATTTACATAGTCGAGCCAAGTAAATTGTCAAATCTACCTCTTGTCCTTTCCATTCAACTACTAATACTAAGTACATCCAAAAGGACAACAATTCAGTCACGTGTCAAAAGATAAGAACGAATCACCTTCACCTACATTCAACCACCTGTATACAACATCACTAATGTCAACAACTTCCTATACAAATATTGGATGAGAAAGTAATAGATCGGTGTAGCTAAACACAAACTCTAGAAAAGAATTTCATGAAGTGAACCAGCTCAGCCACCAAGTCAAAATTCTTCATGGGCTTCAGAGCTCTCAAAAGGAGGAGATTCGTAAGTGCCCGAGTCTTCGGAAGCTTCGGAGCTCATATATGTAGGAGTCTCATAAACATAGGAATCCTCTGAATCTTCTGCACTTTCAAAAGCAGAAGCCTCGTAAACTTTTGTTTCCTCCTCAAAACTTCCAAAAGGACTCTCAGAAACTTTATTTTCCTCCGTTTGGATAAACTGAAGCAAGTGATGCACTCCGTTGACAACATCATACACCATTAGTCCGATCCTCCCTCCAACCCAACTGCCCAATTCGCTCCCAACCAAATACCCAAACCTCCCAAACCTTTGCTCCCCTAGGAAACCTACAACATATGTGCCAAACAAGGTTCCGGTTCCCCTGAGGAACCCTTCAGTCAATGTACCTCCAAAGTAAATAGCTTCAAAAAAATCCCACCCCGAAGAAATTATAGGGCCTATAATGCGTTTTGCTTTCCGGGTTGCAAGTTTTGCCGCTTTTGCCCCTTCTTTCTGGGCTAGTTTTGCCACATCTTGAGGAGTCATGCCCTGTGACAAAGCATCTACTAGGGCTTTCTCAATTGCTTTGTGCCTTGCTCCTTCAACATGAGCAGCTCTTATGTTGTAGAAGTAGAGCTTCACACCCTCCTTCACTACGCATGCTAGTGTTCCAGAATTCCCATCAAAACAGTTGAAAACAGTGAACTGCCCACTCTTGGATGAAGCTCCTTCACCAACCAGCTGCCTACATTTATCAGCTATAAATAGCAAAAGTTAATAAGTTCTCTTTTTCAATAACAATGCATGAATGAAGAAGAAATATCATTAAAGATTCCAAAAGTGCAATGCAATATGCATGAAAAGTTGCGTGCAAATTCTGAAACCCATATCTTTTATAACACCTACAATAAAAATACCAGTAAGAAATTAACATGTTCCCCATTCCCAAACTTTCCAACAGAAAATAATAGAAACATTTGAACCAGTGTCATAGGATGGAGATCCAAGTCAAGGTCACCAGCTTCAAGTTGGGTGAATTGAAAAATCATTGCGATCTAATATTTACAACCCAGTCCAAAGCCAGCGATGGGACACAAACAAGGAATAAACCTTCCCCCCAATCTGTAAGATAGCAAAAGAAGATGATATGAAGAAAATAATGAGTTGCAGTAGTACGATATATACAACCCGATAGAGCAAGATACGGGAAGATTGCCAATAAATAGAGCAATTTTCAAGCTAAAGTCTATACTTCCCAGATTCTTCTCTAATTAGTAATTATACAATTTCACACTCCTAGCTACCCTCTAATGCTATCACATTCTCTAGGACGATGAGTCAATGACAAGTACCACAATTGAAAAGTCACAGGGCATCTAACCGAAGTGCAATAACAATTAAGCAAATCCCAATATACTATGATGCAAATAAGCTTCGAGAACTATAAAATACCAGTAAATATGGACTTTTTCAGTCTCCTTAAGTGTACCTGAGATTCTGCAGTCCTGTATAGACCAGATATGGTGAGCACAAGGACACATGGTATCCAACCCCAGTAACCTAATTAGAGTCTTCATATTCTTTATCACATTCAAAGAAGAAGCTCATAAAAAGAAAAAAAAAATTCTAGGTGCTGCACATGGATGAGAAAGAAACCCTCTTTTAGTCTTTTTCTCCCAATTCCAGTCCGATTAGAACTACACTTGTAACACATCCTGTTACTATCAAAAGAGGAAAAGAAGGATCTGTCAGAAATTCTCGCAAACACAAATTCTCGAAAAATACCAAGAGAGTGAGTTGTCTTCTTAAGCACTAAATAGCTTGGAACAGCCTTCATTTTAAGGTTTTGGTAACAAAATGGCCCGCATCAAGGTGCCAAAATGAGAACAAACAACAAGAAGACAATTTCGCCAACGAAGTACTTTACGTCTTAACGTCCTCCCTAGTCAATGGATCTTGACAGGATAATTCGATGAAGAGAATAGTTGTTGAACCAGAAAGATTAGGTGTTGTAGACGGTATGTAGTACGATTTTCTCGTCATGGTTGGATATAAACCGGAATACTCTCCACTAAGAAGCAAGGAAACCTCTAACGACCTCACATATCCATGTCCGATGTGTCGGGGACATGGACAGGACATGACAGGGATGGGACACGGCACATAGGCTACCAACATATATCACATAACTTACACATGCGCCCGATTGTTATATCAATCTTTATGGCCCAACACGTCCTAGACGTGTTGGGGACCAGCTGTAGATTTGTTAGGATCACATTAGGAGGTCACCCTGCAACCTTTGAAGTAGTCCAAAGTCAAAATTGATGGATGCTTAGTTCTTGAATACTTTTTAATTACTGTTGCTTTATATTATCATGTTAATAGTAAATGCGTTTATTTACACAATTGAACAGAAATGATGTTTTTGATTCTATATGGATTTATAAACTACACCTAATATCTTTAGTGTTATTTACATTTTATCTCCTTCAATTATTACAGTTAGCCACTTCACTACCTTGAACTATAAAACCTTACAACTTACCCCCTTGAATTACGAATAATTGCTTTGATCCTATGCCGTTAATGGAAACATATATTAAATAGTGGTTCAATACAGTTTACCCCCTTCAACTAATCAAAATTTATCACTCAACCACTTTAAGCATAAAAATCTACAACTACCCTTTCTTTGGCTTCACCTATCTCTACTTTAGACCTCAACCCAAGAATCTAGATTTTGATTTTCAACCGTTCTTGTCAACTCTTCAATCCTACTTTTCAAGTCATTTTTTTATGCTTTTAAATACTTAATTTTCTTGTTAATTGTTTTCCCAACTATCTACCTCTTATAAGTTGGGAGATTCATCCAAACATAAAAATTACACCCGTTCTCCATCTGTAATAGACACTACTATAAAAATAACCTAAAAGTTTGAACAAAGTCAACTTATAGTTCAAGCATCTAAAGAATCTCCTTTGGGATTATCATAAAGTTCAGAATGTTTTCAGTAGGGCTTTTGAATTGCAATAGCCATATACTATGTTGGGGCTAGATTGGTAGCTTGATGTTCCAAAGCTATTAGTTTGCATATAAACAATAAGCGATAGCGCGCGCGCGCGCGCACACACACACACATATATATATGGGAAAGACTATATGAACCAACATTTTTTTAGACCAATATTAGACCAACACCTAAACTCTTCGTTCCCGATTAAATTTTAATGATCCGAACCGTTCAATGTGTTTAAAACATGTTTTTAAGGGCTGAGCTGATTTCTCGCGGGTACCCTTAAAAACATGTTTTAAACACATTGAACGGTTCGGATCATTAAAATTTAATCGGGAACGAAAAGTAAAATGAGCTGATTTCTCGCGGGTACCCTTAAAAACATGTTTTAAACACATTGAACGGTTCGGATCATTAAAATTTAATCGAGAACAAAGAGTTTAGGTGTTGGTCTAATATTGGTCTAAAAAAATGTAGGTCCCTTGAGCCTCCCCCTATATATATATATATATATATATATATATATATATATATATATATATATATATAGATAGAGAGAGAGAGAGAGAGAGAGAGAGAGAGCGCAAAACAATGACTTGAGAAGGAACAATGAAGCGTTAACAAGAATGGTTGAAGATCAAAAGCTGCAAGTCCAAGGGTTAAGGTCCTAAGTGGACATGTGTGAAGTCGTGGAAGGGGGTAAGTTGTAAGGTTTATAGTTGAAGATAGTTAAATGATATACTTTGATAGTTGAAGGGGGTAAAATGAAACAAATCTTTATTTATTGTATGTTCTTCATTAACAGCGGAAGGGGGTTAGCAACTATTCAAAGTTTAAAGGGGCATGTTGTAAGGTTTTTGGTCAAGGTAGTTAAGTGATAAACTGTGATAGTCAAAGGGGGTAAAATGCAATTAACCCTATATTTATCCACTGCGTGGGTGTCATGTCGTGTTCATGTCTCATGTCTATATTTGTGCTTCTTAACTCCTCAATATCCACCCTCCCATCCCAAGGAGAACACTTTAGCAACTAATGAAAGATATTTTACTATTATAAAAACATAATTGTGCATTTTTAATCTCTTATATTCTATGAAAATATAAGTGCATATTTTAATTTTTATAGTTATTAGCATAATATTTATTTGGAAGAGAAATTTTTGTTTAAAGTTTGGATCCCAATTCCTCATTTGGGGCGGAGCAGGAATTGAGACGGAGGATAGGTTCGGAGATCAGGGACGGAGATGGTGATACTCAACCCTACTCGCCCCGTTGCCATCCCGATTCCCGAGCAGTAGGAGGAGCTTATGCTCCATTGGAAGGGATTCAGAGTAGAGATATACAACAACAGTTGTGGAGATGATTTAAGATGAAAAGGATTTGACGACCTATTGAAGGGATACAGAAAAAAAAAAAACCTTTCCCAAAATCATCTTTTAAGCCTTTTGATTAAGTGTTGGCCCTCGTCCAACAAATTAAGGGTATTTATTTTTGGATTTTGCAACCAAAAAAAGAAGGTTAATAGATGGTACAACCTTTCTTTCTCCTCTAGTCCATTTGCTTGTGTATATATATGGGCTACATCCTCTTAATACTTTCGACCAAAGTTATCAATCTCGTACCAGCGAGCGTACTGATTTTGTTACTGGTACGATACATATCGGTACTGGTGTGTACTAGCATACCATTTCGGATTTATCACTAAAATTAATATACATTTTCCAAATAATATTTTTTAACAAAAAATCATATCAAACATATAAAATAAAGCATCACAACTTAAAAATAAATTACCAAACATAAAAGATGATAATTTTAACCTCAATTTATGTCTAATTACCCAAAAAAATATTATTGAATTTTGTTTTTTTTATATATGGACCTGTACAATACCCTCCGGTATCTGCCGAAACGGTACACCAGTGGTCCGGTACCATTACGAGGTTGGTAACTCCGTATGGAATGAGATAAATAACACTGCTTTTGACATAAGAGTGACAAAAATTGCCTGATTTGGATGGGATTGGTTCAGATCAAGACAAAATGACAGATCAAGTACTATAATAACCCAACTAAAACATGTCTATTGCATAACCAGGTTGATGTGGATTTGGTTTAATTGAGTACGTGTATGATTAGGAAACACGACTAACCCATTTAACTTTTCAAGCATTCTTTTATTATGTTCAACTTAACTAAACCCATTTTGATTCACGATTTCTCCCCCACCTCCACTAGAGATTTGTCATTTTTATATAGCTACACATCTAGAAACATATACAAAGATATGCATACATATATCTAGGGAAAGGCTCAGTAGACAACCCATTTTTAAACCAATAGTAGACCAAACATAATACTCTTTGGATTGAATCAAATCTACGGGCCTAGGTTAAAACCCCTAACTTTAAAACATTCAAATCCCTAATATTTCATTCCCAGCACACCCAAAAGCAAAAAAAAAAAAAACTCAATCCAAATATTCCCTGAGGTGTGCAGCCCACAATCTCCAATCGCCAACCGTCGCCGCCACAGTCCCTGCAGCCGACACCACCAGAGCACCCGTCGAATAGTCCACTAAATTTAAGTACCTTCAATTTGGTTGCAGACATCATTGGCCTCCTCAATGCCATCTCACCTGATCAAAACCTAGTGGGCCAACCTAGCTATTATGGATGTGTGGTCAATTCACTTCAAACATTCTATATTCATACGTTGTTTTCTATTTATTTTTAGGATTATCCCAGTTGAAATTTTAAGAAAAATATGGTCATGTACGACTTTCAAACGAAGAGGGTGGGCTGGGAATGAAAGAGGGTGGGCGGTGATGGTGGTAGGTGGTGACGGTGGGTAACTACGATGGTGGGAGTGGGAGGCAATGGTGGGCTGGGAAGGAAAAAGAAAATCTAGGAATGAAATATTAGGGATTTGAGAGTTTTAAAAGAGAATTGGGGGTTTTAATCTAGGCCTTTGGATTTGATTCAATCTAAGGACTATTATGTGCATATATATATATACATACATATATGTATGTATGTATATATGTACGCACACAAAGGGTTGAGACCTGTATGACATCTTAACAACCTAAAATGTGAAAAAGGAGTAACTACAAGAGCAATTTATTAATGTTTTCGTAGCCAACTGACAAGAAAGGAAAAATCCTAGTCGGGAGTTTCTTCCATTGACCTTTGATTTGTCATTCTTACATTTCTAATATTCCGACCTGTAGCAACACATTTTGTTCACTGCAGCATACAAGTGTACCTACTAAGTGATATGTATATGCGTAAGATCTACCAACAAGTTGCTATGGAAATGAAAGAGGTGTCATTTATTTGGCTTACTAGGGGGCTGGAAGCCTGTGTCAGGGGAGGGAAATAGTGATCACAGTGGCGGAGAATAGGTAGAATCTTCAGCCAATCAATCAATCACTAAATAGCGGGGATCGTGCAAGTTAACGATGCGGTCAATTCCAATGCTCAGCCGGTTAACTATTCGTCTTTTTGCAACCTGCTTAAACCAAATAACCAACCATCTTAAGCCCCTACGTGTCAGTTGTTATTGAGTGAATCCAGTTAAGACCTGTATAATTCATGGACCTGAATCCAATTAGACCGGGTGAGTTTGGACTGATTCACGGGTTTGGGTTAAAATAGTCACTTGTAACTTATGTAGAGCAAGTGTCGTCATGTTTCCTACAAAAAAGACCAAAGCACTCTCTTTCAAAGCCCAATACCAAAAGTGAGCATGTAGCCAGCTCTTTTTGGCCTGCGTTTGTGTTCAAAGAATGAACTTGTCTAAGCCATGGTCAATTATGACCCATACAGGGTAAGGGTTTTGCCCACTGGACAAGCAGCTATTAGCTACGTCATGGCATTGAAATGCAAGTTGTACACACTAACATTCAGCTTCGATGGAGGGGTTTGGTGAGTACAGAACCACCAAATCTTACCAGTTCAATGAGAAAGGGATCAAACAAGCCCTACCAAAAAGTGTGAGATTCCCATCTCTTTTCTTTTGAAGCCAAACGTCTTTGTCCAAAGCTACTGTAGATCTACTTATACAGATTGTCAGTATTTGACTACAACTCCAACACAACTAAATATCAAAGACCGCATAATCTATACCGGTTCTAGATTTCAGGAAATTAAAATCACACACAGTCAACACCTTGACAGAGAGAGCGTGAAATTGAAATATTCTCGTTTATCGCCCCATAAGAAATTACAATAGCTTCATGTGAATTCATTGGAGCGATATCACAGAAGGATCTACATAGGTGCATAATTATTGTGTGTGTACCTGTGATACTGAGAGCGATGATGCCAATAATAAAGAACAGAACTTGAACTCGTTTCTTCTGGAAATCCATGGACTCCAGAAACCCTAACATAATTGCTGTAATTTATGAGTGTGAGATTAAGCTTCGTGTGAGATCAAACTTCGTGTGTCTCCAAGTTTGCTCTCCGCTCAGAGTCTGTTGGAATTTGGAGAGAGAAGTTATGAAGAGAGAAAATAAGAACGTGTGATTGCATTAACGCACCACAACGTATGGTCCCTGTGGTTCAGACTTCAGAAGTAAAACAAGTGACCCAATCATATTATACGTCTGGACGGTGATATTTATTAAAAAAAATTTCATCTTTATTTGAAATTTCTTTATAATTTTTTATTTTTCATTAATTTTTTTTTGATATATTGGTTCATCTTGACAAGAGCTTTTAGAAAAGTTATCAATCATCGGTCAAATTTGAAAAAAGTTCAGAAAAGACAAAAATGAATCAAAAAATAGAGTTTTTTACTTATTCGTCGTATTTAATGACTTTTTTTAACTTTTGAACATAATTTTATACTTTTTAGATTTCTTTCATCAAGACGGACCAATAAACTACAAAATATTGAGATTTAAACAATAAATACAAAAAAAAAAAAATAAAGACAAAAATAAAAAATAAATAAAAATCATAGGCCAAAGGGGGCCTATGCTTACGTGTCCTATTATTTTAAATATAAATTATAAAAGTGAATCTCATAAATTTTAATTATGTGTATAAATTAATAGATGAGTAAATTAAATCGGGGTCCTTTCTACCCCTCCAAATTAGAGTTCCATCCCATCCACTTTTCAAACTTATGTTTTTATCTTATAATTGTATGAATAGACGAGTTTGCCATTACTTTTGAGAAGTACTTTACCGTTTTATACTGTGGTTAGTTAATATTTGAATTATTTGGTTTAAATCTGTAGCACGTTTTTAGGCTTAAAATATGGGATCACAAATCTCTTTAGGAATATTACTCTTGAATCAATTAGCACGTTTTTAGCCTAAAAATATGGGATCACCATTATCTTTAGGAATATGTATACCGAAATAGCAGTTGTGATTATTTTTCAATCATATCCCTAATCATTTAGATTTGCTTGGAATATTTACCATTTCGTGTTATTGAGTCGAATTGAAGTTTTACTAATTTGACCACAACCTACAGATTGATTCATTTTACGTGAGAAACTATTGCGTGGTAAATGTACCATAACTTGCATGCGATATTGAATAACTATAAATTTACCATGATATTTTTTAATTTGACCACAACATGCAGATTGATTTATTTTACCATAACGTGGATATTGATTGTTTGTCATGTAATTTACCACGCAAATTGACATGTTTACCAGATGTAGTGCGTGGCCTCCAAATTTACCAAATATACCATACTGTAAAATTATCATGGAATATAGAAAATTTACTATATATTGTGTGTTACATCAGGTTTCACCATAGTATAGGCAAATCTATCATAAACAGTCGAATTTAATGTTGACCGACAAATTTGCACATGAAAGTCAATTTACCATGATAACAGAAAGCATCCATTTGACTTGTAGGGGTCGTACATATCCACAGGTTCATGTTTCCATTTTCACATTCACATTTTTACATAATGTGTCTTGTAAATTTGCCATATCGTATATACACTATTCAAAGTAATATAGTATATACCATTCAAAATGCCGACCATGATGTTTGATATTGAGATTATATTTCTATTATATTGCTAGATCTCTCATACTTGGGATTATAGAAAACTGTTCAAATCACAAAATAAACAATAGCAAGGTAGCATCAAAATTGTGTTCCAATCGAACTAATCTATGATATACGATTCTCTACATTTATAAGCAATTCATGTAGTATCTCGGCCCGTATCTCCTGACACTCTGCTTTTGTTAGATTGGCATCAATAGCGTCATTTCGGAAGTACTGTCGAATGATGTAACACATAATAATTCCACAATCGAGTCTGCGTTCAAATAATCATATAGAAATATTAGTATTTAGATGTTTTTTGACAACCCAACTCGAATTCAGAAAATAAGGGACAGATTATATGTTACGATTGAAACAAAATTCAGTAGATTAATAACTGAAACATACAAGATTATCAAAATACACAAAATTACATTCGTTATCAAATGTAACATCAAAGTGAAATATACCATAACGGTCAAATTTACCATTGGTCTCAAATATAATATTCATTTCAAATTTACCCCCTACAGCAAATATACTATAACAAATATACCAGCCGTACCATAACAACCGAAAATATACTATCACTTCAAAGTTTACCGAATTATCAAAATACACAAAATTACGTTCACTACCAACCATACAATTAGCGTGAAATATACCATAACAGCCAAATTTACCATCGGTTTCAAATATAATATTACTTTCAAATTTACCCTCTACAGCAAATATACCATCCTTTCAAATATACCATAACAAATATACCAGCCGTACCGTAACAACCGAAAGCATACCATCACTTCAAAATTTACCAGATTACCAAAATACACAGAATTACATTCGCTGTCAACTGTACCATCAGAGTGAAATATACCATAACAGCCAAATTTACCATCGGTCTCAAATATAATATTACTTTCAAATTTACCCCATACAGTAAATATATCATCCCTTCAAACATACCATAACAAATATATCAGTCGTACCGTAACAACCGAAAACATACCATTACTTCAAAGTTTACCAGATTACCAAAATACACAAAATTATCTCCGCTATCCACTGTATCATCAGAGTGGAATATACAATAACTGCCAAACATAGCATCGATATCAAATATAACAGCACTATCAAATTCACCCCAAACAGTAAATATAACATCACCAATGAACGCAAACTAAATGTACAAATAAACCATGTATAAGCCATCGTAATATATGTACAGCTTCAAATCCACCAACATTCAAATAGTACCATTTACGTTCTATAAATAAACCATGTATAAGCCATCTCTATGCAAATCAAACATCTATCCCCAACATTTCATACATTCTATTGGACCGCAGTTCGACGAAAATCGTTCGAATGCCGTTGTCGTCGTCGTCTGTTAGCGGCCAAATCAGGCGGTCGGTATTCCGTCGGAGTGGTGTATTTTTTGTCTGCGTTTCCAATGGGTTTATGGAATCTGAAGCCCTAGATCTATGGCAAGGTCCCAAAACGTAAGATGGTAGCCGATGATTTCCTCGATCCCGTGATTTTTAGAGAGGATGTTTCCTGTTCAGGAGATAATGATGCTATTTCGTTTACCGTGAATGTAGGGATTATGGGCGTCGGTTTAGGAAGTATATATTAACCAAAGTTAAATAAACTAGAGGGTAGGTTCGGTATTTTTTGAAAAAAAAGGACTGAAAATTAATATGCAAAAGTGCAATGGATGAAAACATAATAAACACTAAGGGAATGACTGAAATATAAGTTCCCCTTAATAGATCTCATGAGTTGTGTATATATCATGTAAAACATAATGTATAATTTGATGTACACGATGCCGACTCCGACATTTGAATTGTCCAAGTTCGACCTCAACTTAGTTGCTTACTTAGTATTAATAATAAATTTTTATTTTTTCTACACTTATAAAAAAAATTGTTGCCCGAGCCCGGGGCTTGTGTTGCTCACCCTGGGGCGGTCCTAAATGCACAACATGATGTGTTAGTAGCATTGCTTTAGAAATATTCCACATTTTGCTGCTTCAAGTTTATTTTCAAAAATTAACTTACCTTTGAGTTGTAATTATTGTTGAATTATTGCATCATTAGATTATGTCATTCCAGTAAAATTTAATCTAATCAAGTCTGTTTAAACTAAATTATTTTTAGTATATTTTCACCGTATTTAATATAAGATTTTATTCGACTCTAAAATTCTAATGATGAAAATATCCTCAAATTCTAATTCATCCAACCCTTATACTTGGGTGTCAATTTTGTCTTTTTACAATCAATTAAAAACTAACTTAATGTAATGCCTAAATTTTTCGAACACGTTAATAAAATAATTTTCAAAACTTTAAGATATTTATCATTTCATAAATAAAGGGAAAGGTACAAATTTGTTTGGTATTCCTGTCGAGTAGAAAATTAAACCTGACAAAAGTAAGATATGTTTCAACTGTTCAACATGTGAAAATACAGAACATCAACTATATGTAGTTAAGGCTCAAAAAAGTCTTCATCATTGTTGTCGGCCAGATATCTCGAGTCTGCTCCATCGTCTTTGGTACCTAGTGTAAAATATAAGGGCAGAAAAATTACACTATAAGCTACGAGACTGAATAAAGTATCCTACCCTTAATCCCATTTCATATGTATGACAAGATGATAAATGATGTGATATTCGCAGTTTATATAAAAGTAGTAACAGGTAAGAGAGAGAGTAAAAGTAAATAATATAAAAGTCTAAATCTACTAGTGATATCGTCAAGTATCATCCGTCAGTCATTATGCCAAATGTTATCAAGTCCTCGAATATTATACACAAATTCTCGACTTTCAATCCACAAACTATGAGCATGACCACATGCCGTGGCTTACCAATGATTTTTAATTTATGGTGTTTCCCTCCAATAACGATCCCAATTACTATGTCAATCATGCTCCCGACCATTAACGTTTTCGACCATCATGTTCTTAAGCGTTATATTTCCCGAATATCTTGCCGACACCAAAGTACTTCCTAAACTTTACTTCTACAGCGACTAGACTTTATTGAAAAAAATTACACTAAGGCTAAATAATATAGCATGGCTTAATACATAAATTGGCTAAATGCATAACATGGCTAAATACATAACTCGGCTAATGATGCGTCTCGACTAATGACATTTCATGATTCAAGTCATAGCTCGACTTAAGTCGCATCACGGCTAATGACACCCATAAAATATTCTCCCAAAGAATATACAATTCACAGCAGTTTCAGTTCCCAAGTTCCAACAAAATCTCAAAGTCCAGGTATTCACATAATATCCTAATTTCTGAAGTCCAACTATCATTCTAAATCCAAAGTACATGTAAGTCAAACACTAATCTAGTATCATGCTTTGATTATAATCATGTGATTGAATTGCATAATTTGCATAAAAACATGGCATGTAAAATGATGTTCATGCGAGACAAGGATAACGTATGAACAATCTAAGTTGGGGTCTAGATGTAATTAAACGATTACTAGGGTCAATAAAAGTATTAGCACTATTAGGAGTGTGAGAGCATAAATTTCAGTGAAAGTCCTCAACCGGTTAAAGGTGGATTCTGACAGGTTTGGATAGAGAATTTACAATGCATAACAATACAATAGCAAATACTCGTGACCGATCAGGGTGTATTTTAGTATGTATTGAAACCAATAGTGACCGGTCAAAGTATAAAGTGTGACTAGTCAGGGCATCACCAGAAGACATGAAATAAAATGCAAAAATGAGTCACGATGAGTCGAAGTGTAAAGTGTGACCGGTCAGGTATGTTTTCTAAGGCATAAATATGATACGGCATGGAGTCGAGATCGGTTAGAGTGTACTTGTAACCGGTCAGAGAGTCATCTTCCTCGAATGGTTTTTTGGTGTTTACTCCATAAATGCTTCGTGAAGCTTTTTTGGGTTTCTCTTAGCATCAAATTGGGATTTAAGGATATGAGAACTTACTTCTAAAAGACGAATGGAAGAAAGATTTGAAGGAATTGATAGGTTTGATGAGGGAAGACTTCAAGGTGGTATCTTTCTTGCTTATGGCTTCTTCTCCTTCAATTGATATGCTCTCTCTCTCTCTCTCAGCTTTCAAATTGGTGCTTGAAAGCGTGAAATGACAAGGGGATTGGCCTTGAATTTATATGTAGTGGAGGGGAAATCCAATTCAATGGTTGGGAGGAACTTTAGGAGAAATGAGGGTGAAGAAACTGTTATAGCAAAGGTTGATGGGAGGGGAGGAAGAGGAGATTTGTAAAGGTTTCGCGTGGAAGGGAGAGAAGATGAGAGAGTGAACAATGATTGATGATGATGTAAACGTGAAAAATAGTTGGTTAGGATTTGGATCATAAAAACACACAAGGAACCTCAAGAGAAATGATGGTGGAGAAACTGTTATAGCAGGGGTTGATAGGAGGGGAGGAAGAGGAGATTTGTGGAGGTTTCGCGCGGAAGGGAGAGAAGATGAGGGAGTGAACAATGATTGATGATGATGTAAACGTGAAAGATAGTTGGTTAGGATTTGGATCATAAAAACACACAAGGAACCTCAGGAGAAATGATGGTGGAGAAACTGTTATAGCATGGGTTGATGCGAGGGGAGGAAGAGGAGATTTGTGGAGGTTTCACGCGAAAGGGAGAGAAGATGAGGGAGTGAACAATGATTGATGATGATGTAAACGTAAAAAATAGTTGGTTAGGATTTGGATCATAAAAATACACAAACACACTTATATATGTACAGTATATATATAACACCTATATATAATGTATTGCATAATTAAAATTCACATAACAAGAATTTATAATTGTTCTAAATTAAAATCAATTCTCATAAATTTATTATTAATTATTTCAGGTCTTTACAATTTATCCCCCTTAGTAAATTTTATCCTCGAAATTATAAGGTAGAATAATATAAAAAAAAAGATAAGGATGATTAACTCGTATGACATATTCTCTCTCCTATGTTGATTTTTCAATATTTCGACGACGCTATAATACTATGATGATTTTTGCCTACACGATCTTGTCTTCGTGGTCAATGATGTGTATGAGTCATTTTTCATATGTTGTATCTTCACTGATAGTGACTTTTTCCTAGTTGAGGATGTAGGTCGGATGTGCTGTGTATTTTTAAAGCACAGACACATGAAACACGTTGTGTAGTCGATCAATCTAGGGCGAAAGTGCTAAATGGTAGACGACTTCTCCGATACGTTATAAAATTTTGAACGACCCAATGTAACGTGGTGAATAACTTCTCTTTCTTATCAAATTTGATAGTTACTTGGTAGGGTGAGATATTTAAGAATACAGATTCTTTGATGTTGAAAGTCAAAAGGTCTGGTTCTCTTGTCGGTGTAACTTTTCTGTCTACTATGTGCTGTTAATAGTTTTAGTCGAATGATTTTGACCTTCTCTATTGTCTCTTGCACAATGTCTGGTCCAAACAGTCTTGTCTCTTTAACTTTGGTCCAACATATAGGTGATTGACACGGTCGTTCGTAGAGTGCTTTATCTGAAGTTATTTGATACTTTCTTGGTAGCTGTTGTTGTATGCGAATTCAACATGTGGTAAGTGTGTCTCCCATCTTCCTCGAAAATCTACACACATGCTCTAACGGTAACTCTTAAGGTAGTGGTTTAGGTAGCTCTTATACTTTATCCAAAGAATATTACGTAGCCCTAAGGATATTACGTAATGATACTTATTATCAATGAAAGAGTCAAAATAATCACGAGTCTATGAAGAAATGATAGGTTTGAGCTTAAGGTACTAACTATGAGTTGATTAAATCTTCTTTCAAAAATGTAATGGGAGATTCCTCTACTGAATTTCAAATTTTGGCTCAAGATATAAGGAATTAGGTGGCTACGATTTGGGGATTGCTCAAGGTCAACAATGAATGGATCTAACAAAAAGGTGTTACATCATATCGGGCTGATGACTTCCAATTTGACAAAGGAATGAGGTTGTACAATTTTTTAAAGGAAATTTCTTATGGCGAGAATGAATTCGTCTATTAGAATGGTTAAAGAAAATGTGAGTTTAGGTAGTAAAAATCAATTTACATATTTGTCATGAACTAAGTCAACTAAACGCATTTCAAATCAAGCATCCAAGTATAGTTATTTGTCAAAGGCTTTATGAAATCATTGTATATAAATGACCGACAAGTATAAAGTCTTGTCACAAGAAGGTGGGTCATGAGCCTACAAGCAAGAATTTTATTATTTCAAGAGAAATTGAAACGAAATGATTTTCGGGGTACATTCTTAAGAAGAGATAAGTATCGCAAGAATTTTGCATTTTAGATGCACAATGATTTCAATAAAATAAGTTCAAGGTGGGTTGTTGAATTCAAGATTGTTTGAGGATGTCGAAAATCTATTGGTGGTCTTCTAAGTGGGTATCCATCTCCTTGGTTTTTACCAACATATCGTCTATGAAAATTTTCATGCTCTATCCGACCAAGTCGTGGAACATCTTTATAACCAGCCTTTCATATGTTGCTCCTCCATTTTTTTAGTCCAATGAGCATCATCTTGTAGCAGTAGAGTCTCCTCGCAGTCATGAACATAGTCTTCTCCCGGTCTAGCCCGTACATTGATTTGTCATGGTAGTCCATGGTTGCATCCAAGACGCTCATGTGATTATGTGTGGCTACCGAGCCTATGAGTTGGTGGATATTTGGCAAAGAGAAGGGGTATTTAACACAAGTTTTTTTCGAGCTCGTGAAGTCCACACAAATCCTCCACTTTTCGTTCTTTTTATTTTTTTTACTACAATCAAATTCAACAACCACTCAAGATATGCAACCTCCCTGGTAGCTTATGCCTTAAGGAGCTTATTCAACTCTTCGTTCACGACATTTGTGTTCGAGACAATTGACCTCCTATTTTTTTGCTTTACTGGGTACATGTCGACTTTGACATTGAGTCAATGTCTTGCTATCTCCAGATCCACTCTGAACATCTCATGGGGAATCTATGCAAAGACTTTAATGTTCCTGGTTAAGAAACTCATCATTGCTGACTCTTCCTTTTCGGTTAGAGAAGCATTGACTAGAAAGTATTTTTTTGGAATCATCGGGATGAATCTTGATCTTCTTCCACTGATCCAAAATTTTTGGTCTATTTGGCTAAAATTATTTTTTTGACTTATTTTTTGTCTTTATTCAAAAAAATTTTGTATTTGTTATTTTTATGTTATTTTTTCGTGGATTATTGGTTCGTATCGACGAAAGAAATCTAAAAAGTATAAAATTATGTCCAAAAGTTAAAAAAAAGTCACTAAAGATGAAAATAAGCCAACACGGACACTGTTTTTGACTTATTTTTTGTCTTTTCTGAACTTTTTTCAAATTTAGCCGATGATTGATAACTTTTTTGAAAGCTCTTGTCGAGACGAACCAACAATCATCAAAAAATTGATGAAAAACAAAAAATTAAAAAAAAAATTTCAAATAAGGACAAAAAATAAACATTGAATAATCCAATAATAACCACAGGCCAAATGGATTATTTGTGTTCTAACCAGCATCCTACATCTTCCAAGATTGGCTAGTCGAGCACTTCCATAATGTGGACTTGCTTGATCATCTCCTTTTTTCTCAACACCATTAGCGTGCCCTCCTGAGCTGCTACTTGGCTATCTTTTATCGTTTGGACTTCTTTTAAAATGGTAAATTTGATTCTTTGATGGAAGGTGGAGGGCACTAACTCTAAGCTGGAGATTCATGCCCTTCACATAATGACATTGTACATGAAGGGAATGCCAAATGCTAAGAACTCACACTTTTTTTGTCATGCAGCCTATCCGGACTGGAAGAGGATCTTCCTGAGGGGTGGTTCTCGATTGGCATTAAATCCATAGAGTAGGGTTTTTATTGGTGTGAGGCCGATTCCTTAAGCCCAACATCTTGAAGGTGTTGTAAAACATGACCTCCAATGAGCTCCCCGAATCCACTAGTACTCGTTGGACATCGTATTTGATAATGCGAAGAGTTAACACCAACGGTTCATTGTGCAGGTATTCGGCTTTTGTCTTCCTCGGTGAAGAGATGTCATTAACTCGGTAGGTGGTGACACGTCCTATTTCTACCCTGCTCACCTGATGCGATTTCTTGTTGTTCCCGCCCCCCCCCCCCCCCCCCCCCCCCCCCAACTTTTTGAGCTTCATTAACTTTCTGGGCTTAGGAGCCATAATGATGACCTTCACCACTTGTAAAGACTCGACGATGAACTACTTCAAGTACCCTTGCTGTACCAAGTTCTCCAAGTGTCTCTTGAGGGAGAAACACTTCTCGGTCAGGTAACCTTGATTAGAGATGTCAATTTCGTCCGATCTAATCCAATCCGCCTTGTTTGAATTGGAGTTTTGAAAATTTATTTGGGGATCAGATTGGATTTGTAGGTAAAAGTTGGGAAAAAATAGGAAATGGGTTGGAGACGAGTCTTAATACATCTACCCTGTTTTAAGATAATTATTAAATAGATATTTATTTTTTAACCCATTCACATATAGGTATCTAGAATTTTACTTTTTAATCCTTTATCATCCTTTTTTGTTTTAAAAAAAATAGAGTTTGGAGTTTTTTTATTTTATGTAAAGACACATCTTCAAAAGATGCAAACATTTATTTCTTATTTTTTACATCTACTTGGAATGCTTGGAATTGATGAACAAGTCAAAGAGTTATGGAAAAAAATAAAAGGACATTCTTGTCACTTCTATGTGATGTTAGATATAATTTAGATTTTATAGTTAGGCTTTATTTTTTATTTAAAATTATAATGTGTATTGTGGAACAATTTAATTATGTTTTGTTTTCATTAGATAAATTTAGACTTTATATTTTGTAGTGTTAAAAAAGAAATTAGATTTTATGTTATGTTATGTATTAATCTTGTAATTCTAGATTTGTGATTACTTTACATGAGATGAATTAATTTTTTTAATTAAAAAAATAGGGTGGGGCAAGGCAGGGATCCCCGATCCCCGTTTGGGGCAGGGATGGAGGCAAATTTTGAATTCAGAGATCGAGAACAGGGATGGTCATATCTGGCCCCAATTCGCCCCGTTGCCATCCCTAAACTTGATCGCTGTGGAAGGAACAATACAATTTTCGATCATTCTCGTGGGATTTTCCCCATCATTTTTGGGGCTCAAAAGTATGCATTCTTTTCAATTTGCTGGAGGATTTTATGGATTGGCGTATTGAATTTAGTTTTCATCTCGCTGTCCTTGTTTGCATTTGATTCCCGATCATTCCCTCCTTTCTTGAACTGGTATTTTTCCTTTAGCTGTAGGAGTAGTTGAATATGAATGCAAAGAGAGTTGAAAGTTTTTCCTGTACTACCTACACACTGTTCTTGACGACGGTCCCCAAAACAAGGCTTGGACTATAATGTCACATGCGCAAAAGGTAATCTTTCCTATGCAATTTTTTTAAATTTCTAATTGTATTGCATTAAATTCATTACATAAATCTCTCATTCTAATTATATTGCACTATTATTTTGCTTTCTTAGGGTATTGGAAATGCTTTGATAGTGGTAATGCCAGAAGTCACACAAAAGGTGTTGCGGACACCTGTCTAATAATTTTACAACTAATTTTTCTAGTTTGAAACTTAGGAGATCATTTGAGACTGCTTGTAGCGCATACACAGTATTAGATTTCAACTCATCTATGTCCCAAATAAGACAAACATTATAACCAACTTATAATTGATTGATGGAGTTGCTTGTTGAGTAGTGAAAATGTATTTGATACTAGAGTAAAAAGTGTCACTGACAACCTAGCAGAGTCCTTCAATAATTAGGTAGGGAATATTAGAGGGAAGTTTATATTGGTAGTGCTGAAAAATATTATGTATAAATGCATAGAAAAGCTGCATCCCAAATTTGAAGAAGTTGTTTATATGGATGTATCTTGTTTTTCAAATAATCAGAAAGAAATTGGATGACGTTTAAGTTCACTCAAGGATATGTAAAATAAGTTTTGCTGATCAAAATGAGTAAGAAGTTAGAGAGAAAATTTCAGCATTCATTGTGAATCTCTATTTCAAATGTTGTTGTAGGGTTTTGCGATTTAGTGGCATATCTTGTAAGCATGCAGTTGCACGCGTTTCCCACATTAGAGGGAACATTGAAAGCTAATGTGATGAAGTCTACTTCAAGCATGTATACTTTAATACATATGCGGATACTGTACACCCCATTCATGATGAGGGGATGTGGCATGACGTGCCAAGGGATCCAATGCAACCTTCTCCTTTTAAGAGGTTGCTAGAAGGCCAAATAAAAAGAGAAGGAGGGAAGCTGATAAGTGTGCACAAAGACCTAGTCAACTTAGAAGATCTTGCATTGTTACATAATTCGTATACAAAGAAATTAGTCATAATAGGAGAACTTGTCGAACGACACTAGTGAGGGTCAAGTACAACTCGATCGGGACAAATAAGGGAAAGGGAACGCCGCAGACTATGAGATGCAAGGTTATCTCAATTGGAGGATTAACAGACGTTGTAAGAAATGAGATTTTTATAAGTCGAGAGAGTGTGTATAGATCAAGCAGATGTAGAGAAACTCCTTTGACGGTTAGATGAGTTTTTGTCAGGACAAGAGAGCTTTTGTCATAGTCAAAGGAATATGTGGTATTGATGAGCGCACTATATTGCATAATAATGTGGCTCTATGTACTCATTTTGGCATTTATGCGTAGGTAAATTTATTGTTCTAGTTAATATTGCATGCATAGTTGTCTTTGTTCCATTTCAGGTTTTCGAGCGCTAAAAGCATGTCCAAACGCTTCATTACGACTAAAAGGCCTCGGGTCCATTTACGACATTGATAAAAGTGCAAATGGAAGGTCCGTGAATGATAAAAGAAAAGCCGGAACGAAAGAAGAAAGAAGCTACAAAAATTGAAGACAGACTCATTCTCTATCAATAGAGAGTGGAGTCCTATCAATAGAGACTCTCTCTATCAATAGAAGAATTGCCTATTGATGCCTATCAATAGAGACAGAAGTTTAAAATCGGACAGTGCACTTCTCTATCGATAGAGAACCCTTTCTATCGATAGAAGGACAATTTTTACTGAAGAAATAGACTTCTCTATCGATAGAGACCCATTCCTATCGATAGAAGGCTTGATCAAAGAAGACCAGAGGACTTCCCTATCGATAGAGACTCACTCCTATCGATAGAAGGCTTGATAAATGAATACCAGAGGACTTTTCTATCGATAGAGAGATCCTCCTATCGATAGAGACCCAATTCCGACAGATTCTTGTGGGACCACTTTACATCAAATTTTGTGCCAAATCAGGGGACAAGAAAGCTTTTAGCCTAGAGAATGGAATAAGAAGCTTCTTATTATGCCATTGCAAGGGGTAGAATGGTACTTTCACCTAGTTTAATAGGATATTTTGTAGGTTATTACTTCTTTGGCAAAGGGGGTCTTACACATTACACATAGAATACATAGATATATCAGATTTTGGAGAGCTCCTTGCCTCCTTTTTGCCTTAGAATATTTGTTCTTCAAGTTTTCTCTTCAAGTTTTGGAGTAAGTTGTTAATCTTTAGTGTTTTAATCTTGAAGATCCTTGTACTCTCTTGGTGTACTTCAAGTATTGTTAAGTTTTACTTATATATTTCCATTAGTATTGTTTTTCTTACCTTAAAATCTGATTCTCTTAGAGTTTTCTAGTATAGTTTTGATTAGATCCTTCTTATTTTCCTTAGATAAGTTTGTTTCATCATGTTTTCTCTTACTTCTATCATGTTCATGGTAAATATGAGTAACTAAATTAGTGAGGGTTAAGTCTAAATGTGAAGTTTATTTCAAAACCATGTTGGTCTATATCTTCTCCATATGTATTAATGCCATTGATGGATCTTTCTAAGTTCTTCCTATTGAACCAAAAAATGAAGAGTTAAGTCCTTGCTTAGTTATAGTCATCCTTAGAGTTGGTATATCTAATACTTGGATCGATGTCCTTCATCTTTTAATCCCATTTTCTTGAACTTGAAAGAATCCATCAAACCATTTTATGAATTAAAATTCTGATTTTCATCGAAGTGTTTTCCGATCTAAAACCTGAGACCGGGGGCTAAATTGAGTTATAAGGAGAAGAGATAGACCAACAGAAGAATTGAATAGACCAAACTTTAGGACTTAACCCCACTCCTTAATCTAGTTTTTCTCTTCATTTAGTAGTATAATTGTTAACCAAATCACCAAACAAATTTGAGGTTGACGTCCGAAACGTCGAAAAAATCAATTTGCGAAATCTTTGAATCCAACGTTCTTTTCCCTGTGGATCGATACTCCGGACTATCCATTATACTCGTTTTTACATATTTTGAGGAAAGTCCTGTTTTATGAAATTAAACCATTGACCCGAGGCCGGCACCCTAACGACGCACACTTTTGTCGGCCGGTCAGGTATAATATTAATGAGAGGCAGAGGTTCCGCCTGAGGAAGAGCATCAGCAGTGGGGATTAATTAGCAATGGGGACAAATTAAGCAAGTGACTTAGTTAGTAGCCTAAAGCGTTGGGAGTACCAAAGGTATGTGGAACAATTTACACGTACCTTATCTTTTATTTTCTTTTTCTAACTTAAGATGCACATGTTTAATGTTACACTAATTAATTTTCTTGTTTTTATTAAGGTGGAGGTCAAACTGTAGCACAACATACTGAATGTAGTATGACTTAAAATGAGCAGTTGTTCCTCAACTTTGCATTATAAAATTCAAGTATCATTCATAACTCCACTTTTTAATTGTGATGCATTCTAACATTCTTTTATTTTAATGCATCCATTAGTTGGCTTTTTGGGATGCAACGTTCTATATGATATGTGCTGTCCAATCTTTTGCAGATGTTTGGATAAAACTTTATAGCTAGTCTATAGTGTACATGTATAG
Organism: Arctostaphylos glauca; assembly: GCA_019985065.2. Classification (NCBI taxonomy): domain Eukaryota; kingdom Viridiplantae; phylum Streptophyta; class Magnoliopsida; order Ericales; family Ericaceae; genus Arctostaphylos; species Arctostaphylos glauca. The sequence continues at coordinate 10,462,690 of JAHSPW020000005.1, forward strand.
TATTTACATGCTTTCTGGTACTTTTGGAAAGGGGTATGTGGTATGTTTGTATATTTGTATATTTTTATGTAAAATTTTTTGGGATACATAAACTGATATTTAACTTGACATATGTATACTTGAATATAGATATCAGTACACAGGGTGGGTCTTGTATTTCTAAGAGGATATGAGTACCTGAATATATTTTGTATAGGGATATGAAAATCCTACAGTTGGCACTATGACAAGACTTTTTCTAGTTGTATATGAAACATCGAATGAAAATTGATGGTTATTTTATATATGTACTTTAATTAATTGTGATAGCATTAATGATTAAGACTATGACAATCCTTTTTGTGTAGGCTTTTATCATTTTCAATCTAGTGGACTATTTTTTAGTTATGAATTCTCCTTTGATTATGTTTCAAGATGTATTTTTATATTTTGGCAATTTATTTAGTACATATTATGTATGCATAATTAGTGGTGGTTAATGAAATTGGATTATGATTGAAGACTTGAGATAATACAATAAAGTTTTTTTTTTTTTCCAAATTGCATTTTATGACATTCATGCATCACTTCACATGTCATATTACTTAAGTGCAAAAGCCATAAACAAAATGATTACATAGAGACAAAGCAATACAATACTTCCCATAAAGATTATCTTTGATATTTTTAAAAAAGCCTTTAATTCCTTTATAATATCTAAAACACTTGAACTACTTTTTGGATTGCCTTCAATAGAATTAGGTTGATCACCACTGATAGATATGCCTTTCACCACACACCACACAAAAATTGCATTTGTCGTCTGCTTTTGAACAAAAATAATATACCCTCAAGATTGCACGTGGATTAAAAATCCTCACCAGTGCCATTCTCCCATATTTGAACATTTTATTCTGAAACATCAGTCCTCTATGGACTGTGTTAACAAAGGAGAATGACATAATGGTCATTCACTTTTAAATTTACTTGTGCACTTTCACTTGTGGTTTAAAATATCCCAAGGTTGTGAAGATGAGGATGAATTGTCTTCATAGTATAATTTTTTTTTGGCCCAACGACTATTACCTTATAAGCAATGGGCAGGGGTAAATTGAAAAACAATAAAATGCTCGAAAATGAGGTAATATGCTCCGAGGTAATTTCAGGTATAATAATTTTTGAATGCTGACATATGCATATTTCTCTAACGGCATTAAAGTCTAGTTGACAGTGATGGATTTATGTGTAAAACAAATTAAAACCTGGGAGAGAGCCTTGTAATATCCAATACCTTGAGGGGAATATAGATTAAAGACAAATCTAAGGGGAGGTTAATGTAATTTACCCAAAACAAATTAGTCTATCCAAACATTGGACGAGCCGAATTGGAGTGAAGCTCATAGCCAATTCCAGAAAGAGCTCGAACCATCAAAAAATGGGGGCTTGATAGCCGCCTTAAAATCGTACTTACTATGGACAATTCCGTAAATTCACGCAAACGGAAGCACAACTTCGGGAACAAACCATTGCAACCTGTCCCCAATCATAAGGGTTTATGGAGGGCTTTGCTTTGTCACAATATTCATTTCTTCCCCTCCAAGCTCATCAATGGCGGTCTCACTCTCCGCTTAAATTCAACCATCAAACCCTAATCTCAAACCACACGCATTCACAAAAACCAAACTTTTGCAAATTCTGCTTACAACCCCCCATGTTGAAGGCCTTGTCATCGTCGTGTCTACGAGGTCGTGTCCACGCAACAGCATCTGCTGTACGTCCCAATATCCGCCTCCATGGAGCTCAGTCTGACTCGCCATTCGCCCGAGTTTTGGGGTCGCTTAGAGGGCGGAACCCTAGATTGTGTCAGAGGTTGTTTTTCTGCTCGGATTCGACGGACGGGTCGGAGCCAGTCGAGGCTGCGGCCGAGGCTAAGCGGGTCGAAGCTGAGGGGGAAGAAGCCGAGTCAAAGTCTTCTTCTGCCATTGTTCCAACCGTATTCAGACCCGAAGATTATCTCACGGTTAGCTTACTTTTGTCTACATTAATATCTGTACATATGTATCTCACAGTTCCACCCATAAAGTTTGATATAGATATGTACATTTTCATTTTAGTGTATTGCTTTGGTTGCGGTGGACCATGAGGAAAAGGGAAAGAAAATCTTAAGAGTTAATTCCTTAGTTAGTATGGGGTTTTTAATCAAAGTTGCTTGACTTCAGTGGCCAATATGTAGTGTAAGATTTGCAAAGTTACACGGCTTCCATCCCTTCACCCAAATCAATAGTCAACTTTGAGTGAAAATTTGAGCAAAGTGGATTTAAGAATTACATTTGAGTGAAAGCTTTGTTAATAGACTTGAAGATTTTGAGCAAGAGTAATAAGAAATCTCAAGAAAACAAATGAACTCTCAGAGAGAATACAGAACAAAGAAAATCAATTTATTTTATTTTTCATTACTTGAAATTCTGAAACTCCCTTTTTATACTTGCACTGAAAACTGTAAACTTTCTAACAGAAAGCCTAACTAACTCAACCGACCTAAACTTTCTAACATAATTTCAGCACATGCTGAAATGAGCTGGCACCAGGTTGTTAGAGTGTAATCCTTGTGATCTCTGTTTCAACCAAACCAAACCAAACCAAACTGAGCCTTGTGTCCCAAATCAATTGGGGTCGGCTACATGAATCCTTTTCCTCCAAAGAGTTCTGTCAAGTGCTGTTTCCTCACTTAGCCCTAGTAGACTTAAATCCTTGCGCACTACCGCATCTAATGTCAATTTGGGTCTTCCCCTCCCCGGAGCATTGCTATGCAAAATTATCCTATCCGCTCTCTTAACTATTGCCTCCGTAGGTCTACGATAGACATGTCCAAACCACCTAAGCCTATTTTCCCTCAACTTCTCGTCTATAGGTGCTACGCCTACCATCTCGCGGACTGTTTCAACCAATCACTATAATCCTTGTGATTTCTGTTTCAATCAGTCACAAAGCTGAGAATAAGATACTTGGATAGCTGAACTATGCACTGCTGAATTTTCTTGATTTGCTTAATTTTCCTCGTCATTAGCAGACACCTTAACATCCCCCCTCAAACTCATGGGAGGTAAGACTATGCGTCTGTCTTTAAGCACCAAGAACCTGGCCACAGGAAGAGATTTTGTAAAAATGTCAGCAGTTTGATGTTCAGAAGGAACATAGTGAACTGCAAGCTGCTTACTTTAGAACTTTTTCTCTGATAAAATGATAAGTCTGCCTCGATATGTTTTGTACGAGCATGAAACAAAGGATTAGAGGGCAAAGAGAAGGCTGACTGATTGTCACACTAGATTAGATAAGGAACTAGACATAAATTTTTTACATCAGTCAGTGATTGAGATAACCAAACTAACTCAGCTGCAGTGTTGGCTAAAGCTCTATATTATGCTTCTGTAGAAGATCTAGCCACTGTGGTTTGTTTCTTGGCAGACCAGAAATTACATTTGATCCAAAACAAACACAATGCCATGATGTGGATCTTCTATCCATTGGGTTTCCTGCCCAGTCGGCATCTGCATATGCAGTTAGAGTAAATGAACCTTGTGATAATCGAAAGCCATGATCAATAATACCTTGAACATATCTCAAAATACGTTTGACATCCTGAAAATTGCTTGAGTTGGAGAATGCATATGTTGACACACTTTATTGACAGAATGTGCTAGATCAGGTCTTGTGATTGTAAGATAATACAGTGACCCTAATGAAGTTCTATAAAGAGAAGGGTCCTCAAACAAAGCATTGAGAGTAGAATTAGGAGAAGCTGGAGATGGACTGGGATTTACAATTTGTCATGCCTCTAGCATATTTAGCTTGAGTAAGAATCAGATTGTTGGCAGTCCTTGTAGTAATTTCAATTCCCAAGAAGAAATGCAAGTCTCCAATATTTTTCATAGCAAACTGAGTATTAAGAGTATCAACTAATGAGGTCACGAAAACAGAATCATTTCCTGTAAGGATAATGTCATCAACACATAAGCATAGTGGTTGAACTTCCTTTGGTGTCAACAAACAATGAGTAACCAACAACACTGGATAAAGCCTTGTTTGAGAAGAAAAGAACTGAAGGCTGAAAACCATGCCCTTGGAGCTTGTTTTAGTCCATGCAAACCCTTGTGTAGTTTGCACACAAAGTTGGGGTTAGAAGGATCCTTATAAGCCTGAGGTTGTCTCATGTAGACATCTTCTGATATGACACCATGTAAAAAGGCATTGGAAACATCTAATTGCTTCAATGGCCAGCCATTAGAAAGTGCAATACTAAGAACAAATCTGACAGTGATTTGTTTAACCAATGGATTGAAAGTCTTTGAAAAATCCAAACCACCAGTTTGTTGATTTCCATTGGCTACTGATCTGGCGTTGTACCTAGCTATCTCTCCGTTGGAATGTTTCGTTATTTTGTAGATCCATTGACAACCTATAACATGAGATTGTGGAGGTAATGAAACCAACGGCCAAGTGTCCTGTTTGAGTAAAGCACAGTATTCTCCATCCATAGCTCTTTGCCATACAAAGTGTTTTGATGCTTCAAGAAATGGCTTAGGTTCAAAAGAAGTTTTACTGTTTTAGAAGAAGTACTGACTTGGGAAGTTAAAGAAAGAGGAATTCTAAGAGAAATCCCATGTTTTGATCTGGTCATCATACTATCGTAGGATGAATATTGGATACAGCTACGATAAGAGACGTGATATTAGGAGAAGAATGAGAAATGGTAGCAGGAGAAAACAGTCGAGGAGTGGACACTCTTGGAGGAATCCTTTCACTAGAAGTATTGAAACTCGAGGTATTAAAGAAGAAAATGACGAAGAAGAAGGAATAGGTTCAAAATGCGTAAGTGGAATGGAAAATGTGTTAGTAGAAGAAGAGGAAGGCATTGTTGACACAAGGGAAGTAGATGGGAAGGTAGTCTCATCAAATCTTACATGTCTTGAGACAAAGACCTTTTGTTGAAGAGGATCATAATACTGATACCCTTCTGTTGTTGCGCAATAACACAGGAACGCTATGTAAGGATTTAGATTGTAACTTATGTGATGTATAAGGTTTCAGCCATGGAAAGCACGAGCATCCAAATGGTTTAAGGAAAAAATAATCTGGAGACTTTTTGAACAACAGTTGATATGGAACCTGAAATTGAATTGTAGAATGGGGCATTCTATTGATGAGATACAAAGTGGTAGTCAAATGCTTAAAGCCAAAAGGTAATAGAAAGAGAAGCTTGATGTAAAAGTGTGAGAGTTGTCTCAATCAAGTGTCTATGAGCCCTTCCTGCCCTTCCATTTTGTTCAGAGATACGTGGGCTTGTAGTTTGATGAACAATCCTGGAATTGAGAAACACTTGCAACAAGTAATTGTTTATAAATTCACCTCCATTGTCACTTCTAATGGTTTTGATGGTTTGTGTTAAACTGATTAAGCACATAAGCATAGATGACTTTTAACCTCAGACTTATGATGCATTGGGAAAATCCAACAATCCAACAGATGGTATCTAAACCCTTTATTAGAAGGAACATGAGAGGGTTACATCAATGTGAAAAAGTACAAAGGGCTGTGATGCATAAGAGAAAGATGAAGAAAAGGGTAGCTTATGACTTTTGCTTGAATTACAGCTTATGCAAGACAAGGAGTCACAAAGAGTTAACAGGTAAACTGTATTGTTTGACAAGAGATTTTAACAAAGAGAAACTTGGATGACCAGGTCTATTGTGCCACAAAGGAAGAGGAATACTGGACTGACTTGTCAGAACAGTTGATGGAACAGATCTAGAGCAATTTTGAAGTGGATAGAGACACTTCAAGCATAGTCCCTCGTGTAAACGTTGGTTGGACACTCTGTCCTGAAAAATAAAACTATCAGAATCAAAAAGATTACTGCAATTATTATCCTTAGTAAACTGGTAGACAGAAATAAGATTATGGCTGATTTGAGGTGCATGAATGATGTGAGACAGAAAATGAGGTATGAGGTGATGTAGACAAAATCCCTTTACCAGTGTGAGGGATTGGTACAGTTGATCCATTCCCAACTAGAATACTTTCATGTCCTGTAAATGATTCCTGCTGCAGTGATAAATTGGAAAGATCATTCGTCACATGATTAGTAGCACCACTATAAAAAAACCAAGGTCCAAAAGATGTATGAAATGATTCTGATGTCCTTGCCAAATTAACTTGTGTAGGATAAGTATTTCTGACTGGAAATGTTAATGGTACATGATTTGGTGTTTTGTGAGAGCCAGAATTATTCCTTGTAGCAGGCACAGTAGGAGATGAGCTTGATGTCAAACCATGTCCTTGAGTTGTTGGAGCTGAATACATGGGATGCTGTTGATTTGTTGGATATGTTCCAGAATATTGATGTGAAAACATTTTGATGCTCCATGTGGCATATTGGAAAATGGAGTTGCCTAATACCAAAACTCTGTTGATGATTAGTACAAGGCAATGAAGTAAACTGCTGAGGAGGTTGATAGAACAAATTCATTCTATGATGAGAAAAGGCAGCATTATGATTATCTTTACCACAAATCTGACAACCAGGTTTTGAATTATTGAACTTTCCAGAATTGAAACCTATCATTTGAGGAGAAAATGGTGAAACATCAGCATAGCCACTTTGTCCTGAACCAAAACTGAAACCTCTGTTATTCCTCTTTCTGTCCTTATTGTAACCTCTCCCCATGTTTACACTAAAGCTTGGAAAAGTTTGATATGGTGTATGTTGAGGAAAAGTGAGGGTAGGATTTGAACCAAATTGATTTCCTTTTAGTGGAACAACTTGAATTTCTGTAGATGATACCTGTTGTGTTGAAACCTGTTATATTCCAGAATCAGTGTTTGTACTACAGCTGTTTTGATTTCCAACATGTGAAGATTTAGCCACAAGAATAGAATGTGAAGTGTTTTTTATACGGTTGGACAATTCTTTATCCAAGTTTTACTCTTGGTAGTTGGTTTCTCTTTCTTTTTCCCCCATCTTTTCCTCTGGATAAGTTATGCAGTAGCTAACTAGCGTTGCAATTGTTGACTGCCCATTGGGGTTGTGCAATTTTGGAGCCTATTTTGGGTTAATAGAATTGCACATAGAACAATCTTCGGACTTGCATCGACCACATTTTTCTCAACATGTGGACTGGTGGGAAATGTGGGGTAACATTTGTTCTATCATATCAGTACTGGATGCAGCCTTAGTCAATACCTGTCCTTGGTTATCGCTTGTATTAACATACTTTTCTTGTTTCCCCATGCAGGTTTTGGCGCTGCCATTGCCTCACAGACCATTATTTCCAGGATTCTACATGCCAATATATGTGAAGGTTTGGCTGCTTTGTTCTATTTTTTTTCTCCCCCCAAGCGTAGGAGAATTACGTTCATATGTATCTTTGTATCATGGTAGTTACAATAATGGGACACTGTCCTGTAAAAGTCTGCAACAATTTAATCATCATGCATAACAATATAAAATCGAGCTCAATAGCAACCACCTAGAAATGGTCCATAATGGGGAAGAAATAAACCAACAAAGGAAGACTCCTTATGAAGGAAAAATGATGATCAATTCTTGCCTTTGGCAAGGTTTGACTCACTGCTCTCATTTGCATGTACAACGGTGGCCGACTAGATTACTTGTCTCTAGTTTATCATGTGAGAAGCTTTATTTTTTGAGTGCAAATTAGTGTAAGAATTACATGAATGGTCCAGACTGGAATTAGTGGCACAGAAGGGAAGTCCAACGATCTTCATAGATTTCCAAGTTTGATTCAGAACTAGAAGATTTCATGGTGTTCTGTCATCGCCTCATGTATTTTGTCTTTACTGACGAAGCAAGGGTGACATGGATTCCTGTGATATGGACACCGACCGCACGAGTTTTCAGAGAACTTGGGACACAACTTGGAGGAACAGGACATACTGATTCTACAATGATTAAAATATATCAGAAGATGTCATGTGGACACGATAATCAAAATTAGATGATTTTTTACATAGGCTGGGGAGTAAGATCCATTCATTGAAGGTCAAGTACATCTTTTGTGGATAATGTGACTGTATTCAAAATGCTGCTTGGAATTTCCATGCATCAAGTTCATACGAAATGGATATTGAGTTTCACAGAAGGAAAGCTTTTTCCAAAAAATGTTCTAGTGTAAATGAGTATTCACACTTACCAAAACCAAAATACAAAAAACTGTAAATCAAATTGGATTTTAGTGAGTCTACGGGCTGCCGTATCTTCTCAAAAGTATGCCTCTTCCTTTCCTTCCTAACCCACTACATCAGAATAATATTGTTGTCTTCCACCCTATGATACTGAAGTGCGGATTGTTTCGGTACGAGGTATGGGAACATGGTATGCTATACGGTATGGGAAGACATCTGTAGCTTACAACACAGCGATACTTTTATCTTTAGAAAGAAACTTCTTATACAATATAGTATTATTTCTCTAAAAGTTAGTGTGAAACACATTTCTAGAAGCATTTTGACAAGATTCTTTGTCCTTGTGGAACATGAAAAACCAAGTTGGCGAAAGTATCCTCTCCTCTCTATATAATCAATGGTAGGAATGGCATCCAAAACTGTTCTGGAAAAAGATGACACCTTAGATGGTACTCCCGTCCTTCATAATGCATTCACATGAAGATGTTGCTAGCTCCTCCAATAAGACTGCAATAAGAAACTGGAATCTTCGTCCACTATCTCCCTGTCATCCTGTCTTCCTGTTGCTGATCAGTCTTCACACTACATAGAAGCTCAAAAAAATTGACCTATTGCCTGTATTTCCTTATCCTAGTCTCACTATCCGCAGGGCCCATTCCACCTCATCAAAATAGGAATATGTTTTTTCCTAAATTTTACGTGGTAAGAACAGTTTAAAACCAGAATGGCCAATTTTTTTATAAGGCTTTGTTCTTAAATGGATGGGATGTTTTGGGAAAATTCTAAGATGGCAGGGATCAGATTTAAGCCTAAATTGCTTGTTTACTAGTGGATTTCAAATTTATTTTCTTTAACTTGCAATGTATTTTGCCAAGTACCCTAATTGTGGGGGTTGTGTCTTGTTTAAGAAATTATATGATATGAATACCGACGTACGTTTGCATATCTGCACCTACTTCTTATTTCTGACACACAATCCTTCTTCGAATTGTGTGCGCTCCCTGGAACTTTGTAGTTCGAAAGCCATCAATGCAATTGGACTACTTGATTTCATTATAATTAAATCCTAGTGGATGTCACCTGGTAATATGAGTGGTTCATTTAGCCCAATGTATGGGCAGGACTTTGTCTAGGGTTTAACCCCTGGATACCACTTCTTCCTTTCCTCACTTAACTTACAGCCAAAAGAAAACTTACCTCACGAAGGTTTTCTAATTTATTCCATTGGTTGTTGCTGTAATTAATTTGTTGTAGCCTCAAATGCACATGGTATTGATGACTTCATCCAATGAATAGTTAAAGAGAAAGCCACGCTAGCAGCACCTTTTCCTGTTACTCATTTTATCTGAGTTCTGCATTGAAATAAAGTGGTCTATTGATCCTTTGCGCTTGTAATGTTACCCTTGCAGGATCCTAAATTACTAGCGGCTTTAGTTGAAAGTCGAAAACGGCAAGCCCCATATGCTGGAGCTTTTATTCTTAAGGATGAGCCAGGCACTGATCCTAGTGTGGCTTCTGGTTCGGATACGGATAAAAACATATATGAGCTCAAAGGAAAAGAGTTGTTTAACCGCCTTAATGAAGTTGGTACGCTGGCGCAGGTAACTTAATTTGGTTTTAGGATTTAATCTATGGAACTTCTTTTTTCACTCTGTAATATTTCTCTTTTACATTTTTGATTGAGTGAATTCCGATCCTTGATAATGTTGTTTATGCTAATATGATACACCAGATTACAAGTATTCAAGGAGACCAGGTAGTCCTTATTGGGCACAGAAGACTTCGAATAACGGAGTTGGTGAGTGGAAGTTCTGCTTGTCCTCGAATTTGTATTATCTGTTTCATTCCTTGTGTTTGGGGCTAGGCATCTTATGTGTCCAAGTATCCAGTCTATAATTTTGGGTGACTTCGCTAGATGTACATAAAACTTGTTGATGCAAAGTTTCTAATTTCCTTATCCACAAGAGAAGATGTTCTTAGACTGAATTTATTGTCCTCTGTTCAGGTCAGTGAGGATCCGCTTACAGTCAAAGTTGATCATCTCAAGGCATGGCCTATTTTTTAGATTTTCCGTCCTTTTGGATTATTGGCTGCAATATGGAATTAAAGGTACCGTGAAATCTTTTTCTTATTAGGTTCTCCTTTTTGTAGGATAAACCATACAATAAGGATGATGATGTCATAAAGGCCACATCATTTGAGGTTATATCAACCCTCAGGGATGTGTTGAAGACAAGTTCCCTCTGGAGAGATCACGTTCAAACTTACACTCAGGTTTGGCTCCTTTTGCAGTTTTAGGTTTGGGACTCCAGGCTGATTTGCTTTCTCAACCAGCCCCACTGAAAAGAGAAGGAAAGAAAAGAAAAAAGCGCAAGTGAAGTTGTCCAATTTTTCTTAACAATACTTTAAAGAAATTCAAGTATTCATGGCTGATCTGTGAGCCAAATAGTTTCAGCCCATCAATGAATAACTGGCATGACAATAAAACTCAAAAGGTCACCAATTTTGTTGTCGTGATTCTGTCATCTCTGTACATGGTTTTCCTTTCTCTATTTTCACCCATTTCTCATTCCCATCCAGACTAGTGCCGGAGTCACCACCACCTGTTTCACTAGCAATACACAAACCACAAAGTGCCAGCATCATGGAAGAGGGAGGAGGTGGCAGTGTTCTTAGGGTATGGGGGACGAAGGGAAGGGGAAGGGATGTGATTGTTGTCTGAGGTGGCTGGGGAGAAGGTATAGGAGGGTGGTGGTACAGTTCTGTAGTGGGTAGGGAGGAAGAGGCACTGCAGAAGATGCCATAGTAGGAGAGAAGGGTATGTCTATGTGGGCAAGGTAGGTTGTTAGGTGAGGGGTGCCTAGGTGGAAGGGTGAAAATTGCTGGTTGGGTCTTCAAAGTAGCTGATGGGGGGCATTGAGTGGCTGCATGTGAACTTGTACGTGACAGCCATGAATAAGTTCATCTCTTCTTGCAAAGCTTGGTTTTTCTTGAAATACCCTTTTTGGTGTATATTCCAGTGAATAATGTGGTTGATACTTCACATTTTCCCTCGCCCTATGTAGCTTTTCATTCCACAATCGCAATAACTTAGTTTATGTGATTCCAATTCGACCAGAATGTTGTTCTGTACATTTTTTATAAGTTTCATTACTAAATCTTTCTACTCAGTTCGCATTGCTCAATATTTCTGTTCTATTTGTGTACTTTTTGGGTCTGAATTGCTTCTAGTTGACATTAAAGATAACTGATACAGAGAGGAAAAGATGGTGAAGAATTAAGAAGGGAATGTTGTAGGATTGAGCATAGCATTTTTACTAATGAAAGAAAGGGTTTGCCAAAATCCCCAATATGTGTAAAAGTGTAATTTGATACAGAAATTTGATGAGGATTGTAACTTGCCATTGCAAAAAAATAATCTTGCCTTTTAGTTACCATATTTTAAAGTAAAGAGCCAATAACATGTATATATCAAATACAGATAGACTGCTTCTTTCAATATAAATTTTTATCTGTCTACGAAACTAACCGAGTAAGTTTCAGACTGAATATTTCGAGTGTGTATGAACTTTGAAAAAAGCCCGATCTTTATTACGATCAAATTTGCTTGACTTGTTAATGTCGTTTTGCTTTCATGTGTGCTTGAACTAAACAAATCTATTTTCATACTCAGTGATACTCTTTTTCTCTCCATTATCTTGGTATAACTTCCTATCTCATTGCAATTATGCAGTTACTTAAATTGATAAATCCTCAATTTCAGCCTTCAGGTGCTTGGAATGTTTGAAGGTGCTTCAGATGTTCGTGTTAGCTTTTAAGAATGGCTGTTCCAAAAAGAGTCATTTGTATAAATGTGCCATTGAGTAGATTTATTGTTTATCAAGGACTTCAACTGATGTGTTCACTTGTTTGGTACTGACAAAGTAAGGAGCTAAATTTGATATTTGCAGCATATGGGTGATTTCAATTACTCAAGGTTAGCAGATTTTGGAGCAGCAATATCTGGGGCAAACAAATTGCAGTGCCAGCAAGTTCTTGAAGAGCTAGATGTAAGGATCATCTGTTATGTTAATTTGGGTCAATGAAGTCAATTTCAGTTTTCCTTCATTCTAAATGGAATAATATTCTTTTTCTTTATAGCAGGTTGCTAGTAGGCCTTACGGTAGATGCATGAATTTACTAGGTGATTAGTATGCTGCTGCTCATTGTTTATGGGTATAGCCTATAATTTGTAAAGTAGTATTTGTCATTCATGTTATCCTCTTTTTGGTTTACTATCTGGTTCACTGCATTCCTGTTTGTTGGAAGAATATTTTTTTTTCACGTTGTGTTGATAATGAAGCTGACCATTTCCATTTTTTGTTTGTTTGTGAGGAGAATGGGATACACTGTCGTATTGGCTAGGATTTCTTCAGTTCTTGTTGGCTGGTATTGAAGGGGATGACTATTTATCTATATTGGGTGAAAGAGTGTGCCATGAGTTTGGGTGATATCCTGGGTGAAGGGTGGGAGTTGATCGAGTGTTTGCTTGTGTTTGCAATTGTAGAACAATGCATAGCTTGTTGGTGAAGAGGACCTGGGGTATCAATAACTATGCTGGTTGCGGTGATGAAGGACCTTTGTTTGGGATGCAATCTGTTTGCTCCAGAAAATGGTAACAGAATCAAGTGTAGGGCCTGGATTTGGCGATGTTAGGTTTTGTTCTTAGGTAGAAGATAGTACAGGTCAATGAGTTAGTGGGTTCGAGCCAATCTAGGAAGCATGGATACTAAGCACATCAATTGCAGTAATAAGATAGGACTACACAACATGGATACAAAACCATTATGAAAACCCTAGTGTATCAGATATTGGTGACTTGGAGCCCTAACATGGAAGTTAGAAACAGCAATTTGAATGTAATTGAACCCTGTTTGGTGTCCTCATGCTTCATGCTCCATATTAATGGAGGATGTATTTTGAGGGCAAGTTGGTCATCTTATTCCGGGGTTCAAAAGTAGGGTTTTGCTTTTGTTAATGCAACTGGATAACATATAAGTTGATTAGGTAGAAAGGGTGCTGATTAGGTAGAAACTGGATAACTGAATATATTTTGTTAATCAACATATAAGTTGATTAGGTAGAAACTGTAGCACAATTCTATTTTTGTCCATACAGCTTCAAATATATATTGGAACATTGTAGCAGTTTGAGGATTTCGTCCATACAACTTCAAAAATCTATTGGGATGCCAGAGCTGTTGGCGGAGTCAAAAGTAAGAGGTAGGAAGGGAATTAGCATCGTATACCTTAGCTGCCTTTTAACTTTCAAGTTTAAGAATTTGACTAAGTAGAAGCATTGTTGGGATAACATAAATTGAGTGGTCTGGTTCTGGCAGAGCTTCTAGAGTTATGTGGTCTGAATGACTTGTAGATTTCCCTGTGTGAGAACTGAGAAGTAACCTTAGGGTTTATAATCCATTTGCCTTCATCTCAACTACTTTGTATGTTCTGAGTTTATATTTTTCGCTCCCTTTGGAGCAATTTATTATCCCAAGTACTAAATTAGCTGAGTTGATTGTTGGTTTTGGCGTGAGATTGGACTGTCAGTAGCTTGTTTGTCGCTGTGCCTTTGACAAGGTTTCAATATTCTTGTAAATTACGTTATTAATAATTGGCATGTAAACGCTATCGGACTCTGCTATACGTGCATATAGAAGGGTTGGATATTTGATTCGTTTACATGGACTCGTTTCTTATTTATAGGCTAACTGTGTGATATGCATGAATCAAGAATATGTGTTTCTATACTGAGAAAAGCTTGCTATTTCCATTGTATAATTGGCTGCAGTGTTCTACTTATTCTGATTGACCTGAAACATCTATTTTTCAGCCGACCTCTCGGTTATACTCCTAAGTCCTAATCCCCTTGGATAATATTTATTATTATTGCTGCAAAAGGAAATGGTAAATTAAGGGGGCTATGAGCCTCAAAAAACCTATAACGACCAAACCCAAGGGTCTAGGAATCCATGACCGCCAGCCAGTAAGTCCAACTTACCTCAGCCTTCATGACACCAGCTAGAGACTGACTTCTTTAACAAGAAATGAAACAACGCGGAAGTGTTATTTCAAAAATATCCACCAGAGAGTTGTTATTTGTTAAAACCGAATAAGTAGTACGAGTCGAACTTATTACAAATCATGGGGTCCGCTAGGCCCATAATAGTACAAGTCGAACTTGTCTAGTTTCAAAATATGAAATTGGATTGAACTTTACACAAATAAATCATTATCTTTGTAGATATTTATGATAGGTTCGAATCTGACCCTCAATTGATAGGAAATTTGTAGTAATTTTTTTTCAAGTTTGAAAAATACAAAACCAGTTGGAAATTTTATCTAAACCTCTGGGTATTCATGATATAAATCACAGATTGAAGTTATGAAGGGAAAAACTCCAGAGATGAAAACCAGATTCAGTTTTAGCAGATTCGTCATCCCTGAAACAGCCTGGCTTTGGAAATTCACCATAGAATCGAGCTCTTAGTATTTCTGCATGATTCCAGTGGTAAAAGTTTCACAACAGAACATAGTGTAACAGTCATGATGAAAAGTTTTCTTATATTGGTAACTAAGTATGCTATAAATGGGAGTTACAGTAGGTGCAGTGCTCAGTTCCGAAATTTTAAAACAAGTATGTAAAGTTAAGCTAATGGAGGGTTTGGGTAGCTATTTAGAATATGAGGGAGGAAGAGGAAGGACTAGGGAGACTTATACCTAGTGCGATGACAGACAAAGTGATGGGTGATGGAAGATGGTGTCACTGACAATGGTGCTTCCCTGGACAGAAAGCTTAGAAAATATTTGACGAGGTGCAATATGGTCAAATCCTATTCTTCTGCAAACTTACACGACCATATCTTTATAATTTAGAGAAAGCCGGTTTATCAAGTTCGTATAATGAAAAGATATGACAAGGTTGATTGTTTTTACAACAAAACCTGCAACATGACTTATCATAGAATCATTGGGGTCTAGTTTGAGTTAACTACTACTATGATCGCAAGAAGAAATTACTGAGAGGGATGTGATTTAATTGAGTATAATTAAAACAACATATAATGCACATGGGTATCATAGAGAATTTGAGTTTCATCATGCGTCTTGAAAATTAAATGGGTGAAAGTGGGATCGTCACAAAACTATAGTATTAAAAATTGGTTCTGTTTGTTTTTTAAGTTCTAAAGGACTATAGAAATCAATAAGGTAGGCATTAGGTCCAGATATTGAGATATGGTACGAATTCCATTTCTGGGAGGAGCCTCAAGTTGAATCTGTTAAGCTGGTTTCCAAGGTTAATGAGGAACTGTTGGTTTAGCTTTTTCCGTCCGTTTTTATTACACGAAGCTTATGGTTAATATATACTTCTTGTTTGGAGTGTGTTTTTGGGACTGTGAAGCAGTTAAATAAAACTTATCTGGGTAAACATATCTGAATTTGTGGTTGATTTCCTTTTCTTTGGTGAAAAAGACAAAAAATGTGTTTACCTTCTTGTGAATATAGTCTGTAATATTCACTGATGTACTCCCTCTAACTCTGAAATATTTGCCATATCAGGTCTATAAGCGGTTAAAACTTACTCTAGAATTAGTGAAGAAAGAAATGGAGATTAGTAAGATTCAGGTATGCCTGCTAGCTTTTTAAAGTCAAAGCCTTTCATGCTAGTTAATTGCCTGTTTATTTGGAATCATTTTCTTGCAATTATTAGGAATCAATTGCGAAAGCTATTGAAGAAAAAATAAGTGGTGAGCAGCGCCGGTACTTGTTGAACGAGCAGCTCAAAGCCATAAAGAAGGTGTGAAGCTTTATCATCATACATTACGAGTGTTTTTGCTTAATTCAGGTTTAATATTCTTGTATCCCTAGTGATATCCAGAATAATACTTAATATGATGTTCGCATGGTATTTTTGAGTCCTAAACTGGATATCTTAATTAATTTGCTTTTATCATTTGAGAGACTAAGGTGACATAATATTTTCTTGGGAAAATTACCAAAAAGTGGTGTTGACCCAAAGAAATCACGAAAACAGGGTGTGAAGTTTCAAAATTACCTAAAATATGGGAAGAATCCAAAAAAATGTAAAGAACACGATGGGCTACATTTAGATTACCTATTTGCCCCTTTCACTCACTCGTTCCTCTTATTCGACTTACAATGACTTGCACCTTTTCTCATAATGACTTGCTCCTTTGCATGTTTTGACTGCCACTAGAGTTCCCAAGTGCCGTCAGTGAGTGGTCATATCATGTCTGACACCATTGGCACAGGAGTTAATTGCTCCTTGAGTTGCAATGACTTTAACCTTGTCCCAAAATGACTTGCTCCATTGCATGTCTAACTTGCACTAGAGTTGAGCCAAGTGCTAGTGAATGGTCATTTCATGTCTTGCACCATCTGCGCAGCAGAGAATTGCTCCTCGAGTCAAATGACTTGCACTTGTTCTCAACATAACTTGCTCTGTTGGATGTCTTGGTCCCATGATTAGTGAAACGACATTGTTTCATGCTTGTAGAAATGGTATGCTGGTCTAAAAAACGTATGGTCACCATATTTTGGGATAACTATTCTACACAGCATGTTTTTGTAATGTCAAAACATGGGGCCATCTTATGGGTGATTTCTTTGGGTCAACACCACATTTTGATAACATTCTCCATTTTCTTTGCCTTGATCCAGGAGCTGGGGTTGGAGGCTGATGACAAAACAACACTTTCTGGTTAGTGCTTGTCTAATTTATTTACATCATAACTGAATATTGGTGGAAGTTTTTTTTTGCTGTATTGGTACTTGCACAAGGGATATCTTTAACAGCTTCTAAACATTCAGAATAGTGTTTTCCCTGGAAAGTACTTCTAGACATTGGAGGTCATGTTGCTAATCAAGTTTGATAGTTTTGATTCTTCCAGTCATCATTCCTTCGGTAACACTGTCGTATAATAAAACAATTATTAGATCACATGGCTGGATTTTCCCTCCTGTTTGTTCTTACAAGATTTTTAAGTTGGACTCATGCACTCTAAAGTCGACCATTCTAGAGGATGATGTGTATGGCAGTAGAAGATTGCCAAATCTTGAGTTTCACAAATGCATGTTTTGGCTGGTTGATGAACTTCTTTCTGATAAACTTGGGCCCCATCTGATATACCTTTGATTTAGAATGTTGGCGGACTAGTTTATATATGCTTATTACTAGTAGATTTTGTGAGTCAAGGGTAGTTTGGTAATGTTTATTTTGGCTAGACAGAAGTTGTAGGGTCTTTCTAAAATACACCCTCCGTCTTGCTCTTGACACCACCAAGAAGATCGGCACACCTCCCACAATCCCAAAACTGACTCCATTCTTACACGAATATTTGTATGTATTTAACCAGTCTTCCTTTGGTAGTTGGACCATTATCATTGGCTGGCGATCTTGTAACTCAGAGTCATCTATCCCTTCCATGGCTGTTAGTCCATGTCTTCATCACAGACCGTTTTCAATTTGAGTTTTTTATGAATTTGTTTTGACTTCAGTTACTAATTTGTTGGAGTGTTGTTTAATGTCGCAAATAGTGTAGGAATTACTTGGGAATTATTTAGGATTAATTTAGGAATTTGTTGTGTTCTGCAATTTATTTAAGAGATGTTTGATTTAAAGGTTGAGGAAGCTCCTTTTGTGTTTGGCATCTTCTTTTCCACCTTCTCCACAATGTCACTATTCACACAATATTTACAGCCCAGGAAAGTCTCATTTTCAGCCCCCAAAAGCGAACCTATCAATTACCAATCATGCTAACTCCTTGCCTTTTAAATTTATGCCTAGAAACTCCAAAGCAGTGGCTACCATAGAATTTCTGCAACTAATTCCAGAAATCGTGCAACCTTCCTCTTAGCGAATAATTCCATTCCTATTCCTCTCCAACGCTCTCGTCTTTCCTTTTTATTTAGAACGCAAATACCTATCAACTTTCCATTTCCAAAATCCACAAAAAAATTGCAGTTGTAATCACTCTTGGACTAACTTCCGTTAGTTCTCCTGCTTCAACCTTGCAATCTTGAGGAGATGAGTAAAAGTTGACTTTGAGCATCTATTCCAATGTTTAATATCTAGAAAAAAATGAAACAAGCTGGTCATGCTTATCTTGTTGAAAGTTTTTAAGCTTGGGTAACGTTGCCCAAGTGAAAACCTATTCTTTTCCTAAAGATTTAGACTGCAGTCAATCCCCTTGAACTTGATTGGATAGCCTTAGGTCGATCGAGCTGAGCTCTGCACTTTACCTTTATTCAGCGTGTTTTCACTCTTAATTGATCCATCATATTGATTAGGGCCAGTACCCTAATCACAAAAGCTGCAACATTATCAACCGAAATCCGTACATAAATTCTGACCAGTATACTGAGATTATTTACTAAGCATATGATTAACACTTCATGCGAAAGTAACTAAGCACGTGTATGAATGTTTGGCTTTATTTTCCGTATCATCAATCCATTATAGGGTTTGTGCCTCTGCTGCAGCAAAGTTTAGGGAAAGAATTGAGCCAAATAAGGACAAATGCCCACCTCATGTATTGCAAGTTATAGAAGAAGAACTGACAAAACTTCAGCTGTTGGAGGCCAGTTCAAGTGAATTTAACGTGACGCGGAATTATCTTGATTGGTTGACTGCATTGCCTTGGGGAAATTACAGGTTTGTACTTCAATTTCTTTCCACTCAGCTTTCTAGTTTTCTTTTGGGACCTTGGCTACTTGGCTAAAGTACCGTCGTGCTAAATATTGGCAAGTTTGGGTAGTTGTTCACATATCTTGATGAATTATAATTCTTTCTACTTGTGTTGAAGGCTTCGGGATTTTAATTTTTTTCGTTCTCTGTTTTGGGTTCTAATAAAATTGTTGTTTTATTTTGGGATTTCATTTTATGCCACTTCAAAATTAGTTGGAGAAGCTTAGGTGACTGGGTAGAAGACTTGATTGTATTTAGCAGGGGCAAAGCCAGGATTGTAGTGTATCGCGAGCGAATATCTAATATCATATATGGGTTTCTTTCTTATGGCATTAAAAAGATAATTAAGCTCATGTCGTGATATTATTTCAATTTGCAACTGACCCCATGAGATTTCATATTTGTGGAAACGATAAAGGGTAGCTTAATCTTAATGCTATCAGAAAATTTCTTTCTCAATAAACACAAGCAAAGGATCCTACATCCATTTCACCCCTTTTGTTGTGAAGCTTGCTCTTCCTTTTTTTGTGGGGTACACAGAATTTGATATGGAAGTGGGGGCTCATGCCTCTACTCGTCCCTTACTTCCTCCACTACTGTTTTGTAGTGATAGTTAACCAAAAATTAACTTCAGTGTTGGAGAGTCTTCCATTTCTTTTGGCATGTCTTTCGTATTGGGAAAATGAACATATAGGAACTATTGATTGATTTTTGTCTGCTGATGTTAGTTCTTCTGTATATTTGGAGTTCCGTATTTTCATATTTGTACCAATGTTATTTCCTTCTGTTGTAGATTTAATAATTTCCCTGTGAATTTGTACACGGTGTAAATAATTATGTTCTCAAATATGTAGGCTTAGTAGTGGTTTATGGATGTCATAGGTTCACCCCGCAGACTTATGTCTTTAATTGGATTTGCTAGTCAAAATTTCCCTTTACATTTAAGTGGTTTCCCATTTCAGAAAATTAGTGTATTTGCAGTTCAGCTTTTGTAATAACAGAATCACATGGTTTTGAACACTGAATGTTCTGGCACTATCTTCGCACTGAGTGTCTGTCAAGTTCTGGCACCGTCTTCATTATTACTTCTTCCACCATTAACACTACCAACTGCTACGAATAGCTCTACTAGTTTTGATATGGTTTCTATAAAAAGTTTGGTGCAATTGCGAGTCAAGTTACCTTTGTTACTTCCTGGATATTCTATGTTTAATGTTGCATTGATGATCTGACCATAGATTTATCTCTTCAAAGTTGTTTTTAACTGTTTTTTTTTAATAAAAATAGTTTAGAAAGGTGTTAGTTTGAAACTTATAACTGAACTCAAATATGACCTTCTGGTTTCTGATTTAAATGCAGCAATGAGAACTTTGATGTTCTCCGGGCGCAAAAGATTCTTGATGAAGACCACTATGGGTTGACTGATATCAAGGAAAGGATATTGGAATTTATAGCAGTGGGAAAGCTCAGAGGAACGTCACAAGGTCGGTTATACATATCTCCCAATTCAATGGTGTTTAGAGTGTTTGAACATCATGGGTTGTATAATGGGCTGTAGTACTTATCAAATCTAATAAAAAAAGGAAAGGAAAATAAACTGGAAACAAGTAATGTGCTGTATTGGGTTGCCTTAACTAGGGAATCCTGGTTCCCAGTATCTGAGATTAGCAATCATGCTCTGTCTTTTCCCCTCCCACCAGTACGAGCCATGTGGTGTTTTCATCCCGAGATTGTAAATGTGTGCTTTGCCTTTCTGTGGTTTGGAAAAACTGGGGACATGATTGCTGATGTTTTCCACCAATTCTTTTTAGAACATGAGCAAATTTATTTTCTCCCAAATCATCACAGGGAAAATCATCTGTCTCTCTGGCCCACCTGGAGTAGGAAAAACTAGCATTGGTCGTTCAATTGCACGGGCTTTGAACCGCAAGTTCTACAGATTTTCCGTTGGAGGGTTGTCAGATGTTGCTGAAATCAAGGTACATCACAACCGAACTTTGATTACCATCAACGCACCATTATACATTGTCATTATGCAGATAGTGTATGATTATTATCATCCGAAATTTCATGTAGGGGCATCGTCGAACTTATATTGGTGCAATGCCAGGAAAGATGGTGCAATGCCTGAAAAATGTGGGAACAGCTAATCCTCTTGTCCTAATTGATGAGATTGACAAGGTATTATATTTCTGATACCTCAAAAATTAAATGTCTTGTTTTGGTATTGTTTTGTCTCACCCCA
This sequence comes from Arctostaphylos glauca, assembly GCA_019985065.2. Classification (NCBI taxonomy): domain Eukaryota; kingdom Viridiplantae; phylum Streptophyta; class Magnoliopsida; order Ericales; family Ericaceae; genus Arctostaphylos; species Arctostaphylos glauca. Next base: position 10,483,862 of record JAHSPW020000005.1, read on the forward strand.
CACTTCAAGGGCATGAAATAGAGCAACACAATGAGCAATATAAATCCCAAATAGAACTTTCATTAAAAACCATAAACTTAATTCCAGTACATGAGTCATAGATCCCAAATAAGTAATAACAACATTCTAAAAAGGGCCCACAGATGCCCAACAACATCTATTCGGCAGAAAATATATAAGGACTGATGCAAACCTAGTAACTAGACTTCATAAAAATCTTCCTCAAGGCTCTAACCCCTTGGTATTAATTCATTCCTCGTAAAATATTTTATTTACAAAACGTAAGCCGAAGCTCGAGTAGGAAAACACACAGAACCACGATAATGAAGGTTAAAACATATTTGCATCAATATCATATCAGAATAAGCAGAAAATAAATTTAAATACATGCTAATATGCTCAATGCAACACATGTACAATAGGAGACTCTGCTACAATCGGCAACTTGTGCACTATGTTGAAACCTACGTCATGTCCCACACTTCAAGAGTATTTACGGTGTTTCACTGAGAGTGTATCCAAAAATACGGGCACTCAGTATCGAGTTCAAGGGTTGCTCCGGCCGTGGGGACATCCCGTAACCGGGTAACATTTTAACGATCTTTTAGCGGCGGAATTATAAAGACACCGTATCTGGATAACACATCACTAATGCATGACCATATGAACATCTAATTCACTGTTCAGACCAGAACAATATGCAAAACTGGACAAAAAAGCAAAGAGACGGGCTAATCTTTAAAAAAATAGTTTTTTAGTCTGCCAAGGTCACTCGAGTGCCAAAAACATGTTCACTGAAGACACTGAAATTTTAAAGAGCTCGCTCGAGCGACCTAGCAAAAATCTCAGGTTCTGTTCTGTTCTGTCGCGAACAGAACACGAATAACCCTAAATCCTTTCGCATAGACCATTCGAAACATGATGAAAACATATGAAATCATGCATAACTTGGCCTCAAACATAAACATGCATATACTTGTGATCGAAACATGTCTTAAACAACATTATAATGGAAAACGAAATCCCACTTTAATCACGAAGAACGGATGAAAAACTTGTTTTGTGAAACTTTCCATTCTTCTACGTATCCGGCTGATCCTTGGTTCCACTTGAAGCTCTTGTCATTGGGATCAACTTTCCTGTTACGCTTTCTATGAGGATCCTGGATTTGATCGATCCTTGACCCCCCTTCTATCGCTCGAAACACAAGCGAACAATAGGAACAAAAAGAACTAACGTCTTACATTTATTTTCTGTATAATTAATCTAATTTTACAGTTTCATTAGATTTATATAGTCACAATTTCGGTAATTACATAATAGCCCCACAATTTAGATAGTTTTATATCTAACCCAAAGCTTTCAAACTTCACTAAAACACCACAATTACACCAAAAATTCATAAATCACTGAAAATAATAGGAAATTAATAAAAATATTTAAAATCCTGGTCCTCAGGTCCTTATATTTTTTATTTTTCAGAAAAGTTCGTCTTCGGGTGTAAATAAAAACAGAATGCTGATACCAAGAGTAAAAAATTAAACGTCTCAGTTGTTTTGGTACTGTTTTATTCTTCAGAAAGGTTCGTCTTTGGGTGTAAATCAAAACAGAACCTCTCCTGTGGGCCTAATTTGACCATTTATGAAGCTGTTACGTTTAGTGGGTTTAGATCTAAAAATGACTTGCCGTATATTCTACTTTCCGTTTTGCAGTTGGGAAGGGGACATGCAGGCGATCCGGCAAGTGCTATGTTGGAACTCCTTGATCCAGAGCAAAATGCGAACTTTTTAGACCACTATCTTGATGTTCCTATAGACTTATCAAAGGTTAGTCATTGTGGTAGGGTCGTCAAAGGTCAACAAAGGTTTTTATCCCTGAAATTTGTCATATAATTTGAAATTTTTGTTTTTCTCAAGTAGTCTGTGGTGCTACCACTTGAGAGAGTAGTGTTTTGGAATGCTTAGTTCATGTCACTAAATATCTGGACCCTGATGTAAAGCTGACAACCTTCATCAGATTGTTCCATTTTTTTCTTTCAAGGTAGTTATCAAAGAGAAGAAAAATTAGAGATTTCCAGGTTCCTTTGTCTTTTTCTTGCCAACTGAGTAAGAAACGGAGAGATGCGGTTACCAAAAAAGGGAGAAATGAAACAACCTAGACACAGCCGAATAGACTCCCACCCACAAATATCTCAACTGGGCCTGAACCCTCTACTTTGGGATGACAGATAAACCAGCCAGGATACTGGCAAATGGTTCTAAAAGTTGACATTATATTAGGGGACGTATTTTGATTTCATTCACTAAAATTATTGTTTGAGATAACATTTAATACCTTTCCAAAAAGTTAATGTTTAGTTTTCTACCTATTTTGTGAACTTTCAGTGTGTTCATAATAACTGTGTTTTTAATTTCAACAAAGGAGGTGCCATGTGCACATCTTTGTCCATCTTTGATTGTCTAAGTAAGGATCATGAACTCAAGTGAGTGAGGCGGGATTCTTTCCTATTTTGCTGACCATCATGACCTAGTTAGTTTAAGAGGCATTATAAGAGGCTGATTCTTCACACTTGCGGCTTACACTTGTATTTTTCATTGCAGGTTTTGTTTGTTTGTACAGCAAATGTTGTGGAAATGATACCCAATCCTCTGTTGGACAGAATGGAGGTCGTGGCCATAGCTGGGTATATCACTGATGAGAAAATGCACATTGCAAGAGATTATTTGGAGAAAACTACTCGTGAAACTTGTGGAATTAAGCCTGAACAGGTATTCTGTCCTTGTGGGCAATCTTGCTAGTTGTTAGTTACCACTTAATCGTGTCACCTTCACCAAATGTGTGCGCGATAGATGACCGAGTATGCCAGTAGCTAGATAATCAACTTTAAGGTGTATTCTTTTTCATTGGTTTGTAATCTGGTTATTCATTTGTAAGAATGAAGCAAGTCAGTGTGTATCTTTTCCGAAGTGCAGTCACAGCAGATATCATGTATGATCGTGAAAGGGATATCGAAACTAGCATTTGAATTCTTGTGGTGACTTATTATGCTGTGAAATTGCAACTAGATAGGTGTTCCATTTCAGACTTGCTTATTTGTGTTTCCTTGAATGTTTGTCATCGAATTTGTAAATTTTAACAACGATAGCAATTGACATTTTTGAAAAACTAATTTGTTCCAGGCTGAAGTGACTGATGCAGCTCTCCTTGCTTTGATAGAAAGTTACTGCCGTGAAGCAGGTGTTCGAAGTCTTCAGAAGCAAATAGAGAAGATTTACCGCAAGGTGTGCTATACCATCCCATGCTATTTTGATAACCAAATTTACACCCCTTATGTGATTGGAGGCAGCATTGTTATATAGTTGTGTCAGTTTGTGTTTTTTTAACACTTGAAACGGTATGTTGTTATTGTTCTTCATGAATTTGAGCTCACATGAACGGATTTGGGGGAGCCATAATGCACTTCTCTATAGTGCACGTGTAGTGCGGACAAAACGACTTAGTATTGTACATTTTGCTCTCAAAACTACATCGTTTTAACTTATCACTCAAATTGTTTTTAAAATGTATGAAATCAAAATGATGTAGTTTCAATAGTAAAGTGGGCAAAACTACGTCGTTTTGCCCGCACTACTCATGCACTATAAGGAAGCGCACTACAGCCTCCAATAGTAAAGTGGGCAAAATCACATGAACATGGAGCTCTGTTTGGTTTTTCCTTAAAAAACCAATATAATCTGTAATTGCTTGGCAGATTGCTCTGCAACTTGTGCGGAAGGGAGCATTAGCAGAACCTTCTGTTCCTGAAGATCAGGTTGTGGGACCTAATGAAGCGAAAACAGTCTCTGTCAATGAATTGGGTGAAGCAGTGATTGGAGGAGAGACTCAGGTGGGTAAACCAGGGGACTGTAGCAGTAATGAAATGGATTCTGAAAGCTCAGCTGAAATAGACACAATGCAGAAGGATAACCTAGTTGACCAAAGTCAACCTCTCACTGACCACCAGCCTAGTGATTCGCAGGTACCAAGTAATCAAGTGTATTTATCGTGGTTGCCTATACATTTGGCATTACGATTTCTTTTCTAATTGGTTGAAAAAGATTCACTTTATCTGTCATTGAAAATGCAAATGACAGTCTATCATAATCTTTTACCTTATTCCTCCTTTGTTTCTCTTTAACGAGTGGAGGGAAATTTCTGTACCACTTCATCTAAGTTGATACACTTTGTTTGAACTTGGTAAAACTACCTACTGTTCCTGTTTGGAGGTTATTGCCCCCACCCTGTTCAAAACAGTGATAGAGTTATGTTTGCCGCAAAATTAGCAATAGTAAGTGAAAGGATAATTGCACTTGGAGTATTGTGCTTGCAATGAATGATTGTTTTGAGACCGTATCAGCGAGTTAGGGAATTCATCTTAGGGCCCGTTTGGTTTACATTGCTTGTTTGATTATTTGCTCACTTATTCTGAATATGCAATAAGCAACAACATGCATAAGCAAAGTTGTTTGGCTGCACTCTGCTTATTTTCTTATTTGGGAGTGTGAAGGTTGTTCTTTATTGAGCAATTAACCAATGCAGCCCCCATCAAACATGCTCGTTTGTTAAGCAATATACAAATAAGCATGTGAACCAAACGGGGCCCTAGTCTAATGTCCCATTGCATAACTCACTAAAGCACTTCTCTCAATCCCTACCGAACCTATCAACAAGGAATTGGCTTCCTCCATACGAATTGAATCGACAACTTCAATGGTCCTAAGTCTTACACCTTTGGTCCAACTGTCAGAGTAAAATATGAGCTTGTTTAAGATAGTTCTTATGTAGCATAACCCAGATATTTTTGGCAACATTTCCATGTTCATGTTGCTAACAGTCGTCTCTTGACAGGTCAATGTAGAAACTGATGAAAACCAGGAAAATGAGGCTAGTGAGGCGGTTGAAAAAGTGTTGGTTGACACTTCAAACCTGTCTGATTTTGTTGGCAAACCTGTTTTCCACGCGGAACGCATATATGATCAGACACCGGCTGGAGTTGTGATGGGTCTTGCTTGGACTGCTATGGGTGGTTCAACCCTTTATATAGAAACCACACTGGTGGAGCAAAGTGAAGGGAAAGGGGCTTTGCATGTGACTGGACAACTTGGAGACGTGATGAAAGAGAGTTCCCAGATTGCCCATACAGTTGCGAGAGGAATATTGCTCGCGAAAGATCCGGTTAGCACTTTCTTTGCCAATTCCAAGCTTCATCTCCATGTCCCTGCAGGGGCCACTCCTAAGGATGGGCCTAGTGCTGGTTGCACGATGATTACGTCCTTGCTTTCTCTTGCCTTGAAGAAGCCTGTCAAGAAGGATCTAGCAATGACCGGTGAAGTAACCCTAACTGGGAAAATCCTCCCAATTGGTGGGGTAAGCTCATTAAACCTTGATATTAACTGTCTGTCTTCTGTATATCAGTGATAAAGGTCAATGTTTCTACACTGTGGTGTTATCATGCTTTTTCTTGCAATTGAGTATTTTTTTATGGCTGTGTTTGTATCATCCATTTGTGGAGGGATTATGGGGTGAAAGGAAAAGATAAAAGAAAAAAGATGCGAATTATGTTACTTGGGAGTATGAAGTACCAGTGTCGGACATTCGACTCTTGGATAAGGTTATGAGGTCTACTTGGATTTGTTGGACATTCACCTAGCATGTTTGATTTGGAATTCATATTTACCACAAGCTCTGCATACAGCTCTTATAATAAGTATTAAATGCCCTGAGACACCTTGTAAATGCCATTTTTCAGAAAACAAATGAAATTTGCTAAGAAATTCGAATATTTAGCGTGTTACCACGTCCTTGAGCTGAGAATAGAATAAATTTGTTTTACTTAAGACGCATACTTGCTCCTGGCACCCATATCTGAGTCCGTGTAACTCATGATGGGAAGATAATCAAGTGATGGGAGTGAAATTTATTTCTTTGGTTTTCCTGTCATCTTCCTTTCTGTTTATAAGGCCGTCCACAAATTTATGATCCCAATACATCCTTAACGACTGTTTTTAACACTTACAGTTGACCTCATTGCATAATATTTCTTATGCTCTTTATAATTGATTCATTGCTCCATAATTCACAGAATTAAATTTCTAAAGATTTTCAAACATTTGGTTTCGATCCTAGCCTGAACTGGTTCCGACTGATATCTGCCAACTACATTCACAATATGTATGCTGTTTCTTTAAAGACTTTTTGTGGCTTGTGTTACCTCTGACAGATACATCTTATTGTGCACAAAATCAGGTTAAGGAGAAAACGATCGCTGCGAGGAGGAGTGGTGTTAAAACCATTATATTTCCTTCAGCGAACAGGAGAGATTTCGATGAGCTGGCACCTAATGTGAAGGAAGGACTTGATGTTCACTTTGTAGATGACTACGATCAAATATTTGTATTGGCTTTTGCTGATGAACAGCATACAGAGACGTAAGCCACTCTTAACTGGTCTTTTGGGGCCTTCATTTTTCTGGGTTTAGATTTCTGCTCCATAACCTACACATTGGTTAGGCAGCTTCTTTTTCCATTTTTTTCTTTCCTCCTTTTGCCTTCTTCTGGCAGAAAGTTTCGAGGCAGAGTATGTAGGAGGAAGCCACAATTATTGATTTTTTGTTGCCATGTACATTGTTATCTTCCATTTGTATCCTACCTATGCGCTATTGTACGAGGAGATATTCAGATTTTGTGTTGAACTCGATATGAAATAAGAAAGGGTATATCTGCAGAGCAGCCAATTGAGGATTTATCAAGATTTGTGTTTCATTAATTTTCTAGGACTAAACTACCGGTGACGTGCATAGTTTTGGCGAAGTAGTTTTTTTGACATGGATGTACTTTGTATCACTCCTACTTTGCAAACCAAGTCAAACTAAACCAAATCAAGCCTTCAAGTTCCAATCAATTGGTGTTGATTACAGAAGTTTATTGGTTTCAATGACTCGAGGATGTCGTGTTTTGTTGTATGTAAAAGTTCAAGATTTTTTGGTATAAGGTTTTGATTTTGATTTTTTTGTAACTACGGCCTTAAGAATTAGTTTTGGTTTATCTCTTAGGTTTATTATTTCAAGTAATCATATCACTCTTCATAATTTTTGTATTGACCGATCTCCCAGACAATTTTCATATATATTTATGTTGGTGCTATCCCATCAAGAAAAATGAAAAGTAGGATTACTAGGTAGCTTCAATTGTAGTCGAGTTGTTTTTAGAGTCTCTTGCCAGTTTTTTTCTGCTGCATGTGCTTGCTGTTGCTTACATTTTGTACGTTATTCTACCGCATTGTAGTTGTGTTTTCTGTGTAAATATTTCTTGTAATGTAACGAAAAAACCCTGTTTAAGTGATAGATGAATAATTCTAGTTGCACATCCAATTTTACACACATTAGTGTACACATTAGCATAAGTGTGAAGTGTGAAGTTTCCACACCACTGCACAGCCAATTTAGGTGGGCGTACTGTCACACTTGTTCAGTTTGCGTGTGTGTGGAACTAGAATGATTGTAGATAGATAGGGGTGTGGAAAACAGAGATATTTCCAGCAAAAAAGGAATCCGTTTTAGCAAAAGAGCCCACTAATTTGTTTTCACTTCACGATTAGACTCAGACCCTCGGTTGTCCTTCGGTTCACTGATTTTCATAGTTTAGATGGCCAGTCTCTTTTTTCTTTTTAAAGTTGGGCCAGACCCAAGCTTTCTGAGATTAGCTAATGCCGACCACATTGTTATCAAAGCCCAATAGGGCTATCTGAATTTGACTCTGTAGGACTTTCGGGTTGGATTGGTTTTCGTAATGCTACTTTGGACAAGTCAATACTTTCCCACCTTACTAGTAAATAAGTGCTTTGATCTCAATACCAGGCTTTGATTTGGAGGCGGTAGGAGACTTGACAAAAGAAGACTTTTGACTAGCCTATTTATTATATTTAATTTAATTAAAGGTTTGCTTTTGACAAGAATAATCGAAATATATAAATAAATAAATGTATTATGTTTTAAGAAAAAAATCACTTAATTTAATCGACCAAATAAAACATTTAAGCCTTAATTGTGCAAATTTCACTGAAGGAAAAAAGTGTTCACAAAAAAGGCAAGTTTACGTGAAGTGTGTTGACGTTGCCTTAAAATTGTTGTTTGCGAATGCTTTAGTTGAAATCAATGGTCCAAAGTCCAACCAGATGCTCGTATCCATCCTCCTCTAGTGTTCATGCCTTCAAGGAGTTAAACAGGTCCCTAAACTAATAGAATGTAAAAAGAGTCTCTCCATACAATTATTTTCTCATCCTTCATACACAGATATTTCTATATGCAACTCTTCCATGCATAAATAAACCGGAATAATATTTATGAATAATGACTTAATGGTCCAATAAGACAATGGCTAGTAAACTCAATGATCATGAGGCCAACATAGTTATATAGCATATATATTTCTATGGGTAGTAAAATCAACAAGAAATGAGTTACTAATAGGTTGTAACATCATACTACATCGAATAATGATATATAGAACTTTTAAATGATTTCGCACACGCTTACGATTTTGTACTTCAACTTTTTTTCTTTTTCTTTTTTTAAGTATTTCCAATTAGTACACATGCATAAATATCACGCCCAGGCATATTTTCAAATTCCAAACGATACTCCATAAAAAAGGACAAATTATAATGAACCCCTTCAGAATAAATTATATAAACCCCCTTCAAACTCTCATCCATCTCCACTTTACCCTCTTAAACTTTGAAATTCGGCACTTAGCCGCCTTCATCATTCTAAATTTTCGATTGTTGGAAATTACTTCAGTTTTATGAATTTAAATATAATATTTTTTTCCTAAAAGACACGTCTCTTAATTCAGTTGCACTTTTTACTAATGGACATGATATTTTAAATTTTGATATTATTTAAAATCAATAGTCATGTCTTTCTATTTTAAGGAATTCAAATGTAAAGGTGGTTTCAAACGACATGGCTTTTTGTGGAAAGAAACATGGACTTCGATAAATGTGGTGTTGTCCCTTAAGTTTTTGAAAGGAGTATTGAATTCCACTTTCTCTTCTATTTTGCATTACTTTCTCTTCAGAGAAAGACTTGACACGAAAAGACTTAGCGCCCCCTTTTTCACCGATCATGTAACGTTGAGACATCATGTGAGATTTGGATTATATCTTGGAGCACTAGTCGTCCATCAGTGTAACACCCCAAATTTTGAAGACGTTAAATAAAGAGAATAACTAAAACACAAACTACCCTTCATTTTATATTAAGAGAAAAATACAAGTTTGGTTACAAAATACCAAATTAAGACCTTCCAAAAAGAAATTGCATCCACAATGATTTTACAAAGCTCTAAACCTACTCTAGGTAAATCATGGTGCAATGAGTTCTTCTTCGGGAGTACTGTCATCGATGGCGGGAAACTCGGATTCCTCAACTCTATCTTTGGTACCTGATGTGCAATGCTAATGGTAGAAATATTATGAGCTATGAGGCTCAATAAATAGTACTACGTGTATTTTCTAATTTATGTACATGACAAAGGCATGAATGTGCAACATATAAGGGAAGCAATAACATGTAAGTGCGGAAAACTAAATGAATCATGTGTAGTCAAGGTGACATTTTTATAAAATTCCAAAGTCAACCACTACGTCTGTGTTCCCAATGTTCTCAGCTACTAAAAATCCACCAAGATTGAAGATACCAATTATGATCATTTACATCTCAAAATCCAATTCTCGGGCCGACGTAAGTATTGCATATAAGTCAAAAATTCCATAGTTCTCGTATTGTGATGCTTCTGTCCGATATGGTCCTGAAACCTATGTTGGTCGTGTTTTCGACCATATCGTTCCCAAACATTGCTCCTATCCACGAGTAACATGTTCTTACTTGGACGAGTTTGAGGTGGACAAGCTTGTGAAACTAGGGTGGATTTGACCGCGTCCAAAATAGCTATAAGTAGCTGGGTGACCTCATTTCCTCGTATAGTAGCATAAGTATTTCCAATAACTGGGCGAACTGGCATGAAATGCCAGGGGCATGGGAAAAAAATACGCACCATGAGCTGAGAAGCCCAATAAATTACTCTAGCCTTAAATTTGTTTTTGAATGTCTTAGATTTATGAACAATAATATCAAAGTTTGTACACATGCGAAAAAGAAGGAAGCAATATAATTAAAAGTGCTGAAATTCAATATTATTATGATAAGTTATGAAAAGCAATCCTTTAGTTTTATCCAATTTACTTATAAGTCCCTGAGTTTTAATCTATTTCTTCAAAACGTCTTCAAAATCATGAATATCCTTGTATGAGCTTTAACCAATTGATTCCATAAACAACGTTGAAATGAAGCCCTGTTTGATGACAATCCTGACCACTATGCTAATCGTGCTCACCAATTGCCATGTTCCCAACCACCATGCTCCAATTCGTCATGATCTCAATCATTACGCTATCTTGTGAATTTATATTTTTTAATATTGTGCCAAAAATCAAAGTACGCCCTATATTGACACAATGACTGCTAGACAAACAAAAGGCATGCTACTGCTAAATATAATACGGACCAAGCATAATTTGGCTAAAATGCATGACACGACTAAATGTAACGCTAGGCTAAATACATCGCTTGGGTCAATACAACTTTGGTTCAAGCTATAGTTCAGCTCAAGTTGCATCACGGTACAACACATTCTCATGGAGAATACATGTCATAATCCATAATTTAAGATTCTAACAATTTCCACAGGCATATATCCCCGGGATAATCTGAGTACTAAATTTCCATTTCTAGTTTAATTTTAGTGATTCACAATAAGTCATAAAACTTAATCTATAATCATGCTAAAGAAAATTTTACAGAATAACAATAACAACAGTTATCACATGATGATGAAAATACGATAAATGAAATAAACATCATATTAACAAACATACATTCCTATTGGTTCTAAGCTTTGCTAGGCAGTATGTTTCAACTAGCAAGATGAGGTCTGCTAGGCAGATTCAATTCGGCAAGGTCTGTTTGGCGAGGTGAGTTATGATAGGCAGATTCAGTTTGACAAGGTCTGTTAGGTGATTGTGCTAGAAGTATATCATTGTTAAGCTGTATCAAAGTGATTATTTAAAACTACTTGTGCTCTTTTATAAATGAAAAGTGTATAGTAACAAGTTGAGATCGATCCACATGAACAAAGTTAAATTTATTATTACTCCAATTAAATCTATTCTAATTCTTAATGTACGTAGTTTTGGTTTTTTGTGTGATCAAACTAAATATGAAAATATAAGACAATAATGAAAATACTAAAAGTTTGAGGAGAAAGATCTAAGGCTTGAATCCGCTCAAACCCTTTGTAATGAAAACTTTCTAGCTATCAATATTCATTATTTGGATCCGTCAAACATTGTGCAGGTAGCAAGTCCACACGATGCATGTCTAAAGATATTCGTGTTTTATCAACTGGCATAGCTTATCTTGACTTAGCATGAGTTGTCTTATTAGTATGACCTGTCTCTAAGGCACAGATCGTCTGACAGCACAATGCGTCTTACAAGGTATAATCTATCTCAGTTAGATTTGCACAAATCAATGAATTCTTGTTGTATATCATGAAAGCACGATGAACAAATAAGAAGAAGAAGAAGCCTTTTATGAAAGCCATGGTTCTATTTCATACAACGTTGATCCGAATAATGAAAACTGAAAGCTTAGCAAGACATATACATTACGCGAAGTTAGAGCTTCATCTTTGCCTTAGATGAAAGATTAGCTTGCCATTGAACTTGATTCCATTGATCTTGAATTGCAATGCATTGTTACAAATAACCTAACTACAAAATGTATAGCGTTCACCACCTTTCCCACTCCTCTTAACTCTTCTATTCATTCCCGAGCTTCCTTCCCCTTGAAGGATGCCCTTTACAATGGTATATGCTGGAAAACTGAGCTGAAAAACTGATATTCTCCAAAAATGAGCAATTGTTCCATTTATAAGCATTTCCACTGCCCTAAGCCGTCAGGACGCCTGTGTTAGAAAAATGGCCAGAGAATGAAAATATTTCCCATCCGGATGCTTGTACACCCCGTCCGGATGCCTACGCCGCTTGTGAATAGGGCTGATGTCATCATAACGATACTTGGGGCAGTGATCTCGTCCGAACATTTGGAAGTCCCATCTAGATGAAAGAAGGTCGGTTGTGACGTGTTTTGATGAGGTAGCATCTTGTCATTGGCAAGGGTTCCCGTTCGGACGGGGATCAATGCTGTCTGGACATCTGTGTGAGATTTTTCGGTCAGAAGGGTATTTCAACCATGCTTGCGCCGCTTGTGAATAGGGTTGATGTCATCATAACGATACTTGGGGCGATAATCCCGTACGAACGTTTGGAAGTCCCGTCTAGATGAAAGAAGGTCGGTTGTGACATGTTTCGATGAGATGGCATCTTGTCATTGGCCAGGGTTCCTGTCCGGACGGGGATCAATGCCGTCTGTACGTTTGTGTGAGATTTTTCAGCCAGAAGGGTATTTCAACCACGCTCGTACGGGGATCAATGTCGTCTGGACGTCCAACCTTAGATTTTTGCAGTTTTCTCCTATTTTTTCGTTAGCAACTCAAAATCTTGAAATCATAAAACACAAGCCAAATTAATAATAATAAGGCACGTACGACTTAAGAAAGGTAGATTGAGTGGCGCTAAATGTACACATTTTTGTGCATGTCATTAGGCGAGGTGAGTTTCTTCTAAACAAGGTGGGTTCTGCTAGGCAGATTCAATTCGGCAAGGTCTGCTAGGTGAGGTAAGTTTCTGTTAGGCAAAGTGATTCTCCGTAAGGCGAAGTAAGTTTCTGCTAGGGAAAGTGACTTTTTTGTTAGGCAAAGTAAGTTCCTGCTAGGTAAGGTTTTAGCTCGGCTAAGGGTTCAACTTTGCAAAGTTTTGGACAACACTGGTTTGTCTTCAACCTTTGACCAACCTTCATAATTTTTTTGATGGGGCTTTGAGGTTGATTTTCTGGCATTCAAAGGGATAAGTAAGAGTAAAAAATTACTTTTACTAAGACTTGGAGTTTGATTTGGAGATTTAGAAGTGAATTTGAAAAAAAGTAGTTCTCTCTCTCTCTATCTCTAGAATTTTCCCCTTCTTTCTCTATCTTTCTCACTTTCTCCAAAATTCAAAAGTTTGTATGAGGCAAAATGACGAGAATAGGGGTGGTATATATAGGCAATTTGGTGCATGATATTAATTTTGACAAGTGAGAGATTCTGAGTAAAAAATGGTGCATCAATAGAGTGCAAGCTTAGTTTTTTAAAGAGGTTTGATGATCTAAGGAGGACAATGGTTGGTTGAGGTGATATGAATAAGATAAATTTCGAATTTAGTGGAGTTCCTATGAATCTTTGGATTTTACATGAAATTTGTGCATGTGCATATATGTGTGTGTGTGTAACTAATGAGGGGTATGCGTGTGTTCGCATTCCGCAGAAAAAGAGAGAGAAGATGGTGGTAATGATGGAATTGAATTTGGTGAGAAGTAGGATTTAGAGTGGTGAGTGTCATGATGGTATGTATAAATATATGTGGGTATACTCTGTATTATACATGCATGTGACGTATACTGATAGCATATGTATATGTATATGGTATGTATGAAGTACATATATGTAATTACATAATGTAACATACATTTACAAAATTAAATTTAAATTCCTTTGAGAAAAAATATTATATTGTTCGTATTAATTTAATTTAGACTGTTATACAAAGCCTAGCTCCTCCAGCTTGGGTTTCTCCTCTTTTTGCTCTCCTTCATTTGGCATGAGAATGTCAGAAACAACGAAATTGTTCCATGAGTAATGAAACTTAGTGAAACTTCATACCTAAAAAATAAGCCCAAGATACGAACAATATGATAGATAATTGATCAGAGTAAACAAATAGAGTAAATAAAAGTAAATAGAGTATCAGATAGCGAAATTAAACATATATATTTGTTGTGGATTTTTAAATTAAGTTTATAGGATTCTACACCTCAGAAATTCAATCTTACCCTTCGACACTAGCGTAGGGAACTCAATTGATATTGACCAGGCCTTAAATACCCAGGGTTCTGTAGTCTGAACTCAAATACCCGACTTGAATACTGACCCGGTAAGTAGGGACATTCTACTGTCCCCTCAGGTTAATAACTATCTCACCCTATCTAAATTACATGAACGTGGCTTCACCAAGTTAGATACCAACGAACCTTAACTGCTTCCCTTTATTGCTCAAAAATTCCCAAGATATTGACCGTCACTCCCTCGAGGTCTAGAGTTATTATCGCAGATGTTTCCGAACTCACCTCTAAACTTCTCCAGCTACTCCTATTTGGGGTCCTTGTAATGGGACGACGCCCAATCCAACAAAAGATGGGACAACGCCCATATAATAACAACATTGTCACGACGGACCAAGCAGCAGCATTCTCATCTTCACAAAATACGCAGTGGTTTTTGCTAGTTTTTCGGAACCGGTGAATTAAAGAGACATAAAAAAAATAAATTACGCAATCTAACTACTTATTGTTTGAATCAAGAGTTGAAGGTATGGATTTCTTACCTTGAATAGCGATTTCAACGAAGAAATGACGTCGAAAAACAGTGAGTTTGGGTCTCCTTCTTCTCTAGGCAGTAATGTTTCTCTCTCTAATAATTATGATAATTGGAAATAATAATAAAAATCTTATTAGTTATTTTTTTTAAAAATGTCCAGTTATTAGAAGTCCTTTGTTGTTGCCGCTGACAGTGGGGCTTGTTGCCTTGCTCAGAATCCCAATTGTTGCTATTCCCAGTTCTAATAGGTCCTCCTGACTCTTGTCTTGCCTTCCTATTCTGTTCCTAGAGTTGTCGAAAATCTAGAGCTTTGTGCACTAGCATAAGCGTGTTGTTAACAAGTATAGTATATGTCCCTTGCATTTGGGACATCGCCTTTCTCCTTAGGGCATGGTTCAAACCCCACTCAAACTTTCTAGCCTTCGCTTTATCTGTCAACACAAGGGTTGTCACATGCTGGGACAACTCATCAAACTGAGCAACGTGTTAAGTGACATTTATGCTGCCTTGCTCATATTCATGAACTTTTGCAGCATCGCTTTGCTTGATAGGTGTCAAAAATATTTTTCTAGAAATAGCTCTCTGAACCCTGCCCAAGTCGTAATCCTTACATTGTGAGTGATTTTGACGACATCCCACCGAAAGTCAGCCTCCCCCTTCATTTGAGGGGCGAACATTGTTATCTTATCTTTGTCCCCAGCAATCTCCATAATGTCAAATAGATTTTTCATCTGCTTCAACCATACCTCAGTTGTTGCAGGGTTGGGCTCTTCGTTGAACACTAGATGACGCTGCTTGTTGAACTCAGACAGTAGCATCCCTCCACATAAAGGGGCTCTGGGTAGAGTGTTCTGCATTTGTGGTGGGTAGGGCATCTGGTACTGGTAGTATTGCATTTGAGGATAGAATGTCATGGGTGGCAGGTTCCAAGCTGGTGGCGGGTTGGATGCTTCCTGCTAGTGGGGTGTAAGCTCCATCGTTACTGCTCAGTCACTATTAGTTGGCACTTCCGGGCTATCTTCACAACAACTGTTCTATTCATCCTATTATTTCATTAGTTGTTGTTTTATTTTCTAGAGCGTCTGTTTTAGGTAAGTGGAAGAAATCAATTTGTATTTGTTCTTTTTATTTTCCACCTCCTGTATTGTCGCTCTAGCGACAGTTAGGTCGCTCTAGCGACGTTCCCGTGTCGTCTACAAAACCTAGATTAGGGTTCTGAGCTACACACGCATTTCGAGAAGCAGAATCTAGGGTTTTTGAAGGGTACGACGGCTCCAGAACTAAACGGTGAGTTCTTGTTCTCGATTGAAGGAAGACTTGAGGATTCAAGGCGGAAGTAAATCAATCATGGTGCGGTGAACGTGGATTCGGCAAACCAACCTTGGAACAACTGTGAGGAGTCATAGTTGTAAGTATAGGTTTCTTTGTAATCGCACAAAGGTTATTTTAGTGATTGATTTCTTCCCATGGTTTTTACCCTTTTAGGGGTTTTCCACGTATATGCGTGTTATGCCTTTTTATTCTCATTTAAATTAGCATATGATATATCTAGTATAAGTTAGTACGGTTTTTTCATGGGGTATATAGGCTTGTGGTACTTGAGGTGGAGGAAGTGATGGCATCTAAGGTGGGGGTGGTGGTGGTCCTTGTGGTAGTGATGGTGTTGCCATCTGTGTAGCCACAAATACGTGAAATAATTGTGCTAATTGTTCTGCTCCTAGCATGACGTTAGGTAGGATCCTAGCAAGTGGATTGGTGGGTGGTGGTATGTTGTTGTTGGTTTTGATATTTTGTTCGTTGCCACGTGTCTCATCAACAACTCATTCGTCGTTACCATCATTGTTAGTGCCGTTAATATCATCTTGGCTTCCTTTTCTGCAAATTTTAAGTTTATTTTTAAGGGGATAGATCTACTTGTACATTTTATCAGTTCAAGAAAAAATGAGAAGAAAAGTAAAAGTACATGTATGATTGAAGTTTGAACATAGATAAAAATGAACTTTTAATCGTTGATTTTTTAGTATATAGTTGAGAATAAAGGAAATAATAACATTAATCACAATTAACAGCTATGTACCTTTCTCATATTAACTCATCGCTATGTACTGTTATTCTATCCTACTCTCAGCTAATCTCTCCTACTTAAACAGTTGCGAATATTTGCTTCGCATCTGCCACTTCTTCTCTCATGTCTCCTTCTCCACTTCGTAGCAACGCCACTTGACCCTACAATACATACCCTGTGGCTCTCACTGGTCGCGAACAGCTACCTCCAGAATAGAGATGAGAACCTCGGTGTAGACCCAAAAGTTTGTAAGTTCACATCTCCATTTGGCAACACTATCCACCACTCATCAACTGGCGTTTGGGTTTGCCACCAATCAGCTAGTACCACTGTCCCCCGGCTCGTCCACATGATAGCATTGAATAAGACAGTCAAACATGTAAATTGGGCCAAGGAAATATGGCGTTGTCAATGCCTTGACTCTATGCCGAACCAAAGGCAGAATCCTGTCGTACACCAACGTCCTGGGAAGCTAGATCGGTGTGCAATTCTACCCTCACGCCTGGTTGTCTATAACAGGTTGCGGTGAGGGTGGTGGTAGCACATTAATAAGCACCTCCTTTATATCCTCATCCTCTGACTGATTCGGTCTCTGTGCCTCTGGCTACTTATCTATAGCGGCTAAGTCTCTCCATCCAGCAAGTACTGTACCATCTGGTCCGAGTTGCGATGGTCCAAACACAGGTGCAGCCTCGCCCTTCAAGGATCCTCCTCTTCTGGATCTTCAATCCAGTCAGCAAAATCCTCGAGATCCCCGGCAAACACCATATGTGCATCCATCTCTTGGTTAGAATTTGACATTTGACAATGTAAAATAGTTATATGTTAGACTTATAGTAGTAGCACATAACAGCTAAACACCATAGCATAATTGAGATAACTGAATAACTAAAAACAAAAACTGGTAATTGAAGAGTCTAACAATCGCAGAACTAGTAAAACAATAAAAAATGTGAGCTACCCATCTACCCAAGGTCACAGGGTGGGCAAACCGAAGCTCTAATACCTAGTTGTAACGCCAACAATATTAATTAATTCTTTTTAATATGATTTTATTTGTCAAAATAATTATTAAAAAGATAACCCTTTTATTTATCAAAAGTTTAAAAGCAAATTACATAGTCTGGAATGGAAATGATCAAAATAATCCTTTTGAGTTTACATGTTTATTTAAGATAAATGAACAAAGCTCTAAAGGTAAGACATTCACGTGTTGAATTCTTCCTCCGTGATAGCTGGCACTTCATGTTTTGTTGGGAACTTTATCTGCTCGTTTCGATCTGACATGAAACATCAAGGGCAGAGAAGTTACTCCAGTGAGTAATTAAACTTAGTAGTGAACATTATTCAAAAACCAAACCCAAAAGACAGACAAGCATACAACATAATATATGCAATAACTGAATGAAACTGAGCAAGTTAAGTAAACATATACGTATGTTATGCTTTCGTTCTTTTTAAGTTTATAGGAAATCCACCTAGGAAATTCGTATCTTACCCAACTATTTAGCACTCAGTTCACATTGATCAGTCACCTGACTTGAATATCGACCCCACAAAGAAAGAACCTTTTACCATTCTCTCGGGTCAATATCTGCCACACCCTCACTAGATCCGATCAAAACGTGGCGTTACTAGGTCAAGTACCAAAAAAGCATAGCCATTTTTCCTTTACTAGCTCAAGGACGTCTAAGACACTAGTCATCACTCTCTCAGGGTCAAGAGCTGCTTTCACAAATGTTTTCGAGTTCACCCTCAACTGTCTCCAACTATTCTTAGTTGGGGTCCTTTAAACAAAAGGGATAACGCCCTATGGGACTCAAACCCACATGGAATATTGGGACTTGAACCCAGAAACTGATTAGGCTATTTTATAATGTTCACCAAAGACCCTTTGCTACCTTGTTTAGGTAACATTAAAACAGGTGTCCTTAACGTTGACTCTAGGTTTTCCCCCAACAACCCCCAACTACAATCATGCTCACAAAGTTATCAAACCAATAGTTGTTCAATAATTTTACAGAAATTCGAGCAGTATAACGGCTGTATTAGAACCAATCCGGCATCACAAAGATCGTAATATCAACAACTCCTCGGGCGGCACGACGGCCATACCCGGTAAATCCTATAACTCCAATTTAGTCAGAATTACACAAATCTAGACTACACCATGATGTTTGTTCTAGCATGATCAACAAATTGTATCAAACATGGTCATACGTAATTAAGCATGGTTAATCGGCTCGCACAAAATTCCACGGGTACCCATGAACTTAAAATAGGTGCACTGGATGCATGTGTAGTGTGAACATGCTAACGTGATGTCATTTCAGATCTGAACAGTGTCCCATATAGACTGAACAACATTCAATAGATTTCAAATTTTATACAGGTCACTCAAGTGGCCTAAGTTGCTGAAGTGAGCTCCTCAATTCCAGATTTTGACAAAAGCTCCTTTGAAACAGAATGGTTTTGAAAATTTAACAAGGTCGCTTGAACAACCTAGAGCTCGCTCGAGCAAGTCTTCATTTCCCAGAACTTGTAACTTTTCTACTTTTTGGAATTAGTTCTCGAACTAAACTCTAAAGCATGCATTTTGGAACAAAAACTAAAATTAAAAACAAGAATCAAAACCTATAGGATTTGAGGTAAAGAACCCTATCTTGATTGAAGCAAACACACAAATTAGAAGAGTTAATTTCGTGGAAATTAGACAGAAATTCAATCTAAGGTTGCAGGTGAAGAAACATTTTTTTCTCTCTCCTCATGAATTACAAAAATCCTCACAAACTTTCTCTGAAAACTTTATGATTTCTGATTACGTAAATTAACAAAGAAATCTACGATTTCTATTGGGTTTTACAGACCTCCAGAGAAATCAATTGTCATGAAAACCTAATCTAACATAAATTTTGTGTAATTCCTTCAAAATCCCATAGTAATTAACATAAAAACTCTCATTAGTATGATAATACGTCTGTTGATACCAGATTTTGGCCCCACCGCTCAATTATTATGAAAAATGCCATCGAAATGGGTTTAAAAGAATTTGTGCATAAAAAGACTATTTTGCCTTTGCACAGTCTGGGGTTCGGGAGTACTGTTCACGAGACCACTTCATCAAGTCATGAGACCCTCATACTATTGATCAGTACGACGAAACGAGTCCAGTGACAGTGATTGGGGTGAAATCGGACAACGCCGACGATTTTCGATTGCTCAGAACGGGGTCTCGGAGGCACAATATATGAGCTGATAGGTTCAGACATTGGGAGGCACATGTTACTGATCAGCACAGAAATACGATTCCATCGGCTGTATCCATGGTCAAATCTGAGTTCGGTAGCTCAAGAAATTGTATTTTAAAGAATGGTAGTAGTGTACCGGTGATTATTTGGGAGTTAGGTTTGCGAGCCGACATGCCCATAAATCAAATATTAGACTCAAAATGATCCTCTCGACGATACGAGTCCATTGGCTGTATCCGTGGTCAAATCCGAGTTCGTTTGGACGTCCAAAGATTAAAAATAGCGCGCGAAGGTATTTTGCACACAGGGGCATTTTAGTAAATACCAAAAAGAGAATTAAAAGAGGCTGACTCAGCAATTGCACGCGTCACACGCGCGCGTGGGGTGCACGCGCCGGAAATGCCGTGCACGGCTCGCGCGCCGTGCCCGCCTGGGACGCCGTGCACGGCTTTGGTCCTGATCTGCTGCGGCTGCTCTGTGGTACATCGGTGACGTGGCTGGTTCTGGTTGGCTCGCGTCACCGCCTCTTTCTCTCTCCTTCCACGCGCCTCTCTCGCAGAGCGCCACGTGTTCCGGCCACTCACCTCACCCACACTTGATCATCTCTCTCTCAGCCACACCTTTTCTCTCTCCACTCCCTAGCTGACACGTGTGCGGCTTGGATGCCGTGCACGACAGTGGATGGATCTGGTGTGACGTGCACGCGAAAGTCAATGACGTGGCCGACTTCTATTGGGCGACGTTTCCCGCGCCGTTTCTCTCTCCTCTCCCCCCGCTGCCACGTGTCTTTCCTCTCCCTCTCACCCGCACACAATCCCTCTCTTTTCTCTCAGCCACTTCTCTCTCCTCTCTCCTCGCGACACGTGTCGCTTTCTCTCTCCTCTCTCCGCGTCAGTTCTCTCTCTCTCACACCCGAATTCTCTCCTCTCTCTCTCTCTTCTTCTCTCTCTCCTCTCTCACAAACCGCCACTATTTTCTTTATAAAAGGAGGCCATCCGCAGTGGAAAAAGGACGGAATTTTGGGAAACAGAATTTAGGAAGAAAACCCAGAGGGAAGGAAATTTTGGGAAAAAGAAAATCCAGAGAGAAACAGAGCGAATCCAGAGACAGACAACCCTTTTTTTAGGAACCTCAGGCAGAGGAAAAATTTACAGAGAGAGATATACAGAGCAAAAAAACTTGGAGAGAGAAATTGAATAGTACGTTGTGAAATATTTTTCGACTTTGTAGTCGTGAAATATTTAACACTCGGAATAAATTAGAGTTATGGTTTTTAGATAGGACTTTTGGCCCAAAAACAAGAGGAGGTTCTGTCCAATTATTTTTAGATTTAGAAAGAACCGGACGCGCTATTATATTAGCATAGCTCGAGATAACAGGGCTTTAAAACCCAATGTTATGTCGGGTTATGGTTTTACTTAGCCGTTCGCGTGTCTTTCTTGTTTTCATGTAACCGGTTGATTCAAATATCAATACAGAGGTATAATTGCAACAATTTATTTTATTTCAATATCTGTCATTTTTTATTTAATTTCTGCTCTGTTTATTTAATTTCTTTTTTTATTTTCTTCTTTTTATTTAATGTAAATACTACGCTTAAGAGCTGATGTTCGCATCTCTAGTCCGCGGTTCTAGAAATTTCTAGTCCGCATTTCTAGAATGTCAGAACATTTTTTATTCTTTCTGCTTTTTTTATGTCAATACTAATTGGGCATCCGCATCTCTAGTCCGCAGTTCTAGAAATTTCTAGTCTGCACATTCTAGAATGTCAGGATTTAGCTTGCTAAATCACGAAAGTCGATGTTTGGCTCTGCCAACTACTTTTCTTGATTTTATTAAGATTAGGCTTATTAAGCCATGTTCGCATCTCTAGTCCGTGGTTCTGAAATTTCTAGTCCTTTTCCTGAAATTTTCAGTCCACACTTCTAGAATGTCAGGACATTTTTATTTATTCTTTCTGTCTTTTTTTTTATGTAAATACTAATGGGCATCCGCATCTCTAGTCCGCAGTTCTAGAAATTTCTAGTCTGCACTTCTAGAATGTCAGGATTTAGCCCGTTAAATCACGAAAGTCGGTGTTTGGCTCTGCCAACTACTTTTCTTGATTTAAGCAAAAATCACTTTAAATAAAAATAATACTCCGGCATATCGCTCGATTGCGTCGGCCCCTGCCGGAACTAACTTCTAATTTTTCCCCTTTCCCAGATCCCGTAACTTTTTCTTTTTTACCCCTTTCCCGTTTCCCCATAACAGTTACTGCAATTTTCTTTTTATTTTTATTTCACGTAAAATCAATAAAAGGAAAAAATTCGTTACTTCATAGCTAAGTTATATGAATAGTGCTGTTAGTTCACGCTGACACACTATCCATATCACTTGGTTAAAAGTCCCGATAATCTCGGAATTCCATAAACACGCGGGTGACATAGGTAGCCCATGTTAGTGTTTTTGGGATGAAAATTTAACGGGCAATGCACGTTATCTTTTCACGACAGAATATCGCGATTAAAAGTGACATTTATTAAAATTTGCAATTTGGACCGCCAGTGATTGTGTAGCTGTCGGGATGAAGAATTGCAGATAAATAAAACCAGTTAAAAAAAGTAACATTTGTTAAATTCTACAATTTGGACCGCCAGTGATTGTGTAGCTGTCGGGATGAAGAATTGCAGATAAATAAAACCAAAAAAAAAAGGGTTAACATGACAATCCATTGAAAACGGAATCGGGTCATTGTTAAACTTGAAAATTCCTGCCAGGGATTTAAGGTACCTGGCACTCAGGGAATAGAAACATGACATGCAGATACCAGTTTGCGTATCATGTTTCGGTCAAAGTTTAACATATATCCGTTCCAACCTTTTTGCCACCAAAAGCTAAAATTGCGTAAGCCGGGGTCCTGCCCCCGCACTTGTTTCCACTTTTAAACCAATTGTACAGCAATCACTAGATATTTACTAAAATTGGCCAAGGATAATAAAATAAAATTATTTGGGAAAATAAAGTACCGAAAGGGCGATGTTGGGTGCCTAACACCTTCTCAACTCGTAACAGTAAATCCCCGAACCCATCTCTGTTTTCAAGACCAGTTTTCTTTTAAAAAGAGTCATTTTTATAAACAGAATCATATTTCTGAGTTTAAAATTAAATTATTTTTCTAAGGACATCTTCTTTGAAAATGGCCTTAGAGGGTGACTTGACACACCTAAAATTCATGTCAAGTGGCGACTCTGAGTTTTTAAATAAGTCCCAGCTGTTAAACAATTTTCATTAAACGTCGCATTAAAAGTCAAGAAATTATTCAGCCCCGTTCAAAAAATTCACATATTCGCGAGGGGGGCCGGGAAATTTCCAGGCGCGACAACGTCTTTAAATCAAAAGAATCTGAGGGAATTTCTTAATCAGCCATGAAATTGCGAGTTAATGGTCATAAACACATGAAACCTCAAAAGTTTCTAGCTTCAAAGTTTTTGTAAACCAACAGAGCGGCCTCACAAAATTCTGAATTTTTGCAATTAAATAATTAACTTAGGAATTATCAATTAATATTAATAGTTAAACTTTTGTTTAAAAAGTATGGGTTATTGCAGGGAGGACTAGACCCTGGTCTTTCAATGTTAGAAATCATGTCTTCTTAAAGATCTCCCCTTGCCCAGGGATTATCAGGTTTGTAAAGAAGAAGAAGTTATCACTGCGTTACATCAGATCGTTTGAGATCTTACAATCTATCAGAGAATTTGCCTACCACCTAACATTTCCACCTTTGCTTGATTGTGTGCGCAACGTGTTTCATGTAGTCATGTTTCGAAAATACATGCCATATCTAATCCACATGCTCAACTTGAAAGAAGTCACTATTAATGAAGATACAACTTATGAAGAATAACTCTTATGCATCATCAACCTCGGAGGAAAGACCATACAAGGAAAGATCATTCAATTGTACAGTATTATGGCATCATTGCAATATTGAAAAATCTATATGGAAGATAGAAGAAGTCATAGGAGCAATTCACCCACACCTATTTTATCACGATACTTTGTAATTGTGAGGACGAGATTTGTTAAGGAGATAGGTTGTAAAGACCCATTTTATTTTGATTTCTTAAAGATTATTATTGTTTTTTTATTTAAATATTTTTGTCTTCCAAAAATGTTAATGAATTATTAATTTTTATTAATCAAGATGTATTTAAAGAATATCATAATTAAGATTTTTTAAACATTTTTATTTTTTAAAATTTTTTTAAATATTTTTTTATTTTAAAAATTCTTTCTGTCGAGACATTGAATTATTGAAACAAGATCCACAAGAAAAGAAATACAAAATAAATTAAAATTGGAACAATAATTATAAAAAATTTAGGCAAATCAACATGAGAAAAATAAAGGAGAAATCAAATGCATTCCGATTGGATGCCGCTTTAGTTTTTGGTGTGTTAAATAAACGGGGTGTGTTAAATAGTCGAGTGTGTTAAATAAAATGGGATGGCCCACACTGATGTGATTTTTAAGGATGTGTGTTAAATAATAGAGTGATTGGATGAAGGGTTAATTTAGATGTGTTAGACAATGAAAATATGTATTAAATTGTCAAAAGACATTTTTGCCCTTTATCATGGATTTAATGTATTATTTCAAAAACTATGTATATGTATATATACTATACGTATATATAATTTTATAAATACATATACATACATATATATATGACATATATATATATATATATATATATATGACATACATATATATATGGTATAATATTATACACACACACTTGTAATATATATAGGTAAGTATATTTATAATATATAAGTATATTTATAAGTATGTACTTATAAGTATATATTATACATATTATATAAACATATATACTATATGCATATATAATTACAGAGTGAGCTTCTAATGAGGAATCTCTCATTTTGCTAAAATGAAGACCTCCCATTTCCAGATCAAATATTGATGATCGGAACTGTTCAATGTATTTAAAACACGTTTTTAAGGGTATTTGCGAGAAATCGGCTAAAAAAAATACCGAGAAGGGCTTGATCTAAACAGTTGTTCATAAATACTGACAGGAACAGTTTTATCAAAAATTACTTCGATCAAGCCCTTCCCGATAATATTTTGAGCCGATTTTTCGCTGGTATCCTTAAAAACGTGTTTTAAACACATTGAACGGTTCCGATCATTAATATTTGATCCGAAAATGAGAAGTCCTCATTTTAGCAAAATGAGGGATCCCTCAATAGAAGCTCACTCTGTAATTATATATATATATATATATATATATATATATATATATATATATATATGCATATAGTATATATGTTTATATAATATGTATAATATATACTTATAAGTACATACTTATAAATATACTTATATATTATAAATATACTTACCTATATATATTACAAGTGTGTGTGTGTATAATATTATACCATATATATTATAAGGATATACTATATATTATACATATATATAGTATATATATTATAAGTATATATACTATATATATTTTATATATATTTCTAGTATATATATTATACTTATATTATATTATACATATATATAGTATATATATTATATATATATTTCTAATATATAATTATACTTATATATTATATATATTTCTAATATATAAATATATTTGTATGGTATATATATTTCGAATATACAAATAAGTATACTTATAAGAGTGTGTATACGCGTGTATACTTATATATATATATATATATATATATATATATATATATATATATATAGTCCCCTTCTATTGAGGGATCCCTCGTTTTGTTAAAATGAGGACCTCCCATTTCCTGATCAAATATTGATAATCGGAACCGTTTAATGTGTTTAAAACATGTTTTTAAGGGCACTTGCAAGAAATCGGCTCAAAAAAATATCGAGAAGGGCTTGATCCAAGCAGTTGTTCATAAATGCTGACATGAACAGTTTTATGAAAAACTACTTCGATCAAGCCCTTCTCGATATTTTTTTGAGCCGATTTTTCGTGAGTATCCTTAAAAACATGTTTTAAACACATTGAACGGTTCCGATTATCAATATTTGATCAGGAAATGGGAGGTCCTCATTTTAACAAAATGAGGGATCCCTCAATAGAAACTCACTGTAAAAGTTATACGTATAGTATATATACTTCTAAATGTAAATATATATACTTATAAGTACATACTTATAAATATACTTACATATATATATTACAATTCTGTGCGTGTGTGTATAATATTATAGACATATA
Organism: Arctostaphylos glauca; assembly: GCA_019985065.2. Classification (NCBI taxonomy): domain Eukaryota; kingdom Viridiplantae; phylum Streptophyta; class Magnoliopsida; order Ericales; family Ericaceae; genus Arctostaphylos; species Arctostaphylos glauca. The sequence goes on from JAHSPW020000005.1 coordinate 10,510,076, forward strand.
TATTATAAGGATATACTATATATTATACATATATATAGTATATATATTATAAGTATATATACTATATATATTTTATATATATTTCTAGTATATATATTATACTTATATTATATTATACATATATATAGTATATATATTATATATATATTTCTAATATATAATTATACTTATATATTATATATATTTCTAATATATAAATATATTTGTATGGTATATATATTTCGAATATACAAATAAGTATACTTATAAGAGTGTGTATACGCGTGTATACTTATATATATATATATATATATATATATATATATATATATATATAGTCCCCTTCTATTGAGGGATCCCTCGTTTTGTTAAAATGAGGACCTCCCATTTCCTGATCAAATATTGATAATCGGAACCGTTTAATGTGTTTAAAACATGTTTTTAAGAGCACTTGCAAGAAATCGGCTCAAAAAAATATCGAGAAGGGCTTGATCCAAGCAGTTGTTCATAAATGCTGACATGAACAGTTTTATGAAAAACTACTTCGATCAAGCCCTTCTCGATATTTTTTTGAGCCGATTTTTCGTGAGTATCCTTAAAAACATGTTTTAAACACATTGAACGGTTCCGATTATCAATATTTGATCAGGAAATGGGAGGTCCTCATTTTAACAAAATGAGGGATCCCTCAATAGAAACTCACTGTAAAAGTTATACGTATAGTATATATACTTCTAAATGTAAATATATATACTTATAAGTACATACTTATAAATATACTTACATATATATATTACAATTCTGTGCGTGTGTGTATAATATTATAGACATATATATTATAAGGATATACTATATATTATACATATATATAGTATATATATTATAAGTATATATAGTATATATTATATATATATATATATATATATATTTCTAATTTATAAATATATTTGTATGGTATATATATTTCTAATATATATATAAGTATATTTATAAGAGTGTGTATACGCGTGTATACTTATAATATATTTATATATATACTCATAATATATTTATGTATACTTATATTATATTTATAAGCATATATTAAAAGGGTGAATGAGGAATATTTTGGTCATTTTTTAAGCTAAGGTGGGTGTCTTAGTTAGCCTTAGGGGGGGGAGGGTGCCTTCAAATAAGGCAATGGTTGGTGTGTTAATAAACCCCATTGCTAAATAACACATCTCCAAAAATTTTGCCAATCAACACCTTATGGGTGGGCCCAGCCTTAACTAAGGCATGACTTAACTAAGACACCCCTTAAGGCATCATCCAATCAGCTTGGAGATGTGTTATTTAGCAATGGGGCTTATTAACACACCAACCATTGCCTTATTTGAAGGCACCCTCCCCCCCTAAGGCTAACTAAGACACCCACCTTAGCTTAAAAAATGACCAAAATATCCCTCCTTCACCCTTTTAATATATGCTTATAAATATAATATAAGTATACATAAATATATTATGAGTATATATATAAATATATTATAAGTATACACACTCGTATAAGTATACTTATATGTATATTCGAAATATATATACCATACAAATATATTTATATATTAGAAATATATATATAATATATATAATATATATACTTATAATATATATACTATATATATGTATAATATATAGTATATCCTTATAATATATATGTGTATAATATTATACACACACGCACAGACTTGTAATATATATAGGTAAGTATATTTATAAGTATGTACTTATAAGTATATATATTTACATTTAGAAGTATATATACTATACGTATAACTTATATATATATATATATATATAAGTATACACACTCTTATAAGTATACTTATATGTATATTCGAAATATATATACCATACAAATATATTTATATATTAGAAATATATATAAATATATAAGTATAATTATATGTTCGAAATATATATATATAATATATATACTATATATACTTATAATATATCTACTATATATATGTATAATATAATATAAGTATAATATATATACTAGAAATATATATATACTTATAATATATATACTATATATACTTATAATATATATACTATATATGTATAATATATAGTATATCCTTATAATATATATGTGTATAATATTATACACACAGACACACACTTGTAATATATATAGGTAAGTATATTTATAATATATAAGTATATTTATAAGTATGTACTTATATACTCTTATACATATTATATAAACATATATACTATATGCATATATATTTACATTTAGAAGTATATATACTTACGTATAACTTATATATACGTATATATATATATATATAAGTTAATTTTATAAATACTTATGTATATATATAATTACATATACATGTAGTGTGTGTGCTTATATATATATATATATTTGTATGTATTTATAAAATTATATATACGTATAGTATATATACATATGCATAGTTTTTTAAATAATACATTAAATCCATGATAAAGGGCAAAAATGTCTTTTGACAGTTTAATACATATTTTCATTGTCTAACATATCTAAATTAACCCTCCATCCAATCACTCTATTATTTAACACATCATCCTTAAAAATCACATCAGTGTGGGCCACCCCATTTTATTTAACACACTTGACTATTTAACACACCCTGTTTATTTAACACACTAAAAACTAAAGCGGCATCCAATCGGGCCTGTTTCAAACTAAACCCGCCCGAGTTGCACCAAGCCCGACCTTAACATTTTCTGAAATATTGCACTTTTACCCCCATACTAAAGGGTTTTTACTTCAAATTTACAATATCGTAGACAATATTGTCTCTAGGGCTTACGGCAGAGCTTCCTATCCTCCCTCTCTCCCCTACCATTCCATCGCCTCCGCTTCAGCCCTCCGAAGGGCCACCACCAGTCGACAGAGTTTCAGTTTCCAGGTGATCTCTCTCTCCCCCTCTCTTAGCTCACCGTGTCTCACCAGCCCACGATCTACTTCTCTGTTCCCCTCACTTGGCCGGTCGACCACCTCCCAAGCCACTCGCCCAGCCACATCTGCTGCACCCTCGACTATGATATATAACCATTTAATTGTAAACATAAGATAAAAGAAGAGAGATTTGTTGGTTGCAGCTGAAGAGGAGGTAGGGGAATGGGGCGGTAGAGTGGGGATTAATTATACATATATATAGTATATATATTATAAGTATATATACTATATATATTTTATATATATTTCTAGTATATATATTATACTTATATTATATTATACATATATATAGTATATATATTATATATATATTTCTAATATATAATTATACTTATATATTATATATATTTCTAATATATAAATATATTTGTATGGTATATATATTTCGAATATACAAATAAGTATACTTATAAGAGTGTGTATACGCGTGTATACTTATATATATATATATATATATATATATATATATATATATATATATAGTCCCCTTCTATTGAGGGATCCCTCGTTTTGTTAAAATGAGGACCTCCCATTTCCTGATCAAATATTGATAATCGGAACCGTTTAATGTGTTTAAAACATGTTTTTAAGGGCACTTGCAAGAAATCGGCTCAAAAAAATATCGAGAAGGGCTTGATCCAAGCAGTTGTTCATAAATGCTGACATGAACAGTTTTATGAAAAACTACTTCGATCAAGCCCTTCTCGATATTTTTTTGAGCCGATTTTTCGTGAGTATCCTTAAAAACATGTTTTAAACACATTGAACGGTTCCGATTATCAATATTTGATCAGGAAATGGGAGGTCCTCATTTTAACAAAATGAGGGATCCCTCAATAGAAACTCACTGTAAAAGTTATACGTATAGTATATATACTTCTAAATGTAAATATATATACTTATAAGTACATACTTATAAATATACTTACATATATATATTACAATTCTGTGCGTGTGTGTATAATATTATAGACATATATATTATAAGGATATACTATATATTATACATATATATAGTATATATATTATAAGTATATATAGTATATATTATATATATATATATATATATATATATATTTCTAATTTATAAATATATTTGTATGGTATATATATTTCTAATATATATATAAGTATACTTATAAGAGTGTGTATACGCGTGTATACTTATAATATATTTATATATATACTCATAATATATTTATGTATACTTATATTATATTTATAAGCATATATTAAAAGGGTGAATGAGGAATATTTTGGTCATTTTTTAAGCTAAGGTGGGTGTCTTAGTTAGCCTTAGGGGGGGGAGGGTGCCTTCAAATAAGGCAATGGTTGGTGTGTTAATAAGCCCCATTGCTAAATAACACATCTCCAAAAAATTTGCCAATCAACACCTTATGGGTGGGCCCAGCCTTAACTAAGGCATGACTTAACTAAGACACCCCTTAAGGCTTCATCCAATCAGCTTGGAGATGTGTTATTTAGCAATGGGGCTTATTAACACACCAACCATTGCCTTATTTGAAGGCACCCTCCCCCCCTAAGGCTAACTAAGACACCCACCTTAGCTTAAAAAATGACCAAAATATCCCTCCTTCACCCTTTTAATATATGCTTATAAATATAATATAAGTATACATAAATATATTATGAGTATATATATAAATATATTATAAGTATACACACTCGTATAAGTATACTTATATGTATATTCGAAATATATATACCATACAAATATATTTATATATTAGAAATATATATATAATATATATAATATATATACTTATAATATATATACTATATATATGTATAATATATAGTATATCCTTATAATATATATGTGTATAATATTATACACACACGCACAGACTTGTAATATATATAGGTAAGTATATTTATAATATATAAGTATATTTATAAGTATGTACTAATAAGTATATATATTTACATTTAGAAGTATATATACTATACGTATAACTTATATATATATATATATAAGTATACACACTCTTATAAGTATACTTATATGTATATTCGAAATATATATACCATACAAATATATTTATATATTAGAAATATATATAAATATATAAGTATAATTATATGTTCGAAATATATATATATAATATATATACTATATATACTTATAATATATCTACTATATATATGTATAATATAATATAAGTATAATATATATACTAGAAATATATATATACTTATAATATATATACTATATATGTATAATATATAGTATATCCTTATAATATATATGTGTATAATATTATACACACAGACACACACTTGTAATATATATAGGTAAGTATATTTATAATATATAAGTATATTTATAAGTATGTACTTATAAGTATATATTATACATATTATATAAACATATATACTATATGCATATATATTTACATTTAGAAGTATATATACTTACGTATAACTTATATATACGTATATATATATATATAAGTTAATTTTATAAATACTTATGTATATATATAATTACATATACATGTAGTGTGTGTGCTTATATATATATATATATATATATTTGTATGTATTTATAAAATTATATATACGTATAGTATATATACATATGCATAGTTTTTTAAATAATACATTAAATCCATGATAAAGGGCAAAAATGTCTTTTGACAGTTTAATACATATTTTCATTGTCTAACATATCTAAATTAACCCTCCATCCAATCACTCTATTATTTAACACATCATCCTTAAAAATCACATCAGTGTGGGCCACCCCATTTTATTTAACACACTTGACTATTTAACACACCCTGTTTATTTAACACACTAAAAACTAAAGCGGCATCCAATCGGGCCTGTTTCAAACTAAACCCGCCCGAGTTGCACCAAGCCCGACCTTAACATTTTCTGAAATATTGCACTTTTACCCCCATACTAAAGGGTTTTTACTTCAAATTTACAATATCGTAGACAATATTGTCTCTAGGGCTTACGGCAGAGCTTCCTATCCTCCCTCTCTCCCCTACCATTCCATCGCCTCCGCTTCAGCCCTCCGAAGGGCCACCACCAGTTGACAGAGTTTCAGTTTCCAGGTGATCTCTCTCTCCCCCTCTCTTAGCTCACCGTGTCTCACCAGCCCACGATCTACTTCTCTGTTCCCCTCACTTGGCCGGTCGACCACCTCCCAAGCCACTCGCCCAGCCACATCTGCTGCACCCTCGACTATGATATATAACCATTTAATTGTAAACATAAGATAAAAGAAGGGAGATTTGTTGGTTGCAGCTGAAGAGGAGGTAGGGGAATGGGGCGGTAGAGTGGGGATTAATTATACATATATATAGTATATATATTATAAGTATATATACTATATATATTTTATATATATTTCTAGTATATATATTATACTTATATTATATTATACATATATATAGTATATATATTATATATATATTTCTAATATATAATTATACTTATATATTATATATATTTCTAATATATAAATATATTTGTATGGTATATATATTTCGAATATACAAATAAGTATACTTATAAGAGTGTGTATACGCGTGTATACGCGTGTATACTTATATATATATATATATATATATATATATATATATAGTCCCCTTCTATTGAGGGATCCCTCGTTTTGTTAAAATGAGGTCCTCCCATTTCCTGATCAAATATTGATAATCGGAACCGTTTAATGTGTTTAAAACATGTTTTTAAGGGCACTTGCAAGAAATCGGCTCAAAAAAATATCGAGAAGGGCTTGATCCAAGCAGTTGTTCATAAATGCTGACATGAACAGTTTTATGAAAAACTACTTCGATCAAGCCCTTCTCGATATTTTTTTGAGCCGATTTTTCGTGAGTATCCTTAAAAACATGTTTTAAACACATTGAACGGTTCCGATTATCAATATTTGATCAGGAAATGGGAGGTCCTCATTTTAACAAAATGAGGGATCCCTCAATAGAAACTCACTGTAAAAGTTATACGTATAGTATATATACTTCTAAATGTAAATATATATACTTATAAGTACATACTTATAAATATACTTACATATATATATTACAATTCTGTGCGTGTGTGTATAATATTATAGACATATATATTATAAGGATATACTATATATTATACATATATATAGTATATATATTATAAGTATATATAGTATATATTATATATATATATATATATATATATATTTCTAATTTATAAATATATTTGTATGGTATATATATTTCTAATATATATATAAGTATACTTATAAGAGTGTGTATACGCGTGTATACTTATAATATATTTATATATATACTCATAATATATTTATGTATACTTATATTATATTTATAAGCATATATTAAAAGGGTGAATGAGGAATATTTTGGTCATTTTTTAAGCTAAGGTGGGTGTCTTAGTTAGCCTTAGGGGGGGGGAGGGTGCCTTCAAATAAGGCAATGGTTGGTGTGTTAATAAGCCCCATTGCTAAATAACACATCTCCAAAAATTTTGCCAATCAACACCTTATGGGTGGGCCCAGCCTTAACTAAGGCATGACTTAACTAAGACACCCCTTAAGGCTTCATCCAATCAGCTTGGAGATGTGTTATTTAGCAATGGGGCTTATTAACACACCAACCATTGCCTTATTTGAAGGCACCCTCCCCCCCTAAGGCTAACTAAGACACCCACCTTAGCATAAAAAATGACCAAAATATCCCTCCTTCACCCTTTTAATATATGCTTATAAATATAATATAAGTATACATAAATATATTATGAGTATATATATAAATATATTATAAGTATACACACTCGTATAAGTATACTTATATGTATATTCGAAATATATATACCATACAAATATATTTATATATTAGAAATATATATATAATATATATAATATATATACTTATAATATATATACTATATATATGTATAATATATAGTATATCCTTATAATATATATGTGTATAATATTATACACACACGCACAGACTTGTAATATATATAGGTAAGTATATTTATAATATATAAGTATATTTATAAGTATGTACTAATAAGTATATATATTTACATTTAGAAGTATATATACTATACGTATAACTTATATATATATATATATATAAGTATACACACTCTTATAAGTATACTTATATGTATATTCGAAATATATATACCATACAAATATATTTATATATTAGAAATATATATAAATATATAAGTATAATTATATGTTCGAAATATATATATATAATATATATACTATATATACTTATAATATATCTACTATATATATGTATAATATAATATAAGTATAATATATATACTAGAAATATATATATACTTATAATATATATACTATATATACTTATAATATATGTACTATATATGTATAATATATAGTATATCCTTATAATATATATGTGTATAATATTATACACACAGACACACACTTGTAATATATATAGGTAAGTATATTTATAATATATAAGTATATTTATAAGTATGTACTTATAAGTATATATTATACATATTATATAAACATATATACTATATGCATATATATTTACATTTAGAAGTATATATACTTACGTATAACTTATATATACGTATATATATATATATATAAGTTAATTTTATAAATACTTATGTATATATATAATTACATATACATGTAGTGTGTGTGCTTATATATATATATATATTTGTATGTATTTATAAAATTATATATACGTATAGTATATATACATATGCATAGTTTTTTAAATAATACATTAAATCCATGATAAAGGGCAAAAATGTCTTTTGACAGTTTAATACATATTTTCATTGTCTAACATATCTAAATTAACCCTCCATCCAATCACTCTATTATTTAACACATCATCCTTAAAAATCACATCAGTGTGGGCCACCCCATTTTATTTAACACACTTGACTATTTAACACACCCTGTTTATTTAACACACTAAAAACTAAAGCGGCATCCAATCGGGCCTGTTTCAAACTAAACCCGCCCGAGTTGCACCAAGCCCGACCTTAACATTTTCTGAAATATTGCACTTTTACCCCCATACTAAAGGGTTTTTACTTCAAATTTACAATATCGTAGACAATATTGTCTCTAGGGCTTACGGCAGAGCTTCCTATCCTCCCTCTCTCCCCTACCATTCCATCGCCTCCGCTTCAGCCCTCCGAAGGGCCACCACCAGTCGACAGAGTTTCAGTTTCCAGGTGATCTCTCTCTCCCCCTCTCTTAGCTCACCGTGTCTCACCAGCCCACGATCTACTTCTCTGTTCCCCTCACTTGGCCGGTCGACCACCTCCCAAGCCACTCGCCCAGCCACATCTGCTGCACCCTCGACTATGATATATAACCATTTAATTGTAAACATAAGATAAAAGAAGGGAGATTTGTTGGTTGCAGCTGAAGAGGAGGTAGGGGAATGGGGCGGTAGAGTGGGGATTAATTATACATATATATAGTATATATATTATAAGTATATATACTATATATATTTTATATATATTTCTAGTATATATATTATACTTATATTATATTATACATATATATAGTATATATATTATATATATATTTCTAATATATAATTATACTTATATATTATATATATTTCTAATATATAAATATATTTGTATGGTATATATATTTCGAATATACAAATAAGTATACTTATAAGAGTGTGTATACGCGTGTATACTTATATATATATATATATATATATATATATATATAGTCCCCTTCTATTGAGGGATCCCTCGTTTTGTTAAAATGAGGGCCTCCCATTTCCTGATCAAATATTGATAATCGGAACCGTTTAATGTGTTTAAAACATGTTTTTAAGGGCACTTGCAAGAAATCGGCTCAAAAAAATATCGAGAAGGGCTTGATCCAAGCAGTTGTTCATAAATGCTGACATGAACAGTTTTATGAAAAACTACTTCGATCAAGCCCTTCTCGATATTTTTTTGAGCCGATTTTTCGTGAGTATCCTTAAAAACATGTTTTAAACACATTGAACGGTTCCGATTATCAATATTTGATCAGGAAATGGGAGGTCCTCATTTTAACAAAATGAGGGATCCCTCAATAGAAACTCACTGTAAAAGTTATACGTATAGTATATATACTTCTAAATGTAAATATATATACTTATAAGTACATACTTATAAATATACTTACATATATATATTACAATTCTGTGCGTGTGTGTATAATATTATAGACATATATATTATAAGGATATACTATATATTATACATATATATAGTATATATATTATAAGTATATATAGTATATATTATATATATATATATATATATATATTTCTAATTTATAAATATATTTGTATGGTATATATATTTCTAATATATATATAAGTATACTTATAAGAGTGTGTATACGCGTGTATACTTATAATATATTTATATATATACTCATAATATATTTATGTATACTTATATTATATTTATAAGCATATATTAAAAGGGTGAATGAGGAATATTTTGGTCATTTTTTAAGCTAAGGTGGGTGTCTTAGTTAGCCTTAGGGGGGGGAGGGTGCCTTCAAATAAGGCAATGGTTGGTGTGTTAATAAGCCCCATTGCTAAATAACACATCTCCAAAAATTTTGCCAATCAACACCTTATGGGTGGGCCCAGCCTTAACTAAGGCATGACTTAACTAAGACACCCCTTAAGGCTTCATCCAATCAGCTTGGAGATGTGTTATTTAGCAATGGGGCTTATTAACACACCAACCATTGCCTTATTTGAAGGCACCCTCCCCCCCTAAGGCTAACTAAGACACCCACCTTAGCTTAAAAAATGACCAAAATATCCCTCCTTCACCCTTTTAATATATGCTTATAAATATAATATAAGTATACATAAATATATTATGAGTATATATATAAATATATTATAAGTATACACACTCGTATAAGTATACTTATATGTATATTCGAAATATATATACCATACAAATATATTTATATATTAGAAATATATATATAATATATATAATATATATACTTATAATATATATACTATATATATGTATAATATATAGTATATCCTTATAATATATATGTGTATAATATTATACACACACGCACAGACTTGTAATATATATAGGTAAGTATATTTATAATATATAAGTATATTTATAAGTATGTACTTATAAGTATATATATTTACATTTAGAAGTATATATACTATACGTATAACTTATATATATATATATATATAAGTATACACACTCTTATAAGTATACTTATATGTATATTCGAAATATATATACCATACAAATATATTTATATATTAGAAATATATATAAATATATAAGTATAATTATATGTTCGAAATATATATATATAATATATATACTATATATACTTATAATATATCTACTATATATATGTATAATATAATATAAGTATAATATATATACTAGAAATATATATATACTTATAATATATATACTATATATACTTATAATATATATACTATATATGTATAATATATAGGATATCCTTATAATATATATGTGTATAATATTATACACACAGACACACACTTGTAATATATATAGGTAAGTATATTTATAATATATAAGTATATTTATAAGTATGTACTTATAAGTATATATTATACATATTATATAAACATATATACTATATGCATATATATTTACATTTAGAAGTATATATACTTACGTATAACTTATATATACGTATATATATATATATAAGTTAATTTTATAAATACTTATGTATATATATAATTACATATACATGTAGTGTGTGTGCTTATATATATATATATATTTGTATGTATTTATAAAATTATATATACGTATAGTATATATACATATGCATAGTTTTTTAAATAATACATTAAATCCATGATAAAGGGCAAAAATGTCTTTTGACAGTTTAATACATATTTTCATTGTCTAACATATCTAAATTAACCCTCCATCCAATCACTCTATTATTTAACACATCATCCTTAAAAATCACATCAGTGTGGGCCACCCCATTTTATTTAACACACTTGACTATTTAACACACCCTGTTTATTTAACACACTAAAAACTAAAGCGGCATCCAATCGGGCCTGTTTCAAACTAAACCCGCCCGAGTTGCACCAAGCCCGACCTTAACATTTTCTGAAATATTACACTTTTACCCCCATACTAAAGGGTTTTTACTTCAAATTTACAATATCGTAGACAATATTGTCTCTAGGGCTTACGGCAGAGCTTCCTATCCTCCCTCTCTCCCCTACCATTCCATCGCCTCCGCTTCAGCCCTCCGAAGGGCCACCACCAGTCGACAGAGTTTCAGTTTCCAGGTGATCTCTCTCTCCCCCTCTCTTAGCTCACCGTGTCTCACCAGCCCACGATCTACTTCTCTGTTCCCCTCACTTGGCCGGTCGACCACCTCCCAAGCCACTCGCCCAGCCACATCTGCTGCACCCTCGACTATGATATATAACCATTTAAATGTAAACATAAGATAAAAGAAGGGAGATTTGTTGGTTGCAGCTGAAGAGGAGGTAGGGGAATGGGGCGGTAGAGTGGGGATTAATTATACATATATATAGTATATATATTATAAGTATATATACTATATATATTTTATATATATTTCTAGTATATATATTATACTTATATTATATTATACATATATATAGTATATATATTATATATATATTTCTAATATATAATTATACTTATATATTATATATATTTCTAATATATAAATATATTTGTATGGTATATATATTTCGAATATACAAATAAGTATACTTATAAGAGTGTGTATACGCGTGTATACTTATATATATATATATATATATATATATATATATATAGTCCCCTTCTATTGAGGGATCCCTCGTTTTGTTAAAATGAGGACCTCCCATTTCCTGATCAAATATTGATAATCGGAACCGTTTAATGTGTTTAAAACATGTTTTTAAGGGCACTTGCAAGAAATCGGCTCAAAAAAATATCGAGAAGGGCTTGATCCAAGCAGTTGTTCATAAATGCTGACATGAACAGTTTTATGAAAAACTACTTCGATCAAGCCCTTCTCGATATTTTTTTGAGCCGATTTTTCGTGAGTATCCTTAAAAACATGTTTTAAACACATTGAACGGTTCCGATTATCAATATTTGATCAGGAAATGGGAGGTCCTCATTTTAAAAAAATGAGGGATCCCTCAATAGAAACTCACTGTAAAAGTTATACGTATAGTATATATACTTCTAAATGTAAATATATATACTTATAAGTACATACTTATAAATATACTTACATATATATATTACAATTCTGTGCGTGTGTGTATAATATTATAGACATATATATTATAAGGATATACTATATATTATACATATATATAGTATATATATTATAAGTATATATAGTATATATTATATATATATATATATATATATATTTCTAATTTATAAATATATTTGTATGGTATATATATTTCTAATATATATATAAGTATACTTATAAGAGTGTGTATACGCGTGTATACTTATAATATATTTATATATATACTCATAATATATTTATGTATACTTATATTATATTTATAAGCATATATTAAAAGGGTGAATGAGGAATATTTTGGTCATTTTTTAAGCTAAGGTGGGTGTCTTAGTTAGCCTTAGGGGGGGGAGGGTGCCTTCAAATAAGGCAATGGTTGGTGTGTTAATAAGCCCCATTGCTAAATAACACATCTCCAAAAATTTTGCCAATCAACACCTTATGGGTGGGCCCAGCCTTAACTAAGACACCCCTTAAGGCTTCATCCAATCAGCTTGGAGATGTGTTATTTAGCAATGGGGCTTATTAACACACCAACCATTGCCTTATTTGAAGGCACCCTCCCCCCCTAAGGCTAACTAAGACACCCACCTTAGCTTAAAAAATGACCAAAATATCCCTCCTTCACCCTTTTAATATATGCTTATAAATATAATATAAGTATACATAAATATATTATGAGTATATATATAAATATATTATAAGTATACACACTCGTATAAGTATACTTATATGTATATTCGAAATATATATACCATACAAATATATTTATATATTAGAAATATATATATAATATATATAATATATATACTTATAATATATATACTATATATATGTATAATATGTAGTATATCCTTATAATATATATGTGTATAATATTATACACACACGCACAGACTTGTAATATATATAGGTAAGTATATTTATAATATATAAGTATATTTATAAGTATGTACTTATAAGTATATATATTTACATTTAGAAGTATATATACTATACGTATAACTTATATATATGTATATATATATATAAGTATACACACTCTTATAAGTATACTTATATGTATATTCGAAATATATATACCATACAAATATATTTATATATTAGAAATATATATAAATATATAAGTATAATTATATGTTCGAAATATATATATATAATATATATACTATATATACTTATAATATATCTACTATATATATGTATAATATAATATAAGTATAATATATATACTAGAAATATATATATACTTATAATATATATACTATATATACTTATAATATATATACTATATATGTATAATATATAGTATATCCTTATAATATATATGTGTATAATATTATACACACAGACACACACTTGTAATATATATAGGTAAGTATATTTATAATATATAAGTATATTTATAAGTATGTACTTATAAGTATATATTATACATATTATATAAACATATATACTATATGCATATATATTTACATTTAGAAGTATATATACTTACGTATAACTTATATATACGTATATATATATATATAAGTTAATTTTATAAATACTTATGTATATATATAATTACATATACATGTAGTGTGTGTGCTTATATATATATATATATATATTTGTATGTATTTATAAAATTATATATACGTATAGTATATATACATATGCATAGTTTTTTAAATAATACATTAAATCCATGATAAAGGGCAAAAATGTCTTTTGACAGTTTAATACATATTTTCATTGTCTAACATATCTAAATTAACCCTCCATCCAATCACTCTATTATTTAACACATCATCCTTAAAAATCACATCAGTGTGGGCCACCCCATTTTATTTAACACACTTGACTATTTAACACACCCTGTTTATTTAACACACTAAAAACTAAAGCGGCATCCAATCGGGCCTGTTTCAAACTAAACCCGCCCGAGTTGCACCAAGCCCGACCTTAACATTTTCTGAAATATTGCACTTTTACCCCCATACTAAAGGGTTTTTACTTCAAATTTACAATATCGTAGACAATATTGTCTCTAGGGCTTACGGCAGAGCTTCCTATCCTCCCTCTCTCCCCTACCATTCCATCGCCTCCGCTTCAGCCCTCCGAAGGGCCACCACCAGTCGACAGAGTTTCAGTTTCCAGGTGATCTCTCTCTCCCCCTCTCTTAGCTCACCGTGTCTCACCAGCCCACGATCTACTTCTCTGTTCCCCTCACTTGGCCGGTCGACCACCTCCCAAGCCACTCGCCCAGCCACATCTGCTGCACCCTCGACTATGATATATAACCATTTAATTGTAAACATAAGATAAAAGAAGGGAGATTTGTTGGTTGCAGCTGAAGAGGAGGTAAGGGAATGGGGCGGTAGAGTGGGGATTAAGATGGTCGGTGCCAAAAGGACACTTTTTTTCTTTTCTTTTCATGGTGTACATTTTGTGTGCGTATAATTACTGGTATCATAATGGCACGAAAAGTAAGATTTTGTGCGAGTACTGAAATGTGGGTGGCAATAGAAGCTACCCCAAGCTGCAAAGTATAAACCCTAATTTCGTGAACAGAGCATAAAACCCTAGCTAATCCAGTTCACTATCCAGCCCCTAGCATAAATCCTAATTTCATGAATAAATACTCACCTCCTCAATTGTCCCTCTCATTGTTAGGATCGACCATGGCAGGAGGGAAGATCAAGAAAGAAAAGCCCCATCGTGGCGGCACTGCTGCCTCGGCAAACCCCCACTACCAAGGGGGCATACCGTTCCACAAGTCAAAGGGCCAGCACATCCTAAAAAACCCTTTGCTGATTGACACAATCATCGAGAAATCCGGAATCAAGAGCACTGATGTTATCCTTGAGATTGGTCCCGGTACCGGTAACCTAACGAAGAAGCTTCTAGAAGCTGGAAAATCCGTCATCGCAGTTGAGCTTGACCCCCGGATGGTCCTCGAGCTGCAGCGCCGCTTCCAGGGCACCCCATTCTCCAACCGACTCAAGGTAAGTTTTGCTGTGTTTAGGATTCTTTCCAGTTTTGAGTTTTGTTTAGTATGTTCATATGCGTATGTGTGTTGAGTTGTATACTTGATGTATGTATTATTTACTCGCATTTGGGGTATATTTGGTTGGATTTAATGAACATTGGAATGAAATCGTCATTCCAATGGAATACCTATTCTCATGTTTGGTTGGCTAACAAATAATGGAATGACCATTCCAAATGGAATCACCATTCATCTAAGTAAAGGAATAGTCATTCCATTAGAAAACTAAGGAACCGTCTTTCCATTCCTTCCCCTAACTTTTTAAAGACAAGCGTACCCTTTGGTGATTTTTATTTTATAGTGGTTTTGAGTATCCTTGCATTTATGTACACAGATCCATATAAATGTGTGTCTCACTTATATATAATTCACACACACGAGCATGGCCAAAGACAAGGGAGTAGTTTTGAATGATATTTTTCGAAAATTTTGCTCAAAATTCTGTTCCTACTCTCTTTTTTAAAAGGGGAAAAATTATGGAAAAGGGTAGTTTGGCCATTGTATTATCAATCCAGTCTGGTGAGACATCATCTAATAAACCAAGCATGTGAGTTGGAATGAGAGTTGCATTCAAGAAATTGATTCCTAGCCACAACCTAACATAGGATGGGGAATGATTATTCCATTCTCATTCCATTCTATCACACTAGAGGGTGTGTGCACATATATGAAGTGAACTCCACATCTCTGTTCCTTCTGATTCTTCCCTTATTTACTGTGTTTCCTTTTTATTGCTCTCCTCATTTGTCTTTTGGTTTTTAATGAAAGTGAAATAGTTACCAATGTGAGTAGTACGAGCAAAATCTGTCCGGAGTGTGGGGAAAATTTAGTTCTATAAGAATCTTTGATTACCTTTAAAAGTGGGAAACACTAAAATGGTGGTTTGCTTACACTACTGAACTCAGCATTCGTGAATAATCTGGCTTTGCAAACTCGTGATTTATATTTGCTTTGCTACCTATCAAAAATTTTGGACTTGGGGGGAGGATCCTAACCTATGAAGCACGGATACTCCGAAACTAGTCACGTACCCGTATCGGATACTTCTCCGATACCGATACTCACCCGATACACCCCGATACGTATCGGATACGCCAAATAAGTATCCAACATTAAAATTAAATCATTTTAATTTCGGATACTTTTCGGATACTCGGTGGATACTTCTAGGATACGGCTGGATACTTTAGGGATACGGCGGAAAATGCATTTGATTCGCTTGAGGGTGTCGGTATACTTGAAGTTGCTAGTCTTTTCCTTGATGAGCCGGATATAGAAGTTATAATATTCTCCGATGAAGGCTGAGGGGATGCAATTGAATGTTGAAGTTGATATGGATAAAAATTAATAAGAATTATCGTTTTTTTGATTTAGACTTTAGTCACTTTCTTTCCATTTTGAATGACTTTTGAAAATAAACTTGTGCTAAATGATTGGTATAATGTTATTAGCAATTCAACTACTCTTGTAGTTCTTTTTGCTTCTTTTTATGCATAGTACATAATCTATAATTATTATAAAAAAAAATTATCGCCGTATCTCCGACATATCCGTATCCTATTTTTTTAGGTTTTGACGTATCGCCGTATCCGTATCGTATCGTATCCGCATCCCGTATCGGTATCCGTGCTTCCTAGATCCTAACTAGATGAACCTAAGATTGTCACTGATAATATATTATCTTATTTTTTTAAATTGAAATCTGTAGGCTGCATATTTTGTGGTTGGACTGTATTTGGTATCTTTAGTTGAGAAGCAATTTTGCGGTCATAGCATTCACACTGAAAAAGCTGCCTTCGAATTGTAAGGCTTTTCCGATTGACTAAAATATTGTGTTATTTTCGTCATCACATCTTCTCATAGTGAGTTATGTCGTTTTTGATAATCTTTATTCTAGTAAGATTTCTGGGCTACTCATGAAGCTTGTTCATTAACTTCATTTCAGTGGTTCTTTAGGAATGTTGAAGATATTTATCGACATAAAATTCATTGTTTCACGATAACGTGATGCAGGTTATCCAAGGAGATGTGCTCAAGTGTGATCTCCCATACTTCGATATCTGTGTGGCCAATATCCCGTACCAGATTTCCTCTCCCCTCACGTTCAAATTGTTGGCCCATCGACCATTATTCAGGTGTGCGGTAATAATGTTTCAGAGGGAATTCGCCATGAGACTTGTTGCTAAGCCTGGTGACACTCTCTATTGCCGCCTTTCCGTGAACACCCAACTCTTGTCTCGAGTTTCTCATTTACTAAAAGTTGGAAGAAACAACTTCAGGCCTCCACCAAAGGTTGATTCTTCTGTAGTTAGAATTGAGCCAAGAAAACCACAGCCTTCTGTGAGTTTCAAAGAATGGGATGGTTTAGTCCGGATTTGCTTCAACCGAAAGAACAAAACCCTAGGTTCCATATTTAGACAGAAATCGGTGTTATCAATTCTAGAGAAGAACTATAAAACGTTGCAAGCATTACAACTTTCTCAGAATGGATCATTAGAGGGTACCGAGATTGCAGTGGACATGTCTACTTTGGGGGACACAGGTGACGAGTTAAGTATGGACATCGACGATGAAAGAGAGGAGATGGAGGTAGAGGAGGGGGACACAATAGCGTCTGATTTTAAGGACAAGGTTTTGGGTTTGTTGAAGCTGGGGGGTTTTGATGAGAAAAGGTCATCCAAACTCGCACAAGAAGATTTCATGCACCTGCTCTCTGTGTTTAATAAGGCTGGAATACATTTTTCTTGATTGCAGGGTTAATAAGCAAGTTCTCCCCCTTTCTTGTTTTGTTAGTTTAGTTTTGTCTTTCGTGATTTTTTTTTCCAATTTTGTTTTATATTCTGTTCCAATTTTGTGTAAGGTGGAAGCAATACTAAGATGATTTTGAGTTGGGTTCTACTTGTGTTTCTGCGTTGGAGTTTCTCTGTTATTTATTCGCATTTCTATATGCTTATTAATGGTCACATTTTCTTGTAAATTACCTTGAAGAGGTTGTTTTTCTTCTTCTTCTTTAGTTGAGTTCTACAATGAAAATCCATTTTGTGCGCTCGAAAATACACAAATGTCCAATTTGAATTACGACTGGTGGGGTGTAAAGCTATGTTTGGCTTCCATTGAGTGTGTTATTTAAGTCTGAAAAATTTGCACAGAATAAAGGATAACTTTGACATGCTCCAGAAGAAAGGAGCAAAATAATTGATGTTATGAGCTCCATTGCCACAGAATAAATTATGAATGAAGTAGCAGAATGATTTGCACAAGAGAGAGAATCCTATAAACTATTTGATATGAAGTCAAGGATCCTAATTGCAGGATCAAATGAGAAGTTGCAGAAACATCCACAATTGGTTTTGAATGTGTGAAAATTGATCATAGTTACAAAGACAGTTCGAAAGTTATGAACTATTCATGTCACATCCGACACATTGAGTGAGGACATATGTTCGATGTCTTAATTGGATATTTACTTGGAAAATAAAGTCAGTATTTCAGTTTAATTCAAAACTGTAAGTGGTATCTCACAATAAAATGTAACATAAAGCTTCAGAATTTATATATATTATAAAAATGATTATTCCCCATAAACGGCTTGTGGCCTGTGGGTTGAAGTTAAGCAAAAGAAACAAGGCAAGTTCACAGAACAATTAGAAATTGCGAGTCCTTTAATTCTCATTCAGTACCAGCCGTGAAGTTGACTAGATGTTAAACAATCATTATGATTCAAATTAAGATCGTCTCTATTTTATTTGCCATTTATATTTTAAGACTCAGTCACGCGATGGGTAGTGCAGACCAACCAAAATTCTTGGGTGGGTGATGGATTGGCTTGGGGAACTCTTTGATTGCCGGACTATTCTTGTTGCAAAGGAAAGCAATTCCGAAAGCAGCTACAATCCTCACATGGGCATCCTAAAAAAAATACAGCCCTGAAAAGAATACTTCCATGAATGAGAAGGGTGGGCGCTTGTTGGATGTCCAATTCCATAGAAACTGAGCGTCCATTTATGAGTTCCGTCTGTGATTGTCAATTGTTGCATGCTTTTCTTTGTGCCAAGACGTGTTAAGGATGATTTAACAATTTGATTAGGCAAGGACTTTGAGTTGGCCTAGCTTCGGTGCTTAACCTCTTCTATTCTTTTGAAAGCAAGAATCAGTCAAAGATATAATACCCAATAAGAGCGCCCTCCGATATTTAACTTAGTAACAGAGCTAGCTACAAGACTTTGTTGAATTGAGTGAAGCAAGCAAGAAGAGAAAAGCTAAGTATAGCTTGATCAGAATGAATGAAGTGGAAGACTTTAGAGAAACTTGTGTATATTGCTTGCTCACTATGAGTTGAATGTGCAAAGTTGAGATCCCATTTCCTTCAGCATGTTGCTCCTACTTTTATAGACCCCAAGTGAGACCTAATTAACTGAGAATCCATGGTTTCGGATTATCATTGTTCCTCTAACGTTAGTTCTGCTTCAAGCTTTGTTGATGACTGGTTCATTGGACAGGACAGAACACTTGTTTGACACTTTTGAAAATAAAATTTTCAAAAATAGGATTATCAAATCTTGTGATATTCAGTACGGTGTATGGTCATTGTAACCGTACACAATAATTCATATATGTTTAACTAAATGGTCAACATAATTTAATTAAATCAACTTAACCATTAAATTTTGATGGTACTCAGTTTAGTATACGATTATTTAGTATACGATTACTGCAATAGTACACATCACTGATATTAACTGAATTAAATAGCTACACTTAAAAAAAAATTAATAGCTAAATTTGTTGCAGTCATTCCTGAAATAAATTGCTCGAGTCTCACTAATCAAACCTTGGTTTAGGCTAATAAGCAATTGAGTCTTCTTCATATTAATTGCTGGGCCCTTTTGAGGTTTCGGAAAATGCAATCACCATCCATGTTTTAGGAATTATTAAACCATTACTCCTACTATAAGTTTTTATTAATTTCCGTCAGTTTTGCCTTTAAATTTGACCATTTTTTCATTCCTTCACACTGACTCTCTTAATATTTTTTTCAATTTTTTCAAGGATTTTTTGACACTTTTAACTAGAAACATGTGCCTAGTAAAAATAATAAAAATCTATAATGTTTAAAGGCTAAATATTTCAAAATATTATATGTCAATAAGGGTATAATAGTAAAAAAATGATGAGAACTTTTACTTCAGAAATAAATATATTTCATTTTTCTTCACCTTTTAATCGAGGTGTACGTAAATTAGTCCGAATAACCTAATTTAATATAAATAAATAAATTTCTATTTTTTATTGATTCGTGGATCAATTATTTTTTACCATATATTATAAATCAATTTTTTTTTCATTATGAAAATTTATGCTTGTTTTTCGAATCAAAAAATTAATATTATTTTTGTGCATATATTTAAAAATTATTTGTACCAATTCAAAGAAGTAAGCAAGATTTTTAAGTTAGTGCCAATTTTTTAAAAAATTATGTAAGAAATAATTTCATATTTTAAAATTTTGACACTAATTTATTTTTTTGAATTGGTGTAAATAAATTTTCAAAAAAATGTACGAAAATCATTTAATCTGAAAAAAATAGTATAATTTTTCTCAAAACAAATTATTAAAAAAAATATTAAGAGAGTGAGTATGAAGGAATGGCAAACATGATCAAATTTAA
This sequence comes from Arctostaphylos glauca, assembly GCA_019985065.2. Classification (NCBI taxonomy): domain Eukaryota; kingdom Viridiplantae; phylum Streptophyta; class Magnoliopsida; order Ericales; family Ericaceae; genus Arctostaphylos; species Arctostaphylos glauca. Next base: position 10,532,121 of record JAHSPW020000005.1, read on the forward strand.
AAAAACTAACAACAACTAATGAAAACTAACGACATGTGGACAATGATATAATAGTTTATGTCAGCACTCAAAATTTAAAACACAAGTAATTAAATAAATAAATAAAAATTAAAGAATCCTTGCCAAAAGTTCACCAAAATCTCCCAAAATATCTATTCATGAGGAATATAGTGTTCCAGTTCGATCATAGGTACATAGTGGGTCATCTCATCTCAATGATCGTTTACATTTGAAAGTTAAACCTAGTTTTAATAATGTTCAGTAAACCAAAATAATTGTATTAAAATATGTCAACCGAAATGCATTATATTGAAACCCGTATTGTCTAATGTTTTGATATACATGATTCAAACATTTGTCACTATGAGTATACAAGAGAAAAGATGCAGTGTATCATGATGGGCATGTGCCCATCCGGAAGTCTGTCCGACAGTCCCTCCAAAAAGCTGGATAGAGCCCATCCAGAAGTCTGTCCGACAGTCCCTCCAAAAAGCTGGATAGAAATTCGGCATGAAAGCTGGCTAGTAATCCAGGTGTTTCAAGATCAGATTTGGCAAACGGCTTAATCGTATTTTCATATACAACTTTCAGAATATTAATTACCTTTCGTGGAAGTACCTTTGATTGAGAAAATTGGCACTAATTTGATTTATCGTATTGTTCTTTGGGTTTATTGCCGTTGGTCTCAAAGAGAAAAATTCAGTGACCACTTTTATGGAAAGTTCACAGGATCAAATCAAACTAATATTACTGAAGATTTTGATTGGAAGTATACCAAATCAGTGTGATGATTTAAAAGGATTATTAGAGGCTAATCGACTACTATTGAATGCGATATATCGTCAGAAGGAGTTTACAGAGCATCAACAGTTCCCACCTCTAAAGTCTATCACTTACAACAATTTATTATTTCAGAGCCTCTTTAAGCCTCTCACTTGTAAATTCCTTTGAAGGGACTCAAACACGTCACATACCTACACAGTAAGAGAGAGCCTTCCACTCTGATTCGATTAGGGGTTCTTTCTCTGTTCTTATGTGTGTGTTCCAACTGACATTTTTCTCAGTCCAGTGTTACTGTGTATGTCCTGCAATAGTCATTGGGTACTAGTTGCAAGACACGATTAGAAGAAGCAGTGAGATCTATGTGTGTGTGATTGCATCGAGCCGGTCTGCATGTATCGATAAGAACGAGTGTAAGAGGAGTTGGCCTCATAAAACCAACCTTGTGTACGTATTGAATCATAGTGAAAATCAGTGATTGTTCAAGGGAACGTCACTGAAGAGTGGACTAAGCACGTTGTCCAACCACTATAAAAATCTTTGTCTACTGCCTTTGCTTTTGATTTCTTTTTGGGTCTTGGATCCTAGTATATTATTTTGTTGTATTAATTATCTTGTTTGAGTTTTGTGAAACAGAAAAATAGATAGTACACCTATTCACCCCCTCTCTAGGTGACTTATCAACATTGAATCAAAGTTTTCAAAAACATTACATTAAGTCACCAAATCAAAATAGAGTTGCAGTACATCTTCTCAAAAACTATTATGTAAAAGCGATGTTGAATAACTCCATACAAGAGACTCTAAAAGATAATGCAGCAATCCAAGCATGCAATGCCAAATGGTGCTAAACATTTAGAGCTGCACCTGAAAAGCAATGAAGGGTTGAGCTAACAAGCCTAGTAGAAAAATATATACCAACCTTATATGGATATGAAGTAATGGTATGACAAGTCAACATAAATATCTGGTAATAATAATTAAGATCATGAACGAACTCATAGCTAAAGGTTAAAAGTGAATTATGTTATAGGATAGTATCAATAGATTCGTTATGGAGCTATTTCACACGTCATCACCCATTAATTCAATCAGTCATATCCTTGTTGCATTTCGATGTTCATACATAGTAATCCCGTAGGAGACTAGTTTATCAATCCTAGCATTTTCGTCGGGGAGTCTAGTTCGATGTCTTCCTAACATTCTCGAAGGAGTTTAGTACAATCACCCTAGCATTCCTCTCGAGGAGTCTAGTTTATACACTGTGTTGTTCAAGTGCCCCATGTATGTCATGTGTCACATAGCAATTTAATTTTATCAATTTAAACTCTCAAGTAATGCGCGTGCCTTGTAATCATTGTCTCTAAATTTATAACATATGGTGTTGTTTAAGTTGTTGTTATCATATAATGTGAATTCTCGAAATGAGCCAAAAAAAATAGTACAAAACATCAACTTTAGAAGTCAACAACTCAAATTACCGATAAGAGTTTCAAAAAAGAATGAAATATAGAATTATCGATAATATAGACACTACTACTAGTAATACATGACATTGCACAAAAAATAAACTACAGAACTACCGATAATAAAGAATTGCTGGTAATATAGACACTACATCGGTAATACAAAACATTGCCCAAAATGATAAATAGAACTACTGGTAATACAGACAGTACTATTGGTAATAGCAACAACTAACTGAAACTGTGCGGTTTTTTGCAGAATTTTCTCAACTTCGATTTTCAAGTTTTAAACCAACAACCAAGCTCATAAACCACAAAAAATAAGTCATACACAGATAAGAGAGGTAAGAGATCCCTACCTCGAGTGTTAGATCGAGAGATTTGAGCTTCAAAATTAAGCGAGAACTCCAATGGTGGACGAACTCCATGCAAACTCCCTTCAAGTGAAATGAATGTCAAATAACTCGAGATATCAATAATATATGGTGTTTTTATGATGAATCTAGGTTGAGTCAAGCCTTTATGCAAGTATGAGTGTGTGTGTGTGGGAGGGAGAGAGAGAGAGAGAGAGAGACAGAGAGAGAGAGAGAGAGAGAGAGAGAGAGGATATTTCTCCCAAAAAAAATCTAATGTAAAGCTTTTAAAACCCTAATTATACTCTCACCTTCTAATTACAACACATGCTACGTACAAGCCACTTATCTAACATACACCACACATGAACCCCAAATCATCACATGTGCATAAAATTAATGTATGCCCTGAATTTCAGAGACATTAATTTAAATAATTTGTTAAAAGTCAACTACATTTTCATTACTTAGTCAAAATATATTTTGATTACAATCATCCAACTTAAAAAAAAATTACATAAAGGTTTGAAAATACGAGTTCGAAATAAATTTAGGTGAATCACGGGGCTTTGACATCATCCTCGAAAGTATCGCTAATGGTATCAGGTAAGCGGGCTCGGTAGCGTCAGAGAAATTGCGTCATATAGGCGATTGACACTCATCAAATAAAACCTACCCTTAAATCCAAATTTATGCAATGTATCATATGCATGATCATGAAGATAGTATAAACAGTTAATCAAGTGTTATGAACAAAGAAATATAATCAGAGTTCGATATAATCATGTTAAACAGTAAGCGGAAACATTAAACAAGTAAGTGCGGTAAATAAATAAAATGGCGATAATATTCTCTTACGTCAAACCTATGACTTGTTGCTATGTTTCACCACATGTGTTCGACCAATGTCCATAAGTGTCCAAATTCATTTCAAAATTTAATGTTCAGGTCGATACAAGCGTTGCTTGTCATCAAAATTCTATTTCTAAAATAAAATAAAAGTGTACTTAAATTTATTTGTAGAAAATAAGTTCATTGTTATATAAACATGCCTTAGATCAATAAGCATAATTCATAAACTGTCACACAAAATGCATACCAAAGGCGCTAGTGCTACCAAAAATGAGGCACTGGTGCACATATGAAAATACATAACAATGTAAAGTGCTGCAAGGAAAGGCACCGATGCTACCAAAAATAAGGCACCGGTGGAACGATCATCTTCTACAAAAATACAGTACTGGTTTTCATTTTCTCCGAGCTCCGTGGAGCTCAATACAGATTAATGAAAAAAATTAAAGGTTAGGGAGAGTTCTATTCACCTTGGTATTGAAGAATCGAAGCTTGAATCAAGAGAATAAGGCTTGGATTAGGATGATTGGACATCAAATTGGAAGTTCCTCCTCTCTCTCTCTACTGTAAATTTTTAATTTTTTACTTCTAACACATAACCATGACACTCTCTCAACTCCCTGAAGTACTGAAATTTCGTAGCAAGTATGGTGAGAATGGTAGTATACAAATAGAGGGTGATTGAGTTTGAGGGAGATATTTGCATGTCTTGCCACAGGAGGGGAAAAAAATTCTGTAGGGCTATGAGATTTAGATAGATTTTTTGGGCAAAACCAAGTGATTATGGTGGTTTTGATTGAGTGTTTGCCAAGGAAAATTTTCAATACGCGAAGGTAGATTTTCTTAGGTTGCCCATGTGGTTTCTCTGAGGTTGAAAGATCTTAGAGATATACAAATGTATATTTTTGGAGAAGGAGGCATGTAGATGAGAAGATGATTAAAAGAAAAATAATTCTATATGACAAGTCCCATGGAACATGACTGATTGTATGGGTTTTAGGTCAAACCAAAATAGTTTGGCTCGTGGATTGGGTAAAACAAATTGGGCTTGGACAAGCTTCATGAAATGTTGATGGGTTAAGAGTTTGGGTTCAAGAATCAATAGTTCAATGGTTTGGATCCAAACACATATACACAAGTCCATGAATTAAATATATGTCCAATAAAATGCATGACTAGAAATGAAATTGCACAAAATTTATTTAATCAATTAATAACTTTTAAATTTAAATTTAAATTTCTTTTTTTATTTTGATTTAAAAATTTAGCGTCTTTACAATCTATCCTCCTTAATAAATTTCGTTCTCGAAATTATATAGTAGAAATTTCGCAAAGGTAGGGATGGTTGGCGCACATTGTATCCTCTTGCTCCCAAGTGAATTCCTCAACGTTCTGGTGGCGCCACAGAACTCTGACTAGATGGATAGTCATCCCTTGTAGAATCTTCTCGCCATGATCAAGGATTCGTATTGGTTGCTCTTTATAAGTCATGTATGCGTCGATGGTGACTTCCTTCTGATCAACGATGTGAGTTAGGTGAGTTAGGTACTTCCAGAGCATAGAAACATGAAAGACATTATGGAATCGATCAAACTGAGGTGACAAAACTAGGCGGTAGGCAGTCTCTTTGATGCATTGTAGGATCTCGAATGGTCCGATGAATTTTGGTGAAAGCTTTCCTCTCTTGCCGAGTTAGATAATTTCTCGTCGAGGGAAAATCTTCAGAAATGCATGATTGCCAATATTGATAGTCAGAGGTCTGGTCCGCTTGTCGGCATAGCTCTTTTGTCGGCTCTGTGCTGTTAGTAGTCGTTGTCAGATGATGTTGTCTTTCTCTATCGTCTCTTGCTTGTCGGCATAGCTCTTGCAAGCTCGTCTCTCCCACTTCGATCCAATAAATTGGTGATCGACAGGTCATCCATAGAGTGCTTCATACGGTGCCATCCCGATGCTAGCTTAGTAACTGTTGTTGTAAGCAGACTCGACAAGTGGCAAATATCTCTCCCATCTTCCTTGAAAATCTAGTACACAAGCTCGAAGCGTATCATCCAAAGTCTAAATCATTCTCTTGGATTGTCCATCAGTCTGGGGATGAAATGTTGTGCTGAGGCAAAACTCGATTCCCAAGGTCATAAGCTCTTCCAAAAAGTTGACGTAAAACGCATGTCTTGGTCAGAGATGGTAGTCACAAACACACCATGTAATTTGATAATCTCCTTGATGTAGAGGCGGCTGTAAGAGTCCATCGTGTCAGACCCTCGGATCGGTAGAAAGTGTGATGACTTGGTCAAGCGATCCACCATCACCCAAATGACGTCGTGTCCCTGATGCAATCTTGGTAGTCTCATCATAAAGTCCATTGCAATGTGTTTCCATTTCCATCCCGACATAGGTAATGGCTGTAGAGTTCCTCCTGGTCTCTGGTGCTCGGTTTTGACCTACTGATAGGTGAGGCAGGTGGCAACATACTTAGCTACTTCATTCTTCATTTCACTCCACCAATAAGATTGTCTCAAGTCCTTGTACATTTTTTCCCCCTGCGGTGGACAACAAAACATGATCGGTGAGATTCCTTCAAAACGGATTCTCATAGTGTCCCAAAATTAGGCACAAAGATCCGTCCCAAATATCTCAGATCCTTATTCGTGCCAACGGTCCAACCTATTGCTTCTCCCTTGGATAATTGACGTTTGATGAATTTGGATTCCTGATTGAGCATTGGACATTCAGAATCTCAATGTGCAATCCTAGTGCTGCTATTAATGCGTACAAGCATGCTCATCCTTCTATCTCGTTGTACTGGAGACCAAACTCCTGAATCTGTCCCAGTATATTCCATTTTCGTACTGCTAGGCTGGCAACATGTCCTCAAGACTTGCAACTGAGAGTATCAGCCACAACATTGGCTCTACTCGGATGATAAGAAAGCGTGAAGTTGTAATCTTCGAGATACTCCATTTAGCGTCTTTGCCTCATATTCAAGTCTTTCTATGTGAATATCTACTTAAGGTTCTTATGATCTGTGAATACTTCAAACTTCTCCCCATACAAGTAATGATGCCAAGACTTTAGCATGTGAACTATGACGGCAAGTTCCAAGTCTTGCGTTGGATAATTCTTCTCATGCAGCTTCAGTTGTCGTGATCCATAAGCTATGACATTCCCGTTCTGCATCAGCACACATCCCAATCCTTCTTTGGATGCATCACAATAAATGACATAACCCACATCTCATTCTAGAATGGTAAGTATCGGTGCATTAGTGAGCTTATCCTACAGCTCCTGAAATGACTTCTCACATGTTTCATCCTAGTCAAACTTGATTCCTTTCAGAGTCAATCGAGTCATTGGTCTATTCAACATCGAAAAATTTAAAATGAATCATCTATAATATACTGCAAGTCCCAAAAAACTTCGAATCTCGAATATTGTAGTAGGTCTCTTCCAATCTCGAATCGCCTCAATCTTGCTGTTATCTACAGAGATTCCTTTCTCTGACACTATATGTCCCAGAAACTTCACTTTTCTCAGCCAAAACTCACACTTGCTAGTTTTGGCATACAGTGTTGTCTCGTAAAGTCTGAAGTACGATCCTCAAGTGCTACTTGTGAGCTTCTTCTGATGCTGAATATATGAAAATATCATCAATGAATACCACAGCAAATTGGTCTAGATACGCGAAAATCTTAATCATCAAACACATGAAGACTGCCGACACGTTGGTCAAACTAAAAGACATCATTACAAACTCATAGTGGACATAGCGAGTTTGGAAACCCCATCTTAGGTATATTCGACTCTCTGACTCGCAGCTGATGATACCCACATCTCAAATCAATCTTAGAGAATCAAGTGGCTCCTTTGAGTTGGTCAAACAAATCATTAATCCTCGAAAGTGGATAGCGGTTCTTGAGTGTCACACGGTTGAGCTAACGATAGTCGATACATAATCTGAGTGTTCCCTCTTTCTTCTTCACGAACAAAGCTGGTGCTTCCCCAGATAACGTACTTGGTTGGATAAATCTCTTATCCATAAGTTCTTCCAACTGCGTCTTCAGTTCTCTGATTTCAGCGGGTGCCATCCTAAAAGGGGCCATGAAGATTGGTGTAGTTCTGGTTACAAGCTCAATGGTGAAGTCCAGCTCTCTTGATGGTGGTAGTCCTGGAAGCTCTTCGGGAAAAATGTCAACATACTCGCACAAGATATGTGGTAGTCTCAAATTTGTACGATCTTTCTCGTTTAGCGTCAGACTTGCTAGCCATCTGGTCAAACTGTCGTGCCACCTTGATCGTGCCTTTAGCAACGATGAAGGTTCCTGCCTATTCCTCTTAAAATTGAAACACGTTCCGTCTAAGGAGTAGACAGTTACTATCTTCTGATGGCAGTTGATAATTTTTCGGTGGGTGGATAGCCAATCCATGCACAAAATAACATCGAAATTCACCATGTCTATTACTTGCAAGTCGCATGTCAAACGTAAACCCGAAATCTCAATCTCGCACTCTCTACATACTAATCCCACAGATACCATGCCGCCCAAGGGTGACGTGACGTTCATGACAGATCCAAGTGGTTCAGTCTCTAATCCCAAAGTGTCGGAACGTGCAATAGTTATGAACGAGTGCGAAGCTCCGGAATTAAATAATGCTTTGATGCAAGAGTTGAATAGAATTAGGTTACCCTGGATCACAGACGGGTCAAAAAATTTCTATTCTTCAACTTTTTCTTGAAGTGCAAAGATCCCTTGAACTTCTCATTCTGCTGATTCTAGATAGGCTTGGGTTAGTTCTAAGTGTTCTTCTGCATCTGTCCCCCGGTTGGGGCCTTTCCTAAAGGTTGCTGGTTTGCTCCTACAATATTCTGAGGGCACTAGCTACAGATGTGACCCTTCTTCCCGCATCCACAACACACGATTGATGCTGATACTAACCTTGCTTGTTGTCTATTGTTTTGGTCCTGATTCTGATTAGGGTACTGATTAGCCCTCTGTTGTTGATGTTGATGCTGCCGCTGTATCTATTGTGGTGGTTAGAGTTGTTACTGGTTGGTTCTCCTGGAGTCTGCTTGTTGCATTTCTGATCCCATATATTCTTTGAGTTAGCGAACTCTCTCTCCATCATCAGTGATCCACTGACTACGCCAACATAGGTCTCCTTCGTCAATGACATGACATTCTTTCTGATATAAGGCCTTATTCCCCACTCAAACTTTTTTGCTCTCAAAGCATTGGTTGGTACAAATTCAGGTGCATGATGACACTTCTCATCAAAACGTGCAGCATACTGTGTCATTGACAATCCTACCTACTTGAGGTATATGAATGAGTGAAAACTCTGGTACGGGGTATCATCGTTGCGACTCTCGACCTTCGTGGCACTCCCTTGCAGGTCTTAGCCATTGTGAATGGGTCCCGAGAGCTTGACCACCATGGCTTGGGCCATGCGGCCCCAGACCCCCGTGGCCCAAGGTAGGCCCTGTGGGCCACGACCCTCGCGGTCTTGACTTGGCCCTGCAGCCCCCTAACTCCTGCGGGCTAGGCTCAATTTCGTAGCTTGGCCTTCGTAGTCTTGTCTTGGCCCGCTGGCCCCTTTGCCGCCCACCTTGATTCTTGGGCGCTTTGCAACTTATCTCGGCTCGTAGGCCCTGTTGCCTTGTCTAGGCCTATGGGATTCTTTGACTTATCTCGACTACAGACCCTGTGGCCTTGCTTCGGCTCGCGAGGGAAGTTTTGTTGGGCCTTGACCCCGTGGGCCTAAGTTTCTTGGATGCGGCCTACAAGAGTTGTGTATATGCTACTACAATATTGCTTAAATATGACACTATAAAAAAAATAGCATGTTAGTTTTTACTAGGGGTGTACAAAAAAATTATAAAAACTGCAAAACTGGACCGAACAGGTCTTTTTAGATTGGTTCTGTGGTTTAGTGGATTGGTTATGATTATAAAAAAATGAGAACCGGATATTATGGTTCGGTCCATGATTTCGTAATTATAATCTGTTGTTCGAATTGAACCGGAAGGATTATATATATATATATATGTGTGTGTGTGTGTGTGTGTGTGTGTGTGTGTGTTTGTGTGTGTGTGTGTGTGTGTGTGTACATATAGGGGTCGGCTCCATGGACAATATTTTTTTAGACTAATATTAGACCAATATTTAAACTCTTTATTTTGATTAAATTTTAATGATTCGAACCGTTCAGTGTGTTTAAAATATGTTTTTATGGGTACCCACGGGGAGTCAGCTCAAAATATTACCGGAAAGGGCTTGATCTAAGCAATGGTTCAAAATGCTGACAGGAACTGTTTTATGAACTAATGCTTGGATCAAGCCGTTTTCGGTAATATTTTGAGCTGACTTCTCGAGGGTACCATAAAAACATGTTTTAAATACATTGAACGGTTCGGATCATTAAAATTTAATAAAAAATGAAGAGTTTAGATATTGGTCTAATATTGGTCTAAAAAAGTGTTGGTCCATGCATATATATATATATGTACACACACACACACACACACACACACACACATATTTAAAAGTCACAACTCTTCCACTCTTCTAAAAATGTCATAACCCTTCCACATCTCAAAATTAAAAACTATTTCATTCTCAATGTAGTTGTGTTTTTCATAAATTTAGTAGATATATTAAACTAGTGTTATTCTATTCATATTGATGCAATTATTATGCTGTTTATTTTGTTCACAACTTTAAAAAATCAATGCTATTCTATTCATATTTTTTCTGTAATTTTTAAAATATTAACATGATTTAGAACTGAAACTGGAACTAAATCGGACTGACCTAATAGTTTGGTTCTGGTATAGTTCCGTATGTGTAACAGTCTGGTTATGATTCTCAATTTTTTAGAACCGTTAGATATGGTTTGGTTCCTGAATTCTTACAGAAGCGGTCCAAGTAGACTCACAATTATTATATATAACCAAGTAGACTAACTTGCAATCTTCTTCTTTTCCTCTCTCACTCTTAATTTTATTTCCATATATTTTGTATACTATTGGGCAACTTTGATAATAGACGAGTTCAATAAGCTTTTAATGGACACGAACATTGAGAGATCTGGCTTTGTGATCTGGATTGTATCTTAGAGTTGTTCATAGTTTGTCAGAACCAGTGCGTGGGGAGACTATAATAGCTTTAGGACAGTGATTATGTGTCTATCATAATCACAGGCCAAATTTTTTTTATTTTTTATTTACATAAATGCTTATACAATTACTTGAGTTTTGTCGATTTGATAATTATGTTTGGATTTTAACATGATGCACTATGTACGTACATATTTCATATCAATCAGTTAATGGAAAACACCGCATTAATATTTCTTTCTAGATTTGCTTGATTACATAACCAAATTTGAATGACTTTTTTTTCTAGATTGCTTGATTACTTGCCAGCACTACTATACAATTAAATAAAAAACCCAAAGTGATAACTAATTACATCATCAAACTGGGGCTGCCGTAGAAGATGGATTAGGTTAGGTTAAGGGCAAACCTACAAATTGGAAAAGTCAGGGGTTGTTTAGTCATTACATAATGGACAAGTTTGGATTGGATTAACAAGAACACCTTCTCTAGGTCTTTACAAATCCCCCTTAATCCCCGGACTCGTAGTCCGTTGGGTTTCGTAACCCCAACGCAATTGTGCAAACCAAACACTTACTTAATGGGTCCACTTGATTAGCAATCCAATCCCACGAGTTAAGAGGTTTAACAAACATGACCTAGAGGTACAAGTTCGAGCAAAAAACATGGACATGTGAGGACTCTGCCCATCTTGTTGAGAATTGCTAATCCAATAATTTACTTTTACCTTTATTCTTTTATTTGAGAGGATCAAACTTGTAATAACCCGTTATTTAAAATTAATATTTGATATTTATTCGGAGCATTTAACTACTTAAGTTTGAAATTTAAAATAATAAAAAAATAAAAAATAAAAAAATTATTTGAATAGGTCGCTCGAGCGAGCTACAAATTTATAGCAACTTCGAAAATGACATCTTTTGAAATTTTCACACTTCATGACCAAAACTTTGAGTTTTAAAAATGTATAACGTCTTGCCTCAAATTCTATAAATTCTTATGACTAATAATCAGATTTAAATGGAGTAATAAGAACGAAATCAATTGAGAATTCATGGGGAATAATATCATAAATTAATTTACTATTAATGGAGGATTTTCACCATGGGTCTATAAATAGAGCACCGGATTTAGGAAACTTTTACACGAAATTTCAGAAATATTAGTTCACAGAAAAAGTTTGTGAGGTATTTGAGTTCGAAAGGAGGAATATTGTGAAGTAATTTTGGAGTTAGAGGAGGAAACCCTTGGCCGAGATGCTGCCCTATTCTCCACAAATTCGTCCAATCCGTAGTTGTTTTCATCAAATCGAGGCAGGATCTATTACCTACCAACCTTAGGGCTTTTAATTTTGTTATTATCACACAATTTTAAGTTTTGTTTTAGTTTATGTAGCATTTTTGTGCTCTGTCCGAACCAAAATCTCAGATTTAAAATTTTCAGAATTTAAAAAAAAACGATGGCTCGCTAGAGCTAGTTGATTTTAAATTTTTGAAATTTTTGCAAAAAAAAAAAAATTAACGTGCCGGAAGTCGAGGCATTACAATTGGTATCAGAGCTTAGGTTTGACCTCCATGCGATCTTGGATAGGTGAGTAGTTCCTCACATTTTCGTGTGTTTTCATTTTTGCGCTAGCTAGATTCTTTTGTTGTTAGGTTTTGTTTATGATATTTTATTGTTTCAGTTATTGTTGTTTCGAGCTATTATGTGATATTACTGTAAGTCTAATATATAACTATTTTTGCATTTGTCAGAATTCTGACACCAGATCCGACAATGGTAGAGAGGTGCGTCTTTTGTTTGGGAAAAACAACAAGGACTATGCTGAGTGGATAGAGGACCCGAAGGAGGAGTTTTCAGAGGAGGCTTTGATGGACGAGGAGGTTGCACCCATTTTGGTATACCCCAGCAGTCCTTTTCACCACACCATGCTACTATTCTTGCTGGTCGGGTTGATTTGACTGACCCCGAGCCTGTTCAAGAGGAAGACATGGAGGAGGTGCTCATCGAAGTCTCACCGCCACTAGCACCTGAGGTTGTCGTGGATAATCAAGCTTGGGGACAGACCCGCACATCGATATACCCTCTAGGTATGATGGTGTACACTCGAGTTCCACCCAAGGTTCAGTGCAGTTTCAAGGCACTGACGGCTCCTTACTTTCTCGGCCCTATTTTCATATACGACCACTCTAGGCAATAGTATCGGGTGAATGTGCCCGACAGCTTCAAGTTCATGTGGGGGAACCTGGTACTAACGTGTTGGGCTAGAAGGAGAAGCCGGCGGACGGATGGAGGATCGTTGCTCTGCATGACGATATTGATTTCACGAATATTTGGACTTACACCGAGACTCCAGTTGAGATCCTTGAGATGTTTGCAACCAGTGAGAGCAAAACGACATGTATTGCAGAGTCAAGTAGCGCGGCTATGGAGTCAAGGAGGAGATGTGGGAGAAGGAGTGATAGATGCAAGACCATTACCCGCAGCTGTTTGCATAGGGAGCTGGGAGTAGTTGGAGAGTAGGTTAGAATAAGTTTACGACGGTGAGGTGACTAAGGATAGATAGAGAACAGTATGTGTATTTGTTTTCCGTTTATCTTCTATGATCATGTATTCACCCGTTGTAAACACAAGTACTTTGAATAAAAGTTTAATTTGTTTCATGTTCAAAATGCTAAATATGCATGTATTTCTTATCCATGCACTTACGTTTTCCTTCAACTAATAAACTGTACAGTAGATTTATCCCCTTAAAATCGGACTCAAAATTTCACGGAATGACTTTCCAAGAAGACATGAATGGTAACAATGATAATGGTGGCCGAGTTGTAAATGAGACATTGGACTAGGAAAACGTCAACAATCAACCTCCACCTATCAACACAACCATTTAGTCTAACATCATTCTAGGAGCGGAGCAATTAGCACAACTATTTCATGTATTTGTGGCTGCCCAAGTGGCAACTCCACCACAGCCTCAAGGGCAACTAGCACCACAGCCACCTCACATGCCACTGCCACCGCAGTAAGTACCACCACCACCACCACCCCCCTAGACACATAGCCATCAACTGGTTCCTAATCCACCACACATGACATACTATCAGCAAATGCCATACTACCCATACCCACCACCACCTATGCAAAATATCTTGCCAAAAGCTCTGATGACTCGGGCATGCTATTACCAAATTTTGGTAAGTAGCATCTGCCAGTGTTCAATGGAGAACCCAACTAGCGGTGGTAGAAGTATGACTGAAATAGATGAAAAAGCTATATGAAAGAATGGAGATCACTAGCGATGGTGATAAGGTTGCGTTGGCCGCTCATCATATGCGAAGGGAGGCCGATTTCTGGTGGGATGTGATTAAGACAACTCATGACGTCAGGACCATGACTTGGGCTGAATTCAAGGAGTTGTTCTTCGGTAAATACTTTCCAACGATGGTCAAGTAGGCCATGCTACAAGACTTCATGAATCTAAAATAGCGCATTATGAACGTCACACAGTATGCTGCTAGGTTTGATGAGCGGTCCAGGCTTGCATGCATTCTCGTGCCAACTGATGAGGCAAGAGCTCGACGGTTTGAGTGGTGACTGAGTCTTGCTATCCGAGAAAAAGTTATGTCTCAAAAGAGTGCCACGTATGCAAAGGTGGTGAGTAGTGCGCTTATGTTGGAGCATGAGGCATTAGACTCTTGACAGAGCTAGGAACAGCAAAGAAGGACTGGTCAAGAGTCAAGTGGACCTATCAGGACTGGAGGAAATAGCAATACTGAAGTTCTAATTGGAACAAATCTTATAGACCACAACAGCAACAATCACAAGGGACTAGACAGATCAGTCAAATTAGGAGCCACACAAGCAATGGTAGTTAGGGGAATGTAAGAAATATGGCTGACGTGACTTGTTTCAACTGCAATGAAAGGGTCACATGAGGAGGGAATGTACACATCCACCGAAACAGCAGGGGTAGCAGAGTAGGCCAAGAGGTAATGGGTAGAACATGTCTGGCAACTGGCACTTTCGACAGGGTCAGAATTCGAAGGCAATCAGGTCATAGGGGGCACAATTTTTGCTCTTCAGGGACAAGATAATGAGTATGATCCAACAGTCATACAAGCTGCACTTGTATTATTCAGTACTTGTATGCAAGTTTTATTTGATTCTGGTGCTTCGCATTCATTTGTATCTGCTGCATGTACACGAGCATTGGGTTTAGAGACCGAGGACTTTAGCATATCGGTGTATGTCACGTCACCCTTAGGAGGACAAGTAACAGTGAGTAGGATTTGTCATTATAAGACCCCGACCCAAAATAAGAAAGTGGGGTATATAAAAAACTAATAATAATAACGAAAAATATTATGGGTAATTTAAAAATTCAAGTAAAATATGAAACGAGGACATTTTGAGCTGATTTGGTAATTTATTAGATGAACGAGGAGATACCCTAGAGTTATTTAGGGGATGATTGAGGTTGGTTCGAATCTTAATTGGAAACCAAAGGGTGATTCGAAAATTTATTCTATGAATAAACGATATCTGGAAGTGAATCCCGATATTACTTTAGGGGACAATCGAATGAGGTTAGGTGTTCTTAAGATTAATTTATTTGGTTTATCTTTTATTTTCTTTACTGGGGCAAATTCAGTAGTTAAGTAATAGCTCGACATTAAATCGGTTTATCTTCGGGAATTGGAAAGTAGTCACGGTCTTAAATTTTATTCGTGTTGGAAACCCCAAAGTTGGATTGGACGATAAGTGAGCAATGCAAGATTGTTTTGGGGTGTTGTAACATTAGGGAAGTGGACTGAGTAGTATCGAATAATTTTCCCAAGGATAGATATAAACGTGATATTTTGCATGTGAGTTGTTCTTGATGTTTTGACGCCAAGGAGGTTCCAGCCACTTCCTGCTTAGATTTTAAACTTATAAAAAGCTGTAACACACCTTAAATTTCAATTCTCAGCCAATTTGAGAGAGAGCTAGAGGGAGAGAAATGAGCTCCATCATTTTTATCATCTAATCTTTATCATTCACCTGCTTCTTCACCTGATTTTACACGGTGAGTTCCTAAACCTCTTGAGTAAGAATTCATCCAATAGTTCTTGATTTTTTTTTGTGTTTTGATTTGTTTTTTTTTTAAATTTGAATCTTTGATAACAAGTCATGTTAGCCATTAGGAAGCCTTATAATCATGTCTATGATAAGAATTTGAGGTTATAAGCTTTAAAAATGGTGGAAAATCACCTTTGGCTCATCACTGTCTAGCAAAAGGTCAATCGGGTGCAACAGGTAGATTTTGCTTTTAACTTCGGAAGCTTCCCTAGCCCATTTGGCACATCAAATCATCATGACATTTTAACCACAAATATACAAATGTCTTGCCTAACGTTTTCAATTTGAATCACTCAATTCCAATGATTAAATTGGGAGAAAAGTTGATTTGGTGAACTGTGTCTGTTCTAGACTAGTTCTGTTTCAATGAGATTTACCTTACTTAAAGACCCTTTTAAGATTTTTAGTCTTCATATACAATGTTTCCAATATCTTAAACTACCACCATGTTGAATTTGGTAAACTTTAGACATGGATTGGTCAGGCTTCCGAACTGATTTCCGTTGAGGTAGATTTCGAGAAAAATGCCTAAATTTACACTTTGATACTTTGGGACCCCGAAATCTCCATTTTCATTCTGTAACCATCTGAACCTTTGTACATTCACCTGAGGACATTAGTAGACTCAGTTTGGTCCGTTCATTTTCATGAACGCCAATATAATCAAGTTTAAGATCACCTTGTCATTAGAAATTAGAAACTCGAAATGATTATTAAACTATTACATTTCTTATTATATGAATCAACTGTGGCATCGGAATCGGTGCAAAACATTGAATTACGTGACACAATGTGAGGTGAGTCTTGATATGCTTATCGTACTTGCACGTTTAAAAACATGACTAAGCATGTGAATTTGTTAAATCCTATTTAAAGATCATTTTTATATTAAAAGCATGTTTATGCATGACACATGACTAATTAGCATGTGATGCCATGTTATAAGTTGATGAACTCATTAAGAATGATCATATACTGATGTCACGTGGAATCTGGTGATTCCCTGACCACTAAAGTGTGACAAGCGGTGTTTGAAATAAGGATGGGTCCCACGACTAAGTGGCATCGGATGACGTCATGCCAATTCTGTATTATTATTCAAGTGTCGCTCCCTTTATCAGTTCTGGCATAAGCATCGTTGGTTGATTTCCATGCCAAATGCATGATAGACCGTTGGATCAAGTAATATTATAACCCACGGGTTATGAAAACTATGAACTATTTGTCTTGTCCTTGGCCACGGCTTATGGACCAATTTATGAACATCGTTAACATGCTAATAAATTGTTTATTATTAAGAATAAGTCATGAAAAACTTGTAAAATTTTCATATCTTGATTCACCCTATCATTTCACTGATGTATGTTGCTACACAACATGTCAGCACCCGAGGAAGGACCAGATGGGTGTTAGGTGAAGAATGAGCTGAACGTCTCTTTTTGGTTTACTGCTACATAGCATGTGTATACATAAGATGTTATTTACTTCTGTTAGGCCATATTTGGGGCATCACTTAATGTTTGTAATAAATAATAGTCGTGTATGCTTTTAATACAACGAATGGTTAATTATGCACGTCCTTAGAGATATTTCAGTTATGCAAAAATGTAAAGCTTTCGCTAAACTCTGATTAACTTTAAAGGTTTAATAAGATAGGCAGTTAAATTTGATAACCTCCAAATTGACGTAGATGCCTTAGCGGGATAGTCCTGTTGGCCTGTCACTAATCTACCCCAGTTTGGGATGGGTCGTGACAGTCAAGTTTGTGACATAGAAATATCAGGTCTTCGATTAACTTATGACATGCGATTCATTGAGATGGCGGATTTTGACGTCATACTAGGTATGGATTGGTTATCAGCTCATAGAGCTGTGATTGACTGTCATCGGAAGACTACGATTGCCTATTCAAGTGACAGACATGCTTCAAATTTAAGGAGGATAGGCAGGACTCAACTTCAATGGCACAATCCAGGTGGCATGATCAGTTGACTGGATGGCTAGCAAGTCTGAAGTTGGAAGAGGCAGATCAGAAGGATTTAGGTTTGCCGAAGGTTATTTGTGAGTTTGTTGATTTATTTTCGGATGATATATCGGGATTACTTCCGAAGAGGGAGTTGAATTTCTCAATAAAGCTGCAACCAGGAATAGCTCCGATATCAGTGGCAATATATCGCATGGCGGCAGCTGAGTTGCAGTTGTTGAAGATGAAACTTCACGAACTACTCAATAAGGGCTATATTCGATCTAGTACATCTCCATGGGGAGCACCAACATTGTTTGTAAAGATAAAGGAAGGAAAGTTGAGAATGTGCTTAAACTATCGTCCACTTAATCAGGTCACAATAATGAACAAATACCTTTTACCCATAATAGATGATTTGTTTGATCAATTGAAATGAGTCACTTGTTTCCCAAAGATAGATTTAAGATCTAGGTATCATCAACTATGGTCAAAGAGAAGGATATACCAAAGACAACATTTCAAACTCATTACGGCCACTACAACTTTGTAGTGATGCCATTCAGACTTACCAATGCGTTGGCAGTTTTTATGTGCCTGATAATTAAATTTTTGCACTGTATTTGGATAGGTTTGTTGTCGCTTGCATTGATGATATATTATTCTATTCGTCATCGAAGTAAGAACATGAGGAATATTTAAGAATTACACTATAAGTGTTAAGGAAGAACCAACACTACGAGAAGCCCAGCAAATGCGAGTTCTGGCTTAAGGAGGTCAATTTTTTGGGACATGTTGTCTATGGGGAAAGTATATCAGTGGATGACAGTAAGGTACATGCAATGATGGACTGGAAACAACCTACATGACCGGCCGGCAAAAGTGTGCGTCGTTAGGGCGCCGGCCCAAGTCAAGGTTTAGTTCTTTATAAAACAGGACTTCCCTCAAAATATTTAAAGACAAGTATAATGGATAGTCCGGAGTATCGATCCACGGGGAAAAGATAGTTGAATTCGAAGGCTTCGCAAATTTGGTTTTTCGACGTTTCGGACGTCAACCTCAAAGTTTGTTTGGTGTGGTTAACAACTATTTTAACTAAGTGAGGGATTAAAACGAGTTTTAAAGAAATAAGCTTAGTCTTCAAAATCCATTTAATGTCAAACTTACTTTAAACAAAATCTCCTCTTATAACTCAACCTAGATTCCGATTAAGGTTTCTAGGTCGGAAAATATTCAATGAAAATCAGTCTTTTTGCTCAAGAGATGTGTTTCCAAATCTATTCAAGTTCAAGAAAATGTAATCCAAAATAGGGAGGACATAGGCTTAAGTATTAGATATACCAAACATATGGCAATAACTAAGCAAAAGCTTAACTCTACCTTTTGGTTTCTAGAAATAAGAACTTGAATATATTTGAGAACAAACTTATAAAATGGTTAGGAGATTTGAATAAGAGTGAGTTTTAGTTAAACTTCATCCTAAGACCTAGCTTATGAAAGTTTAGCTACTCATGCTTGTGAAAGAGAACATAAACATGGAAAGAAAAGGAATGAACACACTAGCTGATAACAAAGAGAGATTCACCAACTAATACTAAAAATCTGAGGAAAAACAAAATATGAAAATAACTTGCCGGAAAACTAATTAGAAGCAAGAACACAACTAAACTAAGCTTGGATTAACTTACTCTTAAAAGGAAAAAATGTCTTACACTTAATGAAAATCTCAGGAAAAATGAAGAACACCAAGAACTAGAGAAAGAAGCTCTCAAGGTTTAATACAATCTGATAAAAACTAAGTGTAATGTGGCTTACAATACACACCAACACTAAAGGAAGAGAGATACACTTGTGTCTCCCATCCACATGCCTATGGGGGACCAAAACATGCTCAAAGCATCCCCCTACACCCTTTTACAAAGCAAAAGACGTGGAAGAATCATCCCAAAAGAGTGGTGAAGAGCATGGAGCCGAAATCTGCATTTAATGCGCGTCAGAAGGGCTCTATCGATAGGAGTGGGTCTCTATCGATAGAAGAGTTGTTTTTGGTCACACATAATTTGGTCTCTATCAATAGGAGTGTGTCTCTATCGATAGAGAAGTCCTCTGGTCTTCTTTGATCATTCCTTCTATCGATAGGAAGAGACCTCTATCGATAGAGATGTCTTCTGGTCTTCTTGATCTTGCCTTCTATCGATAGGAAGAGACCTCTATCGATAGAGATGTCCTCCTATCGATAGAACTCATCCTCTATCGATAGAGGGCTCTACTTTCTGGTCCTTTTGATAGGGCTCTATCGATAGGGAAGAACCTCTATCGATAGAGAAGGCTTCTGACTTCTATTTTCAGTTCTTCCTTGTCTCTTTGATCCAGCCTCACTTTTACTCCTCCCGAGCCTTCGTTTTGTCCTCCTTCAATGTTGCCAATGGTTCCGAGGCCTTAAGTCATGGTGGAACCTTTGGGCATTCATTTAGCGCTCGAAAACCTGAAATGGTACAAAGACAACTACGCGTGCAATATTAACTAGAACAACACATTTGCCTACGCATAAATGCCAATTTGAGTACATTGAGCCACGTTATTATGCAATATAGTGCGCTCATCACTACATCAGTTTTGGAGATTAGGAGTTTCTTGGGATTGACTGGGTAATACTTGAGGTTCATTCAGGACTTCTTTGCAATCGCAAAGCCAATGACTCGTCTTACACAGAAAGGGATAAATTTGAATGGAGTGAAGCGTGTGATAAGTCATTTCAACAATTAAAGAAGAGGTTGATCGGTGCGGCGATATTGATCATACCCGAAATTGGTGTGGGCTACACTGTATACTGTGATGCATCCAAAGAGGGGTTGGGATGAGTACTTATGCAAAATGGAAGGGTGATAGCTTACGAGTCAAGGCAGTTAAACATTCATGAGAAAAACTACTCAACGCATGACTTGGAGCTAGCTGCAGTGGTATTCACGTTAAAGTCATGGCATCATTAACTATATGGGGAGAAATTTGAGGTATTCACCAGCCATAAGATTCTCAAGTACTTGTTTACACAAAAAGACTTGAATATGAGACAAAGAAAGTGGTTAGAGTATCTCGAAGACTTCAAGTTCACTTTGTCATATCATCAACATTGATCAAGAAGTCAAGGCTGATAGTAGCAAATTTGGCAGTCCAAGAATGAAAAATGATGGAGTCAGTGAGTGAGTTTGTTCTCCAGCCAACAAAGAGTTCGGAGGGGGCTAGCTTAAATGCCTTGATTACGATGCTAGGATTACATCGTGAGATACTACTAGTACAAATATTTGACTAGGAAGTAGCATTAGCCAAACATCAAATAGCTTTGTGGAAAGTAACGACTAGGTGGGCGATTGGTACCAACAGATGATTAAGGTATCGATAGAGGTTGTTTGTACTAAACATTGGGACCTTAAGGGAATCAGTGCTGAAGGCTTTTCACCAGTCCAGTTTCGCTGCTCATCCGGGAGGTAATAAAATGTATAAGGATCTTCAAAGACAGTATTTGTGGAGCGTTGCCAAGTTTGTCTCGACATGCTTGACGTGTCAACAAGTTAAGGCAGAATATTAGAAACCTGGTAGGATGCTTCAATCATTACTAATTCTAGGTTGGAAGTGGGAACATATCACAATGGATTTCGTGACAGGACTACCAAGATCGGTGCAGGGACACAACGCTATTTGGGTCATTGTGGATAGATTGACTAAGTTGGCACATTTCTTGCTGGTTAGGATGTCGAACACGATGGAGTCCTATATTCGACTCTACATTCGAGAGACAATTCGATTGCACGGTGTGCCAGGCACGATAGTATCAGATTGAGGCCTTCGTTTCACCTCGATATTTTGGCAAAGCCTGCAGAAGGCAATGGGGACGAATTTTTGTTTGAGCATGATTTTTCACCCTCAAACTGACGGTCAGTCAGAGTGCATAATTCAAACATTGGAGGATATGTTGAGGGCCAGTATGCTGGATTTTCAGGGCCATTGGAAACGATACTTACCATTTTGGTGGAGCTCGCATATAACAATAGTTATCAAGGAAACATATAGATGGCACTATACGAGGCTCTATATAGTCGACCTTGCCGATCTCCAATATGCTGGATTAAGGTTGGAGAGACACGTTTATTCCAACCCGAGTTGGTTTAGCAGACTACTAAGAAGACGAAGGTCATCAAGCAAAGGTTACTGACGCTGCAAAGTAGACAAAAAAGTTACGCTGACAGGAGAACACGGTTGTTGACGTTTAAGGTGAGCGGTCATGGTTTTCTGAAGATCAAGCCATGAAGAGGCATTACTCAGTTTGGTAACAATGAAAAACATAACGCCATGATATATCGGGCCGTTTGAGATTCTGGAGAGAATAGGAGAAGTTGCCTATCGTTTGGCATTACCGACACAGATTGATCGGGTGCACAATATTTTTCATGTTCCAATGATAAAGAAGTATATAGTGCTTTCAACTCACATCATTAGATGGGAGGACGTCACTTTAAATGAAGAAACAACTGATGAAGAAAAAGTCGATTCAGATTCTGGATCACGGTGAAAAGAGTCTAATGGGCAAGCCATCAAGTTGGTCAAAGTGCTTTGGCGTCACCGAAATATAGAAGAATCTACTTGGAAATACGAGGATGTTATGAGAGCCAATCACTCTAAACTTTTTGTTTAACCATCCTGTGTAATTTCGAGGACGAAATTGTTTAAAAGGGATATATTGTAATAAACCGTAATTTTAAATTAAATTAAAAATTAATAGTTGATATTTATTTGGAACAAATATTAATTCAGAGCATTTAACTACTTAAGTTCGGAATTTAATATAAAAAATAAAAAATATATAAAAAAATAAAAAATCTTATTTTAATATGTCGCTTGAGTAAGCTACAAATTTACAGCAACTTCAAAAATAGCATCTTTTGTGATTTTCAAACATTCATGGCCATAACTTTGAGTTTTAAGAACGTATAATGTTTTGCATCGGATTCTATTGATTCTTATGACTAATAATCGGATTTAAATGGGGTAATAAGAACAAAATCAATTGAGAACTCATGAGGAATAATATCATAAATCAATTTGGATATTAATGGAGGGGTTTTCACCTTGGGTCTATAAATATAGCTCCGAATTTAGAAAACTTTTACACGAAATTTCAAAATATTAGTTTACGGAAAGAGTTTGTGTGGTATTTGACTTCTAGAAGAGGAATATTGTGAAGTGATTTCAGAGTTAGAGGACGAAACCCTAGGTCAAGGTGCTGCCCTATTCTCGACAAATTCATGCAATTCGTAGTTATTTTTATCAAATTGAGGTAGGACATGTTACCTACCAACCTTAGAATTTTTAATTTTGTTGTTATAACATGATTTTAGGGTCTGTGTTTAATTTTCATTGCAATTTTGTGCTCTGTTCGAACCAAAAAATCTCAGATCTAGAATTTTCAGAATCTGAAAAAATCGATGGCTCGCTCAAGCGAGTTAGGGTTGCTCAAGCGAAATATATATATATATAGTTCGAGCGAACTGGAGAAATTTAAAATTTAAAATTTTAGACAAAAAACTTATATTGGTTGCTCGAGCAAACTAGGGTCGCTCAAGCGACTTGTTAAAAAATAAAAAAGAATTCTAACATATTTAACTTACTATTCAGGCCTACAAGCTTTGTTTATAGACTGTAATTTGTCCAGCGAATGCATGTACACATCAGACAAGTATACACACACTATAAATATGAACACGTGCCTTGTGGGATCTCAAGAGAATCGAAAACTTTGTTATTATGTGTTGATGCCTTGATGTGAATTTTGTATGATGATATGTGGAATAGATATTGTTGGACTATTGTTAGTTATAGAGAACAACTATATATAATTTGAAGGTTGAAATCTATAGTTATGCCAGGTATGATCGTCGTTCTACCCGATGCCTGATGTCGTTCTGATGATACTAAGGGGTAATGAGTCCCACATGTGTCCCACGTGTATGATTGTTTAGCATACATCATTCCAAGATGTGCTAAGGGATAACTAGTCTCACATGCATACTTGCTTACCGAGTTCAAGTCTCGAGGTGTGCCCACGTGCATGCTTCGGCCATCGTACCATATCCCATGTGAGTTGGAGTTTCACCTTTGGGTTTAATTTTCAGACAACCTTTTCTACCGAGTTTCATTACTCATTGGTGAAAGTTTTTTGCTCCTAACATTTCATGCCAAATATAAAAGAGCAGATGAAGAAACCAACCACGTCAGAGGAGTCAGAGTTTGGTGGAGGAGAGACCTTCACTTGACTGCCTTATCCTTAGATTACCTTAGATTACTTTGATGTTATTAATTAATTTTAAATTCAATTGTAAACGCAAAAGAGCATTTTAGTCTTTTTATTTTCAAACTCAGTTTAACTTAGTTATTAAAATTTGTCTTATTTTACTTAATAAATAAAAGTTGATTTTCTTTTAATAAATTATTTTGACAAATAAAATAGTATTTAAAAGAATAAGAAAAATTAACATACCGAAAGTCGAGACATTACAAAATTAGTATATCTATCAAAACATTTAAAGAATTTTCTTATTCAAGCAAACTCTAGCCACTATTTTTTAAAATACTCACTCAAAACCTCAAACATTCTATACTTCACTTACAAAATTTAAATTATCATTGTAAAAATTTTGATTGAACTGAGATTAGATGAATAAGACAAGAATAAAAGGACTTGATACTCAATAAGGGAATCACATCAAACTCTCCAAATATCCTCCTTCTCCAATTTGAGAAGAATTTTTTTTTAACAACCCTACATCAGTCTCTCTATCCATTCTCTCTATTTTTCAAAATGAATAGTGACTCCCTAATTTTAGAGAGGAACTATTCACTCCTAACATTTTATTTTTATTATGTTTTTCATTTTTTCTCCTTCCTTATAACACTTGAATTAATATAAAAGGAAAAAAATATTTTAATAAAATACGGATAGAATAGAGAGTCTGATGCATGAGACATTACAAAATATGGCTCCCTAAAATAGAAAAGTGAGATTTTTTCTCTAATTTGGTCTAAAAAATAGGAAGATTAGTGTGGATACTCTAAGGATCTTATATTTAAGATACTAGGAATATCTTTTGAACAGTTCAAATTTACTGAAAACTAGTTTAGAAAAACATTTATTTCACAAATAGAATGGAATTTAAAAAATGTGAATTGCAAAAATAAAGGAGGTCCTTTATAATTTTTTTGTACTTAGTACCTCTTCTTAAATAAATGAGATCCTCTATGAATAATAACAATAATAATAATTACAAATGTATACTGTAAATGCTCTGATTTCGCAGACAATTTAAACAAAAATGTGGATTCTGCTGTGACGGATTGTCGAATGACTTTATTGACCTTCTCCTCCCGTCTTGCCTCAGTCCGCCTCCCTCCTTCCCGCTTTACGGTCTATAGGTTTGTCAACATGGCGGACCAAACCCACTCCGAGTCTCGGAAAACCCAGCTACCAAATTCCCCCAGTAATACCCTAAATTACCCAGTGCCACTGTCCCCGCCGTTGCCGGCCATCTCAAAGCAAATAGAGCTTACCAGAGCCATGACAGCTTCTTCCAAATCCAACCTCGTTTCTCTTTCTAGAAGTGACGTGATCTTCGAGGACGAGTGGCTCCTTACCGTGAATAAGCCTAAAGGAGTGTATTGTGAGAACGTCTTGTCTTCGATCCCTATTCTGCTCAATGATTCCAATTATTCAGAACAACTCGGTGAGGCTCCTTTTTTATGTTTTTTTGTGTTGTCCACTATGTGTTTGTTTAAATTCACATTGGTTGATGAACTCTGAATTCCTGGTCAACTCAATTGCTGATTTTTCTGTTTCATGGGCATTCGATTGTTTGCTTTTAAAGATTGTATTTTGTCAGCTGACTAGAGGTAGGAAGTTGGAAGAAATTACAAAAATGCAAAATCCTTTCCTCGTCCACTTGAAGTGCAATACACACAAGTACCCTTTAAACATGTATAATCGAACTTGAAAGGATAAGCATCCAACTCAAAAAATCAATTGGGGAGGCTGTTGTGCGCCAAAACCATGTCGTTTCGGCGCGCAAAATGCTGACCGAAATTTGTTTGGTCAGCGTCCAACTATTCGGGCAGTGTTTTGCGCACCAAAACGACGTCGTTTTGACTCGTTTTAGCGGGGAGCAGGTGCTGCTGGGCGCAATGCACAGCAGCATCCCTGGTCCGGTCCAAACTCATGCTAGTTATGCTAGTTGTGGAGGTGATATTAACCAACAAGTTTTAACACTCTGTGTGTGCGACTTCTGACTTGTAAGTGGAAAGGTTAATAAGGGCGACCATGTTATAGGGATAATATTTACTTAAGTTACAACAATGGGACAATCACTTGTCAAGCATTCAATTCAAAAATTGATTGAGAATGAGTGGAGTGCCGCTCAAGACTTTTAAACTAGTTTTGGAGGCAATTATTAACTATTGTGGGGCAAGTTCTAACACAAGGCATTACATTCTATATCTTTGCGTGGTCCAATGCTTCCTTGTGTTTATGCATTCTGTCATCCATGGCCTCGCCTTTTTCGTTGGCCTGGGAGATCACCAACTGTGAGTCATTGCACAACCTAACTTGTCTTGCTCCCATGCTTTGGCACAACCGTAAGCCTCATACTTTGCCTTGTTGTTGGTTGCCCTGAACTGAAATTGGAAGGCATATTCAAGCGTGTCCCCTTGTGGTGAAGTTAGTACTGCTCCTGCACCGATGGCCTGTTCGGTTGCTGATCTATCTACGTTAATAACCCAAAGTTGTTTGGCATTGACTGCAACCATCTGCTCAACAACCAGTTCTGTAACTTCTGGCATGCGCCTCCCTCTGCAACTCTTCCAGTCGTCTCAACCAAGAAAGCTGCCACCGCTTGTCCCTTGATGACTCTCTTGGGCTCGTACCTGATATCGAACTCCTTGACTCGAACGACCATTTTACCAGTCGTCTAGAGGTCTTGGGCTTCTACAAAACTTGCTTCGATGGTTAATCGGGGAGCACCACGATGCTGTGGATGCCTAAGTATGGACTGAGCCATCTGGCCCTCCGGATGCACAGCTGACGCAGTACACCGGCTTCTGAACTCCTTCACCCTCCTTGACAAAGCCTACGTTGATGGTTGAGTTGGAGGCTACAAGGTACAAAAATAGATGCTTGCCGAGAGGTCCATTTGTTAAGCGTTTCTTTTCACTTTGAGGTCCACTTGAAAGCTTTCCTCAGGGTTTTGAAGAAGTTTTACCGTTTGGGGGGATTACGTGTGTAGGATCACCTATATCTTTTTTGGGTTGGCCTCAATCCCGCTTTGGCTGATTAGGAAACCCAACAACTTCCTCGCGGTAACTTCGAAAGTGCACTTGGCCGGGTTTAGCTTCATTCCATATCTGCTCAAAACTTCAAATGTCTCCCCAAGGTTGGCGAGGTGGTCGGCAGCAGACTTTCTTTGCATTAGCATGTCGTCCATATACACTTCCATGCTCTTCCAAATTTGTTTCCTAAACATCATGTTGACGAGGTGCCAGTACGTGGCTCCGGCGTTCTTTAATCCGAATGGCATGACCTTGTAACAAAACAAGTCCTGCTCGGTAATAAAGGCGGTCTTCTCCTAGTTGGCCAAGTTCATTAAGATCCGATTGTATCCTGAGAATGCATCCATGAAACTGAGCAGTTCATGGCCTGAGGTTGAGCCCACCAGCTGGTCTTATCCTTGGTAGTGGGTAGCTGTCCTTCGGGCAAGCCTTGTTCAGATCTTCAAAGTTCACGGAGAGCCTCCGCTGGCCGATGGTTTCTTCACCAAAACGATATTGGCCAGCCAATTTGGGGATTGCATCTCATGGACAAAGCCTACTTGCTCCAGTTTCGTGACTTCCTCTTCCATCGCTCTACTCTTATCACTGCCGAAGATTCATGGCTTCTGCTTGATTTTTCGGAAACTCGGACCCACATTGAGGTGGTGAGACGCGATCTGGGATCAATCCCCGTCATGTCCTTGTGTGACCATGAGAAGACGTTTGCGTTATCCTTGAGAAACCGCACCAAGGAATCCTTCAAAAAAAAATTTGGGGGAGGGAGGGGGGGAACCCCCCTCCAATCTGTACCGCTCTGTCTTCCTTTCCCTCCTTTAGTTGAACGATTTCCAAAGCCCCGGCTAGTTCACTTCCCCCCGCCCCCCCGCCCCCAAGGATTTCTTAGGAGAGGAGTGGAAGCTCAAGATCAATAGTGACTGAGATTCTTGTGTCTGCAAACATCGTCTGCTTATGCTAATCCATGCAGACGAGAAGAGGCAAGAGGATAAGACACAAGAATCTCGTCGGAACACACCATAGGTTGGTCCAACAACCAGTTGGCTCCTCGCCGCTGCACATTAGCAGAAAAAAGTGAGTGAATAGCCAGCCCCATGCAAGTTTCTTTTCGTCCCGGACTTTGAGTGCGTCAATCACTAGCATCTCCCGAGATCTTTTTTCTTAGAGAGTGGAGACATAACACTTCCTTTCACAATATGATCTTCCTGTTGCTCCTTGTTCCCGTTTTTTGTGGGAAATTTGACCACCAAGTGGTAAGTAGAAGTGATCGCCCTCATGCTATTCAGGCTTGTAAGGACAGTCAGCCACTAGGAACCTGACCATCTCGGTCGTCTACCTAGGGGCCCTTGCCGAGCGTGACTAGCAACTTCATCAAGCCGAGTGGTTGAACATGCTCCTCCGAGAACCCGACCAGGGGTCAGCATATAGGTTGCAGCCTATCGGCATGGATGTCCATCTTGCCAAATGCCTCTGTGAAAATGATGTTGACTAAGCTCTCGTCGTCGATCAACACTCTACTTGTCAAGTAGTTCCCTTCCGCCACCGTTATGACCAGGGGATCATCATGAGACTGTTGAACTACCCTGGCATCTTCCAGGTCAAGTTGATGGGTTGCTCCTTTAGTCTCCTCTCCTTCTGCGACCTGTCCACTGTCCTCACTTCTGCCTCCCCCTCTGTCTGCAGTCTCCTTGAGTGTGCCTTCCTGAAGAGTCGGTTTCTCCTTCGTTGGCAAATCTTGGAGATCATTCTTACTCTCTGATTGGCTGGACAATTTTCAACTCTTTGTCTCGGGATCGTTCTTCCTGGTGCTTTGCTAGTCTCGCCTATTTAGCTCGATATTGCTCGCCCCGATTCTGACAACCTGCTACAAACCAATTTAGCTTCCTTCTTTGGTCCAGTTCTTCGATCTTCCCTTTTAGATCAAAGTAGTCTGTCGTGTCGTGGTCGTGATCACGATGGAACGGGCAGTACTTCCTCTGGTCCCTCCATGCCGGTTAGCAGAGCGAACCTCTCGAACTTCTCGCGGATTCTCTTTTTCTCGTCCTGTCCTCTTAGAGGTTCCCTTTTTTCTAGTTGTCTGACGGCCTCTGGTTCTGGCTTTCTCCTACTTACCTCCTCTACTCAGCCATGACGCTCACATTCATGTGCTGCTGAGCCCTAACCATTAGCTCAACCATAGTCGGTGGTGGCCGCTCTGACAGACGATAAAAGAATTGGGTTGGTTGGGAGCCACTCATTAAGTTTGTGAGTTATTTTATTGTTCACCTCATCAATGTGAAGGTCTTTGCCGTTGAAGCGCTTAAGCGACTTGTAACTAACCATGTAAACCATTGACCCAACAACTTGTTGGATCAGTGGTTTACATGGGGCGTTACAAATGGTATCAGAGCGACCTATGTACACGATCGAGTGTGGGGCCGGAATTTTGTTTGGTCACTGGAGAACAGACTCGGGGATTAGGCTGTGGTGACTCTAGTGTTCGACCCCTTGCGAGGGCGCAAGGTCTTAAAGGTGGGGAGATTGTGATATCCCGTTCCACATCAAAAGTCTATATGGGTGATCCTGGGTATATAAGTAACCATGTAAAACTACTACTAACAACTTAAGCTTAAGCATTTTGGGCCACGTGGCTGGACTCTAACAAGTTGTTGGGTCAGTGGTTTACATGGGGCATTACACGACTCGTCCCTGCGTTGTTTGACATTCATAAGATAAGTGGTCGGACGACTAGGATGTCAGCCACTGTGGAAGTGGTTGATGAATTCTAGCTCAATTGCTCAAAGTTGTCTATCGATCTGGACTTAAGCTTTCCAAACCAAGTCCGAGTAGGGCCCCTCAAAGTAGTGGGGAAAACCCGACACATTACCTCGTTCGGGACTGCTTGCAAGGTCATGAAACCCTTGTAGGTTTCGAGGTAATCTAGCAGATCTTCTGAGCCATTGAAAAGATCCGAGAGTATAGAACTTTGGGAGGAGCAGCCTAGCCATAACCGCCGTTATGAATGGTAGATTTGCCTTGGGCATCTGCCCGTCACCACCTCCCGATCCTTTCTCTTTTATTTGCTTCAGAACACCTTCGAGCTTCTCCTTGAGTTATCTCAGCCCCCTGTGCCGTGAAATCTTCTAGTAGGGCTATCTTGCTTGGCGTTGGCGGGGCATCTTCTCCTCCGCTACTGGTGTGGTTGGCCAGCTCCCTAGCCTTTGGGCTCCTTGTGAAGGTCTTGTGCTAGCGGATCCACTGATGGTCGGGGGCCAGGGGGCTCTCGCACGTAGGTGTTGTACTAGGATTTCATTTTGCTCCACCAGCGTTACCACCAGCTGGGTGAGATTATGCACTTGCATCTCCGTTGGATTATTGCCTTGGGTGGCATTGCCCTCATGCCTTCCTCTTTCGTTATGGGAAGCATTGTCTTCTTGCCTTCGTCTTTCTTGCGTTGACCTGGTAGTCATCATTGTTTCGATTGATTAGTTGAATTTGTATAAGTGAGAAATGTCGTTCCCACAAACGACGCCAAATTGATGATGCCAGGAATTGGTAACCCGCCCCTAAACTCTTGCTCTGGCTCCTGCACACAAGTCCTACGGTCGGGGGTGGTTGTTTGGCGAAGGAGCCTCGAACGATCAAATTAGTAAATGTTGAGTGTGGACAAACGGGAGTGTATGGACTGTAGATCTAAAAAGAACGCACCTCATCTCATGGTTGGAAATAGGTTTTTATTGCCCAAGGGGAGGATCAATCCCAGGTGGACCAACGGCCGCCGATCGTGCCCTCATTCCATTTGGGGAAGGCTATCATGCCAATTCTGGACGTCATCTTCGGGATGCCGAGTAGTCGGGGGCGCCATTCCGGGATTGCTTGAGAAATTAGGGGTGTATCCGTGCAACGTTATTTGCTCGGCATTCCTCGGGCAGTTTGGGTAAGGTACTTGAGTCCGAGTGGGCACTAACCGATCAAGGTAAAAGCCCGTTGATCGACGTTGCGCATGCCAGGTCAGTCGGTCACCACTTGGCCCAGGAGACTCAGGTCGGTCTGGAGATTGTATTAGCCATTGATCAGTCGAGAGCCAAATCGGGCTCATCATATATAATATGATGCGTGTTTATATTCTACGAATATATATTCAGTTTCTTTCTTTTCCATAAATTTCTTGGGGTTGAGTAGAGAGTACAACAAAAAGGGTATGATACAAGAAATGAAGAACTAGAGATGGGGTTGGATAGCTATTTGGTAGATTTGGTAACATAGGGTACATGGGTGTTGAAGCCTCGGAGGAGTTAATAACACATAATGCTTAATTGGAAATTGAGATCGGTTCCTCATAGGCCTCAGTTG
The DNA here is from genome assembly GCA_019985065.2 of Arctostaphylos glauca. Taxonomy (NCBI): domain Eukaryota; kingdom Viridiplantae; phylum Streptophyta; class Magnoliopsida; order Ericales; family Ericaceae; genus Arctostaphylos; species Arctostaphylos glauca. Next base: position 10,563,459 of record JAHSPW020000005.1, read on the forward strand.
CTTCATAAGACCTTTCTCAAATGCGTATCCTCTTGTATAATTTGGTTTTTGTCATGCTTATGGAGCAATAGGTTTACCATGTGAAAATATACAAGTGTTCCCTAGTGAGGTGATTGATATGGACCTTCTTTGGTTGTTGCATTTGGTTCAAGTTTTCCTTCCCTGTAATTTGAGCTTCATTTGTGAATTGTGAAGTTTTCTTGTGTCTTTTTATGACAATCCACCATTGTAACTGCTTATCCAAAAAAAAAAAAAGTACATGAAATTAAATCCACTGCTAAACCAACAGCTCGGTTTGCTTTGACCTGTGTATTCTGGTATGTCGATTGCGTGTTAATGTGTCTTGTACTTGGTGATGTTTCACCATTACAAGGTTTAGATTCTAATCATGTAAAAACATATCTCAAGAACAAATTGTTTTTTCTGCAGTGTTAAATTTAGGTTAAATTTTTGTTTCTATTGCTTTGTAGCAGGGGAACATCAGAAAGAGGAGTAAATTTTAATTTCGCCAGCCTTGATGTTCACTGGATGAAGGTTTAAATTATGGGGGTAGTTATGAGTGGTGGACACTGGTGGCATGACCTAGACAATACCCTTTTTGCGTACACAAACCAGTAAGAACCAGCCGAAGCATTTGTTAATTACGAAGAGTAAATATGAAGTTCTTAGTTTCTCCATATTGGGAATGAGTATTTATTTTATGTTATTCGTTCTTGTTACTCTCTCTCCCTGGTAGAGGTGGGTGGGTTCAGGCAAATCTCTGTAGATCTCCTTGGATTGGTGAAACATCATTTCTATGGGTTGGATTCTTATTCTTGAAGACATGAACCATGTGACAGTGGCTCTACTGTTTGCCACAGTTTTTTGATGGAGTTGAACAACTGCTCTCCAGTAGAGTTTTTATCCAGATACTGAAGTAACTGACCTGAGCTAACATCTTCTGAATCTCAGGAACCCAATTCAACCTCCCAGAGCTCCATCTCGCTAACAGACTCGATCGTGACACCAGTGGGGTAATGCTAATCACCAAATCACACAAAGTGGCAGGTAAGCTAGTGAAGGCTTTCACAGACCACAAGGTTCGGAAATCATACATTGCGTTTTGTGTTGGGCGAGCTCCAGAATGGAAACAAACAACAATTAAGTCGGGTCATGGTCGATCAAAGTTTGGAGCATGGCGCGTTTATGCCGCTTCAGATGTTGGCCGAAAGTTACCAGGCAGATCAGTTGTTAGATATATGCAAACACTTATTGAAGTATTATCAGTAAATGGGCACGGGTGCTCCAAAGAGTTATCCAATGAAGAAAAAATCATCGTTGTTGAAGAAAAATCTGCATCAGATACTAATCATGTGAAGGAGGATGAGATTTTGGTGCGAGCGTGTCCGCAAAGTGGAAGAACTCATCAAATTCGCTTGCACTGCCAGTATCTTGGAATTCCCATAAGAGGAGATGTAAAATATGAGGGTGTCTATGAGTGGAAAGGGAGAAAATATGATGGCCATGAGCTGCACGCAGAGAGCTTGTCTTTGGAGCACCCTGTTACAGGTCTTCCACTTATGTTACATGCACCTTTGCCATCTTGGGCAAGCCAAGCACTGCAGCAGTTTGTCATCAATCCTTAGGTTTTGAGGCTTCCTTTCATGAACATGTTACGATAACAAGTACCTTTTCTTTTCTTTTCATTTTCTTGTTCGTGTAACAAATTGCAAGTATATCCACCTTTCTTTGTAGCTTATTTTGTGCAAAAATGAAAATTCACAACACAATGTAATTTGCCAAAATCTTCTTCATCGATTGGTTATCAACAGAAATGAAAATTCTTAATTGATTAGCGAATCCCATCTTGTACATGACCTTTTTCTTTTGAAGTTGAAAATTAGTAAGATAGTATACATGATGCTTTAGCAACAAAGTTTCATGCTTTCTGGGCATTTCTTTGTATTTGGCTATTCGCATTGTAGTTGTTACTGTAACTTCCTCTTTCAAGAGGCTTCATTGTAATTAATTTATTATAATTAAAACATCTCGTATGTTTTATCTTTTTGTCTTTCAAATATCAGCTTGACCAAAGACTCACTTTAAATTGGCGTATAAATTATTTGTTTTAATCATTCAGCTATAACTTATTTGAGAGTTAACAAGAGTGAACTTATGAATGCAGAAAGCAAGAAACGTTTAGAACAACAGAGTAAATGCTCGGACTGCTGAGAAAAACTGAAAAAGTAAAATAACTCTTGGTCTTATCCAGTTTATATGGGAGTGTTTGAGCGGGAGTTGAAAAGTTATTTTTTGAGAAAATAGCCAAAAAGAATGCCAAGGGGCACATCGCATTTAATGCCGGGAGCACGGTTACTGGCATGTGGATTGTCAGAGAGACAAACCGCCAACTCACCTCCTCGGTCGATTAGCTTATTGCTGACCGTGCTGAGACAAATTGCGACCAAGCAATTGCAATCTAAGGGAAATTGCGAGAGGTGGTGAATTCCAAATATCTCTGAGGACCAACGAACCACCGACCAGAGGATTAGGCCCATAACGTCATCTCAAATAGACATCGTCTCAGACCGAAGACCTTCTCGGACAATTGTATTGGAAGCCAACCAGCTTTCAATTTCCAGGCCTTGGATGACGTCACCTTGGACTAGAGGCCATCTGCACTGATCAGTCTTATGATGTGCCAAATCAGCCTACAGTTGAGGGTGGGAAATGCAGAAAATGCACTTGAGTGCATTCATCAGGACACTCAACCAATCTTTATAAATATGAGCAAAGGTCCACCAGCAAAGAGGATTGATTACTTGGAGGATTTACGCCAAATTAATTATTGAGGTAGCACTTAGCCACTTTACTATACCAAATCACGGTAAGTAGCATTTTCTACGAGTCGATGCTCCTCTAGTTGCTATCTTAGCCACTGTAGGGCATTTAGACCATTGATTTTGTGGTCATGTTTGGGTCAACCCTCTTTCATCTCCAAAATGACTCGTGGGGGAGTCTCATCGGTCGAGGTCTTTCCTTGGATTTCATGAACATGTCATCATTGTACACTTGCATGCTCCATACGAGCAAGTTACTGAACATCTTCATGACCAGCCTTTGGTACGTTGCTCGTGCGTTTTTTAGTTCGAAATGCATCACCTTGGAGTGATGAACGCGGTCTTCTCCTAGTCTGCTCGTACATTGCTATATGATGATTGTCCTTTATGTGTCTAGGAAGCTCATGCACTTGTGTTTGGCTGTTGAGTCCATGAGCTGGTTAATCTTGGGAAAGGAGAAGGGGTATTTTGAACAAGCCTTGTTTAAGCTGGTGAAGTCTACATAGGTTTTCCACTTTCCATTCTTCTTCTTTACTATCACCGTGTTTGATAGTCATTCGAGGTACACAACCTCCTTTATAGCCTGTGTGGCTATGTCTCGAGGAGTTTTTCTATGTCTTCGTTTTCAGCATCTACATGTTGAACGGTTGACCTCCTACTCTTTTGCTATACGGGGTGCATATGGATGTTGACATTGAGCCGGTGGCTTGCGACCACTGTTTCTACTCTGGGCATCTCATATGGCGTCCATGCGAAGACCTTAATGTTCCTAGTCGAGAAACTCACCATTGCCGACTCTTCTTATTTAATTGAGGAGGCTCCAAGCATAAAGTATTTTTTTTGGAATGATTAAGATCATTCTCGATCTTCTTCAATTGATCCACCATCTTGTGTTTCGGTCGCCCGCCGATATCTTGTAGGATTGGCTGGTTGGGCACCTCTATCATATGGATCTATTTTCTGTTCTCCTCCTTCTTGAGCACCATCAGCATGCACTCTTGAGCTATCGACTGGCTACACTTTATCGGATGCCTTGTGGGGTAGGAAATTTAATTATCTGCTGCGTGCAAGGCTGGCAATCTAAATTCCACGGGGTGTCTGCTTGGATTTGTGTGTTGATCGTAGTGCTGGACATGATCATGGGGTTCACTCACCCTATTATAGAGAATAAAGGTTGACATTTTAAACATCGCGAGAATAGCTACCCTCATTATGTGCCTAGAGAAGGGAGTCTATGGTAGGAATAGCTGCCCTCAAACTGGCTCCTTTGTGCGGGCTTTCTCTTGAGGTCCACTTTCATCTCTTCATCAGACTTCTTCCTTCTCGATCGATCTCTCGGTTGCGAGTTTTTGCTATTTTTGATGTATTCATATGAGACTTTGTGCTTCCTACTGGTTGCGTCGTCTCAGCCATTCCTTTCAGGCCCCTTGTGTGAGAACCCGAGATTTGACATCTTTTTTTTTAATTGTTTTTAGAATGCGTAGCTTTGAGTTTAATATTTAATTGTGGCTTAATCGTAATGGATTAGAACGTTGGGACTCGATGCGAGAGTTGTTGTAGTTCGAGGGAGGTTGATATAATTAATCCAATTATGAGTATATAAGGATTAGGAAACCCTAAAATCAATTTATATTAAAAATACGCAGCTTTTTTCTTTAGGAGATCTCTAAACCCTAAAAGATTGAGAAGGGAGAATGGGTGCCTAAACGAAAGATTTGTGTAACACAATCAACTGGAGAGTTGTAGAAGATATCGAGAGTTTCGCATAGAGTTCGAGAATAGTGTTATACACGGAGTATTCGTAGGTCTTTCGACTACTTTACCGTTTCTGCGTTTTTATCGTTAAAGGTAGGATTTCATATTGATTTACATTGAGATATTGTGTAGATTATGTCTAATTCGATGATATATATATGTTATTTTTGATGTGTGATCAAGTTGGATGTCTTTTGTGTGGATTTTGGGATGATTTGGACCGTTAGGTCGTAGAAACGGCCTACGTAGTTATTTTGTAAAGAACAGAATCTGAAAAAAACAGAGCACTACGATAATCTGATTTAAAAAATTTTTGTTAGGCTCTAAAACTCTAAAATTTCTGAAAATTTTACTGAGTGTTGGGTTATGTGTCTACTATGTTGGGTTAAAATTTCAAAGTCAAATTCAACATACATAATTCTACAAAAATCTGTGATCGAACTGCAGTAGATTCGCGCCTGTGTAGGCTGCACTGACACACTTTGGTAAAACGAGCATAACTTTTAGTACGAGTATCGGAATTACGCACCGTTTGTTTTGTTGGAAACTAGACACATAAAGTTCTAAAAAAATATGTTTTGCATATTATTTTTACTCGAGCAAAATCAGTTTTTCGATTGAATTTGACGAAATAGTTTTGGTGTCTCAAAATAAGGCATCCAACTTTAAACCGACACAAATATATTGTCCAAATTCTATTTTTAACCTATTACGTATCGTTTGAAAACTTGAAGAGTGTAGTTTCTATTGACATTAGACCCAATGTCTCTACTTATAAATTATAATGTTTTAGAATTTTTAACGGTAAACCTGACCACATAGCTTTATCCACTCGAGTAATCTATTGAAAAATAAAATTTGGATTTGTATACACTCCGCCTGTTTCTTGCCTTCCGTTCCACATAGAGTTACTGTTTGAGTCTGATTTTGACTGGTAATGGTACATACGAACATGCATGGACATTGGACTTTAGATAAGGGATGACCCCTCGGTATGAAAGTCCGTAAACTCGACATGGGAGTTTTTGCGATTCCTCTAGTGAAAGACCGTGAAACAACCGGGTAAAGAAGTGGCCCGACGGTCAGAGCAGCCCGTGAACTCTATGATAGAGTCCCCAATGTGGGCTGCCGGCGGTGCAAGACTGTTAAAATTATGCATGAGTAGCATAAGAGCATGATAGTGTTATGAATGTTTAGTCGATGGTTTATATTGTCGTTATGCATATTAACAATTTACAGGTGATGATGTGGACTCAATGACTTAGACCTCGTGTATGAAGATGTTTCAGCATGCCAGATATAATTTATATTTTTGACAATATTTATGTTTAGATGTTCAGTTGGAGGTTTTCAGACTTTGTTTATTTATTTGTTTGGGCATTGTGGGCCTGTTTTGATTAGTTTATATTCAGATTAATTAGGATCAATTATTTGTTATTTGATAGTTGATTATCAGTTATTAGGGATTTATCTCAGTTTATTGGAGTTATGTTTATGTTAAGTTTTGGTTTGAATTATTCCATTGCTTATTTGATACACTAGAAGTTTGGGGTGTGACACCTTGTGAGCCCGAAACACCTGTGCTGGGGTAGAATGATGCCACCACTCCCTGTCTCGTTGGTGCCGTTCCCTGGAACGTCCTCGAACTCTTTCCTTAGAGCCTGCTCGTCCCCTCTCTTCACAGGGTGCTCGACCTTTCTCCAGCTATCACTTTTCACGCCTGGACACCATTTTGACTTTATTCACCTTTCTTTTGAGGCGTCGAAGTTCCCTGTTTTTTTCATCTAAACGAGCCAACAGGGCCTCATTCAGTCCTGCCAATTTTGCTTGTAGCGGCACATTGATTCTAGTTGAGGTAGGCTAGTGAACCCCATTCGTCTATCAATTGGGGCCCTCTTTATGGGTTTGGGGCTTCGTTTTGTGCCCCCGCGTTGCTAGACTAGGTGAAAATGTGTGGTACTATGACATCCATGGCAACTCTCAATTTTTAAACTCCCACTATGATCGTCAATTGTGGGGTATCAGATTATGGGACTACCTCACGAGTCCTTCTAGAGCTTAAAGTGGGTTGACCCGAATGTGCACCGCATCATTTCACTCAGACATCCTCTTCAAAAGGAACAATCAGTTAGAGAAATCCCGACCGGTGATCGGAATGTCCTCCGATGGTTAAGTTAGCAACTATAGGAGAATCCACTCGTATAATAGATACTCAGCGAAGCAAATGTGTATAGAAAAGTAGAAAAGTAGAAGTACAAAGTGTTGCTTAGAGTGTTTTGGTATATGAAAGTGACTAAGAATACCTCAATAATTAACCGGCGTAAGTTCTCCAAGTGGTTGTTTGTTTTCATCTAGATATAGGGAAGTGATATAATATCCTGAGGATATAGGCTAGATATGATATCCTGAGAATATACCTCTGGATATGTATGTCATGAGCCCATGTTTGTTTAGCTCGGAATATGGGTGATGATATAGATGTTGACTTTTGGTTTGTAATGAACAAATGCCCAAATTTTTAAATTTGCCCTCATAATAAAATCACTTATATAGTTTTTTTTTTCAACTTATTTGATCCAAAAAGTAAAATTATTTTAAGTTCTAATTTATAATTTCTTTTGCTTATTTAAAGTTGTAAAAATTACGAGACATTCTTTCGAGATTGACTCTACCGAATTGTAATGGGTACTTAAGACATTCTTTTGCTAGTAAGCTATTTTACAACTTACTTAACTAAATATTATGAATTTTATTCAACTTTATAAAAAAAAACTACATCAAATGTGTGTACAGCTTATTTTAAATTTTTTAAATAAAGAATAAACAGTTGTGGTCCATAAATCTAATTTATCAAAAGTATTAAATAGTTTATAAGTAATATCAAATAGGTTCTTGTCTTTTGTAAATTTTTATTAGAACTCCGTAACTCCAAGGAATGGAAAGACAGTGAGTAGCACCTGCTCAAAGTGGATAGCATAAAAAAAGCTATAGGCCACCGAGCGAAGGAAATCAGTCAGGAAAGGGGATTACCCCCAGGACTTTGCGAGGCTTTGTGTTAGTTGTTTAAATTAACCATTTCTATTGACAAAAGGAATCTAAAAAGTAAAAAACAAATAAAAACGAAATCAATCACAGGGATAATATTGCCATTGTCATCTTATCCCAAGGGAAGATATTTGTAATACTAGCCCCTCTTGTAATTGTATATCCTACTCTCTTCTGGATATAATCTCTCATCGAATATGCATGTAATCTCGTGTCTAGTAAACAAAAAAAACCCCGGATTTGTGGGGTCCTAAGCAGGGGCGAACCTACTGGGGGGGGGGGGGGGGGGGGGGGGGGGGGGGAAGGGGGGGAGGTGTCACGTGACACCCCCATGCTCCACTTAAAGCAAATTTTTTTTTTTTTTTTTTAAGATTTTAAGAGTAAATCAAGTTTATTGTGTAACACTGTGACACCTCCATACTCTTTTGTTCAGTCAAACTCTCCCCAATTTAGTTCATTAAGTTTTGAATACCTATATTTTTTTGTTATTGAATACAAATTTAATTTTTAGTTGTTCATTATTTTGATAGTGACACCCCCAGGCTCAAATCTTGGGTCCGCCCCTGGTCCTAAGATTTCATCTCCTATCTCAACTTTCTTGTCCCCTAAACAAACAGCCTCTAAGTGATCGATCCGTTTTGCTGGTGGACCATCACTCCTATTTATATGAATCGGTTGAGTGTCATGATGAATGCACTCGAGCGTATTTTTGCATTCGACATTGTCAATCATGGGCTGATTTGACACATCGAAGATTGTTCAATGCACCTCTATGTCGGTCGACAGTGCCCACCAAGATGGTATGGGCCGAGGTGACGTCATCCAAGGCCTGGTATTGAAAAAGCTGGTTGGCTCAAGATGGTCGGCATCCAATACAGTTGTACGTCTGAGAAGGTCTTCGGTCTAAAACGATGTTTATCCGAGACAACGTGATGAGGACTAATTCTCGAGTCGGTGATTTGCTGGTCCTCGGATGTCTTCGGGTCGGCTACGAGATTTATTCACCTCCAATACTAATATATTCTTCGCTATATTTCGACTGATCACTTCAGTATGTTGTTATTTTACAAGGCGATAATACTATTTGTTCTTCGATTTCTGCTTCTAAATCTTGGGATATATTTTGCTACTTTGGTCTCCTTCTGCAAGGCTAAGAATCAATTTGCTTCAAATTATTTTTGTCTGGTATTCTTAGCACAATCTAATAATTGTACAATTATTGCTTTGTAGGCCCGTTCAACTGTTGTTTCTTGTCCAAGAACATAGCTCTGGGTGCTTCAGGCAATTGTGGTTTTTCTATTTATTTAGGTAAGAATTAATGACTTTATCTTTTTGTTCTCTTCAACCTATGTTGTTTGTCGACTTCATTTCTTGTTTTCAAATTACTCGAATGACTTTATTTTATTTTTTAGCGTTGGTTGTGCGCTGCTTTATTTTTATATTGTTGGAAATTTGGTAAGGTTGTGAATAAAATTAGGATATCGGAAGTCGGAGGGTCTCACGAGGCAACCAAAAGATCTCAACAGTTACAACTCATTTATTGTTGCATTGATTGCACCATTGATATCCATTTATTTTTCTATTAATCCTATTATTTATGCTTCTGCCGGTTTTAAAAGCTCTAGGATTCTATTTACAGGGAATCATTCTTGGTTTCAAATATACCGAATGATTTTCCATGTGATTTTTATGGAGAAAGAGGTAGGTGTTCCATCAGCCGAGTGAGCCGTTTTATCCTGGGAGACAGGTGCCGGAGCAATCCTCCAACACCCACAGGAGATGGCAAATCTGTTTTAAAGGGACTGTGATTTCGTAGGACTGGATTTGGTAATGTATTTTTGTTTTCGAATTTGTATTGTAATTCTGTTCAGTAACATTTGGTTATCGTTTTAATGAAATTATTTTCTGCAATAGAATTCGATTAACTTGTCCGCACAATATTTTTTCCTACAATCTTAAAATAGAATCATTTTGGTTGATTGGTATTTGAATTTTTTTCTACAATCTTAAAACAAGATTGTTGATCGGTTGCTGGGTATTTGTATTTTCCTTGAAAATAGTTTTCTGTGTGGGACTAATCATTTCACGTAGATCAGTTTTTTTTTGCGTGCTTGCTGATTGTTGTAACAGAGCACTCTAACATGGTCTGTGTTCAGAATTGAGAAAACGAGATGCCAATCACATCCACGGATTGGGAAGGTACTTGATTTTGGCCATGAAACTACCCATGTAGCACTCCTGAGGTATTCATTTGTCTAAGTGTTTGATGGGTCTCTTTGATTTTTCAAAATTATGCTAGGTGGTTCTCTGCAAATGGGCAGTTTCTGCTCATATTCTCATGGTGTTTTTGCACCCATGGGTAGATAGATTATTGGGTTTTTAAAATGTGAATAACTATGAAGATGTTACTGGTAGACCCCAAAAGATGACAAAAGGTTATCGTGAACTACTGGCTCTTACTGGCTCTTTGTTGTTTGTTGGGAATTCGCTCAATATTTTATTCGGCATTGATATGATCATGCTTTCATAGATCATAGGTTTTCATGTGTTAAAACACTGTTATACGTGGCTGAGATTTTATCTAGCCTCAATGATTTAAGGGTTTCATTTAGGAGTTACAATTTTTTGGGAAAAAAATGAAGCATGACTCTGAGGTAACATAAAAGGAAAAAAAAGTTATTGAAGATTACAGATATGCTTTGATTGGGCAACCACTCCAGGAAGTACCTTTGGATACTAGCAAGGGATTCGACATCCCATCAACTATTGAGAGAAGTCGAGTCTTGTCCTATACAGAAGTTTTGCTTGTCCCTCTAAGAACTCTTGATTTTAGCATGTCTTACAATGTCATCACGGTTTCATGCGAGGTATATATTTTGTGTTATACTTTGGAACACCATCCATTTGGCATAAGAATTTAGCCATGTTGGTAATTGCTTTTGCAGCTTCAACATCTCGTGACCCATGATTTGGGTAAACTAATAATCTCCTATGTGATTATGGTAACTAAGGATAATTTGTGATATTTGTCAAGTGGTGTGACCATAATTGTTTGTGTGCCAACATAGATATTCTTGTGTGATAATGCTCATTTTTTCGATGAGAATGAGTAGAGAATGGCACGTTGTTGTCAACATGAAAGTCAAAAATAGAAAAATTTCTTTTTAATATATTGAAAGAAGCACCAAATCATTGGGTTTGGTTCAGTGATTTATGTCACTTGAAGTTCGTATACGTACGACAAGAAAAAAAGTTTTATACTTTTGTCATTCATAGCATGAAAAAATGCTATGAATACTTACTCAAGAGTAAGTGTGAGATTTGGGATAAACTCATTCTTTTCATAATGGAGTGTTAAAATCAATATAGCAATAAAGTTAAGGTGCTAAAAAATCACCGTTTAGTAAATTTGGTGTACGACATGAAGCACCATATTCACTTTAACTCGATAAAGTTGTTGAATTAGGAAATCATGCTTTATAGGCAATGATGATTGCTATGATTGATAAGTTTTGTTTTATCAGGTACCATGCAAGAAAAGTGATTAAAAATTTAAGAATGTGGGGGTTGAGAGACTTCCTCTTAATTTTTGAAATTTAGGGGTATCTTGCGGCTGCACTATACCAGATATCTTACTGTACTAGAAGGGTACATGATGCAAACTGAATGTTTGATATAAAGGATTCAAAATCCATAAGGGGATATATTTTCACACTAGTAGGTACATATGTGTGTTGAAAATCTTCCGAATAGATGTGTATAACATGGTCTATGATGTTATTCCGAGTTTATTGCTCTAGACAAGACAACCGAAGAGTCAAAATGGCTACATCTTCTGAATAGATGTGTGTAACACGGTCTATGCTGTTAGTTAGAGTATATTGCTCTAGACAAGGAAACTGAAGAGTCAAAATGGCTACGCCAACTTCTGGAAGATGTTTCTAGGTGAATAAAAACATGTGCCAGCAATATGTGTAACTTGTGATAGCCAATTGAAAATTAGACGGGCACAGAGTAATGTATAATGGTAAGTCTCGACATGTTACGTTGACACAATATCATTAAACAACTGCTCTCAAGTTAGATTATCACAATTTGACAACGTGAAGTCAAAAGACAATATTACCAATCTGTTAACTTGAGGGTTAAATAGAGAACTAGTTGTAAAGCATCGACGGGAATGCAACAAAAGCCTATGATGTTAAAAACTACCATGATAGAAACCCAACCTTGTTGACTGTAGATCCCAATATCAAGGTTCAATGGAATAATCTAATCGCATGTGGTTACAGAGATCACTAAGAAGATTGATTCTCCCACCATTTTCTATAGTTCAATAGTGATGTTGTTAAGGTTAAACAATTGCTATTTGCTTTTAATGACTCTTATGTGTTGGAATTGAGATTCCTAGTAGGGTATATGAGATACTCGTGATAAGAGGTCACCTATGTCAGTATGAAGTGGGCCGCTTCAATAAGAATTCAAGAAGGCAAAATTCTTAAAATATTTGTAGAACCAAGATGCGTGTTCATGAGCAAAATGAACACAACAGTGAGAACTAAAACTGTATTAAGAGAAATTCCTTTGTGGAGTCTATTGTCTCGGTTTACATAAATGGCAGAACAATTTAAGACATCAGATTCATTGATTTACCAGTGAATCCGATAGGCTATCATAATGGAAGGTTCAAGACCAAAAGTTACATATCCAATACAGATATTATCTAATGTGCTCTCTCTCTCTCTCTCTCTCTCTCTCTCTCTCTCTCTCTCTCTCTGGATTTGATTTTGTACTTTGTGTCAATTTTTTTGCCAAATTCATTTATGTGGAGGATTATTAAAAATTTGGTAGGGTTGTGAATGAAATTGAGATAACAGAGGATCTCATGAGGCAAGCGGAAAATCTCAATGTTACAACTCATTCGTTGTTGCATTGATTGCACTATTGATATCCATTTATTTTCCTATTAATCTTATCATTTATGCGTTCGGCGGTTTCAAAAGCTTTAGGATTCTATTTATAGGGAATCCTGTTCTTGGTTTCAAATATACCTAATGATTTCCGTGTGGTTTTTATGGAAAGAGAGAGATAAGTGTTCCATCGGCCAAGTGAGCCGTTTTACACCGGGAGACAAGTACCAGAGCGATTCTTCAACACCTACAAGAGGCGGCGAATCTGTTTTAAGGGGACTGTGATTTCATAGGACTCAGTTCGGTAATGTATTTTTGTTTCCGAATTTGTATTGTAATTCTGTTCTATAACATTTGATTATCGTTTTAATGAAATTATTTTTTGGAATAGAAATTCGATCAACTTGTCCGCACAATATTTTTTCCTACGTATACTTCTGAAACTTTATCGTTTACAGGTTTCTCTGCCACACCGATATAAGAACCCCCAGGAAAGAAACATAATTAGTATGTCATTTACAGTACATTGAGGGAAGGAAATTCCTTTTTGTCGTATCAAAGATTTTCTTTTATTTAAGTGCTCATTTTTCACGCATTTATTTGGCAGAATGCGCACAAAAAGGGTGAACGTAATATTGGTTCATGGTCAAGGGGGTCTTGCAAGCCTTTTTTTAGGCAAAGAGGGTTATATGATATTCAATTAAAGCTTGGGAAGAATTGCTATATCTTCATCTTCACCCCCTTATCTTACCTATGCTATAAGCACAAAAATACTATTATTTCCCTTTTAAAGTTTTATTGATGAGCTTAAGGATTTCATAAAAAAATTCATCTGTTTTTATATTCAACTATTAAGGATGAAATACTCTATAGTTTTGCAGCCCAACATTTTGAAGAATTGCCAAGAACAAATTAGAGGAGACCATTGCAGCCCATCATGGTCCTTCTCTTTTGAATCCAATCACTTTTTGTTTCAAACCTTGCAGAAGAATAAGAAACCCAATTGACATTGACATAAATCAGAAACTTGTATTTATAACATTTGCATTTGGTTTTTTGTTTTTTGGTTCTTAGGTGTAACTATGACTGTGATTTTGAAGATCATATGAGCTTCTACGGTGTTGTTTCGTAGTGATTCTTGTTACTCTCTCTCACATATGCACAGTTAAATCCATCAAATTTGGTTTTTGTTTGTTGAAATTTTCTTGATGTGGTTGTTTCCAGCATCATCTTTGTATGCCTATTCTACTCTATTGTCTGGGAACTTTCTTTATCTGGTTAGGTTAAGCATAGGCAAAGGTAAAAGAAGGCAATTGATTAACTTTTGGGGCTACCCACCTATGCTTGACGCTCTGAATGCAACTTAGTTAGAACTTCCAGAGTAGGAAAAATATCTCATATTTATCGACATTTAATTCATAGTAAATTGTTTGAAGTTTTGGATTGTCTAGACAAGGTTTGTTCTCAAGGGGAGTCTCCACAGTTTATTCGACTGCATGTCCTTAGTGCTTCTCTTATTTACTTTTCCTTATCATTCCATGACCGAAAAGGAGAAGATATGTTTGACTCGATGTTTTTGGATATTTTCTTGGGTGATTACTGATAGGGGAAGCTTTTCTTTGATTTAACTTGGTTTTAGTTGGCAACATATTGTTGGTTCATGATGAGATTGTTGGAAAAATGGTTTCGAAAAAAACACAGTTTTAGCTAACTTTGAGGTAAAATAAAAGTGGGTCCCATATAATTTTGTGTGTAGATCCAAGTAGCAATGTGTTTACATACACATGAAACTTAAGATTATATACGTGGTTGGTCAAAACTATTTTATATGTGAATTAGAAATTGAATCTAAAATAGGCTCCAAAAATTAGTAATTTTTGGTGAAAATAATGTTAATTCTATATAGGAAAAATGTGAAACTTTCTAGTGACTTATATAGCTTGACATTGGTTAAGAGTTTGGGTCCCAAGGGACACCTCACTTTTGTGGATGGGAAGGACTTAGGTAGCATGGACTTTGGCCCAACTACCACACGTGCCGCCGTCAATCGTGTCGAGTTTGGATTTGGGTTCGGGTCATTTAGATAATAATCTTTTTACTGAAAATTTATTTAACTTAATTATTTAATTAATTTTCTAGATTTAATTCTTGATCCGATTAACCCGTTTGGAGATTTCTAATCCGTCCGTTACAGACCCACGTGGCCTAACCGAATTTGACCGTTGGTCTTAGGTTGGTTCCTGACCGTTTAAATGCCCAACGGCTGCGACCCCTAGGCCAAACCAATGCAACTGAACCAAATCGATTTTCCAACCAAACCAGTGCACTTCTTTACCTTTTTTAGGCCGAACCAATGCAACTCTTGAGCAGAGTTGCACCTTTTTACAGCCTATAAATAAGGGTCATTCTAGTCCACAATTTCGTACTTAATAATTCAAACATTTGATCTTGCATTCATAGAATTTTGTTGCATTAGAATTTCTGTTCTTTGAGAAAGAGTCCAGTGCACATTCTAGTTCGATAAACTAGTAATTTGCAGTACTGTTACTACTAATGTTGATCGTTGCATCTTGGGAGATAGACGCCAATTCATCTCATACCACCGTAGCGAGGGCGTATTTTGTCTTAAGGAGATTGTGTCCAACACAAATCTCGACAGTAAGTGTTCGCGTTCAAACATATTCGTCCACCACTTGCTTTATCACTAGAATTTGATAAATATTCAAATAAGTTTATGTCTTATTATTTTTATTGTTGTTTATGTTTTTCTTTCCATAACAAATTAATAAAGTCTAAATAACAATGTCTTATTATTGATATGATGATCATGCTGATATTAATTTTACTGGTTGTTTTTCATTTTATCTATTGATGTGAATGTGCTTATTGCTAATTTGGTTTCACGATTTGTTGTGAGTTTTTGGTTAGTTGCAAGTTATATGTTGATTTCTTAGTGTTTACAAATTTGAAGTATCATCAAGTTATAATTGATTTTGGTCTCGAAATTGTGGAAGGGAGAGATTGTCAATTTCAAATTGTTATTGGCAAGTTTTGGAGGAGTTAAGATTTAAGTTGAGTTTTAGATTTTAGACTTTGGTTTTTATTATCATTGATTGATTTTAGGTTTATTTAAGAAGTCAAATTTGGGTTTGATTAGGCCTTAGGATTTTGTAGAGAATTTTTGGATGTTTTCCAAAACTCTTTTCTAGCGGTCTGTTCTTGAACATGAGTTGAAATCCGGATTTCAAAATATTTTGGAAGTTTTCAAGAGAAAAAATTTCATAGGTGGCTCGAGCCAACTGAGGTCACTTAAGCAAGCTCCCGATTTTCAAAACTTCAGTAGCCTTATTTTGGCAGCTCGAGCAAGCTGTCGAAATTCATGAGGGTGCTTATGATATGTTGAATCAATATCTTGGTGTAGCATTTCTCAAAAATCACTATCAATTATATCTTGCGAGGTATTCTGAAGGAGTTAAGATGCAATCTTGGAGAAAAATCTAAGAAGGAGTCGAATTTTGAAAGAGTATCTAGCAGAGCGAGTAGTTTATGAGGAGTCGATAAAATGTTATAAATCAACATAGAGGAGTCTAGATTTGATTGCGTAAAACTCTGTTATTATGCGATTTGAGTATAGTGCATTCTTTCTTCCTATAATTTTTTTTTTTTTGTGTGTATATTTGTGTGTTATGTTTTCTTGTGTTTTTTATTTGTTGTTCCAACATAATCTCATAGATTAAATTACAGATTATTAATTGGAAAAAAATTAAATAATAGTAAATCAATCAGCATTTCATCGAAGTGCCGATAAATATTTTGAGAAGATTTAGTTATTCAACTTATTAGTAAAGTGCAAGTTAATATTTAATTTCAGCCTATTATAACTATGTGGTATCATCTTATTGGAAGAAACCTTTAGTAGCATTGTGTCGTGAATCTTCTTCGTTAAGAAATAAGATGATGATGATGTTATTCTACAAGGTGATGACTTGTTAATCAAATTAAAGTTTAGATGGGAATAGTCAAAAAGTATAGGTTCAGGAGTTGAACTACCTACTCCCCGGTAACTGTCGGATCTTCCTTTTTTGTTTATTTATTTAATAGCGATAATACTTAAATGGGATCCCACTACAATTTTTAATATTCGTCTAATTTACTAACTTCAAAAAAGTAGTAACCAAAATTTTTCTTTAATTTGTAAAAGTTTATTATTTCATATTGTGTGATTTCTTTGTATGATTTTCTGTTAAAATATTTATATTTTCTTATTTGTTTCAATGAGAAATTAAAAAAAATATAAAAATATGTATCAGAATAATAAAAAAAAGTTATCATAAGACGATACTAAAAACATAGTATTTTCCAAACATTTTTCATAATTAGAGCAACTTCAATAGCCTCTTCAAATGAGACTTTTTGGCTACTTTAGCTAGTCAAATCCTTTAGCCAGTCAAATTCAAAAATTGGTAGTCTAACAGTCTCTTCAAATGACTAGCTATTTTACCTATCTTCAGTTTGGCTCGCTATATGTGATGAGTCTTTCTCGCTCGCTATTTAGATTTTTCATCGCATTCATCCCTCTCCTGCCAAACTATTCGCTCCATGATCGTAAAAAGAATGTCACATCATTGTCATGTCATTGAATGTGGACAACACACGTGTAGCATATATATTCTTTTTTGTTTGTCAGTTAATTTAGTTTTTATTGGATAGCTAAAATAGAGAGCAGTGTTGGAATACATAAGTGAAAAAGTAGATAGACAAATTAAGTAGTGTACATTTTTTATCCTTTTCACTAGTTAAATTAACGAGTGTTGTTGGAGTTACTCTAAATTTTTTAACTTTTTAATTCTTTTTTGTAAAAAAGTAATTAATACCAATTATTTAATGTGAACTTAATAAAAAGATTTTTAAAAATAAAAAAAAATACAATAGCATTAATAACAAAACTTTTTTGAGGGATGTGTTCTGCAAAGAGTAATTCCAATCGACTGAAAGGGTCAAATCTAAGAATTGGCATTTGACTATTCCCCATAACTGTCAAATTAACAGCCCTTTCTTCCCCAGCAATGCTATTTACAGAGAAGGATATTCCGAATAACGTACCGATACCTTTGAAGAGTTAAATTATTTGCTCGAACAGTTTAATTCCTCAAAAGCATCTGTGAAAAATTTAGAATACCCTTCTCTACAAATACCATTTTTGCTTCTTCCCCTGTTAATGTTTAAAATTGATCAATTAAGAGCAAAATGTTGGCCGTTGAGTTCTTTTTTTCTTAAGTATCTAAACTTTGACACGTATAGTTTGAGAGAAAAGATTAGCGATTGTTAAATTTGAAAATGTCAACTAATTATTTAAATTGTTAAAAAGATCTGATATCTTTCATTTAAAGTCAAAGTTAGCTAGAGATTCTTTTAGATTTTTCCATTCAGTGTTGGGGTTCAAGTTTTTATACTCGTTTAGTGGGATAAAACATACTCTTTAGCACTCGTAATATGCGGTGAGAACTTTACTCCGATCGTGAAGTAAGTTTGGTGGAGAGCTAAGATGTATTAGCTTAATATGCATGTGTGTGTGGATGTGTGTGTGTAAGTAAAAGGATCATAAAGAAAAAGTGTAATATGAAGAGTATTTTTGTATCAATTCATTGACATTGACTTTGCCTTTTTTTGCCTTGTATGCTAAGCAATACTCCATTGGATAAACTTCCTCACCACCGTTGCTTTGGGCTTTTTCACTATTATTTGTTTATTTTATGTGGGCTTTTATTATTGAAAATACTAAGATATACTCAGGAAATCCTCTATAATATTTATAACATGTTAATCTTATCTTAAAAAAGGGATAACAGTCAGATTAGAAAAACCCAAAAAATGAAAAAAGGAGATTAATATTGCTTGCATTGCAACCCCAAGGGGTTGTCCGAGTGGTAGAGCAGGCGAGCTGTAAACCCAGACGTCCAGCGGTCGAAACTCGGCAACCGCAAAAACCTTGGGGCCACTGGGGGAAACAAAGGGTCGACACGCCAGGGCCTCGAGGACTAGTCGGCAGAGGTGGGGGACCCCCCAAGCAAGACCAGCTTGGTCCCCAAGCCGTCCGGATACCTCGGTTATCAAAAATATATATATATATATTGCTTGAATTGCTAATTTCCATGTGACTTTAATTCATGTGATCATACTTTTAATATTTAATTACCAGCCTCAGTTTAGAATCCCAATACCCATTAAACAAATAATGGTACATCCGTTGTGGAATCCCCACCCACACACACATACACCCACACCTCACATACAATTGTACAATGAAATAATCAAGTAAGAACACAAATAAATCTCAAGGGGTTGCTCTAGTGGAGATCGTGGTGAGCCGTAAATTCGAAGGTCCCGAGGTTGAATCTTGTTGGTAATAAGGAAGGGCCGCTGTGTTTTTGTCCAATCGATAAGCTCAAGGCCCTAAGGATTGGTCGCATTTAGGTGGATACTCGGAGAAAGAAAAAGAAGAAGGTTGACATTTGGGACATAAGGTTAGGGAAAGGACAAATAAGGAAAATGAAACCGATCAAAGGATAATAAATAGAATTTTGTAGAAAGGCCTATTTGTTCACCTATGTACTGGAGTTAATTTTGGTTTCAGTTCTACTTGTTGAGCACATCCTTCACCAAACTAGGCTATGTTTGGTTAGGTGTTTGGGAGATTTTCTCCCAAACAAGTTTCTGGAACAAGTTTCTCAAACATTTTCTCAGACAACTTTTTCTCTCTATAAAAAGTGTCTCTGAAACATTTTTCTCCCAGACAAGTTTCTGAGACACTTATAACCAAACAACGTCTCAGAGTTTTGTTTCTAAAAATTGTTTCAGAAACACTCAAAACGAACACAAGAGTAAGGGTTTTGTTATTAACTGATACTTTTTATGAGTCTAGAAAGGATTCTAGAACCATGACTTGCAATAAATGATGATTAAAAAAGGTAGAAAAGCATATTATCTGGAAAAGGAATATAAATATAGGACCACATTAGTAATTGAGAGAATGATTCAAAGAGAATTGACGTGTATGTAGAATAAATCATTATCAATCTATTTAACTCAAGGAAAACATCTCCTATCTACCAATCAAACATATATAGATTACCCAAAACAGCATTTTGTACATCAAAACAATATTATTTTAACACACAATACGTTTTACTGTGCACAACAGAGTCCTGTATATTAGTTTTGACCAATTATTCTGGTGAATTAAAAAAAGTATGTAAGATCCGCACATAACTGAGATTTCTTTCTTTTTTTTTGGGGTTCGTACTTTTTATTTCAGTTGTCAAAATCAATATCTTGAAAAAGTCAAATTTCTCTCGAACAATTCTATCCGGTTCGATTCACTTTCTTTTGTCATCCATTTCATTTAAATTTTAGTTTCGGAGATTTTTCTAGAGATCGAAACGGATTGAAGAAAAAAAATAAAGAATTGGTAAATCAAGTAGAAGGTGGGTTCACGTAGCTCTGACCTGATCATCCCCCATTCGTTTATGTATATATTATATGTTTTACTCTTTTATCTTTATACCTATTAAATATATGTATTGCAATTTCTTTTTGGTCATTATTCGAAGAAGAAAAAAAAGTATGGAGATAATTCTCTAATTAAAGAATCAAATGCGAATAGAACTGTATTCCACATTCAGACATCGAAGGCCGGGTCCGAAAATGGTCAAAACCATCCCCAGTCCAGCTATTGCCATCCCTAAATTTTTTTTCTCTTTTTTTGCAAATCTCCACCTAACACGTTTGAGGAAAACAAGAGAAAAATAATGAAAATTTTAATTTCTTTTGTCAACTGTTCTGTCACCTCTTTAGCCCATCTCTTGTCCATGCTAGCAATTTTTAATGAATATGATCATCCATGACTCTCAACGTGAAGCTCGACTATTATTTATCAGCTTTTTATCTAGAACTACATCGTTTACAAATCAAGACATCTTCAATTTGAAAATTCTCTTCTTTTTTTTTTATATTGATTCCCATCCTTATTAAAAAAATGATTACTACATATAACATATAGACTATGTAGGAGAATGCACAATGTGGGAGTCAATAAAAAAAGTTAACTTCGAGGCTAAGGAAATGAAACAAATATACATGATTAATAAAGACTTAGAAACAAAAATATAATAATGATCGTTTAAAAATAGCAGGGTCAACATTCTTAAATTAAAGGGATTAATTTCTTAATTCAAATTTTAATGTTCTAAACAAAATCATCACAAAATACAAGAAAAATAATTTCTTTTTCCAACATCGGAAAAGTTCTTCTTTTTTTTCACTTACAGAACAAGTAACTAATCTATTCTTGACAATTAACCAAGTATTAAGATGAGGGAAAAAATCTTTTTTATTTCTTTGTTTTTGTTTTGGAAGAGATTATTATTTCTAAAGTTTCTGAATTCTCACTAAATTGCCTAAATTAAATTTGGTCCAGATGACACGTAGTGTGGATAAATACTAAGTGGTTACCTGATAATCAAACCTACCACGAAGAACAAACTACCATTGGCCCATCCGTCAATCAAACCAACCTTCTTAGCAAATTCCTATAAACCCCATGCAAAGCAAAGCCACTAATAATTATACCTTTCGGATAACTAGATAATATAGTTCCTCTTCTCTGGGGTTCTGCAGTTTCAGATTCTATATAGATACTTCAAAAAAGGCCACGGCTGTTTTGTAGTACATTTTCCAAAAACAGAACTGCTGAACATAAATTAAATTTTTGTATTTTTTGAAATGGGTGAGGCCCTTACACAGATTCTGATACCTTTGGCTGCCTTGGTGGGAATTTTGTTTGCTTTATTTCAGTGGTATTTGGTATCAAAGGTGAGGGTTTCAAGTGGGTATGGCTCCGACAATGGGTACAAGGACAAGTTAATTGAAGATGCAGTTGAACCAGAGGAGGGTCTTGACTCTGATGCAGCTATTGCCAAGTGTGCTGAGATCCAAAATGCCATATCTGTTGGTAACTCTCTCTCTCTCTCTCTCCCCCCACAACCCCCCCCCCCCCCCCACACACATAAGTTCACGTGGGTGTCTTGTTTTGTTATGTGTAGCATTGTGATAATTGGCAATAAGGGTCTGTTGATATGGGTTTTTTCTATTTCGCATGGTAGTTTTAAGGTCCGATTATGTTTTTGAAGTTGGGGCATTTAATTTGATAGTAGCTCTGGTGATTACTTCAACTTTTTCAGTTAAAACAGTTACATTTGGTTCTTCTTCTTCGGCTCTGAATATTGAACCTGTTTTCTGTGTAGCAGTGCTTTTAATTTGCGATGTGTATGAACTGAGAAATTTGACTCATGTTGCAATGTTCTTTTTTACCAAAGAAAAGTTTTAAAAACCTTTTTGGTTGTTAGATAAAGTAACCAACGTTCTGCCATTTTTCCTTGGAAATAATTTGGTTTTTGTTTCTCTAATGATTATTGTTTTCCTAGGTGTTTGATTTGTTGTTCTTGGTTAATACATATGAGTATTTTTGCGTTCTTGTGGACAAATTTCATGTCGAGGTCCATAAAAGAGAGAATGTTCAACACTTCAAGTTTTATCTGCTTTGCTGACTAGTAGCTCTAATAAATAGAGTTGTTAAAGATACAGATTTTATCCCTTTTCTAGTCAGAAGATAATTAGGACATGCCTTTTATATAACAGGTGTTTGTGTCATGACTATACAGAGGTACTTCTACTGATACTGTGTGTTTTTTTTCCGTCTTTTCGAACGACAAAATTTTTCTTGATCTGGTTTCTTATTAGGTTCATCTAGCTAATTTACACGGTGCCACATATTTCAACCTCTGAAAATTTTAGAGGTTTTTATGGGCTCTCCTTTCCTTTCTTAACTCAATAAGTTCTACAAATAATGATGGTCAATAGTGCAAAGAAGATAAAGCACTGACTACCAGGTGTATGTGTTGCAGTCATTTGGGTGTGGAGTGATCCGAGTTTACAGGTCTCACCACATATCTTCAATTGTAAAGATGCCTTAATCCGTATATCCTTGCTATCTAGTCCTTGGCGCGTGGGATTTAAATTCACAAGTGCTTTGTTATTTTTTCCTTACACTGCAATTTGTAAACAGTCCTTATGGTTTATTGAACTGTATATCTGTGACGATTTCGGTCCACATTTTCTGAGTAGATGTTTTTTTCCTTTGTCTTCACCATATAAATTTATTAGGAATTTCTTGTTTTTTAGTATGCCATTCTTTCATTTAGAAGATATAGTAAAGTGGTTCATAAACTGATGGAAGCATTGCACATCCCCTTTTCTGTTTGTATAAAATCAGCTCTATTTTTGTTCTTTTCTTTTTTCCTTCCAGAAACTAATAACTTCTAATGAGTAGAAAGCTGATAATGTTACTTATCGCATGTTCACAGGGGCAACATCGTTTCTGGTTACCCAATACAAATACCTTGCCATCTTCACAATTGTATTTGGTGCTATCATCTTCTTCTTCCTCGGATCAGTTAATGGCTTCAGCACAAAAAGCCAACCCTGTACCTATAACAAGGGTAACCAATGCAAACCAGCCCTAGCAAATGCCTTCTTTAGCACAATCGCCTTCTTGCTTGGCTCTCTTACTTCAGTTCTCTCTGGTTTTCTCGGGATGAAAATTGCAACCTATGCTAATGCCAGAACAACTCTAGAAGCAAGGAAGGGTGTCGGAAAGGCATTTATTACTGCTTTTCGATCTGGTGCTGTGATGGGTTTCCTTCTAGCTGCCAATGGCCTTTTGGTTCTGTATGTCTCTATTAATCTTTTTAAGTTGTACTACGGGGATGATTGGGAGGGACTTTATGAATCTATTACCGGGTATGGTCTTGGGGGTTCTTCCATGGCCCTATTTGGAAGAGTTGGAGGTGGCATATACACAAAAGCAGCTGATGTTGGTGCTGACCTTGTTGGAAAAGTTGAACGGAATATTCCGGAGGATGATCCTCGTAACCCAGCAGTAAGTTTCTGCCCCAATATTTTCTGAACTTCCAAATCAAGCATGATGCTGAATTGTTTAGTAACCTTAATTCTGTGTTACATAGACTGATCATGGTGTAGAAATGCTTAGTAGACTTAATTTCATGTTACATAGACTCTCCTGCCGTATAAAGTACCATGATTGGATATTTGACACGAGTAACCAAACTTTCAAATCAATCGTGGATATGTCCGACATCAGTGGTTTGACATCTGCCCATGACATAATTTTAATGGTCTAAAAATATTTATGCATATAACTCCAACATTATGCATGAATGCACTTTTTTAGCATGGTAACACCATTTTATTCTTCAAAAAAAGTTACAGCAAGAAATGAATTTTGGCATTGATCCGAACTTCCAAATCAATCATGGGGTATGGGTCAAGGTGGGTCGTGGGATTTCCACTCACCAAGCATACTTGGTAGTTCGATTTCTTTTACAGGATGGATAAAAAAACACTCATAGTTTGTTGGAATGCATTTTTTAGCTTGTAAACATCAGTGTACTCTGGGGAATGAAATCACATCAAGTAATGGACAGTAACATACAGATCCGAAATTCCAAATGAATCATGAGGGACGGATCTGTCATGGGTGGTTGGAGTCGTTGGGCTTCCACCCTGCATGCATATGAGTCTATCTTGTAGTCATGCTCGAAACTCCTGTATTTGCATTAATGCACTATTTTACCTTGTAAACACCACTTGTTACAATAGAAATAAAATAGCTTGTAGAATTGAATATTTTGTTGCTTTCATGTTCCTTTGGATGGGATTTTAATGTACCGAGTCCATGACTCATATATAATTTGTATCAGATTGTTCTGCATCATCAAAATGGAATGTAAATGCTATCATACTTTTGCAGGTTATTGCAGATAATGTTGGTGACAATGTGGGAGACATTGCTGGGATGGGTTCCGATCTTTTCGGCTCTTTTGCTGAATCATCACGTGCCGCGCTCTTTGTTGCATCAATATCGTCCATTGGTATCAGTCATGATTACTCAGCCATGTCTTATCCTCTCATTATAAGCTCAATGGGAATTGTCGTTTGCTTGATAACAACCCTTTTCGCAACCGATATCTTTAAGATTAAAAGTGTGACTGAGATCGAACCCACTTTGAAGCGACAACTTCTTATCTCAACCATTCTGATGACTGCTGGGGTTGCCATGGTCAGCTTTTATTCTTTACCGTCAGAGTTCACCCTATATAACTTTGGGACAGAGAAAGCTGTAAAGAACTGGTAACTCATGGTTTTCCCTGATCTCAGTGTTATTCCCTTGGGAATCAATGTGATGTTGACTTAATATCATAATGCAGGCACCTCTTTTTCTGTGTGTCCATTGGCTTGTGGGCTGGCCTTGTCATTGGATATACGACCGAGTATTATACCAGCAATGCTTATAGGTGAGTTGGCATCAATCTGTAGGCAAAGGCCTTTCTTGTGGACCATTGCACATGATCCTACTTGACCTGTGTTGTGATGTGCTGTGGTTGGAAACTGGAATGCGTCTTCCTCACAATGATACTGCGTGTGTGCACCCCCCAAGATTGAGAGACTTGTCTATAAACCAACCTGATCAAAAGGGTTTGAGATTTTTGTTTAGGGATAAATTAAAAAGTTTTCCTGTTTTCTACGATCAGAAGAAGTCATGGAGTTTGGGTATAAGGAGATTTTTCTAAAGATGAGGTTGTTGTCACATATTTAAATCAAAATCAAAATTTACTGAAGTGACTTCTTTCATGGAAATAGAAGGTCCTGATGAGGAAAATTTCTTGGCCAATTAAATCGAGGTCAACTTTTTGTGTTACCTTGCGCCTACATGTCATTCTAATGTATTTGTGCAGCCAAAAAAAGTGAATTAATCATCCAAACAAGTTTGTGTTGGGATCATGAATATTGCATTTGCTAGCATTTGACAAAAAAATTTAGATTTATAACCCCAGGATACTACAGCACCATAACCTAAATTCTATACCCATATATGTTATCTTGTTGGTGAATTGCTTGATTAAATTTTAAGTATGGTACTTTCTGTCATTGCCAAATCATGCAGTCCAGTGCAAGATGTGGCAGATTCTTGCAAGACCGGAGCTGCGACAAATGTGATATTTGGCCTGGCGCTGGGATATAAATCAGTCATCGTTCCCATATTTGCTATAGCCATAGCTATCTATGTGAGCTTCAGTTTGGCTGCTATGTACGGAATTGCGGTGGCCGCTCTTGGGATGCTTAGCACTATTGCCACAGGCCTGGCAATTGATGCTTATGGCCCCATTAGTGACAATGCTGGTGGCATTGCTGAAATGGCCGGAATGAGCCACAAAATACGAAAAATTACAGATGCTTTGGATGCTGCCGGAAACACTACTGCTGCCATTGGCA
Source organism: Arctostaphylos glauca (assembly GCA_019985065.2). Taxonomy (NCBI): domain Eukaryota; kingdom Viridiplantae; phylum Streptophyta; class Magnoliopsida; order Ericales; family Ericaceae; genus Arctostaphylos; species Arctostaphylos glauca. The sequence continues at coordinate 10,589,398 of JAHSPW020000005.1, forward strand.
AGGTAGGCTCCAGTATTTGTAGTTTCCATGAGCAATTTCCTTTCTTGAGGAAACTACATTGTGTGTTTCGATCATCCATGCATGGAGGGATTTCACAAAGGAAAGGAAAATAAAATGAACCAAAGAAAATAAATATAAATATAGTTTCTTTACTTCATTGTCTCCTTGTGTTTTCCTTGACCATTTTTTGTTCCTTGACCAGTTTTAGTATAAAGAATTAAACGCATAATACCATTAGAATTGTCATTCATCATCTAGGTGAATAGCCATTCTATTAGGAGGCCAAGGAATGACTGTTCCATACATTTCCAAAATCATTACAGCAAAGCAAACACTGTCTATCAGTGTAATTCTAATGAAACTTTTGTCATCTAACCTAAATGTGCTCTGACATGTGACTGATTTATCTGGGAATTTTGACATCTTCTGATTGGTGGCATCCACACACTATAATTGCTATCATGTTGTTCCGTTCTGTTGGTACTTGTACTTTGAAATCTGCTGAACTTAAGAGTTCAATTTTCATTGTCAACAAGAAAATTGCTGATATCTTGAGCCTTTTCCTTATCAGGGATTTGCAATTGGATCAGCTGCTCTCGTTTCTCTTGCTTTGTTCGGGGCCTTTGTGAGCAGAGCAGGAATCAATTCTGTTGATGTGTTGAGTCCAAAGGTCTTCATCGGGTTGCTCGTAGGAGCCATGCTTCCATACTGGTTTTCAGCTATGACGATGAAGAGTGTGGGAAGTGCAGCTTTGAAAATGGTTGAAGAGGTTCGCCGGCAGTTCAACAATATTCCAGGGCTTATGGAAGGAACAGCAAAACCAGACTATGCATCTTGTGTCAAGATTTCAACCGATGCTTCGCTCAAGGAAATGATTCCACCCGGTGCTTTGGTTATGCTTACTCCTCTGATTGCCGGAACCTTCTTTGGAGTGGAGACACTCGCTGGTGTACTTGCTGGCTCCCTCGTTTCTGGTGTACAGGTAAGATGATAAGCTAACATTTTCACGACTCCTCTATAATCTCATGTTTGGTTTTCTTTTGCATATATTAGTACGGCAGTACACATACTTCATACTAACATATGGAATTGTATATTCAGTTTTTGCATTCTCACATTGATTCTTTGATAAATGGTGAACCATAAGCTTTCCCTTTCCCTCCCCCTCTCTCTGTGTAGGTCGCTATCTCGGCTTCTAACACTGGTGGGGCATGGGATAATGCAAAGAAGTACATCGAGGTAACATTATTTCCTCTTGAAACATAAGATTTTGAAAAAAGTTAGGGTTACTAAATTTGTTTGCCGCATAAATACTCAATAGACAGACCGGGTGTGGACGCAACACCCAGGTGTTCATAACGAGAACTCACTCATCATGTCTATTCAGTACTGTGTGTTATATACAAATGCGTTCAACGCGTAGTAGAGCTGTTAGGTACATTTTTTATTCTTAAATTCAGTTTCTAGTTTTGTTCTGCCTTTCGAGTTGAACCCCTCCATTTTTTTTTTTTTTTTCAATCTGTAAAATTGGATTGTGATTTACTCTTTCCATGTGATTCCTCCAGGCTGGTGCTAGTGAACATGCTCGTACGCTAGGTCCAAAGGGGTCAGACGCTCATAAGGCTGCTGTTATTGGTGACACAGTTGGAGACCCCCTCAAGGACACTTCTGGTCCTTCGCTCAATATCCTTATCAAGCTCATGGCTGTTGAATCACTGGTGTTCGCACCCTTCTTTGCTGCACACGGGGGATTGTTGTTCAAATGGCTCTAAGATAATGGAGGTATTACCTGTTAACTGAGCTTGTACTGTATATGCTAGTCGAAAAAGGATTAAATCGTAGTGTAATTGAGGAGCAAGTGACATGGCCTTCTGATGTATACTTACTAGTACATGCCCGTGTCTGAAGACACGCTCAAGTATTTTGGCATTTTAAGCGTGTCTTTCTGAAAGTTCGAGCGAAAGCCGTAATAAAAAAAATATACACCATGGCAGGGTAGAGCTTACTGATCTAGTGCATGCCCGTGCCTAAAGGCTCGGCTCATAGATTTTGACATTTTAAATTTGATCTTTCCCAAGGTTTGAACAGAAAAATAACTCTAGATTGTCCCAACATGACTTTGTCTTTTCTTCCTCCATACCCATTCTAAACTCTTCTTAATGAATTTACGACTCTAGGGTTTATTTATTTTTGTCTCAATGTTTCTTTGCCTTTTCACTATCTATTCCATGAAAAAATAAAAGTTAAAATAAGTCCAATTTTATATTTTACTCAATACCAGAAAATAAATCATAAATCCTAAAATATGTCTTTTTTAAAAGACAAACTGTCTTTTTTGTAGTCTCCCAAACAATTGCAATTTAACTCAAAAAACTATCAACCGAAATAAGAATCACAATAAAATAAGACTAAAAGAATAGTTTGACTTGAAGCTATGGAGAAGGTGTCTTCAACTTGCCAACTGCTTCAGTTATTAGCATATTAAATTCACTTGAATGATATTATGAAGATATCACTTGTCGGTACCTTAATGCATGACTCAAAAACTTCGATAACAATATGGCTCAAGTATCCTTAGCAACGTTGTGCATTGAATAAAGTGAACTTTTATTTTAAGAAAAAAGTATGCACTCAAAAAAATCTGCACAAAGAAAGTATGCCAATGGTCTACAAAATTTTTTAAAAAATATACACAATGGAAGTCTCTAAACACAAAAAATCAAACGCCATCGCAGTGAATAATATTAAAGAGAATGAGAGTGTTGTCCCAGTGAAGGAACTTAGATCATCCACCATGTGCTGATTAAGATTGTCAATCATCGACCGAGACTGCATTTTGTAGAATATCTGATTCTTTAGATAGCGATCTAGGTAATGGCATGTCATCCAAGACCTCCACCTCAAAGTTATGAGTTTCTCTTGCATAGTCTCTCAACACAAAAAAACTGCAAAACAGTCGTAACACTAAGATTGGCAGCAACTATACTATTTGAAACGCCAAGAATCAAGCAAGAAGGAACACCAAAGTCTCCATTGTACTTACTTTTATCGCATGTTGTTAAATAATACTTCTTCTAGTGCTATTATGCAGGGAAACCAATAAATCAAATAGAAGCCCTCATAGGCTTGCAGTCCTACGCGAAATTTAGTTTCAATAAATAGCCAAGAAAGCTCGTAACTGAAAATATTTGATTTGCAAAACAGAATATAGTGAAACTATATCATAAAATGTAATGGAATTTGATTGTACTAAAAGAAATTATTTGCATGAAAATATTTGATTTGCGAAACCATTTTTTTAAAAATTTTGAGCAACTTCTGTCAATTTTCATCATTGATATTAAAACATGTATTCATGTAGGACACAAAGGGACACACAGTGATACGATTAGGTCGCGTGTCGATTAGGTTTTTATATGGGCGTCTAAGAAGCTGTGGCATTACGTGTTTTTTGCCTGTACATGGGTCCCTACGTGTCCGACACAGATACAACACAACCTCATAATAGTGTTTGTGCCATGTGGCATCCTGTGAAGGGCCATGTGGCATCCTGTGAAGGGACATTATGATCAACGTTTCCATATTCTAAAAGTTTACAAAAAACAGACCACCTGAAAAAGAAAACCCAAAAATTAAAAAAAACCAATCTTTTGTTGGGTATTTAATTATACAGCTTGAAAATCAGATCCCTGACAGTGCACTGGTTCTTGAAAATCATTTTTAGAAATTACAAAACGACCCTTCAAATAATTAAACCTTCACAAAGATTTCAGCAATTTGAATGAGTAGGCACATACCGAATTCATGTACTTCGCCCTTATAACCATGAACACTGTTAACTGGTGGCAATGTCTGCCTGAAATTAGAAAATTTCATGAGAGATATTTTATCGAATTATCTGTGTTAAAGAAAATAGTGACTGAAGAAATAAAAAAACTACCATATAGAAATGAAGAAAACAAAAAGATATAAGAACCTAAAAATGACATAAAAATTATCACTATTTTTATACCAATCACATGGGGTTTCACTAAGGCATTATATCAAACATCTACTGAGCAGGTAATGGACACCTATATACAAAGAGTCAAGACAGGTGGTGCATTCACATTTATCACTATTTTTGTACCATACACATTCACATTTATGCAATCATGAACATACATTCTCAATCGAAGACACCGAGAAAGGAAAAAAGAATTTAGACAAAACCAATATCTCAAGAAGCAAACCAAAATTATTATATAGCTTCGATCTAGCAGCACCCCAAAAGCAAGAAGATGAATGTGGGGCGGTGTTGGGATACTATGAGCAAGTCAAGAATACATCCATAGTAAAAAATTGATCGAAAATGGCTCATAGTATAAGGACTTGTTTCTCTTTAATACCTATAATGACTTGCTGCAGGTCATTATCAAAAATCGTGTTGGGATACCACAGTAGAACCCCAAAAATTGTGTTGGCTCCTGATTCACACCAAAACAATTCAGAAGCTTCTATATAATCAATAGCAAATGAATCAAAAAATTCACTCACTCTTCCCACTGCTTGATGATTTTGGATGCTTGATTTCTTGGTAGGAAATGCTAACAGAGTTGCTATGTCGAACTTGTGCTAAAAGTGAAAGCACAGAAAGAGTTGAAATTCTTTTTGGTTTCAGAGAAATTGGAAATAGGGTAGATGAGTTCAAAAATTAGAAATTGATGAGTTCGAAAATTGGATCAGATTAGTTCGAAAGACCAAAAATCAAATTACCTGTGGAGATCTTGGCTTACTTCGTGAACTTCAGCAGTGAATGTAGATAGTATACAACATTGGTTCAATAAACCCTTCGATAAGCCTGAACAAAAAAAAAATATTGGTTAAAATGTAAGTATGCATAACTAAAAAAATTATTAAAAAATCTCGTGATCCCCATCACGTCTGTTTGTCCATTTTTTAAAGAATTATCATGTTCCGTGTACGTGTCCGTGTCTTTGAAAATCTTTGAGTACCTCAAAAGCCCAAACTGATTTAGATTAAACCTTTGAGACTTGCTTCGCCATTCTCCAACCAAATATCTATGTAATACGAACTACTTCACCAAATAAAAAATAAAATGCCTTCTAAAATTAAATCCGTTACTTAAACCCTATTCTACACCTTCGAAATAGGCTCAAAACTAAAACTGTTCTCCAATTTAACCCTCTACAACAAAATACAGTTGATTGCAAAATCTAACTATGTTAAAATAGGTTTCCTTCATGGTACTAAGGAAATATCCAAGGCCAGATAAGCAAATAGGTAAACTAATTCTACAAAAGTACATCAAAATGGGATTACAGTTTGCACATATACGAAATCAGTAAAGGGGTAGAGTTCTGCTCACAATGGTAGAAAATGGGTAGAGTTTAATTAAACTAATTGATTTTCTTCAAACAGAATCTTCTATCTGATTCTTTAAATGGGTAAGTGCCAAAATTAATCAAGATTTCAAACCAAAACTGGACCAACCCTCGACTGAGATGTATAAATGCCAAATAAACCCACTACAACCAAAAAACCGAACCATGAAAACATCATAAAATGAAAAAGTTAAACTAACTAAAACAAACTTACTTTAGGGTACTTTCATTTGATGAAGCCTCGCCGAAAAAAAATGAAGAGCATGTTAGGAACAAATCTAAAGATTCTAAACCAATAAACTTAATCGGAAGTCGTGTAGCTCGATTTTCCAATAAACCCAAAAGTAAATGAACCCAGACAGAATTATTTGATTTAGCACATGAGAAATTCATTTTCCGTACTTTATCTTTGGAGAAACATATGTAGTAGTGGTGATGCAAGCCCCGACAGTCACTCCCATAAACATCAATGCACCAAGTATAGAAAAAGAAATAAAAATTGCAAGAGGCGAGAACCTCGGGTTGAATTAATCAAAGCCACACCCAACTCCAAAAGCTCTTGAATAAATTATCAGCTGAGAAATTGAAATCAGGTTGAAACTAAAATTAAAGTGGGAATGATTGTGGTACCCTCTAAAAAAGTAAAAGATGTTCACTGAAATGCAAGCCTCTTTCAATGCCTAGAACAATAAAAAAAAGCAACAACAAAACAACAATGTTCGCTGCAAATGCAAAATTGGAAAAACGAAAAATGCACCACAAGACGCACCAGAAAAACTCCGCTGCAATCAGACCTCTGCTGAAATGATGGAAAACCCCAAACAAAACGAAATCAGGGGTTTACACAGAAAAACAAAATCAAGTGTTCAATATTCATATGAAATCAGGGGTTCTATGTTCACCACATGCAATGTTTATACGAAATCAGGGGTTCACCGTGTAAAACGAAATCAGGGGTTCAATGATCATACTAACTCAAGGGTTCACCATCGAAATACGAACTCAGGGGTTCACCACAGAAAAAAGAAATCGGGGGTTCGATGTTTGAAACAAATTCTGAAATCGCACCTTTAAAGTTTCGCAGAGAGAGAGAGAGAGAGGAGGGAGATTGCACCTTAAAAATTTCTGAAATCGCCACAAGAAGTTCGGTGAAAATGCTGAAACGGAAAATGGAGAGAGAGATAGGGGGTGTTTGTGTTTGGGGTTTGGGGGTTGGTGTTGCGTTGGAAATGGTACTGAGCTCCAACTGTCGGAGTGGACAGTTTTAGGGGGGAAAAAAGATTGACACAACTGATATGAACCATTGGATGAAAATGAGAGTCAATCTTAGCCCTTAAAATCTTGATAAAGTTAGTTTGTGAGTGGATATTTTGAAAAATCTGAGCTGTTTTGTTATATAGATAGATAGCCCTAACAATTGAAATAAATAAAATAAATAAAACCTCTTCATCATCAAGTTTGCAAATAGTTTCGTCAAGCTTTCTGGCATTCTCAATTGTGCGAGGTATCTTCTATGGCGGAGGCTGCACAAATATGATAAGCAAACTATTAGAGACCTAATTTTCAAATTCGAGGCACATATCCAATTGAAATCTACAAAAATTCGCTTGCAATATATGCTGGGGTTGGTATATTTACCTCCTCACCAAGCTTAAGAGGGTTGTCCAAGAAGAAAGAAAAAAAGTGAAGCAGCAGCATATGAGATTAGGGACTGTAAAGAAGTCCACTATGATAACCAATATGTACCTTAATATGAGTGCTGAGTGTTGGAATCAAGACTCGGGCATAAGGTGCGTTGCCATTTTAGACGTATCAGATAAACCCGATTCTGTAAATTTAAAGAACTTTTGTTTAGACTCTCTACAATAAAAGTTCAATAAAAAAGAAGTCCCTAGCACGGGTTCATGCCCAAACAAACACGATTTCTCTCGGAACTAATAATTAAGAATAAACATAGACTAATTTTTTTTAGTTCAAAAATCAAGAAATCGTTGGGATCCATGGTAGATTTTGTGCAAACCCGTCAACCCGGCAATATTTGTGGCCCACAACACTACATTTCTCTCATGCATTTCCTTAAACACTTGATATGTAGCATTCTGTCATAAACATTCTAAAGCCTCCGATGAAATCACTGAAGGTCCCATTATGGAATAAACACCAAACAGAAAAATGTTCAAAAACCAAAATGTCCAAAACAATTTCCATCTCTTCATGGTATAATTAATATGCATTTAGCCTATACACCATTAAAAAATCAGGTTCAAGATAGTATTTTGAATGCTAGTAAGTGAGATCACTCCACTCTTTTGAGACCTTTATGCCTCAGCCCCTTGATTATAATCCGGTAACATACTATTAGAGAATCTCTTAATGGTATTAATATGCATTGATCCTACACACCATAAAAAAATGTGCCCCTTTTAGGAGTAGGTAGAAAGAAATGGCCTTATGGTGCACTGCATAATTTGTTTCCTTGGGTCAGCATTGGTTGACTGACTTAGAGCTTTTTAAAACCAGAGCACTATATTGATCAAGTATGATGCAATGGTATTTTCGTTTTGATTTGATTTTCTTTCCATTAATAATTTGTAAAACTCCTTTGACCTGCTATGTGGTATTCAAGACCGTTAAGAATATGAATATGAAGTGTCAATGGGATGGATCCTCATCAGATCAAAACGGTATTTGTTTTAGGTCTTTTAGCTGGCCCTTAAATTTACATCAGATCAGAATCAAACCTCAAATATTCTCAAAATTTGAGGGGAAAAAACTGAAAGTTGGCCCCTAAAATTAATAGTGTGACTCATGACTCCAAAACTAATTTCCTGACCCCAATACTGAGAACATCAAGAGTGAAGGGGACTTACTTGAATTTTGATTTCAGGGTCTGGTAAGAATCAAAGTTGATTTCAACAATGCACACAGCAAAACCTTAAATCAGAGCAAAATCAAGAACCAAAGCAAAAAGAAATGAAAGAATCAAAGTATGGCTCACTCGGTAAACCATAAAGTTAGTAAAAGTTTGATAGAATTAGGAAAAAAAGGGGTTGATATAGAATTTTTTTGGAAAACCTACCTACAGGTGTGTGAGAAAATTTCTACCTTGTGTAATTTTAAAACAGCTTCCAGAACAGTGATTAGTTTGTCCACTGCTTCCTCGGCAGAAATCCTAGATGCACCGAGATCGATTATCTGCACCCTCTAAAATCATGGAATGGACCTGAGAATGGAGCCATTACAAACAGTCTCTCCCAAATTCAAAAATAGAATCAAAATCAAAGCAATGGACCGGGATTAGTTTGTCCATTGTTAATTTTAGGTTTGGTTCTGGTTTTGAATTTCTTATGCTAAAAGATAGACTGGGATGACAACCATGACACCATTCCATTTGTTCCCTATTTGGACCATTAGCGGTCCATCACGTGCTCATAATGGTCTACTTGGATCTTATTTAACTATTCTATACCCTACTCGTATCCATTTCAGCCACAAAACAGTCACAAAAACAGTCACTGATGATAGCCTTTCTACTGATTATTCTACATCAATGATACTACAAACAGAAAGCCATGTTAGAAGTGTCATTGACATAGATTTAATCCAAAACAGTCACTAATGATAGGGAGTTGGAATATATGAAACTACATTAATCTCTCAGAAACAGAAACCCACCTTTGGGGAAACCAATAAAATAGTCCTTGAGAGTAAACAGTTGGAAAAAATAAAAAGCCACATGTTAGAAGAGTCATTGACATAGATTTGATCCATGGAATAAAAAGTACCGATAAGATTATGTTATCCAAAAATAAACACAAAAGTTTTGATATATGGAGAGAGAGAGTGAGAGATCTTACAAATTCAAGCACCACCGTGGGAAGAGTTCAACCAGACAAAAACGAAACAGAAAATAACATAAGGGAAAACATAGTGAAACACATTTACGGACATTATGTCGAACATATGGTATGCACCACCAACATTCATTACCTGAAATAATGTTCTCTTGTAACGGGAAGACGTAGGAAAGATAATGAAGGCAAAAGAAAGAAGGAAGAGAAAAAAGAAAAGGGAAGACAGAACTGAAAAGGAGGAAAAACAGAGGGAAGATTTACCTTCGCTGATTTCGGGCACGCGCTAGAGAGAGAGAGAAGGGGTTGATTTTGCTGATTTCAAACCTCCATGGATTACTGAAGAAGTTGATTTTGGGCGAGAGAGAGCTAGAAAAGCTTCGAAGTTTCTACTTTTGCTGATTTCGGGCACGCGCCAGAGAGAGAGAGAGAGAGAAGAGGGGTGGGTAATGTAAAAGAGAGGCCTGAGATCTAACCACGTTTTTTAAAATACTGACCTAACCAGAGTTTAAACTACTAACCTAACCTAATGGACTTGACATTTTTTAGAGGGAAATCTAAAATGGAAGAAGTAATCTCAACCATTGAACCAAAAATCAGATTCAATCCTAGCCATTAAATCTTGGAAAAGTTAGTTTGTGAGGGGATAAGTTTGAAAACCCCCCTTGTATTGTTATATAGATTTTTGTCATTTATATGATATCTGTATCAAATGTTGCTGGTTTCTGATGTTCATTATGTTATGTCAGATGAACAAGCTCACTAGTTGGGCGTTCTCAGTTCCATCTAGCCTATGATTCCATGAAACATCAAATGATCTCGAACTTGTTCTTCAACGGCTGCCAAACATATTTAGGGAGCAACACTCATTATAAATAGTCTATGATGTCACCCATATTGATCACCTAGCTATGATCCTACCATTATATCCTCCTTGCATTCACATACTCCATAGCGGTTAGATTTATCGTTTGAACTACGTCATCTTATGATAATACTTTCTTATTTAAAATCTTTACATGTTAACTCATGACTCGTGTAAACCCAAAGTCAAGACCATCATACTTGTATATCGAAGTCATCATACACCAAAAGTATTGTGCTTATGCCAAAATGTTAGTCATCGTCAAGACAAGATCCATTTATTAAACGTGCTTGCAACATATTATTTTTTAAATTCAAGTAAAAGAGTCATAACAAGACCCACTTCAATAGTGTCATGTAACTCGATTGATTCCAACATACTCGTTCACAACATTAGTTCCTAGGGCTGCTCAAAAAAACCGGTGAACCGTGAATCCGGTCCGGACCGAACCGATCCGTACCTTTTGGATTTTAACCGTGGATTAATGGTCCGGACACGGATTCAAAAAATAAAAAACCGTGACTTTTGGATCAGACACGGATTTTGATTTTGAAACCGTGGATTAACCGATCCGGACCGTGAGATTTTTATTATATATAATTTTTTTAAAAAAAAAAAAATATATATATATATATATATATATATATAATTTTATAATTTTATAATTTTTATATATATATATTTTTTATCACTTTTATAGTTATATACTATATAGATATTGTTAATGACTTAATGGGTTATATTGTTCTCTGTATGGCTTTAGAAGCATGTATGCTTGAATGGGGTGTGGGGAGAGTGTGTACTATTACGGTGGATAACGCATCAGCCAACGATGTTGCAGTTGCATATGTAAAGAAGAAATTGTCAAAGAAGAGTGGTGCATTGATCTTAGGGGGTGAGTTTCTTCACATGAGATGTTGTGCTCATATCATTAACTTAATTGTGAGGGATGGATTGAGTGAGATTAAAGAGTCTATTTCCCGAATTCGTGATGTGGTGAAGTATGTCCGGAGTTCTCCACAAAGAGAACGTAAATTCAAGACTTGTGCGGTGAATGAGGGAATAAATTGCTCAAAGAGTGTTTGTCTTGATGTTCCAACGAGGTGGAACTCAACGTATCTTATGTTAAGTGTTGCTTTACAATATCAAAGAGCATTCGAAAGGCTTGAAGAGGAGGATCCTCTTTTCCTCCTTGAACTTCATATGGGGCCACCTACTCTTAGAGATTGGGATGATGCTAGGTGTTTTGCTGAATTTTTAGAGAAGTTCTATGATGCCACGCTTCACTTGTCCGGTTCTTCATATTCCACATCTAATATGTACTTCAATGAAGTTATTGCAATTGATGGGTTTTCATCGAACTTTCTAAAAGATGTTGATGTCATGTATGAATGTGATGAGAGGGAGAGGATTCGTGAGACACTAATTGGTATGGCTAGAAAAATGAAGAAAAAGTTTGATAAATATTGGGGTAAAGTGGAAAAAATGAACATCATGATGTTTATTGCTATTGTGTTGGATCCCCGTTATAAGTTGAAGTATGTAAAATTCTGTTTTAGTGAACTTTTTGATTCTAATGTGGAGGAAGAGTTGACACAAATGATAAGGGAAGTGTTGGATCGTGTCTTTGTTGAGTACGAAAAGTTTAACTTAGGAGCTCCATTTTCTACCCAAAATAGTAGTGGGATGGAGGTTGACCGATCGTGTAGCAGAGGAAGTGAGAAGGGGGGAGCATCATTGGAATCCAAGTTTCTAAAACAATTGGAAGAAGAAGATGATGGGGGGAAATCAGAGGTGGATAGGTATTTAGAAGAACGTTGTGAGAAAAAAATTCCAAACTTCAACATCTTCGAATGGTGGAAGGTGAACGCTGTTAAGTACCCGGTTCTTTCTGAAATTGCTCGAGATGCTTTAGCCATACCTGTCTCAACAGTTGCTTCTGAAGCTGCCTTTAGTACCGGAGGTCGTATTATTGACCAATTTCGTAGTTCTCTTTCTCCAAAACTTGTTAAGTGTTTGATTTGTATGCAAGATTGGTTGCGTGCTACTCCATTGCCATTTGAAGTGGAAGAGAATACGGAAGAAATGCAAGAGCTTGAATTAGGTAAAAGTTAACTTTGTTGGGGTTTTTGTATTTCAGTTATATAACTTAGTGAATTTATATGCTTGGAGTTTCATTTCACTATAATCTAACTTAATTTCATTCATTTATTTGCAGCTCTACAAAAGGTTTCACTTGATCCAATTCAAGAGTGATTGCTGCCTTGCATTTGAAGTGATTGCTGGCTTGCTGCCTTGTGTTTTGAAGTTGTTTACTTAGTAGTTATTTTTTATGTTGTCTTTGTGAACTTAAACTATTTGCTACTGCCTCTGCCCTCTGTTTGTGACTGCCTCTGTTTGTGACTGCCTCTGTTTGTTACTGCACTGGAAGTAACCATTGTGAGTGATCTGGAAGCGTGGAAGTTTGGAAGTAACAATATGCTTGCTGCCTTTGTTGTTTTATTTGTGTTTATAAGTTATAACTATCTGCCTTTGTTGTAATATAAGTTTTCTAGTTAGTGCATTTGGTACGTGCGTGCCTTACTGGCTACTACCTTTGTTTGTTTCCGAATAAATTGAAAATCCGCGGATTAATCCGGAACCGATCCGTGACTCGCGGTTCGGATTGGAACCGAACCGTGAGACTTTTGGATCGGACACGGATTGCATTTTCAAAAAACCGTGACTCGCGGATTAGGACTGGATTCATGCCAATCCGGACCAATCCGGACCGTGAGCACCCCTATAATAGTTCCTACATTATCAAATGCAGCATTTCAATACCCATTTCAAGTCCCAATTACACACCTGGGGCATAGTTCTACGTGCGCCTTGTGATTTGGACATGTAATGGCCTTCCCGACTATTGGGAGGCTCAATGATAGAATCCCAAGTCAACTGGATACATGAGCGATTGACTGGCCATCGCAAGACATATGGTTCAGGCAGTTAACCGATTTTGCAACTCTCACAAATAGCTAGTTTCTCAGACTCCATTATTAAGGTTCTAATGCTTTCATTACTCGAAAAAACCCACAGGAAACAGCGAATAACACCTAACCAAACTCTACTTAAGAAAATTATTCCACAAGGAAATCAACAATGAAAAGAATTGTACTTGATTCTGAGTTCAATAAGAAAGAAGATGGAGTGCAATGATTTGATTACTCTGATTCTCTGATCTCACTCTCACCTCTCAAGGTTCTAGACTATTGCAGCAAGTGATTGAAACAAGGAAATGAAAGTCTCCATTTGGACGGACTAAATTATTAGATTTATTTGTTCGTCTTTATGTGAATTTTTTTTGTAATTTTTTATTTTTCGTTAATTTTTTGTGGATTATTGATTCATCTCGACAAGAGCTTTCAAAAAAATTATAAATAATGGACCAAATTTGAAAAAAGTTCAGAAAAGACAAAAATAATTCAAAAATAGAATTTTTTTGAACTTATTTGTCATCTTTAGTAACATTTTTTAACTTTTAGACATAATTTTATACTTTTCAAATTCCTTTCATTAAGACGGACCAATAATTCACAAAATATTAAAACTAAAATAACAAATACAAAAAAAAAATTGAATAAAGACAAAAAAATAATTCAAAAAATTTAGTTAGGCCAAATGGGGGAGAGAACTTCCCAGTGAAGAAATTGGCTGAAAAGAAATAAAGCCCAACAAGTCGTAAGGAATAACGGCTGTAGGTCCTTGGTCCATGTGCGCTCACATATGCACGTGTATAAATAGACATATACGGGTATTTATTCATATTTCGAATCACATTTGCGTGTAAGACCATTACTTGTGACAAAATATAGCAAAATATAAAACTTGTAAAATTCCAATAATCTGGTACAAACAATAGTAATAGAATTGAAAGTATACATCAACTAAAAGCGAAAAATTTGTTAGTAACAAAATTTGATAGCAATTAGCAAATTAGAAATTAGAAATCAAAAATAAAAAATCGATCAAGAAGTAAATTTACTAATTAAATTGAGCCCCGTAATTTACACGATTTCCTTAAAATAGATTCATTGTCCCCGAGTGGTATCTGAGGTATCAATTGACTATTATCTCCCAATATATAATGATTGTATAGTTGACACCACACACTAAGACTGCTTGACGAGTATAAACAAAGTTTGTACTCCCTTTGGGATCAAAAGAAGAACAAAAAGAATAGATGAGAAAACTTGATGTTAAAAAAACACTATCCAATAATGAAGAAAAATAAACCAATTTAATATAATAGTGGAAGACCTTTCAATCGTCCAACAATTAGTAGATGTGTAAATTTAGAGGTTATAACTCTTGGAATTTTGGAATGATGCTCAGAACTCATGACTACTCAATAGCCACCATAACCTTTCAACTTCTACGTCAAACTAACATGGCTACGGTTTAAGCCCGAGCCCAAGCCTAAGCCCAAGTTAAGTCCAAGCCCAAACATTTGGGAAGTAAAAGATAAGGCCAGTGGGGCCAAGCCCAAACCTAATCAAGTAACCAACGAAACAACCAACCAAGTCAAGCTCAGGCCAGACCATAGACCACGGACCTCAGGCTCACGAGCCCCCTAGCTTTGATCCTGTAAGAACCCGTAAAATTGTGAATTTTTTTTAAAAATAAAATTAATTAATTAAATTTATATTTGGGGATACTCGATCGATTGGTTAATGTGTGTTTTGCAATTTTAGTTATAAGACCCAAGCCCGGGGTCTTTGGTTTTATTTTACGCGTTACATACGTGGTGTTGTACGTGGGGGCCCTAAATAATCAGATTTTGGGGCAAAGGGGTGGCAAGAACACATATTTCCTCTCTCTCTCTCTCTCTCTCTCTCTCTCTCTCTCTCTCTCTCTCCACCATATCTCCACCTTCTCTCTACCACCATCATCAAACCACCCCGTCATTTTTAAATTCCTTTGGGATATAGGAAGCTTGGGTCGTGCTTGATGTAGAATCGAAGACTAATTGCGATTTAGAGCTCGGGAAGGAAAGATCCAAAGCTTGGAACCTAGGGCTTCTACCTCTTCGCCAAATCTTTTGATTGAAAGCTTGAGGTAGGGATGTCTCACCCTTTTTATGTGTATATTCATGGTATTGGTAGTTGAATTCGTGTTTAGATTGAGTATTGTTGCGTTTTTTGACCGATTTGGACGAGTTGCGAACTGTCTGTGCGAAACCAGAGATCGACCAAGTCGCTTAGCGACTTTGGCATCGCTCGAGCGATCTTGCTTTTATGGAAGTCGCTCCAGCGACTTGTCCAGTGACCACCCAGCGACCTCCACTGATTTTTGGCGCGTCCAGCGACTTTTTAGCTACTCCAGCGACGTGTTGGGCGACTTTGACTGACGGTTTTCACCCAAATTTGAGATTATGGACGTTTAAGAATTTTTTCACTCATACATGTGGTATGTGGGACGTTTGACACAAATAGGCTTTTTAATGTGGCAATAAACTTCGTAGGGCTCAATGATGTTGAAATTATATCCTTATGTCTTTATTCATATTTTCGTTTTCCTTTCACTATGAGATTAAAGTGTGATTGACGTGATATGTGAATGGCCGGTAAAGTGTCAAACTGTGAATTTTTGTATTGCATTGACATGATGCGATTTCTAGCCTCCGACGGGAGTTGTGCTAATTATGCGATGTCTAGCCTCCGACGGGAGATGTGCTAGTTATATAAAAGGTCTAGCCTCCGACGGGAGATGTGCTAGTATGTTTTAGTATTGTCTAGCCACCAAAGGGTCATGTGCTAGTTGGAATATGATAGCTGAGTCGATATGAGAACCGTAAATTGACCAAAATGGTTGACATACTGTAACGACCCGCTCCCGCCTTGTACAATACTGTCCGTTTTTGTCGCCCAAACCTCATGGACTTCCCAGTAGGTCACCCATCCCAGGATTGCTCCAGGACGAGCACGCTTAACTGTGAAGTTCCATTTGGTGTTGGCGCTATCACGGCTTTAAAAAGCCTTGTACAAGGAAGGTTCATAATCTTATAAATATCACCGAACTTAGATCCACCAAGCGATGTGAGACCCTTGACCACCCATCCGGACGTCCCACTGAGACTCCATCTCTCGGACGCCGGCCTTACAGCTGGCACCACGGCCTGGCTGGGGTGTCACAATCTCCCCCACTTAGGAACACACGTCCTCGTGTGGGGCCGAGATATCCCACATTTCCGATTGGTGCAACCTCAACCAGTTGCACCTCAACCTAGGACAACCAATCCTTCTCAATTCTGCCAACTCTAAATCATGTGTCGGGTAGTTTCTCTCGTGTTACAGATAACCATAATGGAAAACACACGTCCTATTGGAAACGAGGGTGGCGAGTCAAGCAACAACAACAATAACAACGATGTGGATGCTCAACTTGCAGTATTGAGAAGGATGATGCAAACATTAGTTGGAACTATACAAACTCAGCAACAAATTCTGCAAGCCCAACAACAGTTATTCCAAGCACATCTAGTGCAGCCTCAACCAGTTGCACCTCAACCTAGGACAACCAATCCGGAGGAGGCAAATGCGGGAGAAGAGAGGGTGAGACAGGAAGGGCATGTACAATTGAATCCACTAGCACCAGATGTGGCATTGGTTAAAGAGTTTTTGAATCTGAAACCTCCAACATACGAGGGTGGTATGAATGTAGTAAGGGCTAAGGAGTGGTTGTCAGAATTGAAGAAGAGGCTGACGACAGCACCGATTCTTACTCTACCAGAAGGGCTAGAAGGCTTCGCTATCTATAGTGATGCCTCACACCAAGGACTTGGGTGTGTGTTGATGCAACATGGAAATGTTGTAGCTTATGCGTCAAGACAACTTAAACCACACAAGATAAACTACCCGACACATGATTTAGAGTTGGCAGCCTTAGTCTTTGCTTTGAAGATTTGGAGGCACTATTTGTACGGTGTTACGTGTGATGTTTACACTAACCACCAGAGTCTAAAATACATCTATACCCAGAAGGATTTGAATCTGAGACAACGTAGGTGGCTGGAATTTATGAAGGATTATGATATCAACATCCAATATCATCCAGGGAAGGCAAATGTGGTAGCAGACGCGTTAAGTCGAAAGGCAAGAAGTGAGTTGAATGGCTTATTGGTGGAACACCAATGGTTTATTGGGACACACGGCGAAATTTGTTCAATGATAATTGCTGAACCTTCTGTTTTGGAGGAGATAAAAGTGAAGCAGTTGGAGGATCTCAAGTTAAAGAAAATTTATGAACAATCTTTGGTTAATGTTGACTCTGAATTTAGTATGGTGGACGGATTGTTCAAATTTCGAAATCGGATATGTGTACCCAAAGATGAAGAACTTAAACGGAGATTTTGGATGAAGGCCACAAAACGAGGTTGACTATTCATCCTGGAATGATCAAAATTTGTAAGGACTTAAAGAAAACCTATTGGTGGATGGGGATGAAGAGGGACATTGTTGATTATGTTAATCGTTGTCTTCAGTGTCAACAAGTCAAGGCAATACGTCAGAAACCAGCAGGGTTACTTCAGCCTTTGCCTATTTCCAAATGGAAATGGGAAGACATTACAATGGACTATGTGGTAGGGTTTCCTCGTACGGTGAAAGGGAATAATTCAATTTGGGTGATCATTGACCGTTTGACTAAGTCAGCACACTTTCTGGCGATTAAGAATACTTATTCAATGGTATCAGAGCCTGCACCAACCGGAAATGTGGGAAATCTCGGCCCCACACGAGGACGTGTGTTCCTAAGTGGGGGAGATTGTGACACCTCAGCCAGGTCGTGGTGCCAGCTGTGAGGCCGGCGTCTGGGAGATGGAGTCTCAGTGGGACGTCCGGATGGGTGGTCAAGATCCCACATCGCTTGGTGGATGTAAGTTCAGTAGTATTTATAAAATTATGAACCTTTCTTGTACAAGGTATTTTAAAGTCGTGATGGCGCCAACACCAAATGGAACTTCACAGTTAAGCGTGCTCACCCTGGAGTAATCCAAGGATGGGTGACCTACTGGGAAGTCCATGGGGTTTGGACGACAAAAGCGGACAGTATTGTACAGGGCGGGAGCGGGTCGTTACAAAATTGTGACCACTCAGCCAGGCCGTGGTGCCAGCTGTGAAGCCGGCGTCCGAGAGATGGAGTCTCAGTGGGACGTCCGGATGGGTGGTCAAGGGTCCCACATCGCTTGGTGGATGTAAGTTCGGTGGTATTTATAAGATTATGAACCTTCCTTGTACAAGGCTTTTTAAAGCCGTGATGGCGCCAACACCAAATGGAACTTCACAGTTAAGCATGCTCGCCCTGGAGCAATCCTGGGATGGGTGACCTACTGGGAAGTCCATGGGGTTTGGGCAACAAAAGCGGACAGTATTGTACAAGGCGGGAGCGGGTCATTACAAATGGTATCAGAGTCTGCACCAACCGGAAATGTGGGAAATCTCGGCCCCACACGAGGACGTGTGTTCCTAAGTGGGGGAGATTGTGACACCCCAGCCAGGCCGTGGTGCCAGCTGTGAGGCCGGCGTCCGAGAGATGGAGTCTCAGTGGGACGTCCGGATGGGTGGTCAAGGATCCCACATCACTTGGTGAATGTAAGTTCGGTGGTATTTATAAGATTATGAACCTTCCTTGTACAAGGCCTTTTAAAGTCGTGATGGCGCCAACACCAAATGGAACTTCACAGTTAAGCGTGCTCGCCCTGGAGCAATCCTGGAATGGGTGACCTACTGGGAAGTCCATGGGGTTTGGGCGACAAAAGCGGACAGTATTGTACAAGGCGGGAGCGGGTCATTACGCATACAGTACTGCGTTCTAGACTAATAGATTATTTGTCATCCGCGTGTTATTATGAATTGTTCATGAATCATGCCATATTATTCCATATTCATATAATATTGGCGTAGATATCTCTACTGGGCTTTTAGCTCACCCTTTTATTCTTTCAGGTACAGTTCCGGAGACTTGACACGGACTGTATGAATGCATGGTGGTGCATGTTTTGAGAAAACTTTCATACTAGGAGTTACATAGCATCCTTAGAACTATTTTTGAAAGATGTAAACTAACCCCTCTTTTGTTCCTTCTTTTGTAATTGAAAACAAATGGTATTGTACTTGTTCAACTTATATTTTATGGTGACAGGCCAGGAGTGCCACCCATGAATTGTAATAGTTGAAACACTTTATCAATGATGGATTATGGAAATTGCGTTTTGAGTAATTGTGAGATTTTAAAATGGTAAATGGAGTTATGTCATATGTTTGAAAATAAGGGCGTGACAGATCCTGGTCCAATTTGGGCGGGTAGAAATAGCGTTCATGCGCGCACACATGGTAAATTAGGCCAAAGCTATTTTACCGTAGACCCTCCACTATTTGAAAACTTTGGACCTATATCAGTCAAAGGTTATACCCCTAACCAACGTGGAATAAAGATGTTCTTTATCTTTTCCACCATGGCTATTTTGAAAATCAATTTATTATTTAAATCTTAATGAATTTTGTTCAATCTTTCATATTTAAACCCCATGTATAGGAGTATATAAATCCACTTGAACCCATCTCCATTGGTACTAGGACCCAACTTAATTTTTGCCCAAAGTTATCAAAAACTCTTGAACAATAATCAATTTTTCACCAAATATGTCTGCAAAAAATACTAATTTTGTCGAAATTTTAGTTTTATACTAGTTTTTTATACAATTAAATAATTAATTTTTAACTTTTCTGTAAATTTCTTTAATGAAATGAACACCTGAAGGAACGTAAGTGTTTTTTTTCTTTTACTTCACTTCATTAAATTTTTCTTGAGAATGATTTTGCTACTATAATTCTCAGGAAGAAAAAGGTAAATAGATAGGAGAGGTTGGGAAAATTCATTTATCCTCTCACCATAAATTTGGGACCAAGTGAGGTGAGTCACTGCAAGGTTGTAGTAAGGTTATCTGACCATTCATTTCAGCAACGAACAATTCAGATTCAAAACTAAATATTCACACGAACAAATAATAAATTGAATTTGAACCGTCTGTTACCGAAATAAAATGCCGGATGGCCTCACTATACTCCTGTAGTGACTCATCTCACTATAGGCCCCCACTGCCATGTTTATTGGTAGGAGTATTTTATCTGTCTATCTACAAATTATGTTAAGCGCGTGTAATATAAATTAAAAAAATTACTTCATCTCTCGCTGAATAAATTTTAACTTAACTGTTTTAATTATTTTTTGTCTTTGTTCATATTGTTTTTACATTTATTATTTTTGCATTAATTTTTTTAATTTATTGGTTCATCTTGATAAAAAAAAATCTAAAAAATATAAAATTATGTTCCAAAAAATGAGCTCAAAGAAACCCTGTTTTGACTTTTTATCTTTTATGAACTTTTTTGGCAAGAAGAACCAATAAATCACACAAAAATGGAAAAATTTTAAATAAAGTCCAAAAAAATAATCAGATAATAATTCAATAAATATCACAATCCAAATCTCATCATCTTGCTACTCTACTCACTTTTCTATGGTGTTCTGTGTATATGAATGAGAAGTTTTTCATTTTGCTCGTTGGATCTCTATTAAGGCTAATTGTTTAAATTATTTTTTGTTTCTATTTAATTTTTTTTATATTTTTGCTATTTTTCATTGATTTGTTAATGTTTGTTGATTCGTCTCGGCGAAAAGACTCTAAAAGTACAAAATTATATTCAAAAGTTTAAAAAAACACTAAAAATGAAAAATAAGTCAAAACTGTTTTGCTTTATTTTTCCTCCTTTCTAGACTTGTTTTAGTTTTTGAATATTTTTATCAAGTGACAAACGAATAAATCACAAAAAAATTGACGCAAAAATAAAAAATTATAAAACAAATAATCAAACGGTAATTTAATAAACATTGCAGTCTAAACAGACCCTCACTGGTTTGGAAATTGTGAAACGGTCAAGATCCCAACAAATAAAATTAAATAGGTCAAGGAGTCGTGGATTGCATAAGTATTTGCACTCTTGCTTCTTTCCTCGTTCTTCGTAGCCTCCGGTGACAATTTTTGTGTCACAGCTTACACTAGTAAAACTTGTCACAATCAAAGTTATCATTTTGTACAGACACGTGTACCATTTTTGTTATTAAATCGTATTTACTTGCCCAGAGTTAAAAAAAATAAAAAATAAGCCTTAATTTTTTTTTAGTGTTTAAACGTAATTTTATACTGTTTATATTTTTTTTGTCAAGACAAATCAATAATTTGCAAAAATTAATACAAAATTAACAAATAAAAAAATGTTTTTGAGTAAAAACAAATAAACAAAAATATAATAATCATAGGCCAAAAACAAGAATATTTTTCCATCATTGTTCCAAAAATCCAATGACCATATGCTTATCATCCTAACTTATGACCCATATCCTAAATTAAATCGTAATTAACAAAATATCTGAACTAAATAATTAACAATAGTGCGGTAATTTTAAAATTAATCAGATAACTCAACTATGTAAAAAAAATAACAATCAATAATG